>CM012444.1:7816229-8416229 GCA_003999625.1 Oryzias javanicus | reverse complement strand
GTAATCTAAACAACAACTTTAAATCTACCTTAATCTGTATTTTTGTCCTCCTTTTCTTGGATTATTTGTGAGAATTGGTTTGTTGGGACCAGCATCTCGTTTAGAACTCAAAGACAGTTTGTGCTTTTCTGTTTCAGGTCCTTTTCCCTGCAAAGCCATCCCAAAGATCCTGTGGAGGACGACACAGTCGAGGTTTATGTGACCCGATTTAGTATTTTATTTAAAGTATCACTTCAATCCTGTTTGGTCTTTTGTAAAGGCCATCTCAGTAGCCTTTTTCTTTTTTTTTTAAATGAATGTGCTGTTTTTCTTTAGCCAAAATCAAGTAGGTTGTGTTGGTTTTTGGACATGGTTTCCACAGAGTGGCAGCAGTTCATCAGAAATCACTTACAAGTTGTAGGTGGGTTCTTGGGGCAGGGCAAGCCCGCCCCCACTTCCCAACCTGAGCCCAAACCTGGGCTCTCTGTGACACGCTCTCCCACTAGCTTCCAGCACCTCACAGTCCTAATCTTACATTGGCAGTGCAACAAAATATCATCTACGTGACAAATGGGCTCTTCTTCGCATGTTTTCGTCTTCTCCTGATTCACAAGGATTTAAATAAAATACTCAGACATGCTGTTTTAAGCGTAATCTTCTTGATATATGTCTTCCATCATGAGAAAAATGTAAAACAAATTTTTTTTATCAGTTCTTTGAATGGACTTTGTTTCAGATTGTACCCATAATCCTCTGCTCTGAAAAAAGGATTTGTTGAAGTTTATGAATATCTGGGATACGATGGAGTCTTTTCATTTGAATAGAAAAGACTCTGCAAATAAAATCCTCTGCTTCTCTGTAGTTCCCCAGTGATCTTGTATAGTGGAGGAATGCCTCGAGCCAGCTATGGAGACCGCCACTGTCTAACCATCCAGCAGGACAAAGAGCACGTCACTCTGGACTTCACGTCTCGCGTGATCGATTTCTTTACTGTCCACAGCGTGGACGACAACAAAGGTAAGAATCCCAGCTGCTGTGAATTCCTTCATTTCTGGTTTGGACTTTTAACTTCCCGCCGTCTATTTTCCGTCCTCAGAGTTTGACGACCCGTCGGCTCTCGTCGTGCTCCTGGAGGAGGAGCTGGTCGTGATCGACCTGTTGACCCCTGGCTGGCCCTCGCTGCCCACTCCTTACCTCGCTCCCCTTCACTCGTCTGCCATCACGTGCTCCTGTCACGTCGCCAACGTCTCCACCAAGCTGTGGGAACGGCTGATCAATGCCGGCAAAGCGCAACAGAGCCGGCGCCACACAGACAAAGTGAGAACCGCCAGAGGAGCTTCTGTCAGCCGAGACGCAAAGTCAGGATTAGTTTGTAAATCGGTTTAAACGGGTATTCAGTTTCCTCTTTACAAAGCAAGAGGCTTAACACATTAACACACTGTGGTTGGTGACCTTTCTGCTTCCTCCTATGCACTTTAACTTTAGATTCTATTTTTTTAGATAGAAATAGAATCTAGAAGAACTCATCTCAACGCATAACTGTTTGAGGTGAGTTTTCCAGCTCCCTGAAGTGAAGCAACGTTAATGTGAACTGAGTTTGAACTTAGAGCGTAGATGTAAGCCGTCTGAAGCCTTACAGTCTTTTAGCTTACATCAGCTGTCTGATTAGCCACAGATTACACGCAAACAACTGATACTTTCATAAGTCAAGGCTCCTTGTCTGTGGGAGATTGAATGAGGATGACCACTGTGATGAAGATCGAGCAGAGATCTGACAAAATTGTGCTTTTTTTTATTTTTCTGTAAAAAAACCCTTATTGTAGAGTACTTTTTTCACAAATAAAATCCCAAAGTGCTTTATAGAGTACAGTCAATTAAAGACAGAGAAGAAGAGCGCAGAACTGATGTTGTTCACCTTTTGCACAATTCTTGATTTGTAACTCATACAATACCTTTGTGCACAAGTACAAAAATTAAGAAATTACCAAAATTACAAAGCACAATTTACTTTTTGTTAGTAGAGTACTCAACATTAAGATCATGATTACACAATATCTTGTTTAAAAACAGCCATTTAGACAGTTTCAGTCACTGTAAGGCTATGGCTACTGCTAGAACCCTGGGGTCACCTTGAGTTTCATACAGAGTCTTGGGGACCTTGTGTAGGTTCAGGCCAAAGAGAATAACTGGAGACACATGGTACAAACAGTTGCGGAAACCTAATTAGAGGGTCTGCTCATAAGAGCTCTAAAAGTCAAAGGTTTTAAAATAATTAGAAATTGATAGAATCTAAAGAGGATAAAACGGGTGAAATATGAGCCTTTTTCACCAACTCTAGGCAAAGATTTATTAAAGCAAGTAAAAAGAGGATTACAGTAATCTAGATGAGATAAAATAAAAGTATGGATTACAACCTACAGGTCATCTTTAATTATCATTTTCCTTGGTTTATAAATGTTTTAATAAGTGATAAAAACAGTTTTTGACCAACGACATGGATTAGTCAAATATCCCAGAGAGCCCAAATGGTGTTTGATAAGATCAATTAGAAATTGTTAATTTGTTTTTCTGTAAATACAAGGATGCACTTTCCCCACAACTCTGTTCAAACCTTAATTTTTGGGTCAATGTTTTGTTTGTTTCTTTGAGAGAGAGAGAGAGAGAGAGAGAGAGAGAGAGAGAGAGAGAGAATTAAAAATGACAATAAAAGCCAAAAATATCTGTTTTAATTGTGCTAATAATCCAAGTAACAATGAAGAGAAACCTTGTACCGGTACTTGGCTTAATTACCAAGACTGGTGTTATGCAATAAAATTTACATGATTTGGTTCAACAGTGGTGCCCAACCCCCGAGCCATGGACCAGTAGCGGTCTGTGCCAGGGAGTTGAGCAACGGTGGTATAAAGCCTACAACTTTCCTTTTAAACTGAAAATTGTGGCATCCCTAGTAAACACTGGCCGAAAATTGCTTTAGTTTTTTTGGGAATTTCTAGTGCTGCTTTTAAAATGCATGTTTTCTGTTTGTCCAGAGTTGGCCAATATGTGGCGGGAAGAGCCTGGCACCCCCACCCAAACAACAAGAGCTACTGCTGACGGGGTTGGTCCACACTTATTCACTCACCCATCTGCATTCACGCTGAAGGTTTTTCTGCATTTCTCTTCAAAGTTTTTGAAGAAATTTAAAGCACAAAGGCTTTTTTTTTTCCATGAAAAATACTCTTCATCTGATGTGGTGAAGGAAAGTCCTGTCACGACTTACAGATTATAATCAAGTGCAGATGTTTGAGATCAAATTGTAGTTTCACTTCTTTTATTTTGGAAATAAAAAAATCTTGATTTTAATTGAAAGCAGCATTGATCTATTAGATCAGAAACCACAAACATGAGAACTTCACCCAAATCAGATCTGCTGAGTCATGACTGGGCAGTATCTGAAGTCTGCTGCTTGCAGGCACGAGGACGGCACGGTCCGCTTCTGGGACGCCTCGGGTGTCGCTCTGACTCCGCTGTACAAACTCAGCACGGCCAACGTCTTCCACACCGACTGCGACCCGGTCGATGACCCCCACGACGACCCAGACATGCAGCAGGAGGAGGAGGAGGAGTGGCCTCCCTTTAGGAAGGTAAACAGTGAAGTTTTCCTTCCGCAGTTTCAGACATGTTTGACTCCACGCTGGGATGAAGTCAGCATGACTCCAGCACTCACAGCGTCCTGAAACTCCTCATCCGTGCCCTCCTTTTTCCCCTCAGACGCTTTTCATGTCTTTGGATTTCACTTTATTGTTCTCGTTATTAAATCTTGAAACTGAATAAACCGGCTTGTAATTCTCCTTTAATTGCTTCTTCACGGAGAGTTGCTTTTAAAGCAAACCGGCAAAGTCAGACCGAACAAATGGGACAAAGAAACACAACTAAATGACTGATGTTCAACAGACCTTTATGGCCTGTTTTCATATTTCCTTCACACTCCGCGCGCCGCCTTACCCTCCTAACTCGCACATATACATGTTGTGTATCCTGTGGTAACAGAGCTGCGTGTTCAGGAATGTGGGATGAAGAGCCTTTCCCTTTTTTCTCAGCAGTAATGAAAACCAGACTTGTCAGCCCCGCTCTTTTTGTGTGCTGGTCACCAACCACTTCTACTTTTCATTTTGCAAAGTGGCGGCGGGTTCGGCTGGAATTCCTGCCGTTTCCGTGTGACTGTTGGACGAGAGAGTGTTTGCGTGTTTGCTGAGGATGGAGGGATTGAGTAGATTGTCCTGGTTCTTGGTAAATATTAAAAAGAAGCTGCCGTTCCAACAGGAAGAGGACGGTTTTTATGCAAAAATGAAAATGTTAATCATCATTCGTTTTACTTTTTTCACTGAAAAAAAAGAATTTTCCATCTTTGGGATCAACAGTGAGGGTCTCAAGTCAGTCCTGGTGCATTCACTGACTCGGGGAACTTGGAAAATGTCATTACAGACATTTTCTGACCGTAATTATTCTCTCCCCAAATTCTGTGACGCACCCAGCCCACAGGGGGCAGTTACCTAGCAGAAATTTGTCAATCTTTCTCCTGGTACATTAAAAAATGTCTGTTATGTTTCAGAAAAAGAAAAAATTGTAACTTCAAGTTCTTCAAGAAGTGCTTTTGATTGTGAAGGATGACAGAGTTCTTCCTCCTTTCCACAGGATATTTATACCAGGCAGTAAATGCAGTTGATTATTTTTTTTACGAAGTGCCAAAGTGGCAGCAACTGCTTTTTATTTATTTTTATTTTCAAAGCTATTTTTAAAAGGAGAGCTTCATGAACTTTGCATGAAGTTTGAGTTCTTCAAAACTTCCAAAAAATATCAAGTGACCAGGAGTGTGCTGAAAAACTATTGTGATAGTTTAACTTAATTTCAGATCATTTACAAATCTCCTGGAACATCAATATTTATATGAAAATATACATTTGGTAAAACTGAGACCCCAGAAGTAAAAAATATGTTTGTTTGTTAATCAGAATATCCTGCCCCCTGTAGTGGCGGGGCTTATTTGAAATGTCTTGTTGGCCAAATTTGGCCTGCAGTGTAATTATATTTGGCCCGCGAGGCAATTTCAAATCAATATTAGAGCTGGACCTGCCTGTATTATACAGTGGCAGCGCATTCACCATTAAACTACAAATCCCATAATGCTCTTGGATGTCTTGGATGTTGGAGGGTAGTGTAGTATACAAATCTGAAGTCGCGACGAGACACCATCACCACCTTACTTTAAACCAGGAAAAACCCGGTAGTATTATTAGCAACTCGATTTTGCATGCCTGCACTTTAAAATGATATAAGCCTTGATTGTTAAATTTTCATTGTTAAATCAAAACTTGTTTGGTACCATATTGAAGGGTTCATTTGTTCAACTTTGGCCCGCGACTTTGTTCAATTTAAAATTTTGGCCCGCTGTGTATTTGAGTTCAGCATCCCTGAAGTAGAGTATTCAAAAGGGTGATTGATTTACTGAGGATGAAGCTTTTTTCCTACAGAAATAATGCTGGTGATTTAATTGATATGTGTGATCAATAAAATCGTCTTAAAATACTGTGCTGTGGCCTCCTCATTTGTTCCAGGTGGGCTGTTTTGACCCATACAGTGACGACCCCCGCCTCGGCATTCAGAAGATCAGTCTGTGTAAATACAGCAACAAACTGGTGGTGGCGGGAACAGCTGGACAGGTAAACATCTGCATGTATGAGTACGTAGAATGAGAGGAGGCCAAGAAATTCACTTTCCTTTTAAATGTAAGAATTGTCTGCATCTAAACTGTTTGTGCTCCTGTAGAACGCAGATGTACCTAAGTGGAGTCTGTTTTCACCCCGTTTGGCGTCTTAAATCGCCGCAGGTCATTGTTCTGGGATTAAATGACGAGCGTTCGGACCACTCGGTGGACGTGTCGGTGATGGACGATTGTTCTGGAAAAACGAGCTCAACCACTCCGCCGCCCTTCCCGCAGGTTTCAGCGCCAGAGTGCTGCTGCAGTGCCTGCCCCCCGCCTCGGTCACGGCGGTGGCGCTGCACGCCGAGTGGAACCTGGTTTCCTTTGGGACGAGCCACGGGTTTGGACTTTTCGACTACCACAGACGAAATGCTGTTCTGGCCAGGTGTGAGGGGATTTATTTTCTTTAAAGGACAAAAACAGACATTTTAGTTTGTATTTGTCTTTTCTTTTAATCCTGCTTGCATCTCTTTCTCGCCGTTTTCCTTCTCGCAGGTGCACCTTGCACCCAAATGACTCGTTGGCAATGGAAGGCCCCCTGTCCAGGGTCAAGTCACTAAAAAAGTCACTACGCCAGAGCTTCAGGCGCATCCGCAAAAGCCGGGTGTCGGGAAAGAAGCGCACCCTGACCACGCCCACCAGCAAGGTGAGCAACTTCCTGCTGTGATGATCATCCAGAACTACTGAAGCTGAGTTCCTCAAACACTCCTGATGAATGCAGGTCCAAGAGGCCAACGCCGCTCTGGCCGAGCAGGAGGAGGTCGCTCCGGTGCAGCGGAGGATCGAACCACGGTCGGCAGACGACTCTCTGTCCGGCGTGGTCAGATGTTTGTGCTTTGCAGACACATTTCTGCGTGACGGTCCGTTCAAACGTAGTGAAACGTTTATTTTTTTCCAGACTTAGGAGAATTAGTCCATAAAAGTTTCCATTTGTCCTTTAGGCACACACCATGGCCCCACGCTCTGGGCGGGGACTAACTCGGGTAGCGTGTATGCTTATGCCCTGGAGGTGCCTGGCGTGGGTTTGGGGCGTACATGTGAGCGGGGCGGAGCCAGCGAGAGCAGCATGTGCGTGGAGGCGGTGCTTGGTAAAGAGATCCAGCTGATGCACAGGGCTCCTGTGGTGTCCATATGCGTGCTGGACGGGCGAGGAAAACCGCTGCCCGACCCGTACGAAGCGTCCAGGACCTGGCCATCGCGCCGGACATGACCAACGCTCACTCGGTTCTCATCGCTTCAGAGGAGCAGCTGAAGGTGAAGAAATGATGCTGTCAGAAGGTTGACGGAGGCGTGGTTTGAACATCTGGTCCTTTTTTCCGTTCTTTGTCCAGATATTTTCTCTCCCCAAAGTGAGTGCGAAGACAAAGTTCAAACTGACGGCTCATGAAGGCTGCCGGGTGAGGAAGGTGGCTCTGGTGCTCTTCAGCTCCAGCGTTCAGGAGGACTACAGCGAACACACGCTGGTCTGCCTCACCAACATGGGAGACATGCACCTCTTCAACATCCCCGGCCTCCGACCTCAGGTGGGTTCTGGTCCACTCTGAGCCAAAACCAGAATTTGACGGTTGTTGACAGAGGAGTCTGTCTTCAGGTGCGTTTCGACTGCATTCGGAAGGAGGACATCAGCGGCATTGCGTCGTGCGTTTTCACCAAGAATGGACAAGGTCAGGAAGACCCCGCCTTCAAACGTTCTCATTGAAGACTTTTTGGAACAGCTTTAACGCTGGATCTGCTCTATTTTTAGGGTTCTACCTAATCTCTCCATCAGAGTATGAGAGGTTCTCCTTGTCTGCAAAAGTTCTCACCGAACCGCTGTGTTCTGTTCAGCTGCACCGACACCTGGAGCAGACGTTCACCTGGTAACAAATCTCACCAACACTCAAAGCACAAATAGAACTGATGTTTGCTTCTGTTTTTAATGTCACAATATTGATTATTTATTACAAAAAAACAATAAAATAATAAGTAAAGAATAATAATGATAATAATAATAATAAACAATAAAAGTTGGTTGTTTTTAGACCATAAATGGAAGGCTAGACTTTGGCTGACATGTATAACTATTTGATCTGCGTTCAAGAACACATTAAGCCCACAATGTTCACATTGATCAAGCAGGGAGGGGCTTCTTTATCTTTTTCTACTGTTTATCTGCACGTGTTCACCAACTACAGTTGAAAGAGGTTTGGAGTCAAAGGGTGCAAATCTTGTCATTTGGGCTACAGAAAGAGTTTGATTCATTCCCAGCATCTTTGGAATGGAAGAAATGGATTTACCGTCGTGTCAGCAGAGCGGCATTAGCTTGTCTTCATTTGAAATACAAACACAGACGTCTTCAGGCTAGTCACCGTATCTGGATTCTTTAAATAAACCACATCCGTATGCCACTACAAAATTGATTGGTCAAAGTTGTCTGGTTTAACTTTTAACGCTCGTTCAATGGCCACACACTTCATACAAACAAAACTTTTAAACGCAAATTTAAAATCACACCAAAATGTCGTCATACATCCACAAATTTTGTTTTTTTTTTATTTTATTTACCAGTTACCCCTTTAAAATCTATTAATTTGAAAATGTCATCCATTACCAAATTTTACAAAAAAGAAATTTGTTATGGAAATTTTGCTTGAAAATCTCAACAAAATTAATTGGATGAAGGTGGTGTTTTCTATGACTCTCTAAACCTCAGTGACGCAAAAACCCTCCTTTTTCATTCTTCTGTCATTACAATTTACAGCCACACATTTTGTCACACTGGTTTTTCATTTTGAAATAGTTTGTGTCCAAATTCCCGCTCTACTTAGAGCAATATATGCCATTTGTTCCGGTTGTCCAAATCTACCATTTCAAAATCTAGTGCCCTGGAAGTTTTTCTGCCAAAACTAGTGTGCATCAATGCTCACTTGATTGACAAACAGAACACAATACATTGCATTTGAATGATTTGTTATTTAAAAAAACATGTGTTTGCATTTATTTTTAATAGCTCATCCAAATTGTTATCATCAAAACACAGTAGAGTCATAATAGTTCTTCGTGGAATTTTTCTGTATTTATTCAATTTTTACTTCGACAAATGGCTGACTTCATATTTGGCATTTAAAAAACAAAAGTAGTTGGCACGTGTATGAATGATGTTAAAATCCAGGGCAATATATAGTCACGTGCTATACAGTTTTATTGGGTTTAGGGAGTAGTGCTGGAATTTACACACAGCCTTCCTTATAATATAACATTTTGTGCAAGATTTCAAATCTGTTTTTTTTTTTTTTGTACGCGTTTTTTTTCACAGATGATTTTGCCTAACAGAAGAAGATGGTTCTGTTTTCTAGAGTTCAATCTGGAGTTGTGAGATAAACTCCTAAAGGCTCCTGAAACAACCCACAATGCATCAGAGTAGAAGTTCTGTTTTTTTCATCTGCTACGGAGTCATAATGATTTGAATAAAGAAATACTCAGAAATGCAATTTTGAGCTTAATTTTCTTAACATATGTCCACAGTAATGAGAGAAATGCTTCAAGAATATTTTCATCAGAATGTCTCTAACAAAGACAGAGAATCTCACTTTGAATCTTATCAACTTTTTTGAGTGTTTTGTTGAAAAAAAAGCTGTTTCTTCAGCTTTTAATTTGGAACGATTTGGTATTTTCTGTCTCATTCTGCTCTAACCCTGTTTCTAGATCCTCGAGGTGTAGTGGCCGCTCTGAAACACCGTGAGTAAAGCGTTTGTGTGTCTCCACAGTGACGGAACGCCGCCGCAGATGCAGGCCAATGGAACCCATAAAAACCAGATGGGTCAGGCTGAAGGTGAGTCCTTCACTTGTTCTTCCCTCCTCATCTGTTTTGTCTTTTCATCGCTCTCCAAACCCCCTTCACCGACCCCTGCTCTGGTCCCCAACTGGTCTCTATGGTAACCATTCAGCATGCCCCTGTTGCCTCTCCAGTCCTGCTCCCCCTTTTTTGGCTGGCAGGGGAGCTGTGGTTGTCGTGGAAACCAGCCATCCTTTCTTGTGGCACTTGGTTTAACAGGACCTTCCACGCAGAGCTGGAAGTGTTTTAGTTGTTTTCCTGAAAAGAAGTCAGCAGAAGTGGAGGTCTGGGATCCAGGAAAACCAGGATTCTGGATCTGGTTTAGGGCAGGAGTGTCGCCTCGTATTTATTTATCATCCAGAATGTGAGGACTTTTGTAAAAATTATTTTTTTAAATCTGACAGGGAAGGTGGACGTCCCTCTCGGCACCCTGCCCTCCCCCCTCCTTGACACCCCACTAGACTCCCCCCTCAGCTGTGCTGACCTCACCTTAGACTCCACTGGAGAGCTGACTGTGGAGGACGTCAGGGACTTCCTCACGTGAGCATTCACCAATTGAAAACTATCGTGTCCGTCCAACCGTGAGAAATAACTTTAGCATGTCTCCACCCCCTCCAGCACGGTGGACGAGGAGGAGAACAACCTGAGGAACATGAAGGACGAAGAGGGACGCTCACCTGGCATCCTCATCAACTGAGCAGGTGAGAAGAAACGAGTCGGGATTTTACACACACACTTCTATCCTTAAATGGCTCTCATGGGGAGTTTGAAAAAAATCTCAGGGGGGGTTCTTCACAGTGTTTTGGACCCATCAGAATGGGTTTGCCTGTAGGGACCTCAACTCAGGTCCCCACCGTGTGACAAGTATGTGTGTAGTCAGGTTAAAGTCCCCACACACACTCTCACACATACACACCTGTTTTTAATGGAGCTCCTCCAGAGTGAGCAGACTTCAAAGAGCTGCTCTGTCTGAGATCTGCATTCCAATACCAGAGCCTCCTCTCAATCCACGAATCCTTCTCTTCCAGAACGTCCTGCACAAAGCACCACAGCCTGTTAGTTTAGCTGCTGCCATCATAACCTCAACTAACCTTCTGGACAAACTGTAACGACACACAATCAGGTTCGCCTTTCTGTGATATGAAACTTCTTTGGCTCTGAAATGCTTTACATCACAGATTTTCTAAAGCAGGAACTCTGAAGTTGATGTGGAATCGCTTCCTTAAAGACTGTGCTGCCCTCTTGTGGTGACGAATGTAAAATACAGGCAGTAAACACCAACACGTTAATCGGATGTAAATATTTTTATTTTCAAAGATGCAGTATTTACGGTCACAATAATATTCCAATTAGGATATCATGGAAAAGTGTTTTCATTCCATAATTATATAAAAAAATTATTAAACTTTCATATAACATAGATTCTATGTAAAATAAATTGGGGTTCTTGTTTTATAAACTGGAATCCCAAAGATCAGTTAAGTAGTGTGTTCTGAAGGGAGTTAAATGGAGTTATGGAAATGACAACACTTTTTCATGATATTCTAATTTTTTTTCTGCATAAGAAATAGATCAACGAAAAATAAAGAACTGAATTTCACTTCTAAATCTTAATTCCTTTAAGTTGGATCAACCAAAAAAAAATTCCTTTAGTGTGTTTTTTTTTTTTTTTTAATGACATTTTATGAATAAAGATTATTTTTTGTGATTTTGCAGACTGCTCTTTTTGTAGGTTTACATTTAGTATGTTCATTCATAATCATACACCATAAGAATAGATGACATTCTGAATATTTCAGTCACTCTTGTGGTTTCATTTTCTTTAATATTAAAAATATGTGTTCATGTTATTTAATATTGATACATTTAGTTGATAGTTTACGTACCAGATGATGTGAAATAATTCTTTCAGGTTAATGTTTGTTTTTTTTCTTGTGCTCCACATCATTCAGGGTTTGGTTCTCGTGGTTTTGATGGACTGGATCTGAGTGCTGGACCACAAACATCTCCCATCAGTCCACCACGAAGCCCACAGCTGGAACTTTGGTTCGAATCCTTCATCTTAGTGAAGAAGTTCTTCCTCCAGCAGAGCAAAATCTGGGCTCAAGGTTTCTGCCCCGCTGGGACTGACGCCATCTGGCTTCATCGTTAATTGTGCTGCACTCTAGAGGATGCAAAGGACTGTTCTTTGCGACATAATCCTGTGAATTACTTTTTTTTTCTTGAAATGGGACAGAAAGGGAGCACCATTACGTTGCAGAAAGCTAAAAGAAGTGTTTGGAAGGTGCGAGCACGGGACGCCGGAGCATCTGGACTCCTGCCTTCAGAAAGAACCAGAACTTTTTGTTGGTTTGCTCTGGAAAAATTAAGGTATTTTGTAAAAGTCTGTGCTGCGTTGCATATGTTTTGTACGGTCATTTCAGAGAGAAATATTTTATTGAAAGAAAGAAGGAAAGGTTTTTTTTTTTTTTAATAATTCCTTTACACACAAGCTCATCTCGTGAAGAAAGTCGTCTTCCAATTGAAAAACGGTGGACCGGTACAGAACTAGCTTCTGCTGATAGACCGATAATAAAGTTTGTTTTTAATTGTCATCTGCACAAAGTTGGTTTAAAAGAGTCAAATAGGATTGAACAGCCGATGATGCTGGTCTCCTCAGATCTTCAGAGGAGACACAGGAAAGACTTTGAACAATGTGGCTAACGTTAGCGCAGCAGATAGGAATCATATTGATTTATTTTTGTTAACATGATTAACTGAGACGAATGTTTGATCACCGATTAGTTTCATTCATTAACAGTCAATAAAAGTCTATTTACTCTGATACAGACTTTTTGTTTTGTGATTTAAAAAAAAAAAATACAGAGAGACTTTGTGAAAACATTTATTTTTCTTTATATAAAATACATAAATAAAGCATCTGCGGGTGGCATCAGAAGCACGTGCAGTTACACAATCCTGTGCTGGACTCACTCAACCAGGCCAACAACTCGACACAACCACAAAAAAATGTTTTGATTTTACCCCCGAGGTCACATGATCAAAGAGAATCTCCCATTTTTAAAGTGAAAGTTACTCCCAACGGAGAAGAAACGATTGCACGGCGGTCCTGACATCTCTTCCATGGGGGGGTGTCGGTTGACGGCGATGACATTTGTGTGGTCGAAGCGTTTTACACATTCCGCAAAGAGACAAATGGACATTCTTCAGAAAGCGCTTCTGTCCCTCATGTTACAATGGACTGTTCCTGTGTCTCCCTTTAAGCTGGGCGGTGGCACAGAGGTGGGCGGAGCCAAACTGTGGACTAGCAGCAGGAGGCGAGACGAAGCAGCACAATGAGTGGATATGTCTGAAGGTTCCCTTGTTTTGGAGAAATCCTTTTCATTTTTTTTTTTACTCCTTTGGCTTTCACCCGTTTACAAAAATAGACATTTTGGGTTCAGTCTTTTACTGTCGGACAAGCAGGTGAGCAAAGGGGGCGGGGCATTCTCAGGTGCATTCTCTGTAGGGGTGTAGAGTGTGGAGCCTAAGAGGGCGGCGTTTTGAAGGGCCCCCAGGCGTGGAAGCAGCGGGTGAAGCAGTGCGGCTCGTTCCCCTTCCTCACCAGGCGCAGCTTCCTCGGCTGCTCGGCTTCTTTGGAGCGCATGTGCTGAATGTAAACCTAACGAGGAAGAGGACGCCGAATGTTAGCCACGAAGGAACGATGCGTCCTCATCTGTCCACGGCCGTCCACTCACCTGACACGCTTTGAGACTGAGTTTGATCTCCACCTGGCTGGTCTGAGTCCCCACCCACATGTACACCTGAGGGACACATGAAAGAATGAGGAATGACGTTGCTTAGCAACAACCAAACGCGTTCAACGCCTTTTCACCTCTTTGCCGTTATCCAGCAGCATGATGTCATCGTCGGCCAGGTCGTCCTGACAGAAGTCGGAGCATTTCTCCGACACGAGAGAAGTAACCTTTCTCGTTGGAGCACCTGAGGGGGCAGAGGAGCGACGTCAGAGCTTTGGTGTCATCTCAGGAGAAGACAAACTATGAAGAAGAGGTTTTCAGACCTGAAGAGTCTGGCGTGCTTCATGTACTCTGCGTCTTCGTCGTACGCCTTCTGAGAACCAATGCCCACCCAGAAAAAGTTCTCCGGCTCCTCTCCCTCGTTAATCACCTGCAGAACGAGACAACAGGTAACTAAAATGACAAAAGGATTACAAATACAGATTTTTAACATGATTTTAGTCTTAATCAACAAACTTGTAAGAAATATTTGCAATTTTCAGTAGATTTCAACACATTTATAAAAAACAAAAAAAAAAAAACTGAAAACTTTGATCGATTGTATATGAGAACTGGAGGGAGTGACCCCTCCTCCTCGTGTTCCAAACAGGAAGTACCTCTTATTGACTTCTATGGAGAAATTGACATCCATAACTATACTTATCAAAGAATAAATCGTGTTTTTTTTGCATAGTTTGGTTAAGGGTTCAACTTTTGTGATCTTTAAAAAAATATTTTCACACTAACGACCAAAAGATGGCTCTTTAGGTGTTTGCTAGTGAAAGAAATGTGGAACAAGCACAGATTGGACTTGGCATAATTGGTGTCGCACTTTTATCTCACAAGTGCGACTTATATTCTGAAAAATACGCTGAACATTCAAAGCATTTAACAGATTTTGCGTAGCCTGCTTTAAAGCGAAGGGGTGTGGCCTTTCAACAAGCTGTCTTCTTATTGGTGGGTGGTTGAAAAGTTGACTCCAGCATCCATATCTGGAAAAAAAATGGTGACTGAAATGACTTAATTTGGTTGGAGCCAGAAGTAAGCCATTCTCTATGGATGATGTCACACTCCCTCTGTTCAGTTCTCATATACAGTCAGTGGATGGCGTGATCGGGCCTGTAGTTTGAACCTGTTTGCTGTAGGTTTCATCAAACATGCTGTTCATGATGTCCTCGGCCAGTTTGGCCTCATCGGGGTCGGCGGCTCGGCCCACCCACGTGTAGACGATACCCTGGTTGTCTGTGCTCTCAAACGGGACCTGGAAAGAAGACGTGGGGAGTGATGACTTCCTGCTCGACACTCTTCTGCATCGTCATGAAACGAACGTCCGCACCTTCAGGATGAAGCAGAACTCTGAATTAAGGTTGCCGGAGTCCGTCCCGATCTGGATGGTCCTGGTGACATGAAGCAGGAAGAAAAAGTTCAGCTTTTATTCTGAAAGAATGAAGCTTGTGTCGCCTAGAACAATACCAGAAAATGACTGATCAAAAATTATAAATATATACTTCAAAGGAAAAAAATGTTAATGTTTCCGATTAAAAAACAATTTTTTTTTATTCTGAAGGGGTCGGGAGCGTTCCCCCTCAGAATTCCTCCTCCACTTCCTGTTCTCTTTAGGAGGGAGGCTGCAGACCTGGTGCAGAGCGCGCTGCCGTTGGTGCGGATGTGGTAGAGGGACGGCTGGGCGCTGTCGGTGTCCTGCTTCCTCTTCCCTTTGTGGATGATGAACTTCCTCTTGAAATGGGACAAGAACTTGAGGTTCTCCTGCTGCTGGGTCATCCGCACTACCTGAACAGCAACGACCACACGTCAGTTCACACCTGTGGAGGGACGGAGGTTGGCGGTTTGAACCCGAGGGTCAATGTGCACCTTTAGCTTTCCGGGGAAGAGGCTCTCGAACTTCTTCTGCAGGGAGAAGGTGAAGGTGAGCCAGCCCATGTTGGACGCCTGCCTGCCCTGCCAGAAGTACACCACACACTGGAAGTCTTCCTCAGGCTGCTTCTCCTCCTCGTCTTCATCAGCGGCGCCCCCTCCTCCTCCTCCACCACCTCCACCCTCCTTCTTGTCCTTCTCCTCCTCGTCCTCATACTCCACAGGAACCCAGTACCTAAAACGACAGAAGCTGCCGTCATCCCTGCTGGCGTGTTTCCTCACAGACGCCGGCGGCGCCGCCTTCAGGAGTACCTGCAGAGGAAGACGTAGCAGTCCTGGGTGAAGAAGTGTCCGAACTCTTCCTCGGGCAGCCGAGCAAACTTCTTTCCCTCCAACACGAATCCCTCCATCCCGTCCAGATCCTCGTTCCACTCCTCCATCAGCTGCTCGGCCTGGAATGAGAGCGCCACCGTTAGCTCCGCCTTAAAGCGTCTGTGAGGGTCGACATCTGCACGGGGGCGGTACCTCTGACAGCGCCATGGGGGGCTGTCTGGGGAGGAAGAGCGCCGTCAGGTCTGCCTTCATCTGGTCTTTCTGCTCGGCGTCTTTCTTCACCTGTTTGGGTCACAGAACCGAACAGTCAGACGCTCAGCGCCGCTAACGCTAACGTTTGGCTGCGTTCACCCACTTTTCCCTGCAGGTTGTCGTTCTGCTGCACAGTCTCGGCTGCGCGGGTGTAGTCCACCTTCAGGACGTCGTCCCAGTTCTTAAACTTGGATTTGAAGACCTGAGGGGGAGCAGACGCAGCGGCGTGTCAACATACAGACAGGACGCGTTGGAAAGGCTGGCGTCTGGCGGCTGCGTCACCTGGCTCTCTGTGCCCTCCAGGTTGCGCGTGACGCAGGCGTGTTTGGGCCGGTGCAGCATGGAGCAGATCTCCTGACCCAGTTTCAGAGCTGCAGCCCTGACCAGACGCGGGGACTTCCTCCCGATCCAGATGAAGACGTCCGACCAGCAGTCCAGGATGTAAACACATTTGGTGTCCAGCAGACTCTGGAGCTGAAACGACCAGCGAGAAACGGGATGACATCAGACGCGACGGCACACTCTCCCACCTCATCTGTGAGTCCTTAAACATACCAGCCGCAGCTCCGGCAGCGTGTCCAGTTTGACCTTATGATCTTTGTGCTCCACAGACAGTTTGTAGTTGATCTGAGGGAAGCTCCAGGTAACCGAGCCCCAAACCCACCTGCAGGAGAGGTAAACGTGAACCAACCAAAACTAAACACATGCGGATCCAGCAGAACGTTCGATAGGTTTACTTTGTAGAGTTTGGGCCGGATAGGAGAGAAGTTGTCCGGGACGTGCTTCTTGATCTCCTCCGGCTGTCCTCCGAGAAGCTCCCAGAAGTCTGGAGGCTCCTGGCTGTGCATGATGGTGGTGATCTCGGCCTTCCCTTTGCGCTCGTTCTTGTTGATCTTCTCAGCAAACAACCTGCCAGGATTTATTGGACATTTTTCGATTAGTTTGGGATCAAAAATAGATTTGTTTAGGTTCCAACTTTGTTCAATTTTATATATTAGCGATACAAAATGTAATTTTTTCAAAACCATAATTGTGAAAAATATAAAAAATAAACTTTTGTCTATTTTAAAAAGTTGTGTAGAATTTATTCTAGTCTGATACTGCAATATTTAAAGAATAAAAAAAACTAATTTGATATTCAGTCACTATTATTAATCCAAGCATTTTAATTATTATTCAGCTTTGGCCGAATGTTTTCACTTTGGTGCATCCCTAAAAAATATGAAGTGTTTTGTGAGGAGCTGCAGGTGAAGCAGATCCAGCAGCTGCTGCACCTGGCCTTGGTGGTGCCGCTGAGCGTGGCGTTGGCTCCTCTCCAGATGAAGATCTCCAGCCCAGAATCCAACAGGAACACAAAGCTACCAGAAACAGAACCAAACGATCGATGTTGGGTTCTGGTAATCCAGAAAAGCGACAATAATCATAGAGGAGAGCGACTTACCGAGGGTCCAGGGAGGACCCCTTAGCCGGCACAGACTCCAGACGGATGTTTTTCTTACCGTAGACTCGGTACAATCTAAGAAAAATAAGAAATCTTTGAAAGGAAGTTCTCAAAATTTGATGTTTTTGTTCTGCTGGATCTTCACCTCAGAGAATAGTTAGTGTCCTCCACCGTGTAAAACCCGCTGGCAGTTCCTCCCTCAATGTAAGAGATGTCTTGGTTGAAAACCTGCAGAGAGAAGCAGCGGCTCAGACGGCGCCCGGAGGACTTTCCCGCTCGCGTCTGCATCTACGTACGGCGCTGAACTCCTCGCTCTCATCTCCCATCTCCTCCCGGATCGTCCTGCACTCCGCCCCCAAGCAGTTCCGCAGGTTGACGGCGTGGATGGCGGAGCCGGCTTTCTTGTCCAGCGTGGCTTCCTGCCCGATCCAGTAGAAGATCTGCCAGTTCAGCGCTCCGTTGTCGTCCAGGAAGGTCTGGGAGTGACAGGAGGAGGTCAGAGGAGAGCCTCTTTGTCCCGACGGCAATCACCTGCAGGCTGAAGCTCCACCTTCAGGACGATGTAGCAGTCGGCCTCGTAGAATTTTCCGTGGAAAGCTTCGTCCACCTGCACCGGAATGAAGTTCTCTATCTGCCACACAGACACGCCGGGAACCTGCGGGAGGGAGCGCCGGGGGTTTTAGGAAAAACTGCCCCTCTGGAGTGGAGTTGTGAGGTCACAGGTAACTCACCTGCCCCACGTCCTCCAAAAAGAACTCTGAATAATCCAGCTGAGGCTTCTCCAGACTTTTGTCCCAGCGGCGAGTTTTCAGATCCCCGTACTTTGGATCGCCGTTCTCCTGCAGATGTTGATGAGAAGAGTGATAAATCTTTAGGCGTCTCTGAATAATAAAGAATATATTACCTTAGATCTGAATTTGACAGGAAATCTCTAAAAGAAATGAACTAAAACTCAGATTTCTGCTCCGTTGTTGAGTCTTTTAGGTTGGAAGAAAAGAAAATAAGTTGATCTGGATTTGCAGCTCTAAAGACTCTGATTTCCAGGATGAAAGAAAGAGTGCCAGAAATATTTGAATTGATCTTTCAGACTTCAGACAGTCAATTTTTTATATTTATGCTGTTATTCTGAGCTCAGTTTATCAACTTTTCAACCCTTTTCTTAAATAAATGTAATTAAATCCTCTTATCAGGGCTGCATCTGATGGAAACAAATCTTTACCTCCATGTTTTTCTTCTCCTGTGCGACGTCGCTCATGCCTTTCAAAACCTGCTTTGCCTGATCGTCCTGGGAGCAGTCCTTCCTCCTCCTCAGCCTCATCTTTCTGGCCAAGTGATCTCTGGGGTTGGCTCCTGGACACAAACACGTTTGTTTCAAACTGAAAGTTTGTCAAAAAAAATGCAGATCAAGATTCTGAGTCTTCAGGTTCAGAACGGTTTTGTTTTTTTTTTTTAATCCAAATACACATCTAGGCTACTGAAAGTTAAGCTCTTTAAAGTCCCCCTATGACAAAAAAAAAAACAGTAGTAGTTTTAATTTTGATAATGAAGTTTTTAACAAAAATCCCACAATCTAAATGTCTTAAACGGCAATTTTTCGTGTTGATCTGAAGCTTCTGTTTCCAGAATCTCCTCTGAGGGGGCGTGGCTTTTGGAGCTGAGCTGACTGTCTCCGCCCCTAATCCCCCCCATCTGATTATGATAGCTCTGTGTGTCGCTAGGATAAATCTTCACTGCTGCTACATGAAAATGTTAAGCAATATCGGTTAATGTTCAAGAACATTAACATGATTTTGTAGAATTTTACTGATAATAGAAGACGTATAGAAAGAAAATTAAGCTGAAAATGTGTATTTCTATATTCAATTTGCTGTGAATCAGGATGTGATGATGAAGCTTCCTGCTACGCTAGTGGGTAAACAGATGGGGAAGGGGGGCAGGGTTGATCTACACCCATAATGTAGAGGCCCATTTCTAATGAACTGGTGCCACTTGCAGAAACTATAACCTAGAAACAACAGTTTTTTTTTTACATTTTGGCTAAAAGCAACCCCATCATCATTAAAAACCCACTGGGAACACTTACAAAAATGGGGTGGTACTTTAAGCTTCAAGCCCATTTTTATGATAAATTAAAAGCATTAAAAAAGGCGTCCTCCTGCTACACTCACCTCCACCCGCAGCAGCCACGGTGGCGGGTGATGCTCCAGCCAGGCGGAGCTGGTTCTGCAGAGAGAAGTCGATGTTGTACCACTCTGCTGCTCTGTCTGTGGGTTTAGGAGGCATCACCAGGTTGGGGTTCTCGCGCACATCCAGAACCTACAAAAACAAATCCGTCTGGAGGTTTCCTTTGAGAATTCTCCACCTGCTTGTTTGCAGGAACCTGTCAGATTTCGTTTGTACCTCCAAGTCTGTCAGGTAGTGGATGGTCTCGGGCAGCGTCACCAGACGATTTTTATTCAGCACCAACTTCTTTAACTTGCCACACCTGAAATAACACAATGAAACGTTATTCTAGCACTCGATAAACGGAGGACATGGTTCTCCAGGTTGTCGTCTTCCTCCACCTGCAGAGTCCTTCTGGAATGAGCTCCAGGTTGTTGTTAGCAGCCATGAACTCCACGAGGCTGGAGAGTTTGCCCACGCCAGGAGGAACGCCGTCGAAGTCCAGTTTGTTGGAGTTGACGTACAGCTTCTTCAGTTTGGACAGCTTACAGATGGCCGACTGTCGGGGACACAGACGGGGAGATTATAGAGGCTACGTCCGGTGGAGTGGGACCGATCGTGGCGGCCGGCCGGGCTCACGGGCAGCGAGGTGAGCTGGTTGCGGCTCAGGTTGAGCGTCTCCAGCTGGTTCCACTGGTCGATGCAGAGGGAGAGCTCAGAAATCTGGTTGCTGCTCAGGTTGAGCCTCTTCAGACTGCTCAAGGAGTAAAGACACTCGGGTATGCGGGTCAGGTCATTACAGGACAAATCCACATCTGGAGTGGAGACAAAAACAGAATTACAAGGAAGGAAAAGATGTCTGAACTGTTGTAAAGGTGGGATTTTACCTGCTAGCTGCGTCAGTCCCTCCAGGCTGGTGGGCATGTTGCTCTGGACCCTCTGAGTGTTCCTCAGATGAAGAGTCTGTAGCGCCACCATGGCTGGCAGCTGCCTGCTCAAAGACAATCCCAGCAGTTATAGAGCCACTCTTCTGTTGTGGAGGACGGCGCCCCCTGGCGTCTGCTTACCGCAGCTGCGCGTGCATCAGCGGGTTGTTGTTGAGGACGAGCGTCTGCAGGTGCACCAGGCGCCGCATCTGAGGAGGCAGGCTGTCCAGCTTGTTGTCGCTCAAGTCCAGGTACAGCAGGTCGGTCAGGTTGATGAACAGCTGGTTGGGGATGGAGTCGATGCTGTTGTGACTCAAGTTCAGCACCAGCATGTTCCTGCTGTTCTCCAGGTCTCTGGGGATCTCCGTCAGCTGGTTGTAGCTCAGATCCTGGAGGAGAGGCAGGTCAGAAGAGCCAACGGATATTAAAAAAAAACAGAACAAAGGATGTGCGATGATTTACACACCAGCACAGAAAGGTCGTCCAGCTGAAAGATGTCATCCGGGACGCCGGAATTTTTCAAGTTGTTGGCTCTGGCCACCACCGCCTACACAAACAATGACAGGATTTGATATGAGCACGTCACAGCACACACGCTCTGCTGCACAACACCAGCCTCTCTTACCCGTAGATTTGGTAAACTGGAAAGTTCTCCATGTAAAGTGGTCAGGCTGTTGTGACTCACTGAAAGATGCTCCTAAAATATATAAAAAAAGCAGAAATGAATCACAAAGCTGAACTTTCAATGTATAAACAGGTAAACATGAAGCGTTCCCAGTGGTCTTTTACTTAGGATTATTCCGGTTTTTACTTAAATAAAAAATCTGTGCTGTTTTCTAGGATAGTATCTGAAGAGCGTCAAGAGTTCATCAGAAATTCAAGTTGTGGGCGGGACCGTTGGCCTCCCTCCCTATTGCTGAGAGCTCTCAGTTTACATGCTCTCCAGCTAACATATGGCCCTCACAACTCAAAGCTAACATTACAGGTGCAGCAAAAACAGCAAGTAATATCAGAGCTTTAATACAGATTCCAGCTCACATGAGGAAAACAAAGACGATCAGGGATCCATTTGTCTGCATTAAAATGGAGCTTATGACTCTCACATGGTTGTTTCTAAATCACAAATAGTCTTTATCATTTTTTTAAAATTCTGCTTCAAATTTACAACACTTTGGTAAAGAAATGCTCAGAAATGCAATTTTAAGCTTACGGTTCTTTATATATGTCCTCCTTAGTCAGAAAAATGCCACGAGAACATGTTAAAAACACAATGTTCATCAGAGTAGGTCTCCTAAGGGTTTTCTTTAGTGGTAAATGCAAAAGTTAAGAAACTGAGTTCTATGGTGGCCTTGAAGTGTCCTTTTATATTCAGAAACATTTAATTTTTGTTGCTTATTTTTGTTTCTGGAATTTTGTTCTGATTTCTAAAATGTCTTTTTTTATTATTTGTTTTTTTTTATTTTTGTGATTTTTCTTTTTAAATGCTTTTGCGTTGTGTGATTGGCACTTCAGGGTCACCGTAGAGTTCATGCGTTTCCTATGACGCACCCTTTAATTTTGTTTGTCAGAGATTCCCCACAAAGTCATGAAACTACCAGTGTTCAACAAATTCTTGAGTGTGTATGCTGAGGTGTGACAAATGTACCACTTTATCTAGACTGACTCTCATTGGAGTACATATGTGGATTATTTTGGAGTATTTTAATAAATATATGTTGTAATTTTCATCCTAAAAATCACATCGAGGTTAACATATGAAAATAAAAACTCTGATTTCACACATGTCCGATAAAAGGGGGACTTTTCATTTCAATCATCATCAGCCATAACCATCAAATATCTGCAAAGAAAAAGCTTTTTCTGTTGTCAGAAAGCCCACCGCCACACAACAGACTTGAACTAGTCCAACAAAAAGCTACACTGATGCGTCAAAGCTGGAACTCAACATAGATCTGCTAATATGGAAGGCCTTTTGAATGTTCTTACCAACTTCTGGAGAGAAGCCAGCTCCTCCGGAAGATAACAAAGTCCCGTCCTGTTCAGCTTCAACCATCGCAGGCTGCTCATACACTTTACATGCTCAGGAAAATAACCCCCCTGTGGAGAAAGGCCGAGAAACATGTTAGGCAACTCAAAAGCATTCCAGATTTACATACACCTAAAAACTCAAATTGACTAAATATAGATTTATAAAAGATTAAAACTTGCTGTGTTTATACAGCAGCTGCATGACGTCTTTCACCAGATTTGACACTAAATCTGTTTTTCTGTTGCTGCTGACATTTGGAATTCTAAACATTACATTTGGACACATTGATTTTGACAGATTAAAACGTAAAAAAGTTCTTCAGTCAGTATTTTTAGACAGTAATCCTTTAGAATCAGGTCTGTCAAGCTTTAAAAATGTTTGCATAATGTCAAATTTCACAAACTTTCGATTGAGTGAATCAGATAAGATCCCTGAACAGAACCTTTTAGAAAAAACACACCGAGTTGAGTAAACATGGATATACTGACCACACTAAACGCCTGTAAGTTCTGGTATTTTTAAAAATCCAGGATCATTGATTGACAGCAACACATTGACTGAAATGTGCACGACTGTAACTGGACAACAGTGTTGCAATCCCAACAACAATAAACCCCAAAACAGGATAAAAAAACATGTTCTGACAGGTCAAAAGTTCTTTGAGGTGACCCATTTCCCTATTTTTTAGGCTAACTCGATGAAAACCAGAACTTACTGGAACCATGTCAACACTGGGTTGACGAAACTATCCAAACATTCACATTTCACTACGGTTTTCTACATTAATTTGAAGAATTTACATTAAAAAAATGATAGTTTTAAGCACTTGTAACCAAAAGTAAGCTAAATTAGCAGAGAGTTAGGTGTTGTAGCCCTAACGACACTATAACATTTTACTGTAGAGTTACGACACTCATTTGATTTTTTAACAAATCTGCCTTAAATACAATTCCGCATACTACTAAACAGGGTGGTGGCTGACACACGGGAGCGGTTTTTCTAACAAGAAGCTAACGCCCAATGTTCGCAATACGAAGCTATGCTAGTCAGTGTCTCAGCTACTTTCCCTGCTATCTATCGGTGAGCAAGTCTAACAAAGGAACTAGCTTAGTCTACGAGACATTAAATAACGCTATACATGTGTGGATATTAAACATAAACATATACACAAATAAAAAATCTTACTTTAAAGTCATTTCCACTGAGGTCTACTCCCCTTATGAAGGGAAGAACTCCGGTGGCAGCCATTTCTGACTCGCTGATGTCAACTGCTCAAACCTCTACTATTTTGGGTTAGGAACGGAGGGATGTTACCGCCCCCTTCTGGTTCAGGAGGAAGTGCATTTTATTTATGCGGAGAGGCGCCCTCCTGTGGCCATCATGAGTTTACTGTAAAAGTTATTGCTCCATATATATTCTTATGTTCTTTTTGTCATGTATATAGTCCATTTTATGAAAAGTTCTTCTTCCATTTGTATCTTATGATTCAACATTTCCATCTTATATATTTCTTGTTCTATTTCCTCCCATTCCTGTTGTATTGGTGGGTCTGTCTTGGACCAGTTTTTTGTAATTGTTTTCTTACAGGCAGCTAGGACGATTTTAATTAAATACTTGTCATTTAAAACAATATTGCTTGATAAATTGCCCATGTAAAAAAATGACTTGTTTTTAGTACATTGTAACCCAAGATTGTAATGATGACCTGATGGATGTCTTCCCAGAAAGAACTGATTACAGGGCAAAGCCAGAAATATCAGAATGATCTGCATTAGGTTTTCACATTTTCTCCAACATAATTATGGTGCTATAGTGGTTTTGCTTTTGAGTTTAGGTGTTACAAAAAATTGGATTATATATTTCCAATAATGCAGTCTCCAACTTTGTGATGAAGTGAAGCTTTGCTGCGTTTGCCAAATTTGAAGTCATTTACATCACCATTTACAGCTATTTACATCCAGATCTCTTTCTCATTTTGTTGCCTTTTATTTCCCATTAGGTGTTATAAAGTGTTGATATAATTCTATGTTTCTTGAGTTTAGTTTCAGCAATAACTTGGACAATACCCTGATCCAAATTAGACTTGGCTCTTATTTCTTTGTCAAAATAATCTCTTATTTGCAAAAACCTAAAATAATCACAATTATTCAGACAGTATTTTGTTTCATATTTTGAAACTCAAAAATGTTCCATTTTTTATCAATGTGCATACTGCAGTTAGAACTCCATTCATTCCATTTTTTATTGTAAAAACCTGGTTTGAAGTCTTTATGGTGACCAACCCACTGCAGTATTCTAACCTCGTTTTCTAGTTTATATTTCCGGACCATTCTATACCATAATTCCATTTTAAATTGTGTAGTTGCTCCTTTTTGGTCCAGTCGGTTTGAAGCGCCTGTCTATCTCCAACAAAGCTATGAATTTTCTTCCCTGTATAAATTGTTCTACGTTTTTCCATTTAGATATAAAATTATCATCACACCAACAAATTAGAGGTCTGATCTGTGCTGCATGAAAATATTCCCTTGAATTTTGGTAGTGCCATCCCTCTCTTTTGTTTACTTGTTTGTAAAGTATCTCATTTAATTCTGGGTCTGCGTCCATCCCAAATGTATCTAGAAATAATGTTATCCCACAGTCTCTACTGTTTCTCTGGTATCAACAGGAAGAGACTGGAGTAAGTGCAGGAGTCGAGGTGGAATACTCATCTTTATTGTCTCTATCCTTGAGGACATATCCAGTGAGAAGATGTTCCATCTGTCCAGATCCTTCCTAATTTCTTTATGATTCTAGATCTTCTAGAGTCTTTGTTAGTGTCACCCCATGGTATTTCATTTTCCAGTTCAGTTTGTAAGTGAGTTGTATTTCTCTAGATGGTGAAAAATGAAAAGCCAGAATTTGTGTTTTTGTCAAGTTAAGCTGATAACCAGAACAGAAACCAAATGTCTCCAGTTGTTTAATTAAAGTAGGAATTCCTGTCTCTGGTTTTTCTAAAAAACATATAACATCATCGTCAAAAGCCCAATAAGGCCGTACCTCTTGTTCACGTGTTCTCTTCCAGGACTCTGCAGCCCCCTTTAACCGGTCTCTGGGACCCTAAAGTGAGGTCTAATTGGGTCTGGTGTTACTGGACCTACTCGGGTATGGAAGTTTTTCTGTTCCAATTGTCAATTCTTAAACCTTTGAATTTTCTTTCTGAATTTTTGATGAATTTTCTAACTGCAAAATGTTATGCCCCAAAATATGATTTTATCTTCTAAATATTTCAGTGTTTTTAATTTCAAGCCTCAGCATAACGATGCGTTCTTGGATCAACCAGTGGTTTTTTCTCCACACAGTGTTGTGTTCTTTTCAAACAACTTTATTTTGTTTTCATCTATGTACAGAATAATGTAGTCATACTTTGGAACTTCCAGCTGTTTGTTAGAACATGTCAACAAGCTGCAGTTATTGTTGAATGTTTTTTGGATTCAGATTCAGATGTCAGCGATCACCTGCAGTCTGTGAACAATATTCTATGAAACCACAACCCAAAACACAATCAGTAATCATAGATGATAAAACAAACTGGAAATCACTAATCAATGACATAAAAACAAAGATAGCAAATACAATAGCTCTGTTATATAAGGTTAAATGGTCATTAGACAAAAAATCGTTATACCTCATATATAACTCATTGATTGTTCCATATCTGACATATTGCATAGAAATTTGGGGAAACGCAAACAAGAAATCAATAAATTCCATATTTGTCTTACAGAAACAAGAAATAAGAATCATCATGGGGAGTAATTATTTGGATCCATCTATGCCACTGTTTATAAAGCTGAAAATCTTAAAATTTAAAGACTTAGTAAATCACTCTAAACTCAAACTTATGTATAGAGCACATAGCAGAAGTTTACCGCATAACATACAGAATAAGTTTGAAAAAAGAAAGAGCAATTCTAACCTAACAGGCAGTACATTTTCAAAACAAACACATTTAGAACAAAAATGAAGGAGAAAAGTGTCTCAGTGCAGGGTACTCGATTATGGAATAATCCTGAAAAATCAATAAGAGTCTAGTTCCATTACTACATTTAAAAAAATTCTGAAAAAACAAATGCTTTCATCATATGAATCATGAGGCCATCAGGAACGGGTGAAATTTAACAGAAAAAAACAAAAAAACAGAACCTGAAGTTCTTGCTTCATTCATTTATTGAATGTTACTTATTTAGGTATTATTATTGTTGTTGATTTGTTGTTCTTACTGTTTGCTTATGTGTTTTTTGTTTATTTATTTATTTTTTTCTTTGTCTATTTTTGTTGCTTTTTGCCAGCCAGTTGACATCATATTGTAAAAGACAAAGCAATAGATTTGATTGAACTGATTGATTAATTGATGGACTGATTGATTGATTTGGTTCAAGGGGACAGAGATAATAAGTCTTCTTCTTTCTGTCCCTTTTCATTTTCACTAAGGACAAGAGTTTATTTTATTTTATTTTATTTATTTTTTGAAAGTCTTTTCTGACTAATTAACTATTTTCTGTGTTGGAGATATTTGAGTGCTGTTGTCATTGCTTTGTTTTGGATGCATTTGGACAGTTCCTGTCTGGGCTGACTCACATTTATTCTACTTCATGTTTATTCAGACATGTTTGCAGCTTTGTCCTTTTCTAGAACTGTCAACAGTCCCAGTCTATTCCAGCAGGGGGCAGAATTCCCCTGTTGACTGAAACAAACTGCTGCTGTTTTTACATTTCTCTCCAGAATCCACAGACCATCTTTGAACTGTTGGATCATCAAAGGTATTTGATTTTTAAAAACACCCTAAAAGACGATGAGTGTTGTGATGTCATGAGTGCTCTCAGGTGAGATTCCTGCCTTAAAGTGACGGTAACATAAGAGCTGCAGCGACAGAAGAAGCTGCTGTGATGTTCACATTTGAATGATGTTCATGTTGAGCAGATTTCATGGTTTGTTTGTATGCTGTGTGCAGCTGCAGAAAACAACAACCAATGAAATCCACTTGTAACAGCAAAAGTTTCTTTATTGAAACTCATTCATTTCATATTTACAGAGCTCATAGACTTTCATAAAAAATGTTTCAGAGAACAGAAATGTTGATGCGTCTGCTGTGCGGAGGGTCGGCACCAGACATCAGACTCAAACAGAAAACATTCAACACGAGTCCAAGCCGGCTGTCAGAGCGTGTCCGGGTTGCAGCAGGTTTGACTGTAGGCCCGCCGCCTCACGCCTCCTGGTCCGTCTCCGTCAGCCGGCTGACAGAATTCAGGAATGACCCTGAACCACACCTCCCTCCCTCTTGACTTTGATTGGGTAAAATGGTCGAGGTCAGCGCGTGTGATGTCTCAAGAGACTGCTCTCATGTTCAATGTTAAAAACATTTCTCTCCACAGTGGAATTTTTAGAAAATGACGACATTTGTTAACCTTTTCTAAATGTATTTATCTTCCAGCAATGATCATATGAGAAGCAGAAAACAGAAGACTTGTTCAGGATCTAGCAGATGTTGCTTTCAAGTGGGTTTTGGGTTGTTCACCTTCTCACCTTTCAGACGTGAAGCCAGGATCTGCTGCGTTTCCACACGACACTTTGGGATAAAGTCAGTTTGGTGGTAATGCTCTCCTCAGGTGAGGCTCCTCTCAGGTGACCCAGTGTCAGACTCTGTCCCCGTCCTGGGACTGGCCACAAGGTCTTCCTGCCCTTCAGAAGAGGAAGAGAGTTAGCTGAGCTTCTGCTGAAGGTTCTGTTGGACCGGCTGGGACACATTCTGGATCAGGTCCCCTAACCTGAGTGGAGTTGATGGCTGTCACCTGCCTGCAGTGACTCACCTGTGATTCTGCAGCCGTATGAGCTGAACCTGCAGCTGACAGCGGTTCTGTCCAGACTGTCGGACCACAGCCATCCTCTGCTGGACCCGGACATCCCCCTGTCTCCCTGCTCCAGGTCGCTGTTCTCTGTCCTCGTCAGGGTGAGAACCACAGAGAAAGAGACAGTCTGATCTGACAGCAGTCAGACTTCAGAGCGGTCTCACCTCTCTGTCTCTCTGCAGGTGATGGTGAGTTGATGCAGAGGATCCAGCAGATTCCAGACCTGCCAGACAGACTGTTGAACACCAGGAGAGACCTGCTGGGGATGAGCTCACAATGGGTAGCTACCTAAATTCTATCCTACTGTCTGTCTGTCTGTCACATGACAGGGAATAGTGATGAAGAGGATTAGAAAAGCTCCGATGTTGGTGAGACAGACAGGTTACCTCTGTGCTTCACCTGACCTCTCCCTGTGGGCGTGTCCCAGACAGGAACATCTGACGTTGCTTCAAGGGGATCATTGTCCTGGAAGAGTTCTGGAAGGAGCTTGCTGCCATTGTCTTGTCAAGTTTCAACTCTGACCTCAAACTGCTTTGAACTGACTTTGGCTTCTTCAAACCTTCCAGACTGACAGATGAAGGCTGAGAGATGACAGCAACCAGAACGTCCTCAGAGCAGAGTCCACTTCTTCAATGTCCATTTTTAAAGAGAGGATCAAATATTCAAGCAGAGAACTCCCACTAGAACCTGGATGGACCTGATTCTGTTCCTGCTGTTCTGGATTGCCACCATCTGGTAAAAGAAGCTTTTAGCTGTTGACAATATTGATTTCAAATATCTGCATTTTCCATGTGATGTCAGAGGAGTTTGAGGAGCTAAATCAATGGCATGTTGGGTTTTTATTTATTCATTTATATATTTATTTTATATCTGGAAAGGAGATGAATGAAGCTTAGCCGCAGTATCTGTGTGAATGAGAGGAACCCGAGTGGAAGAGTGAGGTTACAGGGAGAAGAGATGAAGAAGGGGGTGGAGTTTAAGGGTCAACAGTACAGAGTCATGGAGAGTTTTTGGAGATAAAGTCAGAGAGGCCAGACTGAGATGGTTTGGACATGTTCAGAGGAGAGACAGTGAAGATATTGGTAGAAGGATGCTGAGTCAAGAGCTGCAGGAAAGAGGTCTAGAGGAAGACCAAAGAGGAGGTTTCTGGATGCAGAGAATGAAGACATGAAGGTGGCTGTTGTTAGAGGAGAGGATGATGAAGACAGACTTAGATGCAGGAAAATGATTCACTGTGGAGACCCTGAAGGGAAACTCAAAAGGAAAATGTGATTTACGATTTTTTCACTCAAGAGAAAAATGATGATGTTGGGAAAAGTTATAAAGTAAAATATATATTTAAAAAACCAACATTAGCAGATGAAGGCTCAGATCCACATGTCCTCTACAGAATCTTCCTCTTTATCCATTTCAAAAGCATTACAACTATTATTGTTTCACTTGGTGCTTTCTTTATCTTTCTCATCGGTTCATGTTTGCTGCAGCTGCGCACTCAGAAATAGGTATTGATAACTCTGGCACGGCTTGAAGAGAAATGAAGACAGATGGATGGAGAAAGATATAATAATTACAATAATGAAAGAGCATGCTCCCATGAAAGATCCACGACGAACATTTGTGGGGTTAGGAACCAGGGACTTCCACAAATCTGGAGAAACCCGCACCTCCTGATCTCTACTCCATACTACCAAAACACTTCTGATCATGTTCTGTAAACAGTTATTACATTATTTTGGAGTATTGCTCAATATAAATAGTTTTTCTTTAAATTCAGAACAATAAACTGTGTTCTTTTCATGAGGACTGTCAGTCTGTCTCTCTGCGCCTTCAAACCATGAGCGCGTTTTCTCCAAAATCAGTTAAGAGCGAGACGATCTAGAATGTTCTGGTTTCAATAAAAACCTGCTCTGGATGATAATCATCCTACTTTAATACTAGGATATTGTTGAGTTGCTTCTGAGTCCGCTGATGACAGTTCTCTATGGAGGCACGCTGTGGGCCCGCACGCGTGCGCCTGCGCGTGTGTGCGTAACGGACGGCCTGGCACGCTCCTCATCTCTCCTCTCCTGGAGAATTCTCCAGCACCTTCTGATGGTTTAAGGAGGAGATGCATAACAGATGTTTAGAGTGACAAGTGGGATGGCCGGGGTGGCCACTGGGGTGCCGTGGCGTTTCCAGGAGGAGCGGCTGCGCATTGCGGCATCGGTGCAAAGGCGTTTTCTGGGTCCTAGTGCCCGACAGGTTACAACCCTCATTTACACAAAAAAAGAAGCAACATTGCAGGCGCTTGGATGACGTCATATGACGTCACATGACGTCATTTGATGTCACGTGATGCAGCTTGGACACTATAAATAGAACCACTTTTCTCTGCAACTTCATTGAGATTGTTTCTCTAGAGACAGACACAAGACCACAAACACCTGAAGACCTGAGATCCAAAACTCTAAAACCAAAAGACCCAACAACCCGAAGACCCAAAAACCCCAAACCCAAACCCCAAAAACCCCAAACCCAAAAACCCAAAAACTCAAAAAACAAAACCCAAATACCCAAAACCCCAAAAACCCCAACAAAGACCCAAAAATGTCTGAACATCCCACCAAGCTTTTTGTGGGTGGACTCTGTGCCACCACAGACGACGACGGGCTTCGCCAGCACTTTGAGTGCTTTGGCGAGCTTATAGACCATGTCGTCATCAAACACAAGACCCAGAAAAGATCTCGCTGCTTTGGTTTTGTGACCTACGCCAAACCGGAGCAGGCCGCCGCAGCCATTGCTGCAGCCCCACACACAGTTGACGGGTATGCGGTGGAAATCAAGCGGGCTGTTGCAAAAGAACCACCGTCTAACAAGTCTGAATCTTTGGCCAGTGCTATGGAGAAGAAAATCTTTGTTGGTGGCTTGAAGAACGACATCTTCGAGTTTCACCTCAACCAATACTTCTCTCGGTATGGTCAAGTGGAGAAGTCTGAAATCATGGTAGATTTGGAGACCCGACAGAACAGAGGATTTGGCTTTGTGCACTTCACAGATCCCGCAGCAGCAGACAAAGCTGCGCTTGTGAAGTTCCACACAGTCAATGAACATCAAGTTGAAGTGAAGAAAGCTTTGACTAAGCAAGAGATAAAGGGAGAAGATGGAACAACTCCAAGAGTCATGGGCGCAAACCAAACTGGCAACGGTGGCAGAGATTATCCCGGAAACAACAGTAACGCGGGATATGACGGCTCACACGGAGCCGGATATTCCTACCAGGTGAACTATGACTCTGGAAATGGATTTAATGATAACCAGGAATACGGCGGCTCACACACACTCAACGTGAACGCCAGGGAATTTAAACAGGCTTTTGAAAAAGCCCAATGTAACAAGCCTGAACCTCTGACCAATGCCACGGGGAAGAAAATATTTGTTGGTGGCTTGAAGAACGACATCTTCGAGTTCCATCTCAACCAATACTTCTCTCAGTATGGTCAAGTGGAGAAGTCTGAAATCATGGTAGACATGGTGACCGGACGGAACCGAGGATTTGGCTTTGTGCACTTCACAGATCCCTCAGCAGTAGACAGCGTTGTGCTTGTTAGGTTCCACACAATCAATGGACACACAGTTGAAGTGAAGAAAGCTTTGACTAAGCAAGAGATGCAGGGAGAAGATGGAACAACGCCAAGAGTCATGGGGGGAAATCAAAATGGGTACGGCGGCGCACACGGAGCCGGGTATTCCGACCAGGGAAGCTCTTTTGGCGGATACTATGGCTATGGAAATGGCGCCGGATTTAACGATAACCAGGGATACGGATTCTCACATGGAGCTGGGTTTTCCGACCAGGGAAGCTCTTATGGCGGATACTATAGTTATGGAAATGACGCCAGATTTAATGATAACGGGGGATACAGCAGCCCATACACATGCAGCCATTGTGGTCATGAAAATCTCTCTGGAGGCTGGAATGTCTACAACGGCTATGGACAGCAGTACTCTGGCTACGGCCCAAACGAGGGTTATTTTGGCGGCCAGAGAACTGCTGCTTACAGCGGAGGCTGCTAGACCCTAGGGACCCTTCCTTTATGAACCCACACCAGGAGAGTGTGGTTGTTTTTTAGAGTTAGAATATATGTTTGTTTTTTATTTTTATTATTAGATTATTTCTTAGGACTTCTTTTTGTTAGATTGTTTCTTAATTTTTACATGGATTATTCTGTTATGCCTTTTATTGTAAAAATTGTAAATGCATATGTTAGTTAAAAAAAAAAAAATCAAAAACAAAAAAAAAAACACGCACATACATGCATCCACACAGACACACACTCCCCCCCACACACACACAAACCACACACATATACACACACCACACCACCCCCACACACACCACACCGACACACACCCACTCCAACCCACACCACACACACATATACACACACCACACCACACACACCACACACACACACCCCCTCCGTGAACTGCCGCCTTAACGTGGCGGACGGGTTTGGGTGCTCGAATGATCTCAGCTGTTTTGGGCTTTTGCCCCTGCTAGGCAGACAGGTCCTGAGTGACGAGCCAGACTAAGAGCAGTTCAGAAACCTTTTTATTAGAAGTGATTTATTCACGTTTTATTAACATTTTATTTACTTTTGTTGTTATTTTTTTAAACACATTTAGGGTAAACATACAGAAGAGGGCAGACATTGTAAGTAAAATATAGGGAAAAACAAAACAAACAAAACAAAAAAAATTTAAGATAGAGAAACAATAATGAAACAGCTGGGGAAACAACGTAACAACAGAGCAAAGAAAGAAAATGAAAAAAAACATACACATGGATTGACTCGACTCCACAGGTTTTTTACTTTCTGACTTCAATTTCAAAATTCTGACTTTATTCTCTGAATTCTGATTTTGATCTCATAAATCTGAACTATTACTACGTCTTTAAATTTGACTTCTGAGAATAAATTCAGAATCATTTTTGACCCTAAATTTCTTTTTCTCCAAGGCCCAAATCCTCTATCCTTTAAACATGACGGAACATGGCTTCACATACTGTAAGTTAACAAAGTAACAGCAATAGTTGCAGTCACAATGAACAAATGAAAATGATGTAGCCTTCAAAACAAGATAAATACAAATTTGGTATTGAAAGGCTTGTTTTTAAGGTTATTTCTTGTAAAATGTTATCTTTAATAACTTCTTTTAAAACTGTTTAAGGAACAAAGGTAAAATAAACTTAGATAATCTAAAAACTCAAGAAAAGTAAAAACAAAACTATTATTATATTTTATTATTTATATTTTATGTTGTTAGATGTTTAAAATACAAGGGTTCTTCATTTATTTGTTAAAAGAATTCCAAATGTCACAGGATCTCTAGAAATACAGCCTGAGAACAGAAACCAAAGTGATTAATGCCAATGTATAAACTAAAGCTACTAACTATATATGGTCAAGCAGATAAATGATAAATCAGCCCCACAATAAAATTAAGAATGATTCGAATAATATTGTTGTATAAATATGTTTTTAGTCTGAGAATTATTATTACAGTGTCATGTTTGTCTTCTGTGTTTGCCTTTATCGCCATGTTTCATATATTTTTTATTATATAATGTTTCTTTTAATTTTCGCATCATTTGATGAATAACAGCTTTACCTAGTCACCAATATCTTGTAGAAATCTTCTGAAAATTGAGGCATCATAATTGTATGAAAGTTTCATGTATTTTGTGTCCGTTTTTAAACCTTTTTTATAATGACAACCACCCTAAAAAAGTTGTCCTAATAAAAACTGTCAAGTCATTTAATGAAGGTTCGAGCAAAATCGGGGAAGACGAGGGTTAACTTCAAAATAAAGTGAAGCCCTCGTGACTCTACGGTTTTGTCTGCTGTCTCAGTGAAATCTCAGCTGAAATGTATTTTATTTTGAAAAAGCAAAAACGGAAACGTCCCACGTATATAGGCGTGATGACATCATCCCGCTGTGCATTTCTTCTTTGGTAAACGAATTTACCGGCTAGCTTGTATTTAGAAAAGCAAAGAACACAAAAATACCCCTTACGGTGAACTGAAATCATGGATAACACAACGCGACACAACATTCAGCTCTACATTTATGATCTTTCAAGAGGAATGGCTCGCAATTTGAGCCCAATCATGTTAGGTAAGTTGTATTTTAGTGAAGATTTAAATGCTACTTCTTGGCCTTAGCTAAAAACATTGACGTTAATGTTATTATAAACCCTTAGGGATTTTAAAGCGCCGTTAAGAACAGTATGGCTAATTTAGCAAGTGACATAAAATTCTGTCTTAATTATTGTTCTAATTTTTCTTTTAGTTGGCATAGTTATCTAATGTTGTATACTTGTTTACAGGTAAACAGCTGGACGGTATATGGTGAGTCTGTCTCGCTAACTTTTGAATGCTACCAAATGTGTAAATAGCGTTTTTTTTTTTTTTTTAAGACTAGACCAGTCGGAATAATTTTCAGTAAATAGAGGCTGCTGTTTTATGATCGGGACAGTGTGTTGGGACTGCGACTCGAACCCTCTATCTTCTGATTGAAAGTTTGATATGTGCAGAGGTTCATAGTTATCACGTGTTGTGAATCACCAATTACTCAGCATAGCACAGTTAACCTGTTAAGACTTGAGTTGTTCTGTTTGCTGTGTTTATTTGGGTTTGCTAATCTATTAAAAACAAAAACAAAACATGATAATGTAATATTTTTACTCGGGTTTTGCAGGCACACAGCTATCGTCGCATATGGAGAGGAGTTCTTCTTTGGAGGGGAGGGGATCTCCAGCTGCCCACCGGTAGGAAAAACAGTCATAACGAAAACAATCCTCTTTGTGCTCTAAAATGTAAAGCTTCTATTATTTGTGGGTTTTAAAAAGCCTTTATTTTCTGTGTTTTTGTTAGGGTGGCACCATGCTGGGACCCCCTGACACAGTGGTGGAGCTGGGAGAGACTGAAGTGACAGAGGAAATCTTCATGGAATACCTGTCCTCTCTAGGAGAAAGCACATACAGGTCATTGATGAGTCATTTACTTTATGAGTTTAATTATAGAACATCTGTTTATGTTCAGGAGACGCATGAGTTAAGTTATGCACAATGGAGGGGGACTGTTATCTTTTTACAAATATTAAGTATAGAGATTATGGTCATTTTTTTTTTTAATGTAAAAACACGATAAAATTATCAATTTTAAGGCGTCATTAAACAAGTACAGTTTTTAAATGGTTCTTATGGCTAAGTGCTCTAAAAATGCATTATATGGATTATTTATCATGATCTTGGGTTTACTGTATGCTTTTTAAATTATTTTAAATGCATGCAGATTGTTAAAAACAAGATAATCGACAAAAAAAAGATCAAATTGTAGTAAATCTCCTTGATGCTAATTGATGCAAGCATGTTTCCAACCTCTTCCACTCTAAACGTTTATTAATTTAGCATCTACTCTTAAACAAAAGCATAAGGGAACTTTTTTTTTTTAACAATTTGAAATAAATCCAGGTGTCAGGGGGTTCCAAATCCTTCAACAATGAGGGAAAGCAGATGAAACGTGTTCGTTTTTCACAATCACCTCATTTAAAGTCAAAATTGATGTTTTATTATGATGACTTAAAATTTTGTTTTAAATAAATGTACTTCTAGTTCTATGTTTATATTTTAGCATAAAAAGAAATAACACCTAATAAATATTAAGTCGCCTTTACCGAGCTCTGCAGGATTTTAATGCTAAGCTGGAGCCATGTGCTGCTTACCATCAGCTCCTTGTGAAATGCCTGTCAGATCATAAACAGCTGTTCAGACCTACTTACTTTGTGTTTTGTTGGTTAACAGAGAAATACAAAGCAGCTTTTGCTGTTAATATAAATAAATATTTAGTCTTCCATATGTGTTTGTCATCTGTCAGTGTCTTTAACTCCTGTGTAACAGTGCATAACTGAGGATTTATCAGCAAAACTTCAGGAGTGAGCACTTTTCTCAGACAGAGAGAATTATTCTGAAACCTAAAGCATTTACATCTGATTTTAATTTTTCATGTAGGGTAAGCTTTGGTTTGAATGACACTGGGGTTTAAACAAAAGCCAAGAGTTAAACAACCTGTCAAGGTCATGGATCATTAGATAGGAATTAACCAGAATTACCTAAAACGTCTATAGTCAGGCAAGAACGAGAGTTATGGTGAGTTTGGTTGTTTTACCTGATCAGTATTAGGACACCAGTCATCAGTGAGTTTATTTAAGGGCACAAAAATATCTCCTAGCTGCCTGGGAATTGTCTTAAATATTTACTGACTATTGAATGCAATTATCAGTAAATCCTAGTCTATGTTGTAGTGTAATTCAAAATATTTTTTGGAAAACTATTTTTACAGTTTGATAAAGGTGAACAATATATGCCGGAAAAAATTCCTTTTTTTGAAAGAAAATTTTATGTTAATCTGAAAATTTCCATATTGTATTGGAAAAACCGGATAGTTTAGGAAGACTGATCATGATTAGATATTTAGTTTGCATATGCATGAACTTGATTTCAACTTAAGTATTCTAATTATTTACAAATACATCTACTGTGTCTTTTGTTTATCACGGAGACACTGTTCAAGCAATATCCCTCAATAGAAGAAATCTGTTAAGTAGGATTACAGATATATTAACGCTATAAAATTCCTTACTACTCACTTTATATACTTTACTCAGACAGATTGTCACACTATTCTTTCTCGTTTAAACTCTAAAAGTTCAAACCTTCATAGAAAAATAAGTCTAGTTTTACAGAATTAAAACAAAAATACGATCGTGATCAAAAATGTATAAAGGAAAATGAACAGAGATTGATTGACTGACAAAGTTGACAGCCAATCAGGACGCAGAACACAGTGCACTGTTTAAAAAAATGCTAAAAAATGGTAAAACGCAGTATAGTGAGGGGCCACTTTTTTAGAAAGTTGAAGTTTGGTTTAAAATGGCTTATTTTACAAAAACAATGATGAAAATCCACATCAGAATGACAATCAGAATTCAGGTCTCCTCAGATCCTTGTAGACTAAGACATTCTTTGCAGTCAAGGATGTTCTATGGATAACTTCTTTTCAACATTCTCTGTCTCTGTGTTTCCTGAATGGATGGACATAAATCCACACAGTCTAGTAGAGCACAAATATTGAAAAACAAACATGTACAACAGAAGTCCTTAAGTCAAGACTTCAACCCAGTCAACTTGTTTCTAGATTAAAAAACAGAAAATCTATTAATGTAGTCACACGTCACAATGAAGTATTAAAAAAAAAAAAAAAAAAATTGACTATATGTGAGAACTGGACTGAGTGAGCCACCTATAGAAAATAACTTACTTCTTGCTCCAACCAAATCAATCCAATTCAGTTAACGCAATAAGGACGCCCACATGTTGGAGCCAGACAATGGTATGAGGCTTAGACAGTCGTCAGGAGTGAGCTGTTAGAAGTTCACGCTCTTACCATTTGAAAGCGGGATTCTCAATATCTGTTGAAACACTTTGAACGTTGGACATGAAGGACATCAGGCACCAGGTACTTTGACATCTGATTGGTCAGTTTATAACTTGACTAACTTAAGTACAACAAACAAAAACATGTTAAAAAGATCCATCAGAGCAAAATTGGTTGTTCTGCTAGTTGATCCCTCTGGTTTCTGTGTTCAGAGGTGACCGGTATCGGCTGTTCGAGCACAACTGCAACACCTTCTCCAACGAGGTGGCTCAGTTTCTGACTGGCAGGCACATCCCGTCCTACATCACCGACCTTCCGTCTGAAGTCCTCTCCACGTAAGTCTCAAACTCTGTCTTTGGGGCAAATCTATCACTTTTCAGCGCTCCTCAGCAAACAGTTGAGGCCTTTGTCTTCATAAAGAAGACACACAAGCAACAGCCAGTTGTGGTAGCCCTTCTCCTAAAAATGAAGTTGTTCTGGGCTCCAGCTGCACTTAGAGTTGAACTGTGCTGAAGTCACAAGGCCAGTCACAGCAGAGATGCTAGTTTGCCACTAACGGAGTGTGACTTTATCTTTTTTTTTTTTTTTTTAGCTGGAGAAGGCGTTACTGCCTCAAGCTCAAGCAAAGATAAGGCTCAAGCATTTCCAACAATTTAAGAGAAAAAATACTAAAGGCGTTTCTTCTTGTTTTTCTCCTGTACTCAGTAATCAGTCGGGACATAGGTGAACATACGTTCTTGTCGTCTTCTTGGTGCAACAAAAAAAAAGAAAATTGATCAGATTGAAGTGGCATAAGTTACATTTATAAGTTGCTTAAGAAAATAATAAACTAAAAGATGAATTACTTCATCCTCCATGACATCTCCTCTGGAATGTAATAGACCAAAGTGAACTTACTAAAAAGACAAAAGCACCTTTGTAATGCTCTCATGAAGCAAAGTTGCAGTGGAACAAACTGTAATTTAAAATTAATCATGTTGATGCATAAAGAAGGCGAAGTGAGTCTAAAAAGCAATGTCATGCTTTTTTTTGCATGATAAAGATGAGCTTTGTTCAAATTAGAACAGTCTTGTAGCCTGTGTTTGGTGAATGCACTTTGTTTGCTGTTGCTACATAGCAACTAAGGCAAACAACATTTTGTCAAAGCAAACAAAATTTGTAGTTATTAAAACCATCCCTAAAAGAAGGCCATATATTTCTGTTTAGTGTATGTTTTTAACTATTTATTTTGTTCGTAAAAAAAAAAAAAACTTCATATTTATGGTAAATTCATATTTTCTTCTTCTTCTTATGTCCACCATAATTATATTTACTTCACCTTCCCGTTTAAGGTTACTTTTTCTCAAGTGACCTATTTTCTACAATTGGAACCAAGATTACCCTCTTCTCATTGCAAAAACTCCAGCTGTGAGGGGAGAAACAGGGAGGAAGACGGGGCATTTGCCTGTAACTTTTGGCAAAACCATTCTCCATTTGTGAACACTGCAAGCTTATTTACACCCTGAGTCATCAAACTATTGCCAGATTAGGTTATTGGTGCTAAAAAGAAAGAATCTGTTTGATGTGGAGTTGATTATTCTTTCAGATGTGCACATTGCAGCTTAAATAATGTGTGTGTCTGTCAGGCAACCAAACTTCTTTGGCACATTGCAATAAAATGATTTAAACTCAAATAAATTGAAACATTTAGGATGAAGCATATTTTCTCCCTCACACTGTACTGTCATTATTTTTTTTTTACAAAGCCGTCCCCTTTGAATTAGCACAAAGTACATCCCATGGCTTTTTGTACTGTCAGCTACTCGGATGGGAAAAATAAACTGCATCCACTGCAGCCATGAAGGCTGTTAGTAATTTTACTGGATAAATATTGAGACAACCAAAGCTGTGAAGTGCTGTACCACCCTGTGGAAATAAGATTATTATAAAAAAATTATTGGTTTTCATTTTGTTTTTTTTTTTTTTTTAACAAATTTTGTTTTGCCTCACCTTTGAAAATCAAACTGACTCGTGTTTCATCTTCAGGCCGTTCGGGCAGATGCTGCGGCCCATCCTCGACTCCATCCACATCGCCCCCCCGGGAGGTCACGTCATCAACGGGGGAAGGAACATGTAAACCGACCAAGCAGTGCCCCCTTCCCCCAGGTCACTTTCATTGTAGTCAGAGTAAAAAGACTTACCATTTATTCTTCATGTGAGCCATTAACCCCAACCGGACAGATCCTGACCTCTGACAGGAAATGCTGCCCTTCACTGCAAGAAACTGCAGCACATGTATTTGGAAGTTAAAATAAAGTGTATTTATGGATGGATTGTTTATACTAAAGCAGCATTAAGGAGTTTTAGATTCTTTGAAGTTATGTTCTAAAAAAATTAAGCTCAAATTAATTTAGAGCTCAAGTTCTAAATTAAGTTCTAAAACCAGCGTACCTCCTGCACATGAGTGCGTCCAGCCATTGAAAGTTCTGTAGTGAAGAACAACTTGCTTCTTAAGTTTTACTTGTTTAAAATTTAATATAAAGCTATTTAAATCTCTTTTAAGGGTAAGAACAGGATAAAGATAGTAATATATATATTTTTATTCATATTTTTTCTGAAATGTCATTGATTTGTCCCATTTTCCCAATCACACTTTTAACTGACTGCAGTGGATTTATCCGACCTCGGTGGGGAAATGTTTGTCGTAATCATTATCAGCGGGTTGAGGAGTTGCTCTCTTAAATGTTAAACATCTCTCCATTTTGCATCTTTTATATGTTCTTTATTGATAGCCTTTACCTTATTTATCAGTTCATTGCACCTTTTGATCTTTTTTTTTCTATTTGTGATTATTGTGTTGACTCTTTATGTTGTAATATTACATTTTTAACATAAATGACCCCCAAGACTGAGTCAGCGAATCTAAAAAATTCACAATTTCAGCAAGAAAGCATTTTTTATTTTGTGTTTTAAAAAAAAAAAGACAAACCATATATATATACATACATACATACATACAGTATATATGGATATATGTGTGTATATAATTATATATTGTTCCCCTGCATATTTGCGTTTCTTTATTCGCGGTTTCACGGATTCACAGATCTTCTCGGTAATGTGACTTTTCCAGTTTGTCACAAAAAACTCAAGACGCTCATAATACATTTTTTCTGAAGGAGGTGCTGCGGTCCTGAGTTGTCTCGGCGCAGCAGGGCCCCCTCCAGAGCGCAGAGGGGGAGCGCTGGTCGGCCACGCCGCCTTTCTCAATGCCCCGTCCTAGTATGCTGAAGAAGATATTTACAGATGTTCCAGATACTCCATATTTACGGATTTATGGATGTCTCCAGTCTAATCCCTGCGAATAAAGGGGAATACTGTATAGACATATACATACGCACACACACACATATATATGTATATGTGTTTTTCTTTAAACTAACAAAACCTTTCCCTTCAAACTGATCTCCCCCTCACCCTACCTCCTCAACCCTCCCATTCCCCCTCCCACCCATTTCTAGGTTCTATTCCTCAAGTCTTCCTTAATCCAGCCACCTGTTTGTTTAGACTTACCCTCTGCCATTCACTCCCCCTCTGCTTAGCCACAGGATAATTCCAGCTGTCGTGTATTACGATGGCATGGTGCAAGACCAAAATGGGTCAAAACGGAACTCACGGTGCACTCGGAGGGTCACACCTCTGAGCTGAGACTTCGTAAAGGTGCAGAAACATTCCGGTATATAGCTCCAGAGCCTGTAATCTCTCTGCAAGAGTTCTACCCTGTTTAAAGCTGTCAATCTTACTTTTTATTTTTATTTAAATGAATCCCAAATGAGCTCACTGAACTTGAAATATGGAGAACATCAAAGATTTATCCAGCATTTAATTTTGTTCAATAAAGAGGACAATCTGCACATGTCCACTTTATTTAACACTTTATTTTTGACTTAAAAAGAGAATAAATATCATTTGTTTTCCCAGGCTAAACTCTGAGTTTTGAAAATTTGATTTTCCTAGACAATACAAACCCGACCACTGAAATGTAGTTCTGAACTCGTCCGCTGTTGCTTCTACGTGATTTTGCCGCTTGCTGTAACGTGAACTTGCAAATTATATAATATAAGATAGTTGTGGATTACATTTTTTGACTTATTAGGTAAAGCAACCCATAAGTATATTTATGCACTTTGTTTTCCTTGTTCATTTGTTTTTGTAAATCTACATTAAAGCCATTGACTGCAAATATGAGAGCCTTTGGTCATTTTTTTCTCTGAATTCCCAAAAAGAGCTTTACCTAATGGTTTACGAACCAGATTTTGTAAATTTGACGCATTAAAAGATTAAAAATAAATTAATAAATAAAACCGACCAAATGCCAAGTTTTACACTGATAAGATACGAAGTGTTTATTTTCTGGGATGCAAAACTGCTGGAAGGTTTTCTAAAAACATTAGAGAAAATCAAGTAAAGTAAAAAAAAAAAACCCTCTCACTCGGAGAAAATGCTTTCCTCAAATTTCGGAGAACAAGTTTCATAAAACCTTATTATTGCAAATTCCCATCTACGTGCGGCAGATGGTTAAACCGATCTGATCTACCTGGAGTTTATTTTGAAGCACTTTGTGCAAATGTTCACCTGTGCAGAGACAGCAGAGCTCTTCTTACAGCTTTTCCTTCTCTGGTTCTCATCTGCTGACTGACAGGACTTCAGCACATATTGAACAATGCTGCACATCTGCTCGTCTCAGCTGAACAGCCAGAAAATGTTATTGATTTACATATTTCCCCTCCCAAATTAAGATGTTTGAATGATCTAGAAACATGGCAAAATGACTCTCTTAAAGACAAAAATTCAACAAACCATTCCTGTCCAGCTTTGTAATGAAGTTGCATGTTTCTTTCTCTTCATTTTGATGATGTAATGCTACGGCTTACATAAACATTAAGGCTGTGTCACGCTGCCACTTTGCAGTACATTTTGCGCATATTACATAGATGCAAAACTGGTCATATGTGAATAGAAAAAGGGAGAAAAGTTGTGGTCTTTTTTATGTGAAATTGTCAGATTTTTCATAAATAAAACCAGAATAACCCTAACCCGGTGATGGTAAGCTCAAATTTGTTGCCATAATGAAAGCCACAAATTGTGCTTATCCGTCTTGCAAAAATCATGTGCAATTGTATAGGATTTACATTGTAATAATTGTGTATAAACTACGTAAAACACGGATAAACTGCATAATTCTCAAGCAACCAAAATTTTGAACAGCTCAAAACCGAATTTATGTAAAGACCCGGTGGTCAAAACCCTCACTGGACATCTCTGCACACCGACGAACGATTTACGATTAAATTAAATACGTGGACAGTACGCAAAATGTGCACAGCCTTTTCTTCTACTAGTCATAAAACAGCCCTACGAGAGGCTAGCAATCTAACCAGGGTGAACCCCGCCTTTGCCCAGCAGTTGCCAGCTTAGGCCCCCTCAAAACAGGATACAGAGGGTTAAAAGAAAATGGATAGATGAATATTCATAAAATACTCATGTTGTGATTAAATTTAGTGTTGACAATCATAGCATCAAATACAAATCATAAATGTATTTAAAACAAACCTATGAGCCTTTGAATGGTCTGTAAAATATGTGATGAAATGTCTTCAAAGAACTCTGGGAATTTTATCCTTTAAGGGGGCTTTGAAGATTTTGGAGATTCATTAACAGTGGAATTCTGTAGCAGTTAAAGCATGAAGAGGCTCCAGAACATTGACCTCTACTCTCACATCCCTTGTGTCAAGCTTCCCTTGACCAAAATCCATATCAGACCTGCGCCTTCAGTGAGGTGCATGAAGGCCTCCTGTCGCTCTGTGGTTCAAAGACCTTTTCAACTGAAAACCAATTTTCTGCAGGAGGTCAGATGAGACAATTAATCCAAGTTTCTTCAGTTAAAGCGTACATTTTTATTCTATCAGTTGTGGTTTGTCCACTGTGTTTTATCAAGCCCAATGTATCTGCGCATTAGGTTTTTTATCTTGCGTCCTTTTACTGACCAGCTTATTTAGAGATTCTGATTTCAGTTCCCAGCAGGGTTTTCAACCTTTCTCCACTACATTTTAGGTGTCATTATCTCCCAATGATCATCCAGGAAACTCACGTAATTTAAGGACAGTAAGTACAAATGATGGACCTTGGTAATCCACATTTCTTTACAATATTTAAAAAAAAATGTTCATCTCAATGTCATAATTCATGAAGAACAGCGAAAAATCTCAAATATACGAACCCCGTTTTTCTGCTTATCTTTGATTGAAAGGGTTAGGTAAAAGGCATTCTGGTCAAAAACTACTCCAGGCTTTCCCCACAGTAATATTGGACATCAAATCAATGCTACACAGTGTAATTACTTGTGAATTCCCGAGGCTCCTGGGACACAAAACAACTAACTCTCTGCCAAACAGAACATATAATAGAAAATGAAGACAAACCGTAATGACATTTTCCTTCCACTAGGTGTCAGGATTCCTCCTTTCTTGAATAAATAAAACCAAGTTATTTTTATGATTAAACAAGAACACATCTGGAGGATGCATTATGAATAATATGCAGCAGTTTAATAATGAAAAGTGGAAATTATTCTGCTTTAGGCCACAAACTGTCTGTCAGTGGACATATAACCAACCCAAGTCCATGCAATTGAATAATATGTTATTAATCCCCAAGGGGATGGTGTAACATAAAATATATAAGCAGTCAGCTTTAATCATGGATGAATTCCCCCCCTCTCTTACTTCCATACAAATTCAGTCCGTCAGCGATTGTTTTTCTATTTTGGCGTTTTGGTTTCAGCATCAATCAGCTGACCTTCTGACCTGAGATTTTAGATGATGTTCTATAAAATGCTTTTCGTCATCACGTCCTCTCAGTGTCTAACCTGTCTCTGTTAGACGGCAAAGGCTGCCTCACTGAGCGGTGATGCTGGTTACACAAGAGAGGAGCTGCCTGGAGGGAGATGCAGCTCCCGCATCCTTTTGCTCTGATTGTTGACAGGCTGAAAGTTGTGGGTTTTGTCCAGCAGGGACAGGAGTTACGAAGAGAAGAAAATAAAAAAGTTTTTAAAGATGAAACGGGGAGATTTTAATGGTTCCCTAAACAACTTGAGTGTCCAAAAAGAAACTATTGCTATTCTTCACTACAGCACTCAGCACAATAGTTGTTTTATGTATTTCTACTCCAAAGTTAGGGTTTTGATACTGATGCCTTAAGAGGAAAAAAAACGTGGTATGGGTTTATTTTGAAGGAGGACCTCAGGCATCCTGCTGTCTGTAATAACCAGTGTATGTTTATAGATTCTAGTGCTTGTTATCAGGGATCTACGTATACAGAATATCTTACATTTTGTCATAATTGGCAACAACATATTCTATGTACCAAGAATAACATAAAATATTCAAAAATCTCGGTCCTTTAATATTTTTTAGAGCAGAACTCCTGAATAAACAAGATATCACAGAGGCAACAATGCAAAATATCTGTAATTGTCAAATCTGAAATATTGAAAGTCCAGAATGAGTCCAGCCTTGATAGAGTTGATATCAAGGTGAAGTATCCATACTGGCATAATGAGATCAAGACTTTTGATAATTTAGTTGTAGTTTTTCTTTAACACGTACAGTAAAAAGATTGAATTTACTTATGGAGTTCATGCAAGGTCTGCATCTATCTGTCTGCATTGCTGCCAGATTAAGCAAAAATGAGCTCAATTTGAGCAACATTGGCTGTGTAAAGAGTACACCACATCCTCACACCTTAGCCCTCACCCCTCTGCCTCATCCAAGAGTCGAGAGTCATTAAAGATTTTCACACAATGGCAGGATTTTTTGTTATATAGTTTATGATTTTATACACTAAAGTGTTGCTTTCACTTGTGACTTGATATTTTAATACTACTTCCATATATATATAATAAGCACAATTCATTTTGGTTTATATTGGCCAGTCTAGTGAACATTGATGTACAGCTTTTTTGTAGAGACTTTTGGGAAATTTTTAGGAATTTTAACTTTTTAACTGGAGAAATTGTAGATCAGTATTGCACAAAATGGTGAATGCACAATATATGTGCACTCAGTGAGTAGTGATGGAATTCGGTACACAACGTTATAGTCCTATGGGAAATATTGATCTGTATTTCTACAGAACAACAAAAATCCACTTATTGAAAGATGAATCATGTTCACTTGTCTCGTCATTGTGAAGCTCTAGATTTTCATGTCTTAACATCTAAAGCAAAAACAGTGATAAAAAGGACATACCTGACACCAGCCGAACATTGATTGAAATTCAGAAGACGACTACATCAGATTTAAAGAAGTTCTAACCCAAACGTAGCTCTAAATCAGAGCAAGGACAAAGCAAAAACTTCTCTCTGGTACCTGCTCTGAATCAAATAGTGTGTGGTAATAGTCAGAAGCCCACTGGGAATGGGGTAAGAGATTCAGTCCTGCACCAGACTAATGTCCCTAACATCTTGCATTGATGACTTCAGTGAAGGTTACTCAAAGAAACCATTATTTTTCTGGTAATAGTGCTTTATCAATTTAAGAAACCTAGTTATTGATCATTAATGTGAGGAAGACAATAATCGGATTTCTTCTGTACCTTTGGGTTTATTTTGATGCATATTTTACAGATTATAAATGAACTGAGTGAAAAGTCAATGTTTCCTTGGCTGTGATGAATAGAAGCCATTGTAAAACACACACACAACTGCTGAGTGATATTGCTTAAGCTGTCTGCAGTGAACAACTATAGGAGGAAATTCAATTTTTGAGGCATCTATGGAACACTTGGTTTTGACTTTAAATGTAGTCCAATCCCCACCAACTGGGGCTGGGAATCACTGGGTACCTCACAATACAATGTACAAAACATTAAACATGGCTCATGTTATCGATGATGTTGCAGTACTGTAAAAGTTGGTAAAAATCGCCTCTAATAACTCAGATTATGATAGAAGAACACACAATTATTGGTAAAATACATCCCCATTTATTTTTAGCTTGAACACAATCATAATAAAACAACTTGTGTCTTATTTTGTTCAAGAAATAATAGATACTTTTATGAACAACAGAGCAAAAATAAATAATTCAAACAGGCACATTGGTGCCCAGTCTTGCAAAGCACGCCCCCTTATCTGCCTCTGCTGTTCGTAAAAAATAAACTGCATCCACTGCTGTTAGTTGCTTCAGGAATATTGTCAGCTGTCACAGTTGTTAACATCCATCTATCTTCTTAACCCGCTGTGTCCCTTTTGGGGCCACGGGGTTGTCGGAGCCTATTCTTCCTACTGCTGGATGAAGGCGGAGTTCGCCCTGGACAGGTCGCCAGTCTGTGGCAGGGTCACACAATCACCTCAGGAGAATCTAGAGTAATCAATCAAACTGTGAAGCATGGTTTTGGACAGTGGGAGGAAGCTTGAGTGCATGGAGAAACCTATATTTAGCAAAAGCACTACAGGAATACAAGGAAGTAAAATATATATATACTTAATGGCTAGAGGCCTGAGCTGAAGTGAATAACACAGAAATGACAAATGTTTTGTAATCAGTAAAAACGTTAAAGCTTTATCCCTTTGGTTTACTGTTTTCTTTAATGCCAGAACACATAATTAAGGGTTTCTGTGGCAGCATTATTATTAGAGGTGGCTTTGAACCAGACATAATTCCTGCAGTGCACAATGGCAGAGTCAAGCTTCTAAAGTTGAAGCAGCTTTTAAGTCCATCATATTTATTGAACCTGGTGTTTTGGATGAAAGTGATTCCACATCCTTAGCGCTCCTACATCACACAACTTTGATCCTTTAATCCCTTTGGATGCACGCAAATTCAAACAAACTAGTCAAAAGCTCTCAAGTGGCGTAACCCTTATAAAATATTCAACACCGACGGAGATTCTCCGCACGCTTTTAGCCGCGGCAGAGGAATACATTTGGCTGGTGTTGTAATAATCTGGTAAAACAAGCCCCGCTGCCATTCACCGACACTTTCTTGTGCTGCCACGACACTCGTCTCCACGTTTAACCGGGTCCGGTCTCAGAGGAGTTTGGCTAAACGTTGTAAAGCCACATCAATAAGTGTGATGATTATTCTTGTCCAGTCATGCCTGCTGAAACATGGATTCATCTCTGCTGTAAGTGTCAGTTTGAATGATTGTCAATTAGTTGCATCAGCCTTTCTCTTCTCTTTTTTTCCTCCAAACACATTTCCACCTAAATTTCCCCTCTTTCCACATCACTCTCCGCCTCCTCCAGCTTATCTCATCCGTCATTTCCAACATCTCCACTATTCTTTTATTTCTTTGGTGTTTCACCTGTTCCTCCTCAAGATCGCTTTCTCTCCTCTCGCCGTATTTCCTTCTCTTTCATCCCTTCATCCTCATTCACTCTGTCAGCATTCCTGATTACCTAGAGAGTTTTTGCTTGGCTGCGTCCCCCCCCCATCGCTCTCCGAGCCTCCTCTCATTTCTTTCTCCTCCTCCTCCTTCTCTGACTCTCTTGACCTTGTTCTTCAACCTCGATCATTTTCCGTCGTCTATTCTGCTTTCTAGCCCACAAACTTTTGCAACCATCGTGCAGAGAGAACTTTGAAAAGCAGATTTGTGTGAAGCACTTTCACAATTCTTTCTTGAGCTAAATGATACAGAGTGTCAGTCAATGTACAGTTTAGATAATTACAGCTTTGTATAGACCACCTTCACCTGCCGATTTCCACATCTGACAGCACAGCAGCTGGCCAGGTCACTCATTGGGCTCGCGGGGTCAACAGTATCCCAGCGCTGCTTGTCTGTGTCAGGATAAGTGCCACGTCCTTGCATAAATACACAGGCTCATAAATAAACAGACACATGTGAATTGTCCTGGAGACCTTCTGCCACATCACTCGGCATTTGTTCTTCCCTGGATGCCCTTGGGCTGTCCCATCTGGAAAGACGGTCCCTGCACATTGCCTGCACGTGGCAGCGTCTGTGCGCTTACACGTCTTTGCATGTGTTGCAGCTCGCAATCAACTTTCCGTCACTGCAGGAGCAGTTTACAGACTGCTGAGAAGTATAACGAATCCAAATTCTTCCCCTACCCCTCCAATTGTTGGGGCATTAGGGGTAGGGTTGTCAAAAATAGTTTTTTTTAAGAGTTTGGCTTCCCTCCGCCACGAGGGTATTCTGCATTGCGCTGTCGCGGAGGAGAAGCAGTTTTCTTCACGTGGATGTTCTCTGATGCACAGAAGTTTACATTTAAATGTAAGTAATGACTTTTTGTTTTAATCTGATCTTTTTAAAGTTATAAAACCAATGTTATGAATTTTCTGAGCGCTAGCAGCTCTGCGCTAACGTAGCTGAATGGGAGTAATGCCGACTTTCATGATAATATTTTCCCATAACTTTCCGTTTGAGGGCTGAATGTAGGGGTAGGAGAAGCTGTGGCCGTGCGGTGTAAATTTGGCCCATTCTGTTCATAGGGTCAATCTGAATTCTTTCCTTCTCCTACCCCTCCATTTGAAGAGGCTTGTGGAGTGCAGTGATGTCCGACATATATATTTTTAACATCCTCTCCTCAAAGCGGATGGATACAGACCCCTCCCTCGCGAGGGGGTTCCACGTTACACTGTGCCACAGAGGAGAAGCAAATTTCTTCACACGGGTGCGCTCTGAAGCCAGAGTTTTACATTTAAATGTAAGTAATGACTTTTTGTTTTAGCATGACTTTTTAAAGTTATAAAACCGCTGTTGTTATGTACATTCACGTGCTGGAGCCTCAGCACTAACCAGTGACTATTGGTGATGTCATCAAGCAAAAGTGAGGTCCAAATTCAGAGACACTATTTTTCCATGATTCTCTGTTTGGAGAGCTAATTATAGGGGAAGGGAGAAGGTAAGAATTCGGATTGGGCCATAGATTCCAGAATCAAATATTTTAGATTAGGAATTTATAAATTGTAAATGTATGTGTTTTGAAGTCATACATTTGACTTTGAAAGTTGTAAATCTATTACTTTAAACATGTAAACTTATAAAAAAAAAAGCAAATTAATTCATGAGGAAAAAAACTAAATTTTTTTGGATTATTATAATCACTTGATTTCATACTTTGATCGTATCTGACGGAAATGACGAAAATCAAGGTTTTAAAGTACATATGAGAATTTTTATATTTGTTCAACATTCTACTTTAACAACACAAACATTCTCTCTTTAAAAATGTAACCCAAATCGATGAAGGACGCAGGGGTCAAAGTCAAGGCCCGTGGGCCGCATCCGGCCTTCCAGATTATTTAATTTTATTGTTCTTAATGGCCCGATGTTATCTTGCGCTTGTTTCTAACTTATATAATTTTGACAACATTTATTTTTACAGAGAGTAAAATACTGAAAGTTTTTTAAGGATTAAGTTGATTTATTACAGAATAAAATCCCTGCCTGTTTTTTTTTTTTTTTGTTTTTTTTTTGTTTAATGTTAAAAAATTACCATGTAAAAGTTTTAAAAATATAGTTTCAGTGTGTTCAATAGATGCATATCCTGTTTGGCCCACGACCTAAGGTTGGTTTTGAATTCTTAATTTGACACCCCTGATGTTGGATTAAAGTTAGTTTTTCTGAAGGTCTTTTGTCGACTCTCAAAAATCAGTGTCATAAAGAATAGTGTGAGACGAGTTTGGAAAGATCTCTGCGCCACTAATCAAAACTGTAACTATGTTTGTCACCAGCAATTCCAGACCCAGTGAAAAGAAGTGACACATGAGCCTTGAATCCAAGAGGAGAACACTCCTGGGAATTTGCAGTGAAGACGCCTATTAGCGAGGAGAAGACTCTGGCAGCTGAAGGAGTTTATTAAAAATCAGGGTTCCCCCACTGGGAGGAAACATGATAAAGACTCTGTTATGGTCATTACATTTGTTTGATCACTTTTAATAACCACTGATGACCACAGCTGGAAGTGCCATGGCTTGTTGTAGCCACTGGTGCAAATATGAACTGATAAAACACTAGAAAGATTTTGCACAGATAGTTTGTTAATAGACTTTTCCTTGTCAGAGTGGAAACATGGATATTATCGGGGAAAGACATTACTTTGCATTTGGAGCACCAAAATTCTGCCCCTCTCCATGTCTGCTCTGCAATCATACACCTGTTCATCTGCCTGTTTAATGCTCTGCTCACCATTAATTCTCAGCAGCAGCTCTCCAGGCTGTTGTTTTGAGTCCTGCTCTATTTTCTTGATCCTGTTTTGACCCATGGAATTGCCCCTGTCTGGTAAAAAATAAAAGAAGAAAGAAACAGGTTCTGGATAGAATGAAGGACTGTGTGAAGACCTCTTGCTCAAACAGGAACCAGCCATCCCTGAAAGACTTTGCTGCCCCAGCCTGTTGCCCAGCTGCGTCCTGTCTGAGCTACTAGGAATCTGCTTTTGCACGGAAAATCTGCCGTTATTCCTTCCTCCCTAAACTTCAGGGTGTTCCATTTAAAAAAAAAAAAAAAAAAAACTACTGATCATCAAACTATTTTAAAAGCTGTCTTTTAAATAAATTTATGTCATTTGTAGACTGAATTAAAAAAAAAAAAAAGCTGTTTTCTTGGACATAGTTTTAGCAGTAGTTTATTAAAAATTTCCCTCTAAGTTGTTGGCAGGTCTGTTGGTGAGAAGCAACCCCGCCCCCCTTCCCCTCCCTTTTGCAGAAGGGATTTTCAACATCATAAAATAGCTCTTTTTCTAGTTTAGTGTTTTTGTTTGCTCCTATTTGACAACAATTTGAATAAAGAAATACTCAGAAACACAATTTTAATCTTAATATACTTTATATATGTCCTCTATTATCAGAAAAATGTCACTAGAACATGTTAAAAACACCAAAAACACAGCTTTCCTCAGAGTGGATCTTTAATAAATCATTGTTTTTCCTTACCATCTGGGGTGATTGGTCTTTTGGGATTCAATTTTCCCCAGCCTTTGAGACAGAGGGGACAGGACTCCAGAGCGTGATGATTAAACAAACTTGGTGACTGTTTCCTACGGAAGCCAAAAGCGGCCTGCCCTACTTTTTTTTTTTAAATCGTTTTCTCGTGATAACTGGATAATATCTTGTTTTCACGTGAAAAAAAACTTGGTTTTCTCGTGATAACAAGATAATAACTCGGTAATAATCGTTATAACTTGTCAGTTACTTTAGAACAATTTACAACAGAGGTTGTCACAAGGTTGCTACATAAAAAGCCAGTAACATCCATAAAAGCCTTTTCAGTAACATCCAATAGAACCAGACTCGGTAGAAGCTGCATGAATTTGTTGCTACGGGACAAAGGAGACAAGTTAATGTCACTGCCTTTTAAATGCTATCGCTATTGCATACTGGAAGACCCATAACAATCTCAAAAAGCTTGACTAATCTTTAAAAATGTAGAGAAACTCACACTTTCACTTCATGGTTGACTTGATGAATAGGATCAATGGTCTGTTACCTGTCTGTGGTGACATGCTGAGACGCTGATGGACCTCAACTACATTGATGATTAAAAGTGCCGTATTTGACAACTTGGGCAAGATGACTGTTTTGACCTTTGAGAAAAAAATGATCTAAGTTAGTCCAGGTGTCAAACTGAAAAGGTCAATACTTTCCATGATACAAATTCAAATGATTATTTAAAAAACAGTAGAAAAGACTAAAAACACAGGGGATTATGCAGAGAGTTGTGCTTTTGAGAAATCTTCTTTTGTGCTCAAAAAATGCAAGATATGAGATTAAGAAATTTTTCTAATTAAAAGAAATAGTCAAGTGAGGCATTGTAATGCTGAACAGAGTTCCTTTGGTGTAGAGAAAATGTCCTTCCTCTTTTTTTAATAAGCAACTATTTTTACACCAAAGAAAATTTACGTTACGTCAGAGGAGGTTCATCTGATAATATTGACATTTTTAGTGATACAACCTAAAACCAGTTAGAGGCTTAACATTTAGATACATTTACCAAAATATTAACCAAAGGCTTATATTTATCTTGTTTTCATTGTTTCAGGTGATTTTGCAAAACTCTATCTGAGCAACAGTCTAATGTTTGTCAGGAAAACCTGAACTGTGAAACCCTCATAAAGTCATCTCCCATTCTTGGTGCTTTTTTAGTTTCAGAAATTGCATTTAGTGAGTTATATTTGTTGTGTCTTAAGTCGTCTCAGTCCAATGAGACACTAATAGCCTCAGGTTCAGTTCCTGCTGTGCACCCCTTTGCATTCATGGGTCCTTTGACACAGAATACCACATGCCCCCGGTGGCTTAGCTTGCACCGGTGCACTGCAACAGCACCTTTGTAGTGTAAACGAGTGAACAGGTCTATGAATCCAAAGCCCTTCGGACTAGAAAAATGAGATCCTTAGCTATATAGAAGTATAAATCATTTACCAATAAGGCTCAAAGAAGAGAAAGAGTAGTGTAATTTAAATTGTCAAGAGTGTTACAACTACTTGGAGAAACAAAACTATAAGATAATGTACACATGTACAGTACCATAGCATTCACTTTGGCATCAGAGTAAACTGGTGTGACATGGGCCGCAAAATTAAGGCTGACAAGGACAAGTTCATGACTCTCACAAGGGTGCAGTCACAGATTTAGCTGCTAGACATTCACAGTTTTCTTACATTTTATTGCACAGAACTTAAGTGAGAACTGTTTTAGAGACCCGCAGTTTCTCGGTGAAAAGCTTCATATTGATTTCTTCTGAAACTAAATTCCTTCGAGACAAAAGCTGTGGTTCATTTGAGGAATTTAGCCTCGCTTCCAGTGAGTGGTCCTGTACTTGGAGTGTTCACATTGTAAATTGGACCCATTAAAACAGTCCTTAACTGTACTTCTAGGGGGCCTCTTTTGGGTATAGGTCCATTGAAAAATGGAACGAAACAGTTGGGGTGGAGCCACTGTGTCACAAACGGGCAGACAGCTGGTTCCACGTGCATCAGGTCCACAAAGCTAAATCAGGGTCAGACAGGCTGCTCTGTGCAAGCGAGGCTTAACTGAGTGGAAACGCTCGCCAAAATTATCTGGTCCGTCCCATACAACTCCTTACGGTACTGTACTAATCTGGACCACTCAACCAGGCTTTTGAATACCCTGCAGTTTTTTTTTTTTTTTTTTTTTACAAAACCTTTTGGAAACTCACTGTGTTAGTTGTCATTTCTTGCTGACTTTTGGCTTAGTCAAAACTACCCTTATGGCTATACGTCTGTCTGCTGTCAAAATTAAATAGTCAAACCTGTGGGGAGTACCCGAGTGACCTGCATGAAATATCAAGGTCAAAGACCACTTGTTGAGCCTGTATAATGTTCATGAGAAGTTTTCTCTACTGCATGATGCGGAGGCCAGGTCTTGCAAAAAATTAAACAAGCTAGTGAGATGGAGGCATGTTGTACAGAGTTACCTTGTTTGTAATCTCCGCAAATTGAATCGGACGGACTTTGCAAGGGACTCTGTGCTGTAAAGGTAGTTGTGAATAATGCTTCCTTCATCAGTGTGTCGTGAGGGTGCCCTGTGATAGCGTCAATTGAACATAACAAATGCGTGCATTGACCTTACAACTACTTCACGACACACAACATCAGAACAAACAAAGTTCAAAGCTTGTACGTGGAGCCCGAAAAGTGACCTAAAAACTTGTGTAGCAATGACTCAGAGAGTTTTGAACGCAGATACCCAACTTTTGTTGAAAGTGGTCGAACACACAATGTCAAAGTCACTGTGAACATAGCACAAGTTGCACCTTGAACTGTCCATTCCTCTCTTTGACCATCCACTGAGCCGTATGTGTAATCCCTGTTATCACTTCATGTATTTAGCCTGTTGAGGCTCTTTTTGCTGACCCTAACTTCATGTTAAAAACAGAAAAAATCAACATGTGAAAAACTAACTTCAGAGGCTACTGAACTGTTACGTATTACTAGAAGAAGTCTGGAAACGGTCAGTATTGACAGCTAGGTGAGAGTGTGCTTATTCAATGCATATTGGAAGCCGCAGACTGTTAAGTCTGTACTGTGCACTTGATTATTTTCTCAAAACGCGAAAACCCTTTAGCTACACAGTGTGAACACATGAGCAGAAGAACACAGGCATACAGAAGAAGAGGAGAAGACAGGCAGAATGGAGATGCACAAAAGAACAGACCGGAGGCAACAGATACATACAGTTATAAATAAGCACAACTGGTTCTGCACAGATTCATATCTTTATACTGAGCTGAACTATCTCACGCACTTTCTTCACACTTTAGGCTTGTTTTCTTTGTTGCGCTTTCACACTCATTTCTTACTTTGTTGGAATCTTTTGTTGTTGTTTGTCACACCTCTGAGAAGCCATGAGCCCGATTTCATGCTTGATCCTGAAGATGTCGTAGAGGAACCAAGGAAAAGTGGATGGGGTAAAGCCTCGAACCGCAGAGTTGCTCACTTTGTATTCTGCGTCTGTCGTGCGCTGTTGTTTTAATTGGAGCCAAAGTCAGCTCATCACAGAAGCCCGATCCTCTCAGAACATCAGCCATTCAGCTCTGCCGAGCCCCCTCCAACCCACACATTCACACACTGAGACAGGGACATGCAGGAATTTTAAAAGAAGTTTGGAGCAACAGAAAAGGCAGAGACTCCTCAATATACAAAAAAATTTACTATTTTACATGCCAAAGTATAATAGCTTTCATTAAATTTTTGCATTTTTGGTAAAGTCAGCCAATTTGTAGCTCTGGTTCTGTATGAATATGTCTTCAAAATTTTCAGAATAGTTTGTTGATATGGAATTACTTTTGGGTTGAACAAAGACCACAGGGAACTATTCTGTAAAGATCCACTCAGTTGAAAATCAAATTTTGGAGTTTTCCAACACGTTTCTCATGACAGCGCACATATATTTAGAAAACTACGCCTTAAATCACATAAGAATTTCTTCATTCAAATCGATGAGAATCTGGATCAGGTGAAAAATTCAATTTCAAAAAGAGTGCATTTGTGATGTCGAAAATATCCTAGGCGGGCCAGAATCTTCTTGTTCCATTCCACCCACATGTAGACAACTAGATACATGAACGTCTTCGCTTCCCTCATTTGAGCTGGTATCTGACTCAAAACCGGGGGCGCTCCAAAGTACAAAAAGTTTACATATATATATGTAAGTAATGACTTTTTGTTGTAGCATTACCTTTTTAAAGTTATAAAATATATATTGTTATGTATATTCAAGCGCGCCGCTTCCACTATAAATGCCCCATGTAAATGGAGGGGTAGGGAGAAGGGCAGAAGTCGGACTGTGGAATTGGGGAGCTTTCAGTTATGGGGGATGGGATGAGGGGGCGGGGTTGCTTTGTGGTCCTGCCCACAACTCAGGGGTGAATTTCTGACGAACTACTGTCGCTCTGCAAAAACTACTGTACGTCCTATAAAACGCCTTTTTTTTTTTTGCTAAAAATTGGCATAATCATGTTTAAATGACCACGGACAACAGTTTTATAATAGAAGATCAGAGTGGGATTCTAATCACAAAAAAATATTTTTTTACTTCATAAATGTTTCCAGATTTGTCTCTCTATTTCAGTGGAACTAGTCTTTAATTTCCCTCCGCCGCAATAGATTTAGTTAGTTTTAAAAACGAAATGCTGATTAGCATTATTTTTAAGCGCGACACACCATTGAGACAGTGTACACTGAATTGATTTAAACTCAAGTGAATTGAATTGGACTTCTCATTGTTGCACACAGGGAGAGGAGCCCAATGACTACAAAGCTCAGTGTAATAGATTCATTCAGCAAGCTCACAGGTGCCAATATATAGCCAAGTGTGACTGATTAAAAGGCAGGAGCTGCATGGGAAATAGGAACAAGGTTTTTTTTTCTTTTTTTTTTTTTAAATCTATATGCAAATCTGAACTGACATAGCATCTAATAAGACATGGCTCTGAATGTAAAACTCCATTGATGATGGTTGATTGTGGCTTTGATTCCACTGAAAATGCGTTTTTATATTTCTTATGGGAGTTTCTTTTCATGTACATCAATTGACAATACACATGGCCTGAAGCAAAGGATTGGTCAGGATAGGATTAAAGCGAAACTACAAGGACTTAACTCAACAACTTGACCTGGAAAGGCTGGACCGATCAGCGGGTCAAGTGGTATAAACTGGTGGTTTAATAGACCTAGAGTGAGCTGGTGAAAGCTGACCCCAGCTGATCTGTATGAATAACATCAGCGGAGAGAAAAAAAAAACAGAAGACCAAATGGAAGCAGAATTTGAATTTTTGTTAAAAATGGAAAAAAAAGCCTGAAGTTTCAGGCTGTTTAAACGTTGCTGTTTGATCATCCATCCATCCATCCATCTTCTTCCGCTTCATCCGGGACCGGGTCGCGGGGGCAGCAGTCTAAGCAAAGATGCCCAGACTTCCCTCTCCCCGGCCACTTCCTCCAGCTCCTCTGGGGGACCCCGAGGCGTTCCCAGCCAGCCGAGAAACATAGTCTCTCCAACGTGTCCTGGGTCTTCCCCGGGGCCTCCGCCCAGTGGGACATGCCCGGAACACCTCTCCAGGGAGGCGTCCAGGAGGCATCCGGATCAGATGCCCAAGCCACCTCAACTGGCTCCTCTCGATGCGGAGGAGAAGCGGCTCTACTCCGAGCTCTCTCCGGGTGACTGAGCTCCTCACCCTATCTCTAAGGGAGCGCCCAGCCACCCTCCGGAGAAAACTCATTTCAGCCGCTTGTAGTCGGGATCTCGTTCTTTCGGTCACGACCCTGTTTGATCATGATTTGTCAGAAGAGTTGCTGTTACACTGTGCATTCAAACAGGTATTTTTTTCAGCTGCTTCTCCGTATAGGAGTCACCAAAACACACTGATCATCTGCATAGATAGAATTCTAGCTGTGAAGACTTGGACAAGTAAATTGCCCAATCTCACACTTTGCCACACAATGGAAGTCAAGCCGTGGGTCCCAAAATAATTTCAAAAGTTCTTTTGGATATCCCCAACACATCTTTCAGTTGGTTTCATGTATTTAGAATTTTTTTTTCTTGCTCCATAAGCGATTTTTGACCCACGATTTTAGCCAGCAATTTGTTTTTTACTGTTTCATTCCCCCGTCGTGTCATCAACTTCAAAAGTTCAAGCCCATCATCTAGTCTTTGATATCCTCTAAAGGAGACAAAAGTGGTGTGGCAATGTTTTTGATTGGTTGATACATATATCTGACTTTCATCGGCAGAGCAGTGAATGGAAAATCTTTGTTTACTCAGGATAGTAGGAAAGCAAAAGATGTCTTTAAATAGAGCTTTGTGGAACCCCCAGACAACAGTGGAGTGGGAGATCCAGAGAAGCTTTGACATTTAATTTTGTAAGAACAATACAAATACATAGAAGTGGTGTGGTTTTTGCAAAGTATTATGAATCAGATGTGTTTCTGTGAAAAAAAAAAGCAACAATGGAACTTGTCAGCGATGGAAACCTTAATTAAGAAGAAACCTTGAGGATTTTGACAAAATGAGGTCAAGAAAACAAGCTGGTTAAGGGTTTATTGTTGTTCGTTCAAAGAATGGAAACCGTTTTAACATTTATGAGTTGTTGAAGTACTTTAGATCCAAAGAGTTAATTTAAAAAGTCCCTCCACAGTAAATTCCAAGCAAAACACATCCGCTTCCTAATTTCCTTAAGTATAATTAACTGTGTGCAGCCTCCCTCGACTCCATCTATCCATCAGGTTTCATGTGTGCCGCCCACCTCTCCATCTCCCTTCACTTCCTTTTAAAAAGGGGAAGCATCGATCAGACCCGGTCAACATTTATGAAGTAGATCAGTGTTTGCTCCAGTTTTGTGTCTTTTAGTCCCTGTTATTGCTGCTGATGAAATCATCAAAGGAACAAAGCAAAAACTTGAGGGTCGAACTTAAATCTGTGCTGACATGAAGACATCTCGAGGTGATGATCAATAAACAGAAACAGCAGAGACGATTTCTAATTTTCATTTATTACATCATCCCTGGTGCTCAGATGAAATGAAAAGGAAAATCTCTAACAATTAGTAACATGTGTGAGTAGATTTGCAGCCAGATCGCAAAGACAAGGATGGAGGCTGAGATAGATGGAGACAGAGAGTGTTTCCCCTCAAGAGGCCTGCAGTTTAATTGAGTTTATGAATCAGCAATAGCAGCAGATTGATTGAGGACATCCATCTAATAGCGCAGTGATCTCTGTGGGACACTGTTTTTCTTATTCCTGTTCATCTTTCACCTGATGCTTCTATTCTCAGTCTAATCTATATCCCACGCTCCTTCCTCTTATTTGATGTCATTAAAATGGTTTGTTTTGCTTCTTTTTAAATCTCGTTACTGAAAGAAAAAAAGAGCATACAAATGTCGAACATCAACACATTTCATGCTCATATTTGGCAACTTTGATTTATTTGAAAGCGCTTTATTGCGAAAGACCAGAGTGCAGCGCTTGGATGTCAAGATTAAAGGATTTTACAGAAGAAAAGTAGTTAAAACCAAATAAATTCACCAGCTAACCACTTAGTGGCTTTTTACAAGTCGGACGCCATTTTTTTAAATTAGGGTTAAAAACCAAGACAACTGTTCTGAGTTGAGTCTTCATGTACCTTTATTGTGTCTACTTGTAGACACAATATTAAACAGAAAAAAAGACCAAATGGAGAAAAAAAGGAAAAACAGTAAACTAATGTTGTTAGTTGATAAAGTATCTGAGTACTCGGACACTTTCAATCTGCTCCTGAAAATGTAAGTTTATATATATATTCACAAAATCCAGGATCACAATCTTTATAAATATAGCAGAATGTAGTAAAAACGCAATTCAGAAACAATGTTTTTTTTTTTTTAATTGACAAAATTTGACCGAAACTGATTCTTTATTTCTTGGTCAGTTTTTATACCGACATATTATTGTTCATGTCTGTGGTTTTCAACTAGTAATATTCTAATTTCCGCACCATAGGTGGCGCTGTATTGTAAGGTGCGGTCTATCTCTGTACTAACCCATTTACAAAACATACTGTATTATAGGGAGCAAAAAAAAAGGTAAGCAAGACAGGGAGACTATTTAACTAACCACTCTCATTCTTCTCCCACAAAACATCTTTGGTGTTTGAATCAAACAGCTGCGTAATTGCAGAATCAAACATGGTGGTTCCCTCTCGTCGTTGTCGGGGTCAGCCGCAATGCCAAGCGGTTATTCCAGAAATGATGCCGGCGGCTTTAGTGAAAGCTCGGACAGCAGTTACAGCAGAACTTTTGCCCAGGTGTCAACAATCCCAGCCATGAATGTGGAGAGACTTTCTGGAGCGCTCAAAATCAGACACACAGCATTGTAGTTTCACCAGCACTTTATGTGTTTGTTGCACTAAGGGGGGTTTCGGCAGTAACTTGAGATGTGGTCAATTTTATACCACCATCCACATTGTTTGCCAAGAGCACAACTCACCAGAATTACTGTCTATGACCCACCTGTGTATGGCGTACTTAAAAGGCGTACTTAAAAGTTTAGGCTTTTAAGTACGCCTTGTAGTGCGGAAAATACGGTACCAGATTGATTTTTGATATGTATCTTTATCCTTTACCTCTCTACTAATTACTGACTAGTATCACAGGTCCATAAAAAGGAAGCAGTACGTCTTTGATTTTTGGAGAAAGGCCCATCTTGGGTTGCTCCTTTGTGTCTTATTTTCATTAACTTTAACTGATAGGTGATTAAAATGGCCCGCTTGAGCAGTTTTAGCATGTTAATGTCTCTTTTATGCTCATTTATGTTCAATTCTTCAGCTGTTTCCTCTCTATTGAGTCTTTTTGTCTTTCCCTTTGCAGATCAGAATATCGTAGAATATTCCAAATTTAACCTAATGATATGTAAACAACACTTTTAATCATCTTTTGATCTATTTTAAATGAGTTCTCGGTGGTCTTTTAATTATGATTATTCAGTTTTTTGCCAAAAATCTAAAAACCTGTGTTGTTTTCGGGAACAGCTTCTGCAGTGAAGCTGTAGTTCGTTAGAAATTCACCTCTAAATATAGGCGGGAACCATTGGCGTAGGGCAACCCCACCCCTCTTCCCATCACCCATAAATGAGAGCTCCCTGTCGTAATGTCACCTTGCACAACAAAATCTGGAGCAATATTGGAGCTATTCAGCTGGACAGTGCTCAGTCCTTGGGCTAAATGTTCTTCATATTAACAGAAAAGTGCATCAAAAACCTGTTAAAAACACCAAAAACCCTATTTTTTCAGTATATATATTTGCCTACCGAACTCCCAGAATCAGCATTTTGATGCTGAGCCACAGCATCAGTTGGACAGACCGCACATTCCTGCTGCTTACTCTGGTGGCTTGTCTGTCTCCTGCGGCACCAGACTTAAATCTGTCCTATACCTCTTTCTTCCTTTGCCAGTGTATCCGAGTTCCTGTCCTTTCTGCAGCAAAATGCTATATTTTGTTAGTTGTGCATAAATGCATCAGTTTTGCTTTTTTTCTTCCCATGCGGCTGGAAAAATGTCACCTTTTTTTTTTTTTTTTTTTCCTGTAAGCATTATCTGGCACAGCTTCACTCATGTGATCACTCTTTTCTTGACAGCATTTCTAGTGGGAACATTTTCTATCACTTTCTGCTCCCGCTCTGGCCATTTTTGGGTGTTTCTTCCTTCGTTCATTGGTTTTCTCCGTTCCGTCATTATCCTCTGCCGTGAGTGGCAGTTCCTGTCTTATCGGGTTTTGTCAGGTGTTGGTTGAGGTGCATTCGTTGGTGGGATGCACAAAGGTGGGCTGGTAGAATGCCAGCCTTGCCTCCACAGTGTTACGGGAGCAGTGATGTATGGATGGAGGATGTTTCGGTGGACGCGCTGCATGAGAACAAATTTGTCCCCCTCTCTCTTTCTGGATCTTTATGAGCCCATCTATCCACATTCACGTCAAAGAGGAAGCAACATCTCAACTCTGAGGCTTTGTGTGTTGGAATAGTGTGGTTTAAAAAGAACAAAGACACAAAAATAGTTGCATCTAATTGAATAAAACTTTCAAACATCACTACTTTGGTTTGAACTTTCTCGAGGACAAATGAACACCTGCAGGGTACCTTGTGGTAAACTTTGGTTACCGTCACACCATGATTGACTAGTCTGGACATAAGTTTGGGTGAGAAACTGTTTTTTGCAGCTTTGAAAGTTAATCTGAACCCAATGTAGCTAAAAGGGTCTAAATTTAACCCTTAGACTCATTTAACATTCTTTAAAGTTTACAATCTTTCACTCTTCAACTGTTTACAAAATTAACATAATTTTAGAGGATTCTGAAGTGGATAAATGGATGATATGGAACACTTTACAGCAGTCGAGTGCTCGTGGGTGCTTATGAGGACTTAATTGTACCAGTTTTACGGTACGCCATTGTTACTAACATAAACACTTAAAGGAGGGGTGTCAAACATACGGCCCATGAGCCGCAGCCCGTCTGCCAGATGGTTTCATCCGGCCCAGTCAGGAAAAGAAAAAAAATATTACGATGTTGAAAAAAAAACAAGTTTCTTGCCCGTTCCTGTGGCGAGTTTTGGTTCTACTGAGCATCCACTGAGGGGTTTTTTTTAGGGTAATTTAAAGTTTAGCTTCTATTTTAGCAACAGGCTAACCTTTTTGGATAACTTGGTTTACAGAGGAATTTTAGGCTGTTTTGGACTTTAGCTAATATTTAAGCAACCTGCTAGCATGTTTGCCTACTTTGGCATCTACCAAGGTTTTTTTTGGGATAATTTGGAGTTTAATTAATATTTAAGCGACACATTTTTAAAAATTGGCATGGATTCAGGTCTTTTAAGCTATTTTTCTATACATTTTTCAGAAATTTAGGTCAACTTCAGCGCTCTTTCATAGTTATTTAATGAAATTTACAGTCTTTTAGCAAATGTAACATTTTGAAAAAAGCTTTTGCATTTTCAGCAAATGTTTTCAGCAATTAAAGTAAACTGCATCACCATTTTCAGGAAAAAGCTTCAGCATGTTCAGAGACTACTTTCAGCAAAATGTATTCACATTATAATGCATTATCGTAGTTAATGTAATTTTTCTAATTTTACTATTATGTTACTGATCTCACTTGAGATCAGACGGGTTGAATGTGACCCCTGAATCAAAATGAGTTTGACACCCCTGACTTAAAGTGTTTTAAGTCAAAGTGCAAACTTGCTTTTCTCCACATCAGAAAATGTTGATACTTACACGAGAGCACAAGTGTCATTTTTTTTTCTGCCAAGGATCAAGTTTACGTTTCTCCCACACTTGTACACGTACGAGATCAGCTATGTTCCAGCTTCACTTTAAAAAAATGGAGTGGGCCTGCACAATAAATCTCAAATATATTGTCATCGCGATCACCGTCTGTGCAAAACGCAAATCACAACAGATGGGACAAATTTCAGTCAGTAGTGAACTTAAAAGTTTACATACATGCTAAAATGATCCTATAGTATCTTTAAGTATCGGAAGTCCCCATATGATAGTTTTTTTTTTATTTAAAAAAAAAAAAAAAAAGTTCCCGGGGGTTAATAAGGCTTTTGGAGCTGAGTTGATTTAGCCATCCTCAAAATAAATTTCAATTTGTGGTTAAACTTGTAGCATTGCCACAAATGTATCCAGTGGACAAAATAAATAAATAATGAGATGAATAAAGTCCACATTGGTTTGAAAATATTATAGCCCTAAAAATAATAGAAACTGTTTTTTTTATTAATATTGTGTAGAATTTTGTGTTTGTACCATGTGAATTCTGGAGGAAGTGGGTGGAGTCACCAGCAAGGAAATAAGAGGAGAAAAGTTTGGGGCGTCGGCAGCTGTGATGAGGAGGAATAAGACACAAGGCTGGGGAAGGCTACGAGGGACCCCAGAAATAAAATAAAAAAGGATAACCTACCCGCAAAAGATGGATAAAGGGAGGAAACCGCAACCACATCAATTTTGGTGAGATCATTCCATTGTTTTTTTGGACTGCTGTTTCCTGGTGGATCTACAGTTTTTTTTGGACAGTGAAACTTTCATCTGAACACTTGAAGAGAGACTAAGAGCTTAAAGAGACTGAAAAGAATAAGAGGACATTTTTTTTTTCATTTTGTTTTGGGGGAATTTAAAGAATATGTGTTCCTTGGTTTGAATAGTTTATATTGATTAAAAAGAGAAATTAGTCAAACCCTGATTTCTGTAAGGAGTGTATTTCATGCAGCTCGTTACATATGGTGGCCAGTATGGGGAACTAATGTCTTTCAATATATGACTATGTACATGGTTTCAAATTTTTTTTGTTGAGGAAAAATGTCAACTTCAAAGTGTCAAGAGGTAGATGAACTGACTACACCTGTTAATGTGCCAAGCAACAGCCATGAGTTTGATGACCTAAATTTCACTGCAGGTCCGTTTGTTACGCGAAGAGGTAACTCTGCTAGTGAAATAACTTCTTTGTTAAATTCTTTGTATTTAAATGAGAATGGGGATAAAGAGGAAGACAATGATGGTGACAATGTTGATGACCCTGTACCAGCTGATCATGATGATGGTGATGCTGAAAATGTAGATCCTGAAGGATGTGATGACAATGTTGAAACTGAAGATAATGAGTTAGACCCTAACACACAAACGGATCATAAAAATATAGCTCAGGATGTGGCCATCTTAAAAGAACAAATTACTAAATTAGAAGTTCACTTCAGAGATACACTGACCAGCTCCCTTAATAGAGAAAGCAGTTTCAGGGATTATGTTGATGCTAGTTTTGCTAAGCTAGAAGAGGTGTTTACGTCTAACATAGAAAGATTGGAGAAGGATGTGGTTAACTGTATGTTACGCAGGGATGAAAAATGGAAAAGACAGCTTGGAAAATTCAGAACCACTAGTACTCCCATTGTACAAAGAACCATAGCTGTTTCCACAGATGTTAGTCCCACAACTCCAACTAATATTCATTACTCCTCTTTTTCTAGTCAGCCTGGTGCAGCTCCATATTATCCTAAACCACCTGTCAGGATGGACTTTCCTACTTTTGGGACCTCTAGTGATTCATCTGATGTCCTCAGCTTCATTGAACAATGTGAAAATTATTTAGATATTCGACCTCTGTCCAATCATGAGTTGCTAGGAGCCCTGTCTGCCGTCCTAAATGGACCAGCTCTCAGCTGGTGGAAAGCCACAAAAGCTCATGTGCGCGACTGGTCATCATTCAAACTTGCGTTTATGTCTGCTTTCCTTCCCTCTGATTATTTGAATGAGGTTGAAGAGAAGTTAAGAACAACAGTTCAAAAACCAGATCAGTGTCTAAGAGACTTTGCTTATGATTATCGAGCTTTATGTTTGAAGTGGAAGCGAGACATGACAGAAGAAGAAATTGTGCGACGTATTCTCAATAACATCAACCCAAAAGTTGCTGGTTGTCTCAGAGGTACTGTCTCCACAGTAGCACAGCTCGTCAAAATAGGAGCCATGGTTGAGAAGGATTGCCTGGGGGCCCGAGAATACTGGCAGAAAGTGCATGCTAATTCTGAAAAACCCATCAAGAAAACTTCTGAGAGAAAACCCTTCCAAAAAGGTGCAGTAGGAGTCACTGTTGTGCAACAAAGACTTGTAAAGAATAAAGACCCCAACCTTTTAATTGTTCCAATTTCCATAAGAGGGTTTGAGGGTGAAGCTGTAGTTGACACAGGTAGCTCATTTACGCTTATGCAAGAAACCTTGTGGAAGCAAGTTTCCAGAGAAGAAGAGAGTTTTCAACCTTCAGAAAAACAGCGTTTTGTAATGGCGGATGGAACAGTTCACCAGGCTTTGGGCAAGAAAACTGTGGGTCTCGAATGGCACGGAGAACAGTGGCCTGTGACAGTGCATGTAATGAAGGATGACCATCTGGTTTTTCCATTAGTCCTGGGTCTGGATTTTCTTTCAAAGTCCAGGGCCGTTCTCAATCTGGCCAAAAATACTTTTGGACTAGAGAAAGACCAAAGGTACATCTACCATTCATTCATTCCTCCAGCCAAAGTTCCCAAAAAGTGGAACAAAGCAGCAGTACCATCTTTTCTTTCTCCTGCTCATATTTACTATGCTCTGCGCCCTGGAGAACTTCCTCCTGTTGGGGCTGTTGCGACCTCTGACCCAGTTTCCAACTACGACACAGATTCCCCTGAAATGCTACAACAACTTGTGAATGACTGGCCCACAGTCACCTCTGGCATTCTGGGAAAGACAAATGTTGAGAAGCACACCATCTTCCTACAAGACAATCTTCCAGTGAGATCCAGAGCCTATCGAGTTTCTCCTGTGAAAAAGAAAGTAATTGAAGAGCATGTGGCCAAAATGCTAAAGGATGAGATAATTGAACCATCCCAGTCAGCCTGGTCATCTCCTGTGGTCCTCCTAGATAAACCAGATGGATCCTATCGGTTCTGCGTTGACTACAGACGAGTAAATGCCAAAACCTTACCTGATGCATATCCTATGCCTATAATCCATGACATCTTGGAGTCCATGGATGGCGCCTCCTGGTTTAGCTCCTTAGATTTACAGTCAGGTTACTGGCAGGTGGCCATGGCAGAAGAAAGTAAGCCACAAACCGCTTTCATCACATCTCTTGGGCTCTTCCAGTTTAAATGTATGCCGTTTGGACTAAGGAATGCTGCTGCAACTTTTCAACGTCTCATGGAGAAAGTCTTAGGAGAGCTGAGAGGAAAGACATGCTTCGTCTATATAGATGACATCATTGTCTACTCAAAAACTCCAAAAGACCACCTGAGAGACTTGTCTAGTGTGTTCCAACGCCTGCATGCTGCCAACCTAACCTGAACATGAAAAAATGTAACTTCTTCAAAAGACAACTAAAGTTTCTAGGCCACATTGTCTCTGGAAAAGGTGTGGAAGTGGACCCAGACAAGACTCAAGCTGTTTCTGATTTCCCAACACCAACTGATGTAAAAGCTCTTCAACGCTTCTTGGGCCTTGCCGGGTGGTATCACAAATTTATTCCTCACTTCTCTGACATTGCTGCTCCTCTCAACCACCTAAAGAAGAAAGGAGTTGAGTGGAACTGGACTGATGAATGTCAGGCTAGCATGGACACTTTAAAAGAAGCTCTAAAATCTCCAACCGTGCTTGCTCAACCAGACCTTTCACTTCCCTTCCAAGTCCACACAGATGCCAGTGACAGGGGCCTCGGTGCCATTCTCTCCCAGGAGAGAGAGGACGGCGAGCGGGTTATTGCATATGCTTCCAGAGCCCTCCGAGGTCCAGAACGGAACTATTCCACCTCTGAAAAAGAGTGCTTGGCGGTGGTCTGGGCCATTGAGAAGTGGCGGCACTTTCTGGAGGGAAGAGAGTTTGACGTCTACTCAGATCATGCAGCACTATCATGGGCTTTTAACTGTCCAAAAACAACTTCACGCCTGACACGCTGGATCTTACGCCTGCAGCAATTCCATTTTAAGGTTCATTATCGCAAAGGATGTCTGAATGCAGCTCCGGACGCCTTATCGCGTATATATGAACCTTTTGCCACAAAGCCACCTTCCTGCCTGGCCATAACACCTCAAAGTTCTTGTATCCTGCCAGCCACTTTAGCAGAAATTGCTAAAGCGCAAGACCAAGACACAAAAGTACAAGAGATGAAGAGAACTACAGCCACAACAGTGCTACCCACAAATCGCATCTTTTTCAAAGAACAACAAGGGGTGCTGTACCGCAAGGTCCCCTTGGGTGACCAAGGAGAAAAATATCAAGTAGTTGTGCCACAAGCCTTGGTTCCTGAGTTTCTTCAATATTTCCATGACAGCCCTCTAGGAGGACATCTGGGCCGACTAAAAACTCTCCTAAGGGTTTTGGAGGTGGCCTGGTGGCCAAGTGTTAGAAGAGATGTGTGGGAACATACAAAAGTCTGTGTGACATGCCAAAAGTACAAACCAGAGAATTCCAAACCATCTGGCCTGCTACAACACCCCACTGTCACCCACCCAGGGGAGATGCTAGGAGTGGACCTCATGGGACCTTTCCCCAGAAGTAAAAAGTCAAACACATTTCTTCTAGTGGTTGTGGATTACTACACCAAATGGGTTGAAATGTTCCCTATGAGAGACAGTAAAACTCCTCGTCTTATTAAGATCCTCCGCGAAGAAATCTTTACCCGTTGGGGAGTGCCAAAGTTTTTGGTGTCAGACAGAGGGCCGCAATTTACAAGTACCCTATTGTCCGGACTTTGTAATACCTGGGGTGTTGTGCAGAAATTAACTACAAGCTATCACCCACAAACCAACCTGACAGAACGCATCAACAGAACAATAAAAACCATGATTGCCTCTTTTGTTGGACAACACAATACATGGGACCAGTGGATTGCAGAGTTTCGTTTGGCTCTCAACACAGCACAGCAGGAGACCACTGGAAAAACCCCAGCTGAGCTTGCTTTGGGACGAAGTCTGCACGGACCACTGCAGAGGTTGATCTATAGGCCTCCATCACCGCAACAACATGCTGCATACAGTGTAGTAGAGAGACAACAACAGTTGGCGGATGAGGTTCAAAGGAGAGTGGGGTTGCACCAGGCTAGACATGCTAAGTATTATAATAGCCGCCGGAAAGATGCGCATTTTCTGCCGGGTGACTTAGTCTGGATCAGGTCACACCCTCTTTCTAAGGCATCTGAACAGTTTTCTGCAAAGCTAGCGCCTAGGTGGGAAGGACCAGCTAAAATATTAAAAAAGTTAGGGCCTGTTAACTACAGAGTTTCTTGGGGCAACCCACCAAACAAAGAGGATACAGTGCATGTGGTCAATCTTAAAAAATACTATGGTATTTTTCCCTAGACGCCTCCGGCAGGAGGGGGGGATATGTAGCATTGCCACAAATGTATCCAGTGGACAAAATAAATAAATAATGAGATGAATAAAGTCCACATTGGTTTGAAAATATTATAGCCCTAAAAATAATAGAAACTGTTTTTTTTATTAATATTGTGTAGAATTTTGTGTTTGTACCATGTGAATTCTGGAGGAAGTGGGTGGAGTCACCAGCAAGGAAATAAGAGGAGAAAAGTTTGGGGCGTCGGCAGCTGTGATGAGGAGGAATAAGACACAAGGCTGGGGAAGGCTACGAGGGACCCCAGAAATAAAATAAAAAAGGATAACCTACCCGCAAAAGATGGATAAAGGGAGGAAACCGCAACCACATCAATTTTGGTGAGATCATTCCATTGTTTTTTTGGACTGCTGTTTCCTGGTGGATCTACAGTTTTTTTTGGACAGTGAAACTTTCATCTGAACACTTGAAGAGAGACTAAGAGCTTAAAGAGACTGAAAAGAATAAGAGGACATTTTTTTTTTCATTTTGTTTTGGGGGAATTTAAAGAATATGTGTTCCTTGGTTTGAATAGTTTATATTGATTAAAAAGAGAAATTAGTCAAACCCTGATTTCTGTAAGGAGTGTATTTCATGCAGCTCGTTACAAACTAACCATAATTTCATGCCGTTGTGCCACATTTAACTACTTTTCTCACATTTTAAAGTTATGAATAAATTGCAGATTTTTTTTTTAACTTCCGGATTGAAGCCTTATTAAAAATGAAAGCTGGAGCCAATTGATGTTTGTCTCCTTACCACTAAAGGAAAACAAAACTACTTCACTAAGTTTCTAAATGACAACAAAAACAAACAAACTGTCAAAAAAATTCTTAGAAACTAAAAAAAATATATAGATCCGGGTCAATGAAACCATGAAAACTGTAATGTTTGATTAAAAAACTGTTTTAAAGTTATAAAATCCTGCAATGGAGACCTAAGTTTTAGATTTTATCAAGCAAAAAAATCTTGTAAGACTTTTCCATAAAATGTGTTACAATGAATAAACCAACTTTAGGGGAATGTTTGCATATCACGTTTGGTACTATTGTATCTTTTGGTGGAGTCGATGTCTGGAGCACAATTTCTGCTGTTCTGTTTTTCAACGTTTGTATTTGATTCTTTTTTATTATTTTACCCCCTTATTGCTTCCATCCTGTGTCTTTATTGACTCCGGAGGCAAATATTTTGCTCATTTGATGTGTAATGCTCCAAGTTTCTTCCTTCTAAACTATGTGTTTATTGTGAAGACTTCACACACACACACACACACACACACACCGGGGAATGTTTCACCGTGTGCTCGGCCTCCTGTGTCTGCAAATTAGGCCGATTAAGGGAGTAAAAATGAATCGTACCGTTGAGCAAGACAGTAAAGACAATAAGTTGATGAACATTATAAAAGCTCTGTGGAGCAGATGCTAATTGTCACAATGTTATGGCTCACTGGAGAGCGAGAGCTGCAATCTTCACACTGTGTGAATGTCTGCTGTAAAGCAGGGATGCTGAGAGCTCTGCTCTTTTTGCTGGTGAACTGTCAAATCCCTGCACGTGTATTAGCAGGATGGGCTAACATATAATGGTGAAGCAATGTTCAAGTGTCCTCTGACCTGAATAAAAACATTTATATTCTGGTACTGAGCCCGAGGGCGGCTGCCGAGGGCAGCGGGGATGGAGTCTGAGAGAGAACGATTGTGGACATAGTTTGTGGCATCTGGCTTTTTGCTCTCTGTGATGGATTTGGTCCAAACCCTTGAGACACGCAAATGTACTGTGACATCCATGACAGCTGGAGATGAGTTCCACTCCCAGCGCATGCACGCCCCAACCCGGAAAGGCCCAACATGTTTAATCTGAGGACAGCTGTTTACAGTTCAAAAACGCCAAAGCCTCTTGCCCTCCAATGGACACAGCCCACAATCACAAAATGACAATTTGGTTATTTGAATCTACTGAAAATGGAGGACAATAATAAAGAAAATTAAGATTAAAATATAATTTTTTTAATGAAATTATGAACCAGAAGCAGAGAAAAAAAAGCAGTTTGAAAAATATTGTATTTGTGATGTAAAATATACTGGCCACAAGTTCCCCCAGCATTAATTTATTTGATTAATTTATCAATTTTTAATAAGTTCCACCTAAATGTATATTTACTGGGGAGGAATCAGAGGTATTTGAAGAGAGCTCAGCCGTTCATAGAAAGGACACAGTCAGGGTTCACAGTAGCCACTACTCAGGCACTGCCATGCCCCATTAGCATTAGACCCCATGCTGCCTAACAGTGGGGAATACTTTAATGGCTTTTCTATGAGACATAAAAATGCTGCAGCTGTAATCATGTGTGTCGGACATTTCCACCAGCTTTTCTGAGATGTCCTAGCCACGGAAAAGAAAAATTTAAACAACATTTGATCACATTTACAATTAAAAAAAAAAAATAATGCGTCAATATCTTGTTTCCTTTCATTGAGATTTAGGGATTAGTCAACTCGGTTTGGGCCAAGGATTAATAGTTAATAGGCCTCGATTTGAATCATTCTTGTCATTCACTGGGTGCAGTAAGGAAAAGGTGATTAATCCACGGACTGGTGCGACATCTATATGCTGGTGAAAGAAATAACAAAAAAATTGAGATTTTTAAGTTTTGTCATTTGTGCTAAGATTTTATTTTATTGGTATTGCAATAAATTAAAGAGCTCATGTGTGCTTTATCCCTCCTTATACAATTGAAAAAGTCAGATAATTGAGCAAAAAAGATGTTTATAAGTTTATATATGTAATATGTAAATCCTTAAATTAAAAAAAGGTAAACACCAATTTTAAATTTAAGTTTATTCAAAAGCAGATGCTGGTTTTTCTAGATGACCACTGCAGATTGGATTCTGAATGAAACAATATCTCGTTGACTCTCTTCTTAAAAGTCCAGCTTTAAATCAAAACTTAACTGAAAGGTATTTTTGTTTGATTGGCAGGTGGGCGGAGCAATTGATGGACTCTCAGTTTCTTTGCATAATCTCCACTTTTCAGAAAGTTGAACTGAGTTGAGTTAAGTAATAGACTTCTGGCTTTATTTTCAGAAGGTCATGCATGACTTTAGGGATTGCTGATCTGGTGGATATATGTCTATGGTAAACACATTGCAGAAGAAAGTCTACTCGTTTTAGAATTCCACTTTTACCTAAAATTAAGGGTGCCTCACAACTGATTGAGGGTATTATTGGTATTAAAGATAATCTTTGATGATTATATTCTGAAAAAGGAACCCTATGTATGTTTGTTATAGATCTAGAATCCAACTACGGCAGTGGAAAAAAACCCTAATGGAGTATATACTTGTTTTTGAAGCTGCCTTAAAGCCAAGAAAGAACATGGAATAGATTTATGGATCAAGTTAAAGAGGACACAAGGAATAAAATGCAGGTTAAATATAGATCGAGATGATTTGCTGTGGTGACCACTGAAGGAAGCAGACAAATGAAAAAAGAAAGCGGAAACAAGCCGGTCTATATTTCTCGAAAGATTTATTCCAACAGGACACATGGGCCAATGCGATGTGAGTGCCTATAGACATTTCAGTAAGTCAGTCAAAACTTTATTACACAGCAGTTAAGTCTGATCCCTCCAACCCTACAAAACAAAGAAAACCTGTTGAGAAATTTTGAGTGCAGTCAGATCCCCCAGTCTGCTTTTTTAATCTATAAAAAGCCCTTATATAAGCTGAGTCGTCAACAAATTTCACAGCAGACAAATGGTACAGCATACATATAGTATAACATAGCAATTCAAAGCAGCCTATTGCTGCCTGTTATAAATTATCATGAAACAATACATGAATTTTTATTTTCAATGTTTTGCAAGTGCAAAAGCTGTACAGGAAACCGTCCAGTCCCTCCTCAGTTTTCAGCTAACGTGTCGGCAAACACTGGAATACAATGCAATATATTTCACCAATAAATACGTGAGTGCATACAAATGTTAAGTGGGAAGATCACAAGCCTCATATATATGATGAAATTCAAAAGACCCTCGATGATCTTTGGAGTTGAAAGATGTGCAGCCATGAGTCAAAAATCTGGAAGCACTTTTTTTTTTTTTTTTTAATTTTCCGTCGGTCAAATAAGCTTTTTTTTCTTTCGTAAATGTTTTTGACAAGCATTGAAAAACACCGTACAAAAACTGACAGAAGACAAAGAATACATTTACCATAATCTATATATTGCTAAGGATCGTGAAAGCTCAAGTATGTCTACCCGGTTGCATTCAGATAACCTTCGGTAGAATACTTGCATCGTGGATTTTTTTTTTCTTTTTTACAAACAGTCAGTTTGCTCTGAGAGAAGTGGGCGGAGCCATAGTCTGTCAGTCACCAGGAGAGATTAAGTGGCGATTTGACCCGCTGGTCAGGTGGACTCTCCTAATTCAAGGCTTTTGGTCCTGTTTGAGGCCACACAGCAGTGGCTTTCGTAGGCTACAACTTTTGCCTCTGGGCCGAAATTCGTGCACGTGTTCAAGCGGCGTCCAAAACGGAGGCAAAAGTCTAACAAAATCAACTCCATCTGCAGTTTGCTTTAAATTCAGTCTTTGAAAGCCAAGAAATCCCTCGGTTTTTCTTGAACGTGGGAAAATAATCATAAAAAGTCTCCCCACAACATCAGCGTTTCTTTGAAACGCGCCCCCCCAACCTGCAAGAAAGTCTGTCTGTCGGAATCCTAAGAAATCCAGAGGGCCGCCCGCCCCTTGGCTTTGTTTGTCCGGATGACTTTGCTCCTCAAGTGTAAATCCCAATGCCGATTCGGTCAAAGTCATCCCACTTTTTGATGTCAGTTCTTGCATCAGAACCTGTGAGGTCTGCAGTTGTGAAAAAGAGAACAGAAGGGTCCAGCCTTCAGCGAGAAACGGCTCCCGTCAGAGGGACTCGTCTGAAAGCTGGATGTTCAAATACATCAAAGAGATAAAACCTGAATGGATGCATTCGGCTTGCACGAACAAATCAGAATGAAAAACAACCATTGTGATATCAAGCATGTCCATGCAAGCCCCAGTCTTTTTTTCTTTGTCTCTCTCTCTTTAGAACCTCTCACAGTTTCAGCCCCCTTGAACTCTGGGAAACCAATAAAAGTTTATTGCTTTTTTGAAGCATATTGCTGCTTTACTTACTTGTTCTTTGTTTATTGTTTTACAGTACCACTTTAATCTTCTTTTAATCTGCATTAAAAATGTTCCCAGTGGTCTTTTAATTATGATTATCTTAGCAAAAATCTAAAAACCTGTGTCGTTTTCTAAGACATAGTTTCTGCAGAGCGGCAAGAGTTTCATAGAAATTCACCGTAGAATTGAGGGTGGGACCATTGGCACGGAGCCAGAACTGAGAGCTAAACGTTTACATGCTCTCCTGCTAGCTTACAGTCCCTCATGCAAGACTGTTAGCGCAGAGTGAACCCGTCTCTACTCCCCCTATCTGTTTATAGTCCCTGCTGCTAGCTTAAAGCCCCCCACACTCCCAACCTAATATTACCAGTCCCTCAAAAATGGTGAGCAGTTTTGGAGATTTCCAAATGTAACACTTTTGGCAATCTTTGTATTGATTCAAAATGTTGACAAGACCATATTTAATTATCATTAATCATCTTCCTTTTGTTTTTTCATGTAAACTCTGGACTGTTAGTTGGCAGTATAGCACACTGAGTCTATTTGAGCATCTCTACACAACAACCAAAACAACAACAAGATCTTGCGAGAACCAGCTTGTTTTAAGTGTTCAGTAAGCCAAGCGGTTTTTTGTTGTTATGAGACATGTGGCTACTTAGTTTTTAGTTGGGACAGGTACCGAACCGAAACTCTGTGCCACATTGCTTCCAGTATCATATAAAATCGCGGGTTCTGGTGCTTCGTAGCGGGCTTAGATAAGAACGAGCAAAGCCATGTATGGAGCCTTCGTCATCTCGGTGAAGCGAGTCGAAGTTAGTCTGAACTTCATTGCAATAGATTCTAGTTTAGCGACCTGGTGGATCAAAGTGATGTCTACAACACTCTCAAAAAGGCCATTGTTTTAGTGACGAATACATGTTTACTTTAGCGTGTTTTGGGATATATCGCGATACGTAGTGTATCGTGAGATGCATATCACGATACTTATCATATTGCTAGGCTCTTGCCAAAACACATCCCTAGTTTTTAGCCAGCGCAGATGAGGAAACCAAAGATGTACAGCGGAGCTTGTGGGCCCGCCCAATGTATTTGTGATGTCACAACTTAATTTTTCTATGTGGTGCGGATTCACAGCGATTTGTATAAAGAAATACTCAAAATTTTCTTTGATAATGTCCTTTATTCATTAGTATAATCCAGCATTAGAAACTGGTTTAAAGAGGGTAATACAAAAACCAGGGAAAAGTTGGAGTCTGATTCCACCTACAGCCAAAAAAATCCAGTCAGAGGGGTGGGGCTGAGGAACAGGACTGTTGTCATTACTGGAGCTAAAGATCATGACGTGGGACTTAAATGGTTTGACCAATCACGAAATTCAACTGTAATACTTCGATTCAGCCCATAGAGGGCAACACACAGATAGTTTTTGACTATACTTTCAAGAACTAAATAATTTTATTTTAATTTGTCAAAAATCTGGCAAGGACCAACAGACAGCACTTTTAAAGCCCCATTTATAGAGGTCAACAAACAAAAAACAAGTTGATTGAATGTTTTTGTTACCCTTTAAAACAGCTAAAAAATAACTTAATCGGTGTGGGTCTTTAAATTTAGTATTCAAGAATCGGCTGGATAGGAGAGTCTGATGGGGATTTTAGAGGCCCAAAGAATACAAAGTGACCCACCAAAGGTGAAAAGAAAAAAAAAACACTGCGACAGAAGAGGAGGACCCTGCAGCAGCCTTAAAAACCACGCAGTGGAACAACAAGCACGAATGCGCCTGATGCATATTCATACCTGGCATATCCCAGCTCGCCAGTCCCACTCCAAACCCCCGCCTGACAGATTTCTCCACATTCCAGCGCAACGTTATATTCCCTAATTTATTCACACTTGTTAAAGTTTTACTCCATTCTGTTCCGTCGCAGCTTCATTAAAGTGAGATGCAGAAGTTTTTACGTTCTTATCTTGGACGGAAAAAAAAAGAGTCCCGTTTAAAGCTAACGTCGATATCAGATATGAAAAATGCGCCGCAAAAAGCATGTGTCTGTCCGCATGCAGGAGTGTAATTATGCTTGTGTGTCGAGAGTGCAGCAGAGAGTAAATCCGTTGACTGCCATGCTTTCCCTGACTCTGTCATTAATTATAGCTCCCTCCTAAGATGCTCTCACTCGCACACTAGGAGGACACGCAGAGGCTTTCATGGTTTAGAACAGCTCGGAGCTTTGGGTCACAAATATCAGACGGGTGCTCAGAGGCCTCGGTTCACCCTTTCACGGATGTGGGGCTGGGGGATCAGCTGGTGAACCAACGTCTACAAGAAATATTAAAAATAAACGAGCTGGAGGGAAAGAAGGATTGACAGGAGGAGAATGGGGAGGGAAAAAAATGGGGCTAAATCGCTGGTGACTTTTGGTGGAGTGGTGTAGCTGGACGCGGCTCCCCTCACTGATGTGCCGGGCTAAAGCACTGCGGCATATCTGTTGACCTCATGATAGCAAATGAAGGTGAATTCAATCAGAAACACATTAACTCCTACAAAGAATTTCATGAACGATCAGATTAACTGTCACTGCTTCTATTTTAATTCCTAATAAAAGTTATTTCAGGAATCAAAGTCTAATCCAGATGAACGAATAAAACAAATCTCATTTTAGAATAGAGGGGTATTTTTTGATCATTGCAACGGTTCCTAAAAAAAATTCAAAAATCCAGATAAAAAATATTATTCATGAATGACTTCTTCTGTACTGAGAAATGTAAAATTAAAAAAAAAAATAAAAAAAAAGATCTGTAAGGGATAAAAACGAAAATTCGAATGTCCACAAATGCAGATTAAAGGCGGTTCATACAAAAATTAGGGATTTTGTTTTGCACTTTTATTCAAAGCGAACAATCTTTATTTTTTTGACCACATTGTTTTATAATAAATGATAAATCTAATTCTAAATGTTCTCGAAGGACATGTCAATCCTGGAGATGAACCTTTTTTATTTTTTAATTGGTTGTGGGAAATGTTTGAAATAAATGGGGAAAGAGTGCTTGGATAAAACTCACACATGCACCAGAGCACTTTTCCTATATATTTGTTTCTATTCACCTAAAGGAAATATTGGAAGCATGTCCAAAAGTTAAGTTTTGATTCAAACATTGGATATTTTGACAAACCTTGTCACATTTTCAGATCGGTATGATCTGTATCTCTGTCGGTGGAAATAACTTCATGTCCAGTCTGTTGCACTTCTACCTTATATTGAGGTTTGGGACCAGCTGTATCACATTCTCACTAGGTTTCCTCAAAAGATTCCTTAAATTCCTTAAAAGAGTTTGAAAAATTCATGCTTGTGAGTAAATAAAGTTGTTTATTTAATTATTTATGTATGTTTAAGTCAACCGAGCGTTAGCCTCTATATGTGAAATCCCATTATACCTTAGCATTTTCTTTTTTTTTTTTTTTATTTCTATAGATTTTGGTTTCACATCTTTTTCATTGCAACAGACCATAATATTTGGTTGTTATATCATGTCATCAAATATGGATCATCATAGAAGCAGCTCCGAATAATCAACTTCTAACCAGGAAGTAGGAAATGCTACTTGTTGTTGGCTCCGCCCACTGACTACAAAGTGAGATTATCCATTTAAGTGTTTGCATGAGAACAGTTTGATTGCAAAAATGAGAAACCTACTAAAGAACTAAACTTTTAAAGCAAAATAAACATTTCTTTAAGAGAACAATATTTCTTGTTGCAGCTAAACCTTTTAATGTATTTACTATAATTTTTTTTATTGTTAACACGATTAACGTAGTCTACTGGGATTACATTGATGTTAACAATTAAAAAATTAAAGCACGTTAAATATGTTGGTGTTTTCAATGTATTTATTGCTGTTTTTAATTCAATTGCTGCACATTTTTAAAAAATTCACTTTTTTAAAATTGTATTCACTCGTAATCTTCTGTATGAAAAAAGTAATTGTATAGATATTTATTGTGATTGGTGTATTCCTGTAGAGTTGTTCTACATTTGCTTTTGTTAGCTGCGCGCGTCCAATTTACGGATCACAGGAGTGGTCTTTTTAAGTGCTGGCAGTCCTTCACTCGTCGTGCCAAAGCGTTAAATTAAGAGTAAGTAAAGCAAAGTGCAAGGCAAGCAGCAGCAGCAGCAGCAGCAGCTCCAGATGCATGAATCAAACGGTTGTATTTGGGAACAGGCATACTGGGAAAATGCTTCCCAACAACAGGAGAGACCCCACGGATGGTTTGATTAGCCTGGTAAATGCGTGGAGCTGAAAATAACTAAGTAGATCTCAGAGGACCATCCATATTCATGCATCAGATATGCAGCTGACAGTTGCTTGACGTATTTGTGGACTTCGTGATGATCTTTGGGGATTTTAGGGCTGTGTGCGTCGGAGTTCCCCCCTCCGAAACTTGTAGAGCAGCAGAAGAGACAGTTCAACAAGCCCGACTAGCACCAAGACGGATTGCATGTTCATTTTTCTAGTCTTAAAGAATTAGTTTGCCGGAACAAGCGTGCGTGTTTATCTATCTCTGACAAGATGGGAGACGCGTGGGGTTGCCGGTGGCCTCTGACAGCGCCCGGGACCCTCTGAAGTTTCTGACAAGCGCGCAGTTGTGTGTGCAGATGTGATTATGTGTGTGTTTTTGTTCCCATCCGTCTTATCACATTTGCCTCTGGAATAAAGCGGAGCCTTCCCACACTGCCTTTTTTCTTCTCTGGTATGAATTGCCGGGCTGATATCTCTCTTTTCTAGGGGCTGGAGGGCAATGAGGGCTGACAGAACAATCCTACTGTCTGCTGATGGGAAGCCAACGTCTTAGGGGGAGTGCTTTTGCAACCAGCCTCTCAGACAGCCTCAGAGTCGGAGGTTGTGGGCTAAAAAAGTACTAGTGTGTGTGCAGAATATTGTTGAGTTGCAAGAGGGCTGAGATGATTTGGAGAGGCGGACCAGCACGGCTCATCGTTCTTTTTTTAAGAAGTTGAAGAAGTCATAACGACCGGCTTATCCAATCCTTCACAGTTTTTCTGCCTGTTTCACGATTACACAATCATTACCCCCCAATTCCACAATGATGAGTAAAACGCAGAGTTACAAAACTTCAGTTACGATATTTCTTTGCATCCACAGACTAGCTTTGGATATAAACGATATCAAAGAGTTTCCCTTCAGCTCTGCTCTTTTTTTTATCCACATCTTCACATTTCGCACCTCCATGTTCACACCGTCACCTCCGTCTTGCTGTTGGTGGGCAGTCCTTTGTGCTTGGGGTGCATGTGAGGGGAGTGGCCGTAGCCCAGCGGCTGCGAGAAGAGCTCGGGCAGCGTCTCGATGCTGAACTGCCGCTTGTTGGAGTAGGCCTGACGCCGGCTGTTCTGCTGGTGCAGCGGCTGGTGCTGCTGCTGCTGGATGGGGTGATGCTGCTGGCCCCCGATGCTGATGTGCGCCGCCGTCGGGTGCTGAATGTGGCTCTTGCTGGGGTCCCAGGCTTTAAAGGCCGAGCTGGACGTGAGCGGGTGGGTGTTGGTCTTGGAGATCTTGGGTTTGGGAACCTGGGAGGCGTTGATGGTGATGGCCAGAGGTGCGTGGACGTCGGGAAGCGGGAGGAAGGGTTTGTCCTTTGGATGGAAGTTGACGGGTTGGAAAGTGGGCGGAGACTGGCGGTGGGTGTAATCTACCATTGGGTAGCTCTTGTAGTAGTCTCTTGCACCTGTGTCTGGATGATAAAGAGAGAGAAATTGGCTACATCAGTGACACAATAAAAATGCCATTAACCCAAGTTTTTTTTTATGTCCAAGCATTTGAAGCTGTCTGTGTCTTACAGCCTTAAATGTCTTTGAATTGATGCAGATTATGATTTGTAATCTTAACAAACTATCATTAAATGGTAAAAACGGTATCTACATATATTTTTAAAAACTATTTAGTATTAGATTACAAGTATTTGGTCTGTTTCTAGTTCGCTAAAAGAGACACATTAAGTGACATTCCAGCACACATGCAGTAACACTGAGTTAACACGACTTTAGTGGTAAAGTGTAGCTTCATTTTTTGACAGTTTTACCTCAACATGAAAACTTAAATAGATGGTCAATCTTGTGACATAACTCCATGTATGATGTATATTTTACAAATAAATTAAAAGTTTACTAATGCCCTTTGTTTCCCACGTTTATATTTACGACTGAAAGCTGGAATGCTTAACTTAAATCACTTTGAAGTCACTAAAGTTCTTCACAAAGTATAAGGAAGTCTCAAAAATATCTCAAAACCTTTTTAGATATTCTCAGTTTCATTGAGTGAAACACAAAGTCTTGCTTTTCAGATTTATTTTAAAATAAAACAAAAAAACCAAAAGATTACAATTTTATATAGGAAAATCGGAAAGTGTTGTGGAAATTCATCCAAGAGGAAACATCTGAAAAAGATACATTAAATCTCAATGGGACCCCGTCCTGTTTAAATAAAGGTTAAATAGATTTATGATCACACTGGAATGTGATGATGAAAAAGATTTTTCAAAATATGGAAAAAAAAAACAACCAATATAAATTGATGAATCTGACTTGGAATCATCTGAGAATGAAAGAGAGCCTAAAACAAAGCCCTGTGGAACACAACTTTTCAAATTTCCAGATTGTTGGTTGTATTGGTACCTTTATTTGACAAGTAGACTTCTAAAAGGCCTTTTAAGTAAGAAATGACTCAATTGGCAAAACTTCTACAGAGCATCCATCCATCCATCCATAGTAGAATAAACCCTGGATGGGTCACTACCATTGACTGTATAAAAAATCTGGATTAATTTAGTCAGCATTTTTTTTTTTTTTTTTTGTGATGTGTACGGCATGTTCTTACCAGATTTGTCAGTAAGCAGGGATTGGTTCAAGTTGGTCAGAGAGAACACTTAAGTTAAAAAGTTAAAGTTAAAGTTCCATTTGTTGTCACACACCCAGTGCCTTGTGAAAATTGTTCTCCGCATTTGACCCATCCCCTAAGGGAGCAGTGAGCTGCAGACACAGCCGCGCTCGGGAACCATTTGGTGGTTTAACCCCCCAATCCAACCCCTTAACACTGAGTGCCAAGCAGGGAGGCACTGGGTTCCATTTTTACAGTCTTTGGTATGACTCGGCCTGGACTTGAACCATGACCTTCCAATCTCAGAGTGGACACTCTACCACAAGGCCACTGAGCTATGGTAACTATTCTCGCCAATCAGGACTTAGCTTGCTGTAGGGTCACACCCCTAACACTTGAAAGCAGGCTCAGGAATGTCTGTCAATCAAATGTTCAACGTGAGACTACATAGTATTATCAAAGCCTCTGATTGGCCGGTTTATAACTTGAATAACTTGCATCAAAGAAAGAACTGACTGAGTAATAACTGTTTATTTCTCTATAGGACACTATGGAAATTTGGCTTCTTGGAGCCAGTGCTCTCTGGAACTTGATGGAGGGAGGGGTCACCCAGTTCAGTCAATGGTCACAGACATGCAAGGGAAAGAAAATGCTAATCCAAATTCATAGTGGGCCACCACTGTTGCAAATTTTACGATCTTCTATGTCGATGATGTAAGATTTACATTGATCTTATATATTCAAAGGCTCTACTTATATTATTAAACAATGTTTTCTCTACATATTATACTGCTGCTGACAGAAAAATTGGTATAAAAGTTTGGACCGTGCTGGAAAATCTGGGACAGCACAGGCGCAATGAATTAAACACAGTGTTCCTTGTAGCAACAACTGCTGTTGCTGTCCATTGAAGTGTTTTCACAGATGTTGCCAGCAGGAGCACCTGACAGCCCCATCCTCTGTGACAGCTCCATTCAACATCTTCTCCACTTTAAAGCCTCTGTTCTTGCTTTAGTCCCCGCTCTGCTTTCGGCTCTTTGTTTCATTTAGTTCCTTCTTCTCCACAACATCAGCTTTTTTGCTGAAGTCTCTGCAAGTTTCAGCAGTTTTTGCAAAGCTCCCGGGTCCAATTTTCCCCTTTGCATTTGGGCTTTAGACAAGAAGTCTGACAACATGCTTTATTCCATTTAGCTTACCTTAAATTCTGTTTTATATTGTGTGAAAAGGTAGTCAGAGGCCAGTGGATCTGTGAAATGCTTCTGATTTTTCTTTGAATTTTTTTCCATTTTTGTGTTAAATGTTTGGGTCATTTATTATATTTCATTACTCACAAACTAAATCAGTCCAAAAACATTCAACTTTGCCCTGTAACCTGAGGTCTAAAAATCCCCATGGTGTCACATACTTTTCTGTAAACATACAAGACCTTACCCGAAGGCGAAATTCTCTTGATTGCCGTCAGTGTTGCTCTAAAGCCTTTATGTGTTTATGATGATAGAAAATGTTGTAACTGTAGGCAAGTTTGCTGAGAGTGTCATGTCACATTAGATACTCTTCCTGTCAAACTCTAGTCAGGACTCCCATGTTCTGCTTTTTAAAGTGTTTTTTACAAGGGCTACAAATAGTCAGTCTCATTCAACTAGGGGGTCAGATAACTGTCAAAATGGAGCGTATGTTTATAGGCAAGTGTGCAAGTTGTGCACAAATTAAGTTTTCCATTTCCAGGGATCTATTAGAAACAAGTATCCATGATGTCAAAAATAAAGTGAGACAAATATTTGTGGATTTTCGTTTTTTTTTAAATCAGTCCGATGCTGATAAATTCAAATCCTCAAAATAGGATAGATTTGATCTTTATCGATGCAACAGTGGGGAAATTCATCCATTATAATAACTCTGTTGAAATAAATAACAGCTAAAAAAGCAGTGTCCTACATTGATTTTCCAGCAGTGTTTCATTTACGCTGAACAACATCAGTTAATCGTGTAAACAATGAACCGGTAGATTGTTTCAGATCTAGAAGTGGTGGAAAATAGTCCAAAAAAGAGTAGCGGACATGACACTACACTTACAGGGTGTTAATAAAAAAGTCCATATCTTTAAAAAAAGTTGATAATAAGAGAATAGTTGAACAAATCAAGCTAAAGCTAAAGTAACTGGCAGCCTACCGTGGCATCCGCTGAAAAAAAAGGCACGTCACTAGGATCAAAAAACCCAACTTTCTTTCATTTTATGAAATGTATTGGTAACATTTGGCAAGGTTTGTTTAGTTTTAGCTCTATCTACACTGTAATTGTATTATTGTTAATCGTTTTTATGATGTCACTAAAAAAATGAAATTCTGAGAGTGGTTTATAAACATGCATGCCAGATGGTCCTCCATTATGGAGGTGTGTTTTATCCCTGACATAACCAGTAGCCACGCATGAATCAACTGTTTGTTTCCTAACTGTCTATGACCCCGTGACAGTAACTTAGAGGGGTAAATTTTGTAATCAAGGCAAAGAAAATTCATATTCACAACAAATTAAAACAGATATACAGTGCCTTGTGAAAGTGTTCGGCCACGTTGAACTTTTCAACCTTCTGCCACATTTCAGGCTTCAAACATAAAGATATACAACTGTAATTTTTGTGAAGAATCAAGAACAAGTGGGACTCAATCATGAAGTGGAACACAATTTATTGGATATTTCAAACTTTTTTAACAAATAAAAACTTAAAAATTTGGTGCGCAGAATTATTGAGCCCCCTTAAATTAATATTTTGTAGCGCCACCTTTTGCTGCGATTCCAGCTGTAAACTGTTTGGTGTAAGTCTACCAGTTTTGCACATCAAGAGAATTAAATTTTTTCCCATTCCTCCTTGCAAAACAGCTGGAGCTCGGTGAGGTTAGATGGAAAGCCTTTGTGAACAGTTTTAGCTCTTCCACAGATTCTCGATTGGATTAAGGTCTGGACTTTGACTCTGCCATTTTAACACCTGGATATGTTTATTTTTGAACCATTCCATTGTAGATTTTGCTCTGTATTTTGGATGGTTGTCTTTCTGGACGACAAATCTCCATCCCAGTCTCAGGTCTTCTGCAGACTCCATCAGGTTTTCTTCCAGAATGCTCCTGGATTTGGCTCCATCCATCTTCCCATCAATCTTAACCATCTTTCCTGTCCCTGCTGAAGAAAAGCAAGCCCAAACCATAATGCATCCACCACCATGTTTGACAGTGGAGGTGGTGTATTCAGGGTGATGAGCTGTTCTGCTTTTATGCCAGACATAACATTTTGCATTTTTGCCAAAAAGTTGGACTTTGGTTTGATCTGACCAGAGCAGCTTCTTCCACATGTTTGGTGCGTCATGGATGCCTTTAAGAAATGGCCTTCTTCTTGCCACGCTTCCATAAAAGCCAGATTTTATGCTGTATACGACTGATTGTTGTCCTATGCACAGACTCTCCGACCTCAGCTACAGATCTCTGCAGTTCATCCAGAGTGATCACAGGCCTCTTGGCTGCATCTCTGACAGTCTTCTCCTTGTTTGAGCTGAAAGTTTAGACGGACGGTCCGGTCTTTATAGATTTGCAGTGGTCTGATACTCCATCCATTTCAATATTATTGCGTGCACAGTCCTCCGGGATGTTTAAGGCTTTGGAAATCCTTTTGTATCCAAATCCAGATTTGAACTTCTCCACAACAATATCTGGGACCTGCCTGGAGTGTTCCTTGTTCATCATGTATGTCTTCATATTTGTGTCCCACTTGTTCTCGATTCTTCACAAAAATTACAGTTTCATATCTTTATGTTTGAAGCCTGAAATGCGACAAAAGGTTGAAAAGTTCAAATACTTTTGCAAGGCCCTGTAACATAAAACCAAAGTTGTATTCATATATATATATTTTTTCCAAGTGTGCACAACTATGTCTATGAGCATATGTTTTATTTTGAGACTAATCTTATCCCATATCAACACTGTCGTTAAAGGCTGCTCCCTGCCAAGATCCACTGCCATGCTTGTTTTGAAAACCCCTGCTAGTTCATAATAAGCTGGATCCAATTTTTTTATTGACTGAACAAACCTGAGAAACTCTGCAGCAAATTGTGCCGGAGTGGCTGAAATAGAACAGGGCGGGAAGTGTTTTGAGGAGCATCGATAATGGCGGAGGGTGGACCCGGAATCATAATTTTTAAGGAGAGATGCAGAGGTGAGCCAGATGGCCCCATCTCAACTTTTTGAGTCTTAATCCCACATTTTACTGCGGCCACCTGTCTTCCTTTTGGTGCTTTAATTAAGGGTGATATATTGGAGCCGCTTCAGCCAAAACCCTGCTGCTGATCTTGGCACCGGTTTGGTGGCATTTTCTGGTGAATTGAAATAGTTTTGCCCACTCAACATATTATGAATTTTTCCAAGTCATACAAAGTTTTTAAAACTCCTGTTTACAAGCAACACTTCTCCCTTGAAGGGACTAACTCTTTATACGTGTCAAGTTCCTCAAAGAGAGGAAGATGTTTTATGATGCAACTAAATTTCTCTGAGGATTTCGGTTCATCCCCTTTTCTCAGGAAATCAGTTATGAAGCTGAAGGTGAGGATCGGACCCCTGAGGTTCCTGAGACTTTTTATGACGTTGGAAGTTTGCAGAGTGAATGGGGGACTTGTCCGCCTACGCAGCTTCAAAGTTAACCAAACTGTCAGAAGTTTAAAAATGTTTATTGCTTTCACACCCCTAGCTGCTTAAAAATGCTTTTTTATTTCTACTGGTGACATTTTCTTAAACTCCGATCGTCTTTTGATCTATTTTTAAAGATTTTTAATTATGATTATGCAGTTTAAACCAAATAATTAAAAAAAAAAAAGTCTGTTATTTTTGAGGATATAGATTCTGCAGTAATTGATTAAGAAAACATTCAAAAGTGTATTTATATCTCTACATTTGTTCAATAAGTACTGTTACTGTGTTAATATGTTAATGATTCTTATGGCTGTGGCCGTATTTGGTTTTTTTTGTTTTGTTTTTATTCTGTTTGGTGTTTGATTTCTGTTAGAGTGAGACTTCTGTGAGTTTGTTGATCTTTGTGTGTTGGTCTGTTTAATAATTTCAAGTGTGGAGCAGGAAAAGGTGTGGCTCCCATAGATGAGGGGAAGCCTTTAAAAGCACTTTGTGGACCTCCATCCCACAAGAATGGAGCTTTGTTGCAACCCGTCTCCACTGCAGTTCGACGCTCTTCTCCACCTGTTATGTAGTTTGTGCTGGACTCACTAGTTCTTTGTGGTTTTGTGTTCAGGCCTACTGTGTAGTCTTTAGTTTCATGTTAGTTAATTTTGAGGGTAAAGCTGTGGGGTAAATCCCCATTTTCTTTAGCACATGTTTTCTCCTGTTTATGTTTAAACAGTTAAGTTGGTTTTTGTTTGTTATTTTGACCTTTGGTTCACTCTGAAGCCTTTTGCGTAGACTTTTAGTTTTTATTGTTGCTTTTTAAATTTTTATCTTTTTAATTAATTTAAAGTTGGAACTAAATCCCTTATATGTTACGCTCTTCAATCCCCTCAACCCAAACAGGAGTGTAACACAACTTGGGGGCTCGTCCGGGATCCATCAGGATCTGTGAACATTTTTTTTCAACTGTAAATCAAGATTAATTCAGATAATTCAATACATTTAGCTCTCTTTAGTGAACTGATTTTTCCTGAGTTGTCAATGGGACTGTTTGGGTGGTCCAAGTCCGCCCCCATTTCCCATCATCGATTTGTTTACACGCTCTCCCACTAACTTACAGCCCACAGATGCAACTCGGACAAAGATGTACATGGATCTAGTTGTCGGCAAGTGGATGCATCAGAATGGAGCAGGGAGCTTGTGGATCTCCCTGCGTATTTTCTATTTTTGTCTTTTTGTCTGCTCCTGAATCCAACCTTGAACAAAAAATGACTCGGAAATGCAACTTTTAGCTCATTTTTCTTTATACATGTCCTTCCAGAACATGTTAAAAACACCAAAACATAATTTTCATCTGAGTGGGTGTTTAATAAATCTCTCATATTTTACCCATTTTTGAGAAATTCAAATGTTTCCCATTTTAGCTGCTCAGATCTTTGTAGAAGCTATGCGCAGCGTGTTAATAAAGACTTCAAAGCAGCTTGATCCTTGTGAAACCTGCTGTTTCACTTGGCAAACAGTCAGCTGTCCCATTCATACAGCTTTGCGCCCTCGCTCTGACTTTGTCAGCACAGGAAGGAGCTCTGGAACCTGTGGCTTGTTTATTACTAAGCAACAGGTGTGAAAAGTGTGAAAATATGACTAGAAAGTGGACGTTGTCCATCCAGATCTACCAATCTCAAGGCAGTCCTGGACTGTACCGTCATAAAATCAAATGTGTTATTATGAGGATGTTAAATTGTGGATTTACTGTTTTTATGAACGTTCTTTGACCAAAGTATCAGCAACAATAGATGAGAAGCGGTAATTTTAGTTGGCAGACATACAGGTGTTGCTGTCACAGTAGCCGCATCATTACTGGCCCACACTGTCTGTGGATGGCGCCCTGATGGCAGAAAGCTAAAAATGTTTGCGTGAGTAAGACAAAGAGGCACCTGTGTGTCAGCGAGCAGAGACTGAGCTCAACACCTCCAGAGAAAGAGAAGAAATTGAACCTCTGTTTGAGCGGCGTGTTTCTCTGCCCCTGAAATGTGTCTGACGTTCATTGTTGAGCGCTCGGGTGTTTTGCTGCTGCTGCAATCAGCCTTTGTTTTCTCACTCACTGAGCAGAATAATGAGACCAGATCGTCTTGTTCCTCTTCTTCTACTCAGTCATTTTTGACACTTATGCAACAGTTTACCGGCCTCTGGTTTTTTGGCTGCTCTCAGCTCCCATCTCTGTCTATGCTGCCAAAAATGGAGAAAAAAAAAGTTAATTGTACAGTTCTGCTGTATGATTTCTTGGTCTCTTTAACCAGGATGAACATTGATGTATTTGTGTTATAGGTCAATGATCTGGACTCAGACTGTCGATACTCTTTTTTTTTTTTCTAGTCTCTGTGCTCTTATCAGTGGGAAGTGATCAAATGAAGACTATATCTGTATCCATGTTGGCATAAAAACCTGTGGCTGTGGAAGACGTTTGCTGTATTGTACACAGCTTCATCTAGCTGCTGTCCGTGCATGCTCAGCAGGAGTTCTGATTTCCTCATTGTCAATATCACTAGTTTTACAGGTTCATTTATGTGTTTTATTTTCTTGTTCTCGACCAGATGGGTCAAAGAGGACAGGTTTCAACAGCAGTAGCTTCACAACTGCACAGCAACAGTTGTATTCTTATGTCTGCCTTCCATAAACAGTAATACTTCACAACAGGGCTCAATATTAATGTTAACTAGTGTATTATTGAGCATTAAAATAAATAAATACCAGAAAGTATCAACAACTGTTAATAAGTATTACTTAGCCTTACATATAATGGAACACATTAAGAGGCAGTTAAGTAAGTCTACTGACTAATAATATATATATATATACTGCTCACAAAAATTAAAGGAGCACTTTAAAGGAGCACATTAGATACATCAGATCTTAATATGAAGTTGGATATCTATACAAATAACGAGAGGGCAGTGTCTTAGGAACAAAAGGATGAAAAGTCTTTTAATGGAAATAAAAGTTTTCAGCCTACAGAGGCTCAATTGTTTCAATTCCTTCATGAAGTCTGTTCCTGATTGTTTGGGTAGAGACATTCACACCAGTGGCCCTCTGGAGGTCATTCTGTAGGGCACGAGCAGTGCTCAGCCTGTTCCTCCTTGCACAAAGGAGCAGGTATGGGTCCTGCTGAGGGGTTGAGGACCTTCTACGGCCCTGTCCAGCTCTCCCAGAATAACCACCATTCTCCTGAAATCTCCTCCATGTTCTGGAGATTGTGCTGGGAGACACATTAAACCTTCTTGCTGCAGCACGTGTGGATGTGCCATCCTGGAGAAGTTGGACAACCTGTGCAACTTCTGTAGGGTTAAGGAATCACCTCATACTGCCAGTAGTGAGAATTACACAAGACAAAATCAGCACGAGTGGAAAACCAGCCAAAAAAGATCAAGAGGGAGAAACTTGAAATGACTTCCACATGTAACAGCAGTCCTGTTTGGAGGGTTTTCTAATTGTTGCCACTGAAGTGCACCTGTTGTTAATTCCATCAACACCAGTACAGCTGAAATTGATGAACGAGGCCCTCAGCTGATTAACCAACAAGAACATTATCAGACAGGTTTCATTCAATTCATGCCAGGCCCAATAAAAAAATGTTCCTTTAATTTTTGTGAGCAGTGTATATTTGTCTATATACATGTATATATGTTTGAGAATTATGTTATCATATATTCATATGTTCTATATTCCTTTTTGTTGGCTTTTGGTCTGAGAAAAACAGAACTCCACTTTGGATTTCTGTGCAGAAAGTCAGAAGGACAGTCTTCAGAGAAAACGTATTTTCTTTTGTCTTCATTGCTGACATTTCTCAGCTAAGCTAATCGTTAACAAACTTGACACAACAGTGTTTTATGATTACAGGCTTTAATGCTCTGTTTTGGCAATGAACCAAAAACATGAAAAGAAATGCATTTTTTGATACATAAAAGCATCAAATGTTATGCTTGATACTAAAAGGCATTGAAGCTGCATAAAATGCTAAAGTCTGGCTGGATACATATAAGTGAAGAATGATAAAAGAACATTTGCTCTGTAGTATTTGGTATAAGTTGGGTTAACTAACATCCTTTCTTGTGGACGTATTAGTCAAAGGAACTGTTTAAGTGTGGATAAAAGAACAGTTTTAATGGAATTCACAAACTTGGGAATCTAGAATCAAATAATAAACGGAGGAGTTTTAGAAATCAGGTGTCTTTTTTGTGAGGGAGCTAAAACAGTCACAATATTCACATCAGGGCTTCCAGATCTAGTTTAACATGAAAGTCAGGAATCAAAGAGAGAGCTTTCAAAAATGAATGATGGCTAGGATGATATTAATTATGGTAATTCTCCTTCTCGCTGACCTGAATATATCAAGCCTCAGCTTTAGACTTGTCTCATTACGTTCACATCAGCAGCTCCATCTTCAAGCAAGTATTCAAACACTTCCACGCACACTCGCAGAGATGCAGGTTCCCATGAGGTTGCGGTAGACGTGGATCCATGCAGTCCCACTTACCCAGAGTCTTGAGCGAGGCGTACTTGTTGAAGCCAATTCCCAAGTTATTATGGGGGTGAGACAAAGCCATGGCTGGACCCAGGGGAGATAAAGCTGCGTTGTTCAGATGGTTGTGATCTAAAGCTGGCAGAGGAAGATAAAGAATAAAGAGGCAAGTGTTAAACCAACGTCAGCAAAACGTCAGAAAAAAATGAATTGATGGCATATTCTTCTGAGGAGTCACTGCAAACCATCATACTTACATTTAACTGTACGATAACTGTCAAATGTTTACTGCTCAGCTCTTTTTACAATGCATAGGTATCCCACCACTTTGGCTCCATATATGTATATTTCATTTTATTTATTTATTTTTATTATTTCTTATCCTACTTATTCTGACTACCTGTGCTGTTGCATATTGCATTTTCCCATCGTGGGACTAATAAAGGTTTTTCTTAATCTTAGTAGAAGAAAAGCACCAGTGACTCCATCATAAAACAGATGTGTACTTTAAACCTTGATGTTTTCAACATTATTATTGACTTATTTTGTTTTTCAAATAAGCTGTCCGGCGCACTGGGCCCGGTGGTCGGGTACTTTTGGGTGGGGGGGCTAGGGATGAACGGAACGCACTTGTGTTGCTTGGATGCCGACACCCAAAATAAAGGAGGACAGGGTGGACAAGGTTACTTTTAAGGGTAATATTCTAGTGTTTCTTTTTCTATTTTTATTTCTGTGTTTGTTTTTATGAGGGTTTATCTTATTATTTTATTGCATGTGTGATGAAATGTGTTTTATGTTTTTATGTACAGCACTTTGAGCTGTTTTTTACATGAAATATTCTATATAATTAAAATGAATTTGAAATATGATGTCATAAAATGGGCGGTACCCACTAGGCGCACAAGGCGGAGCTTCAGAGGTTGAGGTGTCTCACTTCTGGGTAAGAAAAAACTTTTTTTTTTTTGTGTACCAAAAGTGATATATGGTTATATAAATGTAGTTTACGTTGAAATACTTAAGTAAAGCATGGTATAGGCTCTTTTACACCAGTGATGTCACCAACAAAACCTGTAAAACATACACTCTTTGATATTCCACAAGTCTGGTTGTTTTTAAAGTTAATCGGCTATTTATGAAAAAAAAATAAATCTCCATTTTAATTACCTCCAACACATGACCAATGTAAAGTGTTGTCAGAATCAGCAGGAATTTAGTTAATTGTGTCAATAGTTAAAGAATTATTGTAGTCGAAAAAAGTCAGCACTAGAGATAAAGCTTAAAGGATTCATCTGCCTCACATATGAAAAACATTGTAATATTGTTGTGCACCAATGTAGAGCTATTTTAGATTTGAATAATTTGTGAACAAACTGATGGTTTCCTTGTTTAAGAGGCCACTGGAGGTTTTATCTCCGAATGCGGCTTTTTCAATCACTAACCAAGTCAATTAGGAACCAAGCACAAAATAACAGCCTTCCGTTATGAGATTAACGGAACTTCTGTATTTAGCTAAATTCTGCTTTTTTTTGTTGCTTTTACTGTATTGTCATCCTTGTCCGCGGTGATAACAGTCTTTATAAATTTGTAATTTAACGGAGAGTGCCTGCATCCATTCATGGGTAGAAATGGAAACTAAAACGACGTCCTCACACCTTGCAGAAAAGATAACAGATTTGTTTATACATCTGCGGACAAACTGCTGATAGAATCGTATCGCCGCAGCACATTCATAATTCACACATCTCCATTTCATTCACGTCTCTCAATCCTTGCTTCATTCAGGCGGCAGCACAGCCGACCGGCAAGATGTGACAAATGCTCAGCTGTTTGTGCGAGTCAACATTGAGATTTGAATGGTTTGGATTCAAATGAGCATGCTTTGTATTTTATAATGACTCAGAATTCTGCAGATTTTCCGCGCTGCTCTCTGAATGCGCGTTTGTTCATCCAATCAGAGCTTGAAGTTTTGCTTTGAGTAAAAAAGTTTAGTAATAGGAGTTAATATCACAGCAACAACGCGGATTTGTCGGAAGGGTGTAAAACTACCCACGGCGTATCTTTAACCTTAATCCCCTTTGGCTTGAGTGAACAAGGTCAGAGGAGGATTAAATCGTCGCAAAGTGCTCTCCTCTCCCCCAAAGAATTAAACGAAAACTTTTTCCAGCAGGGGAGGGACTTTTTATCCACGAGTAAACAACAAGATGAAAGTGGCATCCCTGTTGTCCAGCACATCAGCGGGTGCAGAGGCAGAGCGGGGAGCGTGACACCACCACTGACTGATTGAATTAGATAAGTTCTCCACATCCCCGTGTAATTGATATGCAGCTATGACACAATGTGTGGTGTACAGGGAGGCCGCGCCGTGGGATGTAATCCTACAAGGTAAAAACGTAATTATTTGTGGAACCGTCTGATCAACATTCAAGCCACAAGACCTTAAAGGTGGCTGCCGAGGGTTTTCTTATCTGTGTGCTTTTAGTGATTATGCAACACTTGAAGCAGTAGGTGTCCTACATTCTGATGCATTCAAGTGTTCCAAACACAACAGTGGAAATAATGAGAGGGACAAAGAGAACGGGGAATGATGGGAGGAGTTGAAAGACGTGACTGCAGAGATGGACGGTTAAAAAAATACCAGCTAATAGATGGAAAGATCCCTGGCCCGTCTCCAGTTTGACCACAGGGCTGTTCCCACCACAGAGAGAGTGACGGTGAGACACAGACAGAGTTTGTTGTGGTATTACAGCATAGACGCGGCGAGGGCAAACCAGTTTGATCTAACTGACATGGCTTAGAGACGGCATTCATGGAGCAGAAGCAGAAAAAATAAAATTGAGGAGAGAACTTTAAGAGAAAATGTGTTTAAATACAACCTTATATAATACTTCTATTGTCTTTACAGTAAGGAAAATATTACATCTCTAAGTAAAAAAAAAAAATACCATTAATGGAAATATTTGTTTTCTCATTTCTGGACTCTGGACTATAAGGAGCACCATCATCTGTTTCTGAACTTATGTCATCTATAAGGAACCCTGAACTATGAGGAACAATAAGAGCGACAAAAGAATCAAATATAAGTCCATCAGTCAGTCAGACTTTATTTACTATGTACACAATAACTCTAGAAATTGTTAGTAACAAGTTAGCCACATTAGAAATGCTAGCGTATTCACGATACTTGTAATTCTCTACCTTGTTGGTGATACTTAAAAAAATTAATACTGCGTAAACAAACGTTACTGTAAGCAGGCTATCTTGTTAGTAACATACACACACAAAACAGCCAGCACCGTCACCTGTTAGCTTATTCCCAATTACTCAACCTTGTTTGCAACTCATAAACACAGATTGAAACCACCAAAACAAACATTACTGTGACTAAGGTAACTCCCAACATTGTTTGTGACACACAAACACACACACAAAAAAACAGTCAGGCACTGCTACATGTTAGCCACGTTAGCTTAGTCACAAGAACACCCAACCTTGTTTGCAACGCAAAAAAAGACTCAACCAGACACACTAGGATTGCACAACGTAAGGACAACTTGCGATGTTTGAAATTAGTAAATGCATAATTTCTTTTTCACTGCAACTGTTTCATTTAAGGAAAAGTCAACGTCAATTATACTGCAAATTTTTTCAATAGGCTGCAGGTTAGAACTTACTGACAAAACACCAAACAACAAGGATCTCCTTTCTATTGGTTTATCGTTAGAAGAATCTGAGTAAGTTTATCCTGTCTTTTGTGAAACGTGTATCACACAATAGGATACATTTTCGATTTATTGTACAGGCCTACCCTACACATTTGCTGCATCAGCATATTCGAAAAACCTGTAACTCCTAACCTTGTTTGTAACACGTAAAAAACAAACTGATTCAGCTAAGATAAAACCTTACTATGCTAGCTCACAATCGTGACAGGGATGCTAAAAAACAAACACTCATGTGACTACGCTAACTAACAATCTTGTTTGTGACAGGAAAACAAAACAGTGATACAAATAAGTACACTTTGACATATTTTCTGCGTTAGCGTATTTTCAAAACTTGAAACTCCCAACCTTGTTTGCAACACGTAAAAAACAAACTGATTCAGCTAAGATAAAACTTTACTATGCTAGCTCACAACTGTGATGGTAACATGAGAAAACCAGCTTGAAACTAGCACACGTTAGCATTCACAGCAACATCCAAACATTTTGACAAAGCGCTGTGTATCTCTCTACATTCCTTCAACATCTGTAAACCCAACCAGAATTAATTCATATATAAAAGGTGCTATGGACTATAAAGCGCATCGTGATTTTTTTTTAAATGAAGCTTTTCAGTGGGCGTTTTAATGCGAAAACTACATTTGCCGCTTTAGGTTGTTTTTTTTGTTTTTTTTTAATCTTACAAAATAGGATAAAACTTAAAAGCGTTGTTAAATAAATTAACATCGAAAGGAAATATTAACTGTGTTAAAGTCACAATCCAACTGTATTTTTATCTTTATGCTGTTTACAGTTTTCTTTGACTCAGGTTATGCAGTTTTTAGCAAAAATAAAAAAAAGCCTGTGTTGTTTTTAAAGACATATTTTCTGCAAAGCACCAGGAGCTCATTAGAGATTTTCCTCTGGGATGTGGACGTGACAGTTAGTGTGGAGGTAACACTACATTGATATCCCAGCATTCCTTTGTTTACACACTCTTACTATCTTACTGCTACTTGGAACTCCAAGCTAACACTACCATAAAAAAAAAAACCAACACGCACTATCAGAGCTATCTGTCCGTACAGTTTTAAGCCAGATGTAAGCTCAAAAGAGTAAAATGAAGACGTTAATGGATCTATATGCTTTCAAGGAGGATTTAGAATTGGACTGAAGCCGGGAGACTTTGCCGCCCTTCGCAGTTGATGCGTTTGTAAATTGTCCTCAATCATAAGAATAATGCCACAAAAACATGATAAAAACAACAAAAAAACAATCTTGATTGGAGTTGGTATTTAAAACAAAAGCAAGATTAAGTTAAAATGTCCTTTTTTTTGCTCTAATTACAATTTTGACTTATTTTTTCCTGGAGGTTTTCATTTTTTTTAAAGCTTAAAAAAAAGATGTAAAAAGTTAACAAAAAATGTGATTAACAAATGTTATCCTTCACTTCACTTTAACATCTCTCCAGGATTCAATGTTTTCTACCATTAGTGCTCTGCAATATTTTGCTGGTCTCTAATTTAGAACTATTTTCTTTACAATAATAATAATTTATAGGTTTTATTCATCTAAAATCCTGGATGTGAAAATGCAGAGGTTCTCCAATCTAATTCCTTTGTAAAGTCTTTTTAAAGAATAAATTGTATAACTCTTCATAAGGGTTATCCATTTAACAAGTAACTTTTACTTTCTCTTTTTTCGGGCTTTTGTTCTTACAAATTGTGCCGTCTCTAATCTTTCTGCAAAACGGATCAAAGCAGCGTGAGAGCGGATGAGGCCTCGCCACCCTTGCTGATCGGAGCTGGCGAGAACAACAGGGCAGACTTTGATCACCTGTTCACATCCGTTTAACTGACACTGCAGAGATCATACAGACTCCAGCAGATTATTCTGCAAAACCACAGACAAAAGGTTTAAAGGTTTAAAACCTTTAAGATGTCCAGCATGAAGAAGGATTTGTCAGATTTGATCTTTTTTATATTACAAATAAATAATAATAAAAAGAAGCTGTTTGTGGATTTAGGTTAACAGAGAGACAAAAAAAAAACCATCCAGGAAAAGTTCCTGAATAAACTGTTGGTTTGTATTTTTATGAATGAAGCATAACTTGGCAAAACTCTTAGTACTGATAGATAACATTTTTCTGGATTTCATTTGTTGCCATATCATGGAAAACATAAATATTGTCAAGCGAGTAGCTGGAGCCTGGACGGCAGCGCTCGCTTGCTCTGCTGTCCAATGGGCAGCTGGCTAGCGCAGTAGGTAGGGTGTATCCTGTCTTCGCCCAACAGTAACCGGGACGGTCTCTGGCAACCCCGCTGCCCCAGCTAAGTTAAGAAAATCGATGGAAGTTCAGGACGAAAAATCTTGCTCAAACGGCCATATTGGAATTTTTTTTCCACCTGCTGATTGAGTAACTGGAAATGTCACACGCCCAAAGCTGAGTACCTGATTGGTTGATGCGTCACATTAACCTCACTGTGGACCTCAGATCACGTCTGTACATTGATTTGACATTGAAACTTGATGCCCCTGCCACACGAATCGCATGAAAGCAGCATTTGTACTTTACACAATTTGTTAAACCGGTAACCATGGATACAGCTGTCTTGAAATTATTTTAAACATCCTCCGGTGTATTTTTGCATAGCTAAAACTCCACTCTCTCATAAACAGAGCAGATTTCTGACATTATTAACTCCCATAATGCTCGGGCCTTATTCGATCATGTAAAGGGTTAGCGCAAGCTAACTGCGGTCAAACGTAAAGCTCCAGACCAGTGTCTTAACAGCTTTACAAATCTGACATTTTTTGGAAGTATCCTTAAAGCGAGTGTACCGGTCTGTTACAGAAAAAAAAAAACAGCAGTTTTTCTTGATGTTTATTAAAAACTAACTCTGAAATTTCTTGTTGAGTAAAACATATTTGCTGAACAGATATATTTGTTTTTAATTCAAGTGTTTTGGTTTATTTTATTTGCCTCCTTCATCATCAAGATTTCATGGAGGAGTTTGAGGTTTCATCAGAAGACCAAACAATGACAGGAAATGCATCTTTACAGTCAGTTAAAAAGCACCTCGTGCATTTCTTAGAAATGGTTCAGTGCAATGACTGACTGCAAACTCCCACTCATTAGAAATTAAACTTATCCTCAACAACGCGCGTTTAAGCTACCACTTCCAGTGAAAAGTCGATGTAAATGTTTCTCAAGACTCGTGTTCACATGATGCTACGCACGTTTCTATGACAACTTTCGGGCTCTACGCACAAAATACAGAGTTAAAAGTTAAACCAGTCGAACAATCAGGCTGAAAACGGATCATGGAGGAGAAATAATACTCGCGGTTTGAGTTCGGCCAAAACTATATGATGTTGAGTCTTTCGTGCTTCGGATGTGAAAGAAAAAGCCTGAATCTGCACTGCTTTGACGTTTCACACCACACTTCTTTTCAGCTGGCATGCGCTAGTAAACAGTAGAAGAAGAGGAAGCCCCTCCCTGTTGTTCAGTGTGAACACTATGGGCTAAAGAACCTGCGTTCATTTCATTGTTGTGTCTGCAGATTCAGGGTTGAAAGAGCCTCTCAACATTTTCTGTTCACATAAACTTTCTATTTTGAGAGCTCTTCCTGGTTTCATAAGGCCGGTCCACCAGCTTGCTTTCCATGTTGTTGTGAGTGTGCGGTAGGAAGATTAAAAAGCAATAAATTCCTGTCCGTGTTCTGCATTCTTGAATAATTTCCCTGCGAATGGCCTACATTCTCCTGGCATGTTTGTTCATCAGCGTGCGGGTGTTTTTGATGTACTATTGTATAGACGCCTCGGAGGAGAAGCACTCGTGGAAATTTACATTTATGTTTATGTAGGAGAAGAAAAAAAAAAAACAAAAACAGTACATTAAGTCCATGTTGTGTTGAAGCTGTAACGGCGCTAAAGCGTTTGTAGACGTGGTTCGAGCGCGCGCTATCTGAAGCTTCGTCAGTGGCTCCGTATCTGAAACTCCGGCGTGGACGGCAATATGCAAAGTTTGTTTTCCGCGTCTGTGCCTTCCTGACAGCTTGCATTTGTTTGGCTTGCATGTGTGCACCTTGTTTGTGTGTCAGAGACTACTGCGAGTGGGTGCAGGCAGACAGCAGAGCACCGCTGGGTGATGGCCTAATTCGGCAGGGCTCAGCATCAAAGAGGCTGACTGCTGCAAGGGCTTCAGCCAGCCTTCCTCTGACATGACTGCAGTCACACAGGCACAGACCCAGAGCTGCAAAGAGGAAGACGAGGAAGAGGAGATGCAAGGAGGTGGGAGTGGCAGAGATAAAGGGAGGAGAGCTCTGTGTTGTTTTATGCATTATGCGCGCTGAAAAAGGCAACCTGTTGTTTTAACTTGGAAATTGTTTCAAAGGAGGCCCAGCTAAGCCAAGGTGAAAATGTCTGAGGCCTGACTATCCATATGAAATAACCAATATTGATCTATTTTAAGTAAACAACGTTATCACAAATAACTTTTTTCTTTAAAAAACAAGTTTTTACAACATTTTTCTGCCATGTCATATTTTAGGACAAAGCTAAATGATAGGAATCACTGAAAATACAAATAAAAAAGACATAGAAGATTTGAAAATCATGTAAAATTTTGAAAGTGACATAAAAAAGCTAAATTTCTTTTAAAATGCACAATTACGTTCCTTTTCCAGTATACAGTCCAAAACCTTGTTTCATAGATGAATTTTCCTGAGTACTTAAGGTTTTGGTTGTATATCCCACCTTTTCCCAAAAGTCACTGGGATAGGCTCCAGCAACCCCTTGGCCCTGAACAGGATATGCAGGTTTGGAAAACTAATGGATAATAATGTTTTTTTATCTATCTCATTTAAATCTTTCTAAGGCTGTATATTGTTTTGTGTATTTTTTCTCTCTGAATGAAAGCAACACATTTTACTATGTTCTGAACACAAAAAAACACAAATGAGGTTTACAGAAGCCTTGATTTGCCACTTTTAGAAATGATATAAGAACTTTGTCTTATTTTCTGTAAAGGGTGTAAAGGAAAACAGCTTAACTGAATGATTCTGTCCTTATTCTATCAAAGTATTTGAATCGTTAATGTACATGAGCATCCAACACTCACAAGTGAGTGAATAAAACTGTATATTTTCTATAAGCAGTTTTTTAAAATTTTGTTTTTATTTTAGTTTTTGAAATCAGACAGTTTAAACACCAAGAAATAGTAATGCTGAAGTGTTCCATTAGGACTGCACATTTGCCAGCAGCTAATGACTGTTCTTTGATTTCATATTTATATGTAAAATGCATCTTAGCTGATTGAACTTCAGAGGCAACAGCTTGCTGTGCAGGAAAAACTCAGCTCAAAGGGGAAGCTCCACAATTTTTAAATTACCCTGTTCAATAAAAATACACTCAAAAATTTGGTCTGTAAAAACCCGCTGACAATGGTTTCAATTTCTACTTTTTGGTGCCGAATCTGTCCCACTCTGGTGAGAAAGTATTTTTCTCTATTACTTGATCATTTTGTCAAAAAAATGTTGTTCTTCTAAATATCATTTACATAGATAGTTGTTCCATTTATGAAACATCCCATAATATGACCCATGTTTAACTTTACCTTAGGCCTTAGTAACATCGCCCAAACAGGGGCAAATGGGCCAACCTCTACGAGGCAACCAGGTGGCCCACACAAAATATCATGAACGCTCGTGAGCAAGTAAGACAAAAATATTTTTGTACTTTATTCGGTGGACATGCTGGGCTTTTTTGATGGCAGCTGTGGCGCAGCGATAGGGTGATCTGCGGGTTCGATTCCTGTTTTGCTTGCCCGTTCTTGGACACTGAACCCCACAATGCCTCTGGTGGAAGGTTGGCGTCAGTGTTCAGCAGCAGAGCCACCACCAGCGTGTGAATGAGTGTGACTATAAAGCGCTTTGAGCCTTTGAAGAAGGTAGAAAAGCTATATAAGTATACCCCATTTACCAACACTTAAACAACACGTAATGATGAAGTTGCTAAGGCAAGTCGTATGCTTTGTGTGTGCAGCCTGACTGTTAGAAATGAGAAAATCAGACAATCAGAGTGAAGTTTGTGTGTGGTCAGTATGGAGCCAGTCCACACCTTACTAATGACTAATTCTATCCGGCCCTCCAAATTATTTTATTTTATTGTTATTAATGGCCCGATGTTATCTTGTGCACATTTCTAACATGTATAATGTTGAAAAAAATATTTTTATGGAGAGTTAACTATTTGAAGTTGTTTAAGAATTAAGTTGATTTATTCAGTATTACTGTAATTCTGCCTTTTTATTATTCATAAAAGTGTTAAAAATTTGTGTTTTCAAAGTTTTAAAAAATGTAATTTTAGTGTGTTTAATAAATGTTTATCCTGTTTTACCCACGACCTTTGTGTGTTTTGGATTTTGGCTTTTAGAGTTTGACACCCCTGCCAGCGACCCCATGAGCTTCAAGGGAACCATAGGACACACCTGCGCTCACTTTAAGAAGTGTCTCATTACCCAATCTGTAACATCTACCCAATCAACACATTCTCATTCCAAGTCGCCACATATTGACAAATGTTGAAGGACCCCTCCGCATCTCTTTTTGACAGTTTTGGGGTTCCCAACTGGTCATATTTCAATGTGCTGGCTGCTCCAATTAAATCAGGGGTCCGTTCATTTGATTTATTGACTGAACCCCGGGATGTGGTCGGTACCGGTACCCTAACTCTTCCCTGATTCGCATCTGGTACCGTGCCCAGAACTGGTACTGCATCGGGAACTGATACCAATCCGCGTTCAGTACCAGGTTAAGGTTAGGGTTAGGACCGTACCACGTCCCGGTACTGATTTATGGCCCTCAGGTTGGGGAGCCTTGCTTTGATTGGAACAGCCAGCACATCAAAAAACAACGAGTTAGGGACACCCAAAATGTCAACTAAAATAAATCGCCAATATGAGACGACTTGGAATTAGAATGTGTTGACCCAATCCGTCCCTGTATGTACTAAAATACATCAACTTTTGCTGAAGTATTGTATTCCAGTTACCAGTCAGAGTATCTCTTTGGATGCTAATAATGATAATAACTTCTTAAAATGTTTACTGTGATGAAAAAGTTGATTTTAGTGTTGACAAAAAACGTTAATGCACTTAATGCCTTATTAATGCATAATTTGGTTTACTTAATCTGGACTGCATATGTGCAAATGTTTTGTCTTCTTCCATTTTATTTGACATCAGTTCACTTCCCAGTGTACTAGAACATCACCACTTCCCATCACTTTATTTACTCCTTAAATGCAGATAGTGTATCAACTGTTAATTTGGTTGCAAAAGTGGCTGGATTGTATTTCCTCAGAATCCTCACTTGTCCTCTTTTCTTGTTGACAACATAAGAAATATGACTCTAGTAGCTTAAAGATCCCAGTGTTGGCCACAGAGAGGAAATGACGTAATATTTGCTCATGCAGTGACCAATTGGGGAGCCGTTACAGATCAGGTACCGCAACTTTCTCCGACCCTCCACGGGCCAACCTAAAAACCTGCAGCACTTGTACGGGTCGACCCGCATACGGGTGCATGTGACTAAGGCGTTAATAGTTTTCATGACTCATAAAAATCATGCATACAATTTTCTAACACAAAAACAATTTGCGCTTAATTCAATAATCAGTTTACCTGAGCTGAAGTGGCAGAACGGTTAGATACGTTTAGCGCGTACACGCTGGGATTAATCAGACGGGAGTCACGGGAGCAGGATTCCAGCTGCTGGGTTTGCATCTGTATTTTGCAACTTTATGTCCCTAAGAAATTGGTCAAGCACATTTAAAGCCCAAAATCGAATTGCTTTTATCTTTCACTTTCAAATAACTCAATGCCTTCTGTCTGTTTACACCCTCACATGTCAGTTCTGCTTGTGTTTGTTAAATAGTGTAATTTAGAAACATTGATTTGAGCAGGAAATCCTCTCTGTCATCACTCCCTCCTTCCCTTCCTTTCTCCCACACTGTATTTGCAGAGTAAACAAGAGCTCAGCAGCACAGGATAAAGCAGTTATTTTCTGCCTTTTGCTTACACACTGAATGCATTGGGCTTTACTGCCTGGCACTCTACATAATGCAGTCCGGGACTATACATCCACACACCGGACACTGAGTGATTTACACGGCTCGCTGCTGTGAGAGGTGAGGATGCTGTGTTGTCATGAGAATGGATGAGAAAAACGGGAAAATCGATGGAGGTGGAAAAGAAAGAATGTGGAAAAAGAGGCTAGAAATCTGTTCTTTGAAGATTATTCCAACAAATGACAGAGTTTGTGATTGAGCTTCCAAAAGCCCTAAAGCAAAAGTGATTAGCAGCATCTTTCTGTAATATCACAAACATTTAAACACAAGCCAAATAAATATACTTTTATAAACCATCACTTAGTATCTGAGGAGTTTCAAGTTTGTCTCGAACCCGTCTCACATTTCTCACTAACCAAACTACATGCAGCAAAGTTAGAGCGTAGGACATTTGTGCGATATTTGCACAAAATGTGTGTAACTGTTGCATACCTGTTGCTCACTATACAATACAAATGAAGAGCATTGTTTAGCTATCCTATCTTCAGTGGATAAATACTTTTAGAAAATATTTAAAATGAGCTAAAACATTTCTACTAACAGCTTAAAACAATTAAATTTCTTAGGATCTTATTTAAATTAAACAGCTTTGTTTTTAAAAAACTTCAGTCTTCCCTTGCTATAACATCGTTCATCTTTCATGACCTCTGAATTTTGGGAATATTTTTTATTGCAATTATGTATGCTTTTTTATTTTTTCACAGTGCATTGTGTTCCGCGTCCTGATTGGCTGAAAAGCATTGCCAATCAATCTCTGTACTGTGTCCCCTTATATGGCACAGAGTTGCATTCAGTTTGTCAAATTTACATAAATTTTCATCCTTAGCAGTGTGACTCTGGTCCAACAGTTCGTTTAATTTTTCAATGGACCTGGAACCGATGGGGGCCATCAAAAGATACTCAAAATACCGGACTGGACCATACCAGACTGCTCAGTGGAAATGAGACTGAAAGGCAGCAGTTCATTAGATATTCCCCTCTGAGTTGGTAAGAAGGAAGCTTTCCCCTATGTCTCATCATCCCTCTAGCTTACAGCCCCACAACCCAAACCTAACATTCTCGGAGCAACAAAAATGGTGAGAGATATTGGAGCTATTCAGCCATACAGTTTTAGAGCCAGAGCTCAGATAAGGAAAACAAATACAGACATTCATCTATTCATCTGCAAGTACATGCATCAAAATAGGGCGGAGCTTGTGACTTTCCAGTGTGGGCCCTATTACACACCTACAAGCTTTGTCCATCAACATTTATTAATTTGCTACTGATTCTAAATTCTAATAAAGAAATACTCAGAAATGAAAATAAATCTTAATTTCTTTTCTAAATGTCCTCCATCATGACAAAAATGTCACAACAAAAGCATTTTTATATTAGGTCTTTAACGACAATAGCATGCAGTCTTACTCAATACATAGTTTTACTCCTGTATTGTCTATTTCAAAGTTTCATCTTTAGATCTTTGTCATTTAAGTTTGGGTGCTTTAACTTGCTCTTTAGGAAGCAGCTTAGTCACATATCTATCTTAATGCTTTTTGTTTGTACACTATAAAACTAAATATCCAATGTTACTCGCCTGTCTGGGAAAACTGAACTGCATCCTTTTTGTAGCTGGGATAAATATTTTAAAAAAGTAAAACAACATTGCTGTCATTCCAAAAAACAAAAAAATAATAACAGTTCTTTAGCTATTCAAATAATCTTTTTCTTTATAGAAAGCACAGCAGACACATTGATGGATTTCAGTTCAGAAGTTTGAAATTTCTCTACTGATAATGACAAAACAATGTAATTTCAGAAGGTTGGAACTAAATGTGTCACCATTTTTATTGTGACCTTAAATTTTTATGTTTGTTGTAGATACTACAATGACTACTATTTCACTTTTATTTTACTACACATTTAACAAAAAATGAAAAAATTGCAATGAAAATCCTTAAAAAATAAAACAAATGTATTTTCTACCTTGTAGTTCACATATACCCAAGAATAAACAACACAGGAGAGTTCTGCATACCATATATATATATATATATATATATGTTCAAGGAAATTTAATATTCATGTGCACAACAAAATTATCACTGTATGAAGGTAAAAAAGGAAGACATAATCTCTTTTTGGACAGACATTCTGATTGCATGCATCTTGCTCTCACTGGGTTGAGAAATTTTGATTTTCTTTATTTCTTCTTGTGTAATCATCCTGCTTCATCCAAAGTTTGCAGTCAGACTGGCTAATTCCTTACAAACATAATTAAAAAATGATGAAGCCAACATAAAAATAGCGATCTGCTAAATAAAAACACTCTTTTGGAGATATTTTTGATGCAAACAGTCAAATTTCCTGCATCTAGGGATTTGTATTGTGATAGTGAGTCATGAAGGTTATGTAACAGTGTATCAAACAGTGTTAAGGAATCTCTTTACGCCTTTATTTATTTTCCGTTATCTACAAAGAACCGCTTTGGCTGTGATGCTTTGCTGGAGTCTCGCTAGTCGCCATGACTCATTCTCATGCTTCCTCCTCCTTTCTGACTCCACTTTCAGGAAGACAGAAAGCGAACCTCTGGCTATCCCTTCTTAACTTCAGAACACTGGCTTACTCACAGCGGTTACTGCACTGCACTGCAAATGTAAGACTCACTAACGCATCACACTGATGTTTTCTGGTTTTTTTTTTTTTTTTTTTGGTTTTAAACCTCTTCCTTGCGCGGTTAGTTGCGTAATCGTCCTGAGCTTCATCCACCAGTAGCAGGAATTAGGAGGAGTGAAGAAACTGCAGTTACGCAACAACTTAGGATCTCAAACATTCAGCTAATTTGCATGAATGAATCTTTAATAAGGGGGAGAATCTAAACAAAAGCATCAACCCTCTAAATTGGGATGTGGTGTGCAGTAGAATTTGGCACATTGGAGTTAGGGTGAAAAATCAGCCGGAATCGTCTCCGGTTTTTCCTTTTGTTTGGTTAAAATTTGGGTTAAGTCCGATTTGTGGCGGTAAACTGTGCCCCACAAACGCATGATGCAGACTTTTGAAATCTTCCTTCCTTTTTCAATTATTGCCTGAATGTGAATATTGGAGAACTACTGCATTCTACACATTTTTCCTTTACATATGAAACCGACTATTTAATGGTCATTTTGGGTATCCATAAACCACATCTGAATGAGCTAATCTTTTCCATCAATGTCATCTCTTTAAATACACAGGATGTGTTCAAGAATGTACTAAACAGGGATTCTTAAAAGGGTGTTTGGCCCATGGTGTCCACACCTGTCAGGACTCAGCCTGTCATTCTCTCCTCCGACCACCAGAGGGAGCTCTCCCAGAATATTAGCTCTTCCTCCGTCATTTTCAGTTTCGGTTTCTCAGCTGATATATTTGTCATCTTGACTGTTTATATTCTTCCCACCAACCATCACCTTTGCGTAGTCTTGAATCGTTGTCTTGCACGTTCAGATTAAGCATTCCTATTCTGATTGCCTTCTCGTGTTTTTGGACCTCTAGCCTGTTTCTCTCGCTCTCCGCCTCGTCCCTGCGTTTTGACCCTGGCCCGTTTTTGACTCTGCTTCTCGTCTTCCTGTTTTGGTACTAGTATTAAATCTGTTGCAAATGGATCCACACGCCTCTGCCTCGTCTTTACAACACTAGACAAACAGGAAGGGGCTTCTTCTTATTTTTCTTCTTCTACTGTATAGTATAAACACATTGGCTGTGTCTTTAAAAAGGTGGAGAAATGGAAAAGTTAATCACACTTAATATACATGATTTTGTATCTTAATGTTTTTTACATTGTGTGATAGGTAACTTATTACTGTATTACACATATTAACGTTTCTTTATTCGCGGTTTCATGTATTTGCACATTTTTCCACTGTCACATGACTCTTCCAGTTTATCGCAAAAACTCAGACAACTCAAAACACTTGTATGAAACTTTAGCATCTGAAGGAAGTGCTGCAGTGCCGAGGCTTGTCTCTGCACAGCAGATCACCCTCCGGACAGCGGAGGGGCACCCGCACTCCACCTCTGTGAGAGGAGCACCCCCTCCTCCCTCCATGCCCCGCATGGAGAAATGCCATCCGCTGACTCAGGAGCTGCCATATGCTAAAAAGTTCATATAAATGCTAAAAAAGATAACCGCTGAGGGTAATTATCATGCGGAGCAGGTGTTTATTATTTGATGAAGTAGAAAAGAACACACTTCTGGTTTTAAGGCAGTGAGAGACAGAGTGACACTTCTCGTCTGTTACATAAATTACACAGCTGTTCTGAATTAAAACAAAAAAGCTCTTTATGTTGAGCAATACTCCAATGTCCTTTTAGCCTGTTACTGACGTGGACAGCAATTGTTCACTGGTGTGGACAGGTTCCCAAAATATCGCTTTCCCACTCCCAAAGCCAGATTTCTACTTTCCATAATTTAGCGAATCCGTTTATGTATTAACATGGTGTGTGCATGTGTTGGGGGCATTGTATGGGCTTTTACATATTTTTTTTAGTGCAATTTCTTGCTTTTTTTTAAAAATTCATTATGTTTTTCTGTTAGGCACTTTGAGTAACACAAAGAGGATAATGGTTTAAAAAAATGTATTTAATCTAATATTATATGATCCTTGGTTTTTTTTACAGTGCTGGTAGCCGTATTCATTTTCCCCCTCTTTTATTAAAATTTCTTGCACTTTCCTAATAAACAACACTTTAGTCATATCCTCCGTTTGTGTCCCGCTATCATCTAAAGTGTTAAAAATAAAACTTCATAGTTTGCAAATGAAAATATTTAATATTTGCTTTAAAAAATTTTTTTCTTTTGTGTTTACACCACAAAGGTTTTTAGATGTATGTGTCATCTCGCTTTCACCCTAGTTTGGATTTTATGTTCATTAGTTTCTATTTCGTGTGATGCCTCTGTCATGAAATAGCATGCTAATTGGTCTAGACTTTGCTTGCACAATGCTGGCACAATAATCCCTCCATAGACGTCTCACTTCGATAGTCAAATGCTGCTAGAAACTAGTGTATTTTAGCACGGTGTTTGGACCGGTTGGTGGTGATACCGCCCTTACAAGTCATATTTTTGTTACAATTTAGACAGCACGGGCTGTCTGCATCTACTTTGGAAAAATACAGATACACTTTAAACCTTTTTGTTCTTGGGCGCTCTGTGTGTTTGTTATGGATTTGTGAGCAGAGGAGACTCCTCCCCTTCACACTGCGAGGAAAGAGAGAGAGATGGGCCATCTTTTCAAGTCACATCGAAACTTCTGGGCCCTGTAAAAACTCATGATCTGGCACTGGTACCAAATAAAAGTGGTTTCGGTACCCCATTCCTAGTTTTGTCAAGAGCTGGGTTGAAAAAATGGATTATCGATTTTTATCGATTTAAGCTCAATAGATCAATAAACGATTCACAAAAGATATAAATCAATTTAGCACAGAAAGCTAAAGTCTGCTAGCTTGATAGCAGACTTTATAGCAGATAGCAGAAATAGAATTTCCCATAGGACGGCTAATGCTAATGTTTGGTGGACCCAAAAAATACATTGCTGACTAAATCTGAACATCTTTATTTAAGCATTAATTTTTCAAGCTCTTTTAAGGAAATCATTTTTAAAGTAACTATTTGTGGTCTAAAACTTTGTTTTTTTCCCTCATACTGTTGTCTTTTTCTTGAATAAAGTATACTTCTTTAGTGCGATCGCCCCCTAGAGGCGAAACTGAAACGCCCTCCAGGAGAAGCAGCACTGTGTTTACAATGTAAATGATCGGAACATTTTTGTCAATATCAGTATTTTACTAATAAACTTTACAATATGTGAACTGTATCAGATTATATAAATATACTCAAATTGAATAGTAGATTTTTAATTTATTTCTAAACAAATTTGTATACATTTGTAAACTTAAAATTGAATAAAAGAATAGAAAGAATCGGAAAAAATAGGAATCAAATCGATTCAGGCTCTTGTGAATCGAATCGAATTGTTTCTGGAAATTATAATCAATACCCAGCCCTAGTTTTGACATTTCACACCAAGTACATGTACCAGTATTGGGTTGTTACAGTCAAGTGTGAACACCATGTACTAAAAGCGAGTGCAAGAATGCCCGTTTAGCGTGTTCTTGAACACACATCACACGCCCTGTGTGGACGTAGCATCAAAGTAAAGGATTTAGCTGCTACTGCATGGCTGCATATGTATCTGGACGGCAGCAGAAATCTTTCTAACACAGTCAAAAAACAAGAAAGTAACACACTCAACATGGCATTTAAAGCTGGGTATGCATTTTGTACCATCACTTCTCTGAATCTGCGTGGAAGAAGGTTTTTGCGGTCATGTAAGCTACTTATTCACTTTAATGAATTAATAACAACCAATCTGTTGGATGTGCTTGTGTGTGTGAGCATATTAGTCTCTGCAGTGCAGCTACACTCTGTCAGACTCCAGAACTGGTGAATTATTGAGCTAGATCCAGAGCCAAACATGGCCTCTCGTCACCGAGGCCAAGCAGCTGCTGGTTCTCAACTTTACACTCACAGATGTCCAAAACTCATGTCAAAGCTTTCTAAAGATCACATTCATCTGTGTTACGTCTTTGATAAGTAAATAATTTTTCTGTGTTTCTTTATTTAGTGACTGTTTGCTTAATTTCGGCTGTGTTTGCCTTATTTTATGTAAAAATTGTTTTATTTTTTTCTCTTTTAGCTCATATATGTTAAATCAAGATCTAATTTATACATTAAGCCTTTTTCATAGGATAGTGGCCCAAAGCGCTTGACAAAATAAAAATAAATTTAAACCCAAAAGCCAAAACAAAGACCTCCGATTAAACTAAAAAAAGAGAAATATACATGTATGAGACTAGAAATCTGGCTTGATGCTGAAAATGATATAGAGGTCAGTCCAAATCAATGACGCCCCCATTTATGATCACAGAAGACGTCATCACAGGATCCCCCCTGATAAAAGCAAGCAGCCAGTCCCTGGGGATCCCACTACAACGACCATGTTCTCAAGAAAGGCTTAGTCACTGGTGTGGAGGATCCCCATGAGAAAAACCCCAGAGTTGAAACAGAATGCAAGAAGACAGGCTTTCATAAAAGCAAAAAATAAAATGAAGGGGAAGCTAAAGAAAGCTGTACAAAATCGCTAAAAGTAGAGAAATGATCCTCTAAAATGAAGCATAAAATAAACAAAGTATTCACTTTTGCCATTGGTGGGTTGCTGGAGCCTATTCTTGCCACAGTAAGCCACACCCTGGACAATTCATCAATCCATTGCAGCCTCCTTTCAAAAACACAGACGGACTCTGGTGCCAATGTTGTAATTTATTAGTTTACAATGTATATAAGATTTTTTTTACTTTTACATTGAAATAGCAATCCCTTTTTATAAATGACAGTTTAGTTGGTGCTTCTGTGAAAACTAGACCCCTCAAAACTGATCTACCCACTGACGATCTGCCATGAAATTTGAGAATTAGCACTAAAAAGCCAGATGACAACAGAATGACAATGCATTAGGCTGGGGGGTGATCGTCTGAAAAAATGACACCAAAACCCTTCTGAAAGTGTTTTTATGTTTCCCCACTGATGGAGAATTGATCACCTCATAGTTTTATTAGTGGAAATATTTAAACAGTGATACAGACAAACCACACACACACAAAGAACCAAGCCAGTTTGAAAATTGTGAATACATTTTGATGAGTTACATAAAAACATTTCTGACCCCCAGGTGTTTTTAATACAACAACTGGAGTTTAATTGGAGAGCTCTTCATTTCTGCTCGTTAGCTTTATAGGAGACACCTGTTCACAGAGGCAACCGCTTATCAGATCTAAACTTCTCATCTATGATAGACCCAAAAGAAGAATTAAATACTGAGAATTCAAGTGTAGAATCCTTGTTGCAGGGCGGATAGGAGTTTGGGGACCCTTGGTGAACAATTAAATGGAGTGCTCTACAGCTGTTGTATTAATCATTAAAAAAAAAAAAAATCTTTCCAATAGTAAACATCCATCAACTAACCTCTTTATTGGCCCACTTTTAGATAGTATTAGCGTCAAGAATCCAAATGTTTTGATAACCATTTAGAAATTAAAATCACATTTAAATTAGTGCTGTCATGCGATTACTCTTTTTAATCTAATTAATCTATTTTTAATTGCAATTATTTTTCACCTGATTGCTGTAAAAAGCCTAGTTTTGAGATATTTTTATTTAAGTTCATGGCATTGTGGCGCTGTAAAACATCAAATTTCAACAAAAAAAATGTCTTTTTTAAATTTTCTCAACATAAGAGACTTCCGACCTTTACTTTTATGCAAACAAGGGCTTTTCTTTTATCTCAAACAATAAAGAAAAAAACAAGACACACTAATTTAACACATTAGGTAGACTTTTGCTTTTTATATCTGAGAACACAGTTAGAGGTTAAAATTACATTAACTCAATTTAAAAAAATGCAAATTTCTCTTTAGTTAATTAATAACGATGAATGCAATAATTTGACACCCTTATTTAAATGTTAAAGAAAAGAGAAACTATGAATTTATTAAATGTGATCATTTGTTACCAATTCATAGTAAAACATAGTTTTGTTTTGTCTTAACTTTAATTCATAAGGTTTTACTAAAAAATAAACAAAAATTATAGAATAATGGAACAAATCAGTTCACTATGAAGTGGCGTCAAGAAAAAAGAAAATAAAGAAATATTTTTGAAATTATCAAACCCCCATTTTTCCTTTTCTCTCCTTTTCTGTCTGTTTTCTCATTCTTGACTCTCTTTAACTTCTTTTTCTTTAACCTCTGATTTTTCCCTTGTTCAGTCTTTCTTCCTGCACAATACTTGTGTCGTTGCCTAACTTATATTTTTAGAATTTTGTGTAGAAGCATTAGCTGCGATAGTGTATACACAACACCTGCAATTCCCAACCTTGTGTTAAATTAATAAAAAAAAAAACAGACTGAAAAGGCTACAAAAATGTTACTGTAAAACAGAAGAAAAACAACCCCCCCCTTCCCCCCCCCCAAAAAAAAAAAAAAAAAAAAAGAAACAAAACACTGCTGCATGTAGCCCCATTAGAAGCATTAGGCACGTTAGTGGATTCACAACTCCTGCAACTTACAACCTAGTATTAAATAAATACATAAGAAGAGACTGACGTCACTAAAACAAATATTACTGTGACCATCTTAACTCACAACCTTGTAAGTAATATATAAAAAATATATAGATATATATTACAATTTATGGTGATCAAATATTTTAAAAGAGCGCAAAGTATCTCTCAAAATGGCTTCAACATTAGTAAACACAGGCAGAATTATGTCCTCAGGATTACAAAATCACTTTTTTTTTTTTAATTAAGGCTTTAGAATGTGCTTTATAGTGCATGGAATATGGAAACAAAAAATGGAGTCAGTCATTTACTGCAATTTCTGAGAAAGGGGGATACTTAAAACAACATGACTGAGGTGTAGTTTAGTAGGGTGGGGTAAAAACATTTTTGACCCACACTCAAGACCAAGTGCAATGGAATATGATGTTGTTTGCCAACTGCCCAAAAATGACACAAGAAGAAGAATGAACTATACTGCGACATCTACAAGGAGCTTGATGAACTGGTGGTGGGATTTTTTGTAAATCAATGAAACACAAAATAACTGTCTTTCTCCCTCAGTCTGGAGAATCTCACATGAGGATCCATCTCAGAACTACTAAAGAAAATATGGTCAATGGTTTAAAAACAGCTGGAACCAAAGTCATCAAGAACTGATCACATTGTTAGGAACTAGTTGTAGTTAGAAGAAACCAAATGCAGCTCGTTTAGAAGAAGGAATGCTGCTGATGAAGTCAAAAGCACCATCCTCCACCATCAAATCAAAGGTGGAAAGATGTCATGGGACTTTGAGGATGTTTTTATTTTTTTTTTATTTTTTTATTTTTTTATTTATTTATTTTTTTTTTTAACTTGTCCTGTCCAACAGCTGAGCAAGCAGATACGGGCTGAGAGCCTCTTGCGTTGGACAGATTTTATTGTCCCAACAGGGGTTTATACTTAATAAACCCCTGTTGTATTTCATGCTAAACTTTATTTTAATTATGTTGTATCTTTTTCTTTTTTTTTCGTTGGACCGGACGGAAACAAAGGGGGGGGGGGTAAAAGAGTGGGTTAAGAGAACAAAGAAAGTAACACAGAGTAGTAACATCCTATAACAACCAGGTCTAAATAACAATCTGGAATGGGCGGGGCCTGTCTACACACACACTCAGTTACACACATACCTTTTGGCTAAAATAATCTTTACCTTTAAAGTTGTCAAAAATGAACACAATACCACTGCAGCTCACACACAATCATAGAAGCTGACATAAATAAAGCCTTTCATTCTGTCACACATTCTATTAGTGCGAGGTGAGCTGACACCTGTGCTCACGTGAGTGTTTGTTTTGATGATGTGAATGTTGATGGAATGTATAGAAGGAGAGAGAGAGCCGACCATCCCCACGCCAAGGCCCCCACCGGGCGGCAGCAGCAGCACGGGCCCCCAACACCCATCATGGAGCCATGGAGAGAACCAGTCAGCTGCAGAATCCCGCCAGACACCCAGACCAGGGCACGCGGGACCGCCGCGGAGGCCCCCACGCCCGAGAGCCGGAAGGCACGGGAGCACAGAGAGCGCGGACCCCTGCCCAGCCAGAGCAGCAATCCCCCCACCACGCCCAGAGGCCAACACAAGGCCCCACACGGAGAGCCCCCCAACCCCGGAGGAGCAGCACACCACCACCAGCAGCGCCGAGCATCCCCCCGCCCCACCCCAGGCACGAGCCAGAGCTCCCCCAGGATGACCCGCTTCTATGCTCCAGACGTCCGCCCGCGCCCGATGTTTTTATTTTTTAAAAGACAGACACAGTCACACTAACAAAATGCCAAAGTGTTGAAACCCACATTGGACAATGGAACATTGACAGTGGATCATTTAAAGTAGCGCACTGTCTCAACTTGCTGAATGTCCCTTCACTATCAAGAAAACGTGAAAACCTATTCAATTAACTTCGACAATGAGCAATTTATCAATGCCAAATCTCATATGTAATGTAGTTTTCATGGCTGCTTCAAAGAGACCATAAATCATATGGCATTGCATTCTTTGTTGCTTGATCTTCTGTCTAAGCATATAAATCATGAGTAATGTCGGTTTAGATTTAGAGCCTGTTTGTCCTCGGCCTCAGACCCAGTCCAGTTGTGTTCAAGGGCTAACATACCAATAAAAGAGAATTGAGAAGTAGAACCATGACTTAAAGGAATCAAAGAAGCTGCATTTTAGCGCAACATCAAACAGCTGCGTGTTAAGACGTTTCATTTATGTTGACAAAAGAAAAGCATTAATTTCTTATGATTTATTGTGTACAATGCCTGAAGGATAAAAGTGTCAAGCAGATCTTGGCTTGACACTCGGGAGCCTGTGAAGTGCTCATGAAGCTAATCAGCCTCCGAGTATCACTTGTAGTCCAAGGTTAAATAGGATACGCACATGGTCAAGAACAGAGAGAACACACACCCATATGGTTTGCCAGGTTGTGTGACAAAGCCGCAGCAAGCCTTTAATGAATTATTTATGCACACATGCACACTAAGAGAAAGGGTAGGGGATACAGGCGTTGGTTCCTCTATGAAATATTACCAAAAAGACCTTTGATGCTGCGCAGTAATGGCAAGAGTGTGACGAAAAAGTACAATCCTGAGGAAAAAAATTATGTAAAATGTAGTTTTCAAAAGAAAATACTCTGAAATTAGAAAATTTGTTCAAGTTTGAAGAATTTCTCATACTTTTGAACGAATTTCAGGGTTTCTCCCCCAAAATGTGTAGCATTTGAATGAGTTGGGAAACATTTTCAGAAAGATTTGAAGTTCAGATGCCCTGACTCAACTTCATGACACTGTTGCCAGAATACTATGACGTTATATTTATGTCAAAACTCCACGCAGAAATAAGACATGTCCACGAGCGCATCGTGCATTCCGCGCGGACAATTCAGACCCTCACGAGCTCAAGAATGGAATAATGTTTTAGAGCCTACAATGTTTCCCAACCCCCGGGCTGTGGGTCACTTGGTACTGAGCAGCTGACAGGAAACATAACTGTGCGCTAAATTAGGTTATTTTTGTTTAGTTTATTTTCTGATCCTGAAGGAAGTTTATTTTGGAAAAATGTCTGATTCCATTCCCAACATACATCTTGGCCACGTGACTTAAAGCGGCTTGCTGCATGGCTAACTGGATCGCTAAGTAGCTCAAAGCTAAAAGCGCACAAAAAACAAACAAAAAACACAATTGAGAAGTTTCTTTGGGGAGAAAAAAAGCCAGTCAGGAAATCAAAGAGGAGCCTTCGACTTTATAGAACATGCGGCGACACACTCTCGACTGTTATACACATAATAACATTTAATCTAAAAATGCTGTTTTACGACGGTTGAAAGTCCAATAATTGAACATAACTGAAGCTAGCACCCAGTTGTTAGCCTCCACTTTGATGTTAATGGGAAGATCTTCATCACAAAGTTCAAATATTTTACAGAGAATGAAGATTCAATCCAATAAAATTGCTGATTTGTGGAAACTTGTAAAGAGGACATTTGAGAGTTTTCCAACTACAAGGCTGAATTAGGTTTAGAAACTTTGGCACAAAAAATGTTCCTTTGTGTGGAAAAAAATGACCCAATGAACGAAGATTTTTGTAAAGACAAAAGATGATAATTCTTTTTGCCCTGAAAGATAATCAGAGTCTGGATTAAGGGTTAAAATTGAATTCTTTGGGCGGAAAAAAATCATATAATGTTTCCTTTATGGAATAAATCAAACAAGAAAACCAAATTCCAACAATTAACAACTTTGTTGAAACTGTATAAAAAATATCTACTGATATGTTTAGACTTTTTTAAACAAAAAACATTTTAGTAGCATTTTATTTGGAAAGTAGATTTTCAGAACCCGGAAGCTTAAAAATTCCAACTTCTGCCTCGTTTGGATCGGTCCGTGGATATCGTGTTGGTCCATGGTCTGAAAAAGCTTGAGGACAAATGTACCAGAGGACATATTTTCAGTCGAAGATTCCACAGGAAATGTACGTTTGTGACGTCAGTGCAACAACACACTGCTAAAAATCCCTCCAAATGTAAAAAAAAAAAAAAAATTCATTTTAGAATTTTAGAATGATTTAGTGAAATTGTAGACTTTTGAGATGATGACCTTGAGTGGGTCATTTATGCCTGACTGCATTTAAACAAATCTACTAAAAAAATAATCCCATTGCAGCCAAGCATGACATGGCTTGTCATTCTGTAAAGTTCCAATTATACTTTCCTGAGATGCCAAATAGGTCTGACAAGTTTTATTCCCTTGATAAATTCAAACATCATTAAAAAGCTGTATTTTTTCAGGTTATCTGTGTCCTTGAAACATTTAGATTTGTTTGAAAAAATACATTTTAAGGATGAGAAATGTGCAAAAGGATTCATTTTCTAAAAATTGCATGGGGGACAATACTTTTCACTGCATTGTTGATTGTAGTTTTTTTTTTTTTTTTTTTGTAATAGCTGAGTGATCTCTTATAACACTTCTCATTAAATACAGTCTTAAAAGTGCATGAACACATGCACAAGGAGTAAAGTTTGAGCTATACACACATCTGACTCATGGATGAGTTACTAACGATCTTTAAAGTCCACTACACTCAAGAAGTGAGATAAATCTTAATTCGCTTGGAATTAAGATGTTTTTTAAATGCTTTGATAAAATCTATGAAAAAAATAGAATACTATTTTTTTAGTTGGGTAATTTAGAAAGTTTTTGCTCACAACCATGTTAGTTTAAGATGGAAAAATATTGACGAATGTTCAGGTAAACACACTTTTACCTACTCTCTTAAATTTACTCCACATACTCTTAACATGGCATAACTGTATTATAAAGACTAATTAGGAACAGTTTAAATTCTTTCAATACAGGAAGAAATCATTTAAAAAATGAATAACAATTGTTGATTTATTCCCACCGTAACATATGGTTAACCAGCAAAACTTTTCCCGTCAAAAGTGTTTTTGATATTTCACGGAAGGAGCCATTTTGAAATGAGCAGGAAAAGCCCCTCTACTGCCCCTAGTGGAGTGATTATGAACTAAAGGACGTAAATCGTGGATCAAGTTATATAAAATGGGTTTTTAAGGAAAGTTTGGATCATGCCAATGAGATCGGAGTATCAAATGTAACATAAATGGTTAAAATGTTAATTATTCTAACATAGATATTTGATTTAAAAATGTGCTCAAATAGTGTCTTCTTTTATTCTGTTCAGGTGCATCTGGGGCCGTTTGAGTATTCGGCTGAGTTGCCTGCACTCCATGTGTGTGCACTTGCAGAAATGACCTCATCCTTATTCTCCAGGCAAAAGCCCTAGAATCACTTAGCTCACTGACTTCACTCGGCATCATAAAACCTCAGCAGCCAGCTTTGTCCTTCACTAAACGGCCCCCATTACAACACCCAGGCAGGGGCGACTGATCAAGACAACTGACTGTGTTCCTTAGGTTAAAAAACCCTAACCGCTTCTTAGGATTACAGCCACATCAGCATTACAAGAAAGGGGAGAAATGGTGTGTGAAGTCCGACTCTCTTATTCTTCGCTGCTAAATCATATGGAGAGCCTCTTAAATCCGCCACAGCTGCAACCTTTAAAGGAGACCAACACACAAGGCATTTATTTCCACTCAGCATGGTCTTACTCACAAGTGCAAAGTGGGTGCAGAATGGAGTTTATAGTAAAAGAACTCTTTTAATCCCCAAACAGAAATTAAAATGTCCTGAATATAATTATTTGATTTGTTTGTTAAGAGGTCTATATATATCTCGTTCACAGAAATTATAGAACTTGTTTGTAACATGCTACACATTAGCAGCGTTAGCCACATTGCGTATTCACAATACCTGTAACTGCAACCTTGTTTGCAACACAAAAAAGAAACTGATTCTGCTAAAACCCTATTACTGTAACAATGCTAGCTTCCAATCTTGTTAGCAATACTTAAAAAAAACGCTGTCCAACACTGCTACACGTTAGCATATTCACAAAACAACCTAACCTTTTCTGTAACTTGTAAAAAATAGATTGAACCATTTTACTGTGACTATGCTAACTCCCAACCTCGTTAGAAACATGCTAAAAAACAACAAAAAAACTGTCCAATACCTTGTTTGCAACTCCCTCCCAAAAAACAGACTGACATTATGACAGAGCGCTGTGTACCTCTTGCAACCGCTTTAACAACAGTTAGCAGAACCAGAATTAATCAATATATAAACTGCTCCAGATTATGAAACGTTATGTTGTCTTTTTTCTTTTAAAATTAGGGGTTTTTACAGCAGAAAATACAATCTTAAACTGGCTATTTTTTTTTTTAAGAAAATCTAAATTTTTGGTCGTCTAACATGCCTAGAAAAGCCTTGAATGAAATTGCAGCATGACAAATATTGCTCTTTATGCTAAATAAACATTATAATTTAAGATGTAATTTCCAAAAAATGAAACTGGGGTTTAATATTGGGGAAGGTAAAAGTACCCTTGACAAAGGAAACATTAAGCTCTTCTGATCTGTTTATTTTTGTATTTTTTTTTTTTCTGAGCTCCAGTGGAGATTCGGTTATATAAACATGCGTACCACATGCTGTGGCTTGTACGTGTTTTGTTTTTCCTCTATAAGGATTGGTGGTGTTACGGCAGGTTTTAAAAGTTTTAGGGTAAGCTGCTCTTAGCCAGATCAGTTCACTAAATAATCTGAATCAGTTACAAAAACGAAGCCTCTTGTTGTAAAAATGGTCAGCCTTTTTAACATAAACATCAGTTGTGACCATTTCACGAGTCTTTTGAGGAATTTTATACTTTTACACAAATTTATTTGACCATAGATGGGATCTAGTCTTTTTAAATATTGAGTCTTCTTTTCTACAGTTCCAATAACGGTCAAGCTTGTTTTCCCACAGTAATTTGACCATTATTGAAAAAGGCGAGGGATTTTTTGCATAATCATCAAGATACCATCAAACAAAAAGGTAAAATCTGAGTTCACTTCTGCCCAACACAAACCAAAGGGGAACGTGCAGACTCAGTCCGTCTCTTCCTGAGCCATTGCCTCTGGATAGAAAACAAAGCCGTCTGTTTCAAAGCAAAAATATTTGGTTTTGTTGTGGCGAATTACACATGCAATGTTGCATAATTCAGATTATAGCTGTGAAGCACTGAGTACATTCAGCAGGATGTACCATGCCAAAGTTGACCAAATTAGGCTCTATGCCACCAGTTCAAGCCAGCCACATGAAAAGAGCAATCATAGCAGTGAACCAAAATTAAATAAGATTAACGTTTTCTGCGCTACAACGATCACTTCGTGTTAAACTGTATTTTTCTACCGTTTAGATCCTGAGATAAATGTGAAGATCTGTCCCAATTATCACACCAGTTTGGATACTGTCTGTTGTTATACAGTCAAACTCAGATACCAGATTGTAGGAAAGTTTGCTATTATGTGATTTCAACTTTTTTCAAAACTCTTAAGATTTCATTGTCCAAGCAAAAACACAGTTAATATCAACATTAACATATGAACCCTTAGTTGACCCATGTCGGTGCTCCAGGTTTTTTGGTTATCCGAGTCCAAGGAGGGTCGCAGTGAAGAGTGGCCACATTTTACAGGAGTGACTTAGTTTCCTTGACGCTCGTGCAGTCACCTTAAGAGACGTCACAGAAATGAAACATGGGTGTGGTAGTGGTATTGTGGAGTATTTGTAAGGAAAATTTAAGTTACCCAAACTCATGACGTGCGGGTGATGCTGTTATTGGATGTCCTCACCTATGTCTTATGTGTCTTATGTCTTATGTGTATTACTCATATGTATATTTATGTTCATAAGAATATGTGTGTTTGTAAAATGTTTTAGATATATGGGTGCCATAACAGATAAATTTATCCCTTGGGATATTAATAAAGTTCAATTCAATTCAATGTCTCACCTACTTAGGCCTTACTGTATGTGTGTTGTACAGCGTTTGCTATGACCTCTTGCCGCAGCATCACTTTAGAAAAAAACATGCAGGAACCTTTTTTTTGGGCTCACTGAGCATCTACGTCTTTGATATTTTATGTGTGCTTCACACAGGTTTTGCCTTTTTCCACCCACAGAGTACCCGTATCTAGCAGTAACAGCGGTTGTGACTGAAGCTCCACTGGTGGTTTGGTGCTGATGTTATCTCACTTTGTAAGCTTCCAGGAGTTTCTCCAGAAGCAAAGTTTATTATTTACTGTTATTATGAAAATCACACATGTTCTTATCCCTAAGAATTTAGGATATTAGTCCATCAAAGAATAGTTTGAGGTTGTCTTACAAGCACTCCTGCACATCACATACGTGCCAGATTTGTGCTTGTTCAGCACCTTACTAATAAGTGGAGTGTGGCATAAAGGTGTCATACGACAGCCTTTTCTGTGTGTTTTAACCGACATTATTCTTACGAAAAACTTTCCACATGTCCGGCAATTTCACTTTTATGACATCCCTTGAGGATGCATCAAAAGGGAACTGCAAGACGTACCTCCTCTCAACAACCATCCACAGAACCAGACAACCCAAAGACCCGCTCTCACAAAAGGACGGAAGGATTTTTGTGTCATTTAAGTTAAAATCACAGCAGAAAAAAATGAAACTCTTCAATAGTAATTGAATGCTGTTTTCATGAAGCTGTTTTTTACTCGCCCACTGCACAATTTAAAGGCAACTCAAACTGTCAGTCCTCGGTGTGTGCATGTAAGGTTTGCACAGAAACATTTACGACCTTTGTGTAATGCGTGTGTTCACACTCCTGGTTCTTCCTCGCCTGCGAGACTCCTCTTCCCTATCTTTCATTGTCTTCTCGGATCAGGCGCAGACTCGTCTTTGCATGAATCTCTTACTAGCAGCCCACTCACCATGTCTAACAGTGATTGATGCTTCGTGGAGGCGCTCTCAGACAGAGTGTGCACTTGTCTGTGAGCGTGGGTGGATGCGTGCGTGTGCCCGTGTCTGACCTTCAGATCACTCTCCGAACCACCATCACCTCCATCCCTGCTTGAGTCTTGGTCTTTTCTGACCTAACTGTAATTTTCACGCATTGTTCCTGCAAAGGCCACCTAACGGAGTAAAGTCGCAGCGCTGGGAGGCGCTTGAGAGGATACAGCATGTCCTGCACTAACTGTTAATTGGTTGCTATGTATCTTGCAGAGGGGAAGGAGCTACAAGAGGAGAGATGGAGGGAGGTGCAGGTGGAAGGAATCATCGCAAATCGGGAAAGAAAGACAAGGAATGCCATTTAGCCTAGTAAAGAGGTGTGCTAGTAAACCAGAGGATAGAACCACAGAGAAGGCAAAGAGTATCGTTTGAATTAAAACAGAGATGGCTTTAAATAAGAAAGAAGTAACTGGAGACTACATCTTTCCATCACAGAAAAGTGAGCTGTCCTCTTTCCTTCGACAGCTTCACACTCTTCAATTATTTAAAAGTTTTCCAAAATACACTCATCTCTGCCGTTATTTGCTAATCTTCTCATGTTGGCCATCGGGTTTTCTTCCCATATCATTCTCCTCCCCCCGCAGTATCTCCACTGCCTCCCTTCCTCCCCCAAGGCAGTGATTTGTGGATCTGTCATACTTTGGCAGCTGGATCCCCCTGTCTATCTCCCTTAGAGAGGGGAGCAGGAGACAGAGATGGGGAAAAATAAGAGCGTGGATGAGAGGACATAAAGGTTCTGGCTCTGAATAATTACCCATCCCCTCCGTCTGTGCGCTGCCATCCTTCAGGTTGTATGAAATGTAGGCCGCCAATCTAAAAATGTTGCAGACAGCTCAGATGGTTTGCTTGAACATGTCTGAATTCTCAGACATTTAAAAACATCAGGTTCCTTCTTTTGAATCAGATGTTTGAATCCAAGAAAAAATAAGTGGATCTGACAACTTAAACCACATTTTTTATGTTCCTGAAAGCACCTTAAACTCCCCAAACCATAGACCTAACATCTGTTCACTCTCTTCCTGTTTATTATGCTTAACATTATGCTACTGGCTAATCTGTTCCGTTTACCTTGTAGATTAACTCTTTGTGATACTCTAATCAAGTAAGACACTGGTTTTTTTTTTTGTCCATTTAAATTTTACGGTAGATACTTCAGCTGAACATCTCTTGTGCAACTCCTAATTCCAACCAAAAATATTTATTTTTCCCCTTTAAATAGTGTCCAGTCTTCGCTATTGTTCACCCTTTCCCAAAAATCAAGACGTACAGGGAAATTTTTCACTTGTTTAACAAAAGCTTCCTTAACTTCCAGATATAGATGCATTATCAGACGAACAGTGTTGACATCAACAAAGTGACTGATGTATTGGGGAGTTTGGCGACCACAAGAGTATGACTCCCTGCTTTGCTCCATTTAGCAGGTGAAAGCATCTGAACTGCCCGTGTGCCCCAAGCAAGAAATCGGTGCATAGCAGAAGGATAGCTGTTTGCATTTCTCAGAGGGAAGGCAGACAAACCATCCACAAGACCAGAGCAATTTTTATCGCTTATGATTCTGGGAAATGGCTAAAGGCCGTCTAAAAACAATTAGGAGTACAATCAAAGAAAAACATTAACAACTGTAGAAAATATTTCTAATTCTAAAAGGGCCAGTGGGCTCTAGTTCTAGTGCAATTGTCTCAAAACTACTAAAAACAAAATGCTACATCTCAGCCGCTACAGGCTTCGGGAAATATGTTGACCTTTTGTGAAGTAAGGCTCAGAAAAATCTTAAATTGATTAAATGAAAGGATAACATCTCTTGTTAAAAACAAAAATGAAAGGTACTAAACTGTGGTTAAAAAAGCCAGCATTCTAAAATGCCTTAGTTACAATGGCCCTTACGGAAGGATATGGGCTGTATGCCGTCAAAAAATGGGCAAACCTGTACCAGGCATGCAAGCAATAGGTGCATGCTCATTGCACATCCATTGTGCACCCAACGAGGCCTGACTGTTAGAAATAATGAAAATAGGCAGTCAGTGTTTGTGTGGACATCCTACGTCAGGTATAGGCAAATCCAGGCCTCAAGGGCCGCAGTGTCTGCATGATTTTCATATATTCAAGCCCTATTCATGACTGATTACCTGGTTCAGGTGTGTCCAGCCAATTAGAACATGCCAAATCAGGGTATGTTGGAAAACATGCAGGAGTGCGGCCCTCAAGGCCTGGAGATGCCTTTCCCTGTCCTATGTATACCCTGTGCTTGCATCATTTGTACTGTCACTAAAGGGTCAGTACGCACATCTTTCTAATGGCTAGAGGGAGGCGTTCGGACACCACACAACAGCAGCATCGGTACGTTGTAAGTGTATGCAACTTATATTATTCTTTCAAACTCTTCACAATACACTTACAACAATGGTACGTTCCATTTACACAACGTCTTGAGGTTGTTGCGATCACCTCAAGAGAATTGCAGGACATCCCAGTGCTACCCTCAAAATACGGTCGCTCCTCTTTACCATCCTCCACAGACCCTGACAATCCAAAAACAAGTAGCAACTGTCTGGTTACAAGTGACTAGGACTAAAGATCAAGGCTTGTCTTTGCAATTTCAATGTTCAACTTTTCGAGAAGCACAAGATTCGTCTCACAGGATTCATTTCTGGAGGTCATTGCGGTTATTGGGACCTATCCCACTGGAAGTTCACAGAACCATCTAAGGGTCACAGATAGGCCGACACACTCAAACTTTTCAGAGACAATTTAGAGTCAATTATGACTGTGGAAGAAAGCTGAATTACCCAACAAAACCCACATGGATGGGGAGAACATACATTACATACACAGAAAGATCCCAACTGGGATTTGGACCAAGGCTTCCTAGCTGTGGGGCAACAGCGCTAACCACCACACCACTACGCAGAAGGTGTTCACCGCCTTCATTTAATTAATGCTCCCCGCAGATTTCCGTTCGCCTTCCACTGAGACTGCATCTTGCAAACCCACCGTTCCATCCTTTCTAATCCACAGGGAAGAGTCACGACTTCCCATGCCAAGGTCAGGTCCCTGACATTTGTACCACGTGATTCACTGTGTTATTGATGGAGACAGGCGGGGTGAAGTGTACAACCTCAGGGTGTGTTATCAAACAGACTCCTAGCCGCATGGCTGTACTACGTTAGTCATACGTGGTTGTTAAGCATGTTTTCTACCGTTTTAGAAACATGTTATACAAACCCCAAACACAAAGCAAAAAAGGTATATTTGGAATTCTTTTTACTGCTTCAAAATTTTTTTTTTCTTTCCAAAAAGCTAATCTTTACCTCTTTCTAATCCTTAAAGTGCTAATAACCACTTCTATGAGACAGTCAGTCAGTCAACAGATAGCCAGTCTTGAAAGCACTGAATTGATTTTACAGCTGTACCTAAAAACATTATCTGTGTTCAGCCTCTGCTGAAGTCTTTGTGCTCTACACACAAGCTGCTTAATATAGCACACAAACGTAGTCAAATACGTCAGCGCTTTTAGCATGCTTGACATTTCTCTCAGTCTGCAGCCAGCACATGCAAGTTGTCCAGTGACATTTGACACACCGTCTGGTGGAATGAAGGTAGAGTCAGAGCAAAACAAAAACGCATCAAATGAAAAACTGGAAACGGAGAGGTGTAAACGGGATTTATAACCCTGCAGAAAAGCCACTCTGCTTTTTTTCAGTTTCCACTTTAGGTTTGAGAGCTGTCTCATTTTCCTTCCCCTCCCTCCATTCTTTTTACTTTCTCCATGAAGTCTTACTCCCCTAGTCCCACCATGTTTCTCACCTCATCGTCACCTTGTTGCTTCCATCTGTCACACATGCCTGCACACACACACATCACCCCCCCACACGCACACACTACTCTCACAACACAAACTCACATTTAGGTATTTTTGGCATCCTCATTTCCTCTTTCCTGCACGGATCCATTTTACTTCCAGGGCTTTTCACGTTCATTGTTCCCCTGCTGTCGTATTTTTTTCAATCAGAATTTTTTTTAATCCTGTTTAAGCTCATCATAAGTTAACTTTAGTTTTTAACTAGTTTATCCTTTAATAGCTAGCTTAAAAAATATAAATCTTTCTTACATATCTGCTTTGTCTTTTCCCTTCTTTGTTGTCTTTTGGACTAGTTTAAGTTCTGCACAGAAAATGTAGGCTTCGCCGGTCTTGTTTTTTACTGTGCGTTTTAGCCAATAATTCAAAAGAACTCACTAAAATTTTGACCCCACTCCTACCCCTGGAAAACACACACACAAAAAATCCAAAACGCTTTTTAGATCAAACCACCAAAAAAGTTAAAGTCGCCAAAATCTCTATTGGGGCTCAAAAAAAGGTCAAAATCCATTAACGTAACCGAAACACACGTGTCAAAGGAAGTTTTAAAATTATTATGGGATGCCAAGGGACCTACGACATGGTGGACATTTTGAAGCAATGCATGAAATTTGGGAATTACTAAATTTCTGTTAAACATGGGAGAAATTAACGTTTGTTTGAGCAATATCTTTCGAATTTTCACAAAGTTAAGTCTGCAACCGTAGCATAAGTTTTATATACAAATTTGAACTCCTTCCACGCATTTCAGACTTTTGTCTCATAACTCCTCAAACATCATGGCTACTTTGAAAAAAGTTGGCTTTAAAGTTTTAAGATTTTTAATGGTGCTGTAAACTTGATAAAGTGCCATTCACCTGTTGCTCACACATTTTTTTACCATATTATTTTGAAAATGTCATATATGAAACCTTGGCTTAAGCTGAATAAAACAATAAGACATACAATATGATCACATTAGGAATGTGGTTGTGGTTAACAAATCAACCCTCTGTCTTCAAGGGAAATCCAAACATTTTCTTTAGCCAATTTTTCTAAAAATGTTACATAGGCTTTTTTTTTCCGCCCAGGCAATCAAAATATAATTTTTTTTTCTATGGAAATAAAAGCAACTGAAATGCAGAAAAAGTTTTTTCCATGAATTTGTCTCAAGCAGCTCAGACCAGGGTGGCGGGGCAGAGTGAGGGGTGTGTGGCACCTGCTCAGTTAGTTAGGGTGGATCAAAGGGAAGTGGGGGTTGGTGGCACCTTTGGGCCTTGCAGCTTTATTGCTCCATGTATTGTTCTTCATGAGCTTTATATTTTCATGCAACCGGTGTGTTCTCTGAATTTTCACATTTATGTATGTTTTTTTTCATAACCAGGTGGTTGGATCTCTACTTTTTTTTTTCCCCAGAATTTGTTTATTGACTTTTGGATTTGTGAACATTTGCAAAAACTGAAAAAGGAATTATACATAGTAATAGTAAACCCCTATAGAGCCACAACAAAAACTGCATAGGGCTACATTTAAACAAAAAGAGTCAAAAGAAGAAACTAAAAATCAAATCACAAACAAACAATTCAGCATAAGCAAAAAGAGAAAAAAACGAATTAATGAAATAAAAATAGGTAATTGTTACAAAAACGAGGAGACCATGATTGACCTCTTCCCGGGTTGGATCTATTCTGATGACTATTTCTTTTTCAAGTTTTGGCATTGTTTTAATCATTGTACAGTTTGCTGGCAAGGCGTTGATGCATATAAATATAGATTTGTAGTCGGTGGAAGGATTGATCTTAAAAGAATGAGAAATACTGTATATTTTAACCCAAGATATGTTTGTTTTCTATAAAGAAGCTTTCTTTTCTTTTTTTCTTTTAGTCATTTATGTTTGATTAAATACATAAAAAACTATATAAAAAGATTTGATTGTTTCTAGTTTTGATAGTCCTAAATTAGCAGCAAAAAAGGAAAATGTAGCTAATTGATGAAGTTGTTGTTGAGCAACATGTGGAAAGTTATGCAGACATGGTTACATAATTTTTATCACTGTTTCCGACAAAGACTGGTTACTTACTAGTGAAAACCATTGAAGAGAGTTGCCAAACATCCAAGAAGTGAACTTAACAGCAAAGTTCATTCCAGGGTCAGATCGTGCAACGGAGAGAGACAGCAAACCAAAGTCCTAGAGCTGTGTCTCACACTCTTCTGGCCTCATTTAGCATGTAAAATGTTAAGGTTCATGACAATTAGAAGAAGACTTGAAGAAGTAGGGTTTGTTTAAGGGTCTCCGAGAAGAAAGCCTTATCTTCTTTCTAAAAATAACTGCAACATGGCTCTGACTCACACAGCTACCTCTGGAAAAAGAATCACAAGAAATGAGGAGCGAAGACTTTTGGACGTCTGAAAGACTTACTTCCACAAAAATGGTGTTTTTGGTGTTTTTAGCATGTTTTTGAGACATTTTTTTTGATAATGGAGGACATTTATTAAGAAAATTAAACTCTAAATTTCTTTTCAAAGTATTTCTTTATTCAAATTCTTGTGAATCAAAAGCTGATAAAAAAAAAAATCCAGTTTGAAAAAGACGGAATTTGTTGAACCCGTAATTTTGGGTTGGGGTTAAAGGGACTGTGGGCTAGCAAAAGAGCATGTAAACAGAAAGCTCTCAGGTATGGGTGATGGGAAGGAGGGATTGTTTCTCGCCCACAGATCAGGGGTACATTTATGATGAAATACTGCTGCTCTCCAGACAACAACAGGTTTTTTTTTTAATTATATTTTGCCAAAATACAGCATACTTATATCTAAAATATGACAAGGAAGGCTTTTGAAATACTGTAGATCAAAAGATGGCTTGGTTTTTTAACATAAACACTACACAAAAGCTCTAAAGCACGGCGGCGGAGGTGTTATGATGTGGGCTTGATCCGTTGTTTTTGGAGCCAGCTGTTGGACTAAATCCGAACTCTTCCCTTCTTCCTAGCCCTTCTCACTTCCCCTTTACTTGACGGGGGAGTTTAAGTCCAAATGTCCCAGAAATGTATTTTTAAATCCGACCCTCTAAATCAGGGGTCTCAAACTCGCGGCCCGCGGGCAATCTGCGGCCCGCGGGATGATAATTTGCGGCCCCCGTCTTCATATGAAAGATTACTGTTAGTGCGGCCCGCAAGGCTGATATGAATGACAGTTGTTGTGTCCAGAGCTAAACGAACCAATCACGGTAAGGTATGTGGCTCTGGAGGGCGGGACATCGGCGGGCTGTCCGAGCCTCCTCAGTGAGCCATGAAGCTGCTGGAAGTGCTTTCTCACTGAACGTGATCCACGGGCCCCGCTCCTCTTTCGCCACGTGACAACACGTGATACACAGCCTGCCGCTTGTCAAAAAGCGTGTTTCTGCACCGCGCGCGACAATTCTGCGCACGCATCAAATATTCTGCGCGGACAAATCAGACCCTCGCGAGCGCTTTTTCCTCCTCCACGAGCAGAAAAAGTCCTCGCGAGAGAGACGGACTACTTCCGCGTGCGTGAGTGATGCCCGCGAGCGAGCAGAATCACCGGAGCAGCGCGGTCACGCACGCAGCAGCAGAGAGGAGATTCTTCTTCTGTGGTGTTTTTACCGTTCATTAGCGCTGCTGCGACTGTGCGTGAAATATCGAACCGGGTTGAAGACTCAGTGCGTGCCTGATTTGTGCGTAGAGCTTGAGACCAGATTTAAAAACTTGCGTTGCAACGCGCGCTCCAGACGCGGAGGCCAGGAATTCTGGTGTGCGGCGTTTGCATTGAGCTTCCAGTGAGCGCGCTGCTCTCAGCTCAGAAATGAAGGAGGTTCTGTAAATACAGACGTTTGAAACTGAATAAAAATAGTTTTCTCTTGTCCAGTGTTTGTCAGGTGTTTTCTCTTATACACCACCCCCCTCTTTCAGCTGCTAGCATCATTAGTATCCGTTAATTTGCTTAAGTTAAACGTATATCTCCTCAAAACATCATACTTTTATTATCATTAAAGAATAATAATAATAAAAACTTCTAAATAAAAAGTTTTATTAATTGTTATCTTTCTTTTTTTTAGAATACTTCCAAAACTTCCAGATCAAAGTAAAAACAATCTTTCCTTGTTTCCATCTACAGTAGTGATGGAATTCTGTCTTTTCTCAGAGATTCAGTTCTTTCGCATTGGTTCACTGTAAATTGAGTTTTAGGTTGTTTTTGCTATATTAAATTTATTATCAACTACTATGTAGGATTATGCACAATATCCATCACCAATGTAAACATGTTTTTATTTGCATTCCCTCCAGGAGGGCGCGCCCCACCATTTGAGAAACACTGCTCTGCTCAGTCAGTCAATATGTGGTTTCTACAGTCGTCTGTGTCTGCTGTATGGTCATTGTTATTATTTTAATTATTAATGATTGATTTTCTAATTCATTTTTTAAAATTAATTAATTTAATTCATTCATTATTTCGTGTTAAAAAGAAAGATATTTGAGAACATTGGAATGTTTTATCAGCGATTTTCTTTTTGAAATCCTGATGCGGCCCGGCCTCACCCAGACTCCGCCTCCAGCGGCCCCCGGCTGAATTGAGTTTGAGACCCCTGCTCTAAATGGAGGGATATAAAGTCCTCCCTGGCGAAACTAAACTGCATCGCGCTGAGAAGCTCTTTTTCTTCACATGGGTGCACTCTGAACCACAGAAGTCTACATTCAAATGTAAATAATTACCTTTTTAAAATGAGAAAACTGCTGTTGTTGTGTATATTCAAGAGGTGGAAGGTCTGTGCTAGCGGACCGGCCATTATTGGTGACGTCATTGACAAAAGTGAATCTGGAGGGCCATATGAAGGGGAAGGGAGAAGGGAAGAATTTGGATTTGACCTAAGAATACTTTCATTTCTATGGAATTAACAAAAGTTTAAAACCACAATTAAAGGGTAAATAATACTGGGTAACGCAACGAGTCAGTGATTTTAACTCTACCAGGAAATGAAAAACCAATGGTTAAAAAAGCCCCAGGATGCTAAACCCTTGTAGCTAATGCCTACAAAACCCTATAAGGAGATAAAGTAGAACTGAACGTAACTTTGATCACAAACATGGGAAAAAAAATCTTATACAAAAGTCTTGCTATCCTATTGGGCTAAAATTGTACTTTGATCGTCCTTTACACTCCTTTTGCCTTTTCAACATATGTGTACATTTTTCAAATATATTTCCCATCTGCGGATATTTTACACTGAGATTATTTCTTATTTCATTTTACATTCTGCTACATAAAACCTGAGGGTTTAAGGAATATAAAATCGTTTCCTGAACATGAATGTTTAAAAACACAACTGTGCATCTGTGACAGTGACAGAGAGTGTGAGAGATTGCATATCTCTCCTGCTGTTAGATAAATAGTATCTGCCACACACAGCAGTATGCTAGCAGTGCTTTATGGCTTCACTTTGTTCTGTGACAGTCTCACCTTGCCTGACATACACGGATATACGGTGTGTTTCTGTAGTCTTCGGTGATTGATGTAACTCGAGTAGTATATGTGACACAGTGGAACAAGTCAATGCTGATTCATTGAGACAGGGAGCAGTCACTGCAGAAACAACAATGTAAAGAAGAGCTGGGGAGAAATCGTTATCTGCTGTTAAGTAAAAGCTTTGTGATAGTTTTGTATGTCAACAACAGGTAGCAGTGGATGCAGTTTATTCTTCTGAAAAAAAATGCAGGGGGTAAAGTTTAATCTGCAAGCTCCGTTTTATTATCGTAGAGGACAGTTTTAAGATCAAATGTCAACATACGGCTAAATTCTCTACAGAGCTAATCTTTTGCAAAAGATTTGCCGCCTAACTCTTTGGAAGCGATTACACAACTCCGTCTAAAATAAACTTAAACTTATTTGAATATTCTGTGATTAGCATTTGTTGAATTAAAGAGAAAATGTGGTATTTATTCGTCGTTTTTGGACAAAAGTGGAGCGGAACGGACCTGTCTGCTGTGAGAAATCCAACAATGAGGAAACTGATCGTTATTTTATTTTGGGATGGGGACCAACATGAATTTCTTAGAACAACAAGCACTGGCGTCTTAAAAATTGCGGAAACTCCACTGTTCACCGCGGGTCGCCAGTCTGTCACAGGGCACCCCAGCACTCCCACACACACTCACATGCACAACTAGGGACACAATTTTAATAAAACTGTGTGGATTTTAGAGTAGAACATGGTATACTATGATCCAATGTATGAAACTATAGTTAATAAAACAATGTTTTACAACATTGTTGCCCCTCTATGCATATTTGTTGTTCCACTAACTGCCTGTGTTCATTCAAAGGAGGTCTGCGTTATTGAGAAATGACTATGCAAGCATTCATCAGCAGCTTTGGTCAGCCAATCATGACATCAATAATGGAAACATCAGCAAGAAAAAAAAGTCCAGTTTGTGAACTTTAAGATTGAGACGCTGTTCATGGAGGTGGAGGTTTTGTTATGGAGTCTTGAAAAATATCTTCAATAAAGAATTCAAGTGTCCTACTGTTAATATACTATTGGAACCTAAAGAATGTTGTAAATTAAATTTTTTTTTATCGCACAGCAGCAGCAAAAGTGAAGCGAGTGAGACAATTTTCATGAGTGTCGTGATCTTTGGCGCATTAAAAAAACAAGAAAAAATGTTATATTTGATTCTAGAATTTGTGCTTTTCTTGGAGTATATTTTGGTGGGATTGTTGCATTTCAGTAAGGAAGGTCTCCTCACTCTACATACCACTTATCAAATAGGCCTTCACAATAGCTCAGTTCTCCAACTTTTCTTCTCAGTCAATCACAATCATATTTCTGCTTTTAAATTCATGAACATTGATCTCCTAAAGTTCTAGACTGTTCTGCTGGCCTTCCTTAGACCCATTGTCAATCTGGATCAATAGACTAGCCATCCAACACCATTACCGTCTTGGCTCTTGGGTTGATCCATCTATGGTCCGAGTTTATCAGTATAAAGGCGGCATCAGTCTAACCTCCAAAGACTATATGGACTATTTCATGCACAGTTTTTGTATCAAAAATAAATATTTATTTATTCAGATTCCTTAGATATCTCCTTATTGAAATGACACATTTTCATTCCTAACTCGTCATATATGGACGTATGATTTGGTCTCCCTTCTCGTCACTTTTTGATGTTTTGGGTGTCACCAGCTCATTGCGTTATGGTGTGCTGGCTGTTCCCAATAAATCCGGGGTCCCCGAGCCTCAGGATGCCAGATGAGAACAGACGCAGAACCAGTACCAAGTTAGGGTTAGTGTACTGGTGCCAGTCCTATCCACGTCCTGGTACCGCTCCCCGTCTCGAGGGTTGGGGGCCACTGATTAACGTACGAATTCCTTGTCCAACCCTCAGGATGTTGTACCGTACTGGGTACTGGACGCAAAACCGGTACCAGGTTACAGTACCTTTACTGGTCCAGTCCACATCCTAGTACCGGTCCAGGTATTGAGGGTTGGGGACCCCTGATTCACTTATGCTTTTTTTCGTGGCCCAGAGGTGGGGACCTGTCATTTAATGGGAACAGCCAGCATGTGAAAAAACGATGAGTTTGGGACATCCAAAACATCAAAAAGTGACGCAGAGGGTGTCCTAACTATATGTGCATATATGACGAGTTAAAGATGTTGAATATTAATTCTGCTCTTTTAGCTTAATCCCTCAGTTCTATTTTGTTTCCAGGTGCAAACGCCCGTTCGCCAAAGCTTCTGAGGGTGTTTTATGGAGTGAATGTGATCAGACACAGGCGCCACGGCGTCTTCTCACAGGTTAGAAGCATTAAAACAAACCGTCCACTTAGTCCTTGCATGTTTCTCTCAGCACTTCTCTGTGTCTGGCTGCTTTCTTTGTCTTCTGTTACCCAGAGCAGGTCTTTGTCATGCGTATGTGAAGCGACAGTGTGCCTGTGCGTGCACTAAAAGCAGGGTGTGCTCTAAAGCCCGTGGCCGTCACACAGCACATCAACTGTCACAACCGACCTGACTCCCCCCTCTGAGGATCATGCATGGCTGAGTGTGATTAGGTTAAACACACTCTCTAAATAAGACTTGACGTGGTGCGGTATTGTGTGTGTTCGCCGGATGGCGTGCTTTTTTGTGTGTGCGCGCGGTGCCAAAGTGTGCAATGAAAACTGCTCGTCGCGGATGCCAAAACCTCCCATGTTGCTTTGCAATCGCCCTGGCTGTTCAATGTGGGCCGGTTTCAATCAGATACGTTGCACACTCTCACAGAACCACACACAGCGTCCTGCAGAGCTTAGCTTTGCCGCTGCTTCTTTACTGATAACCACCTCAATTTAAACTCACAGTGGGAGCAACCTTCACAGACTATTTTCATCAAAGACGCCTTCCTCTATTACTCCTTATTGCCTCCATTTCCATAGTTCTGCTTGTATGGATCAGTCACATTTCTTGAAAATCAAACGGCTTCTTTTCGTTTTGGAAAAGCTTCACAGCTGCAATTCAGATTTAAACCACCAGCCTGAACTGTCACTGCTGCTGACACTCAAGGTTACGGCTCAGCTGATATCATCTTTGAGCCTGCAATGGCGAGGCTTGTTCAAGATGGTCGGCTTATTAGGGTTGGATTTCACTCCCTGACAGAGAACATGACAGAGCATGTGTACGGACTCTATTTAGAGGATAGGAATTAAATGACATGACGCCGCATGAGCACATCGACCCGCATTCAGGGTTAAGAGTAACAGAGCTGTTAAATAAAGCTCCTTTGCAGAGTAACAAAATAAAAAGAATTAAAGGGGCTGAACCCATTTTAAAAAAATGTGGATTATTTTATCTTTCGGTTGCTCCCTTTGGGGTTCGCCACATCAAATCTGTTTAATCCTGTCCTCTGTCTCACCCTCACTCACACCAACCAACCTCATGTGTTCCTTCATTCCATCCACACTGGAAAATACGTCCTTCTCAAGTGAAAAATATAGAATAAAGGACGTTTTTTTCCTTTTTATATGTGAAAAAATCTGCAGATGGAACCAGTCGAAGTTGTCTTGGTAAACTTCTTAAAAGCGGTTATGATATCCTACCTTTTTAGGACAAAATAGTATATATAAACACTAGTTTTTAGGTATATTATTTTTGCTAAAATTACTTGGTTGTATTTGTGCTTAAAAAACACATGAAAAATGAGAAATATTGGTCAAATGAAACTAACGATTTGAAAACTAGAAACAATATTCAGGTGTTTGCTTCATACAGGGAACTGTTTGGATTTTTAAATTTTTTTATTTGTGAGACAATGTCACGTTAATGCAGCAACAAACAGAAATACATTTGTAAATGTAGTAAAATTTTCACGTTCTTCCGATGAAATATATTTTTACATACGGAGCCTGATAAACCAAATGGTTCCAGCCCATTTTTTGGTTTACTGCAACTCTTTGGTGGGAAGTCTGTCTTTCCTTGGGTATGCATGTGAGTGTGTATGGGTGTGTAGTGAGCGGCTGGGTTACGCCTGGTTCACACTGGACGTCCGGAACGAAGGCCGCTTCCTTTCAGCGCCTTTGTTAACCTATACTGTGGTTCACAGAGACGCGGAGTGCCGCGGTCCTCCGCGGAAGGATCGGGCCATGCAGCAGAGCGATTTCGACGATCCGCGTCAATTCTGGCAGGAAGTTACATCAAGATGTATGAGAGAATATGGTTTATTTTCAAAATATAACAATTCTTTCACAATAAAACACAATTGAAAAATCCAATCATGTTTTTTTTTTTACCTAAACAGACTGTAGAGACTAAAATAAACACACAATCGCAACATGCACACACGTGCGCGTGCGTACACAAGCAAAACAGACACACACAGATCAACATAGTGGGCTGACTCCAGAGCGGGGGGTGGGGCTGGGTTTTGGGTGTAAACAAAACGAGAGAGAGGCGGAGAACAGTTCTTCCTAGCAGAAACATAGGGTCATATTTTTAGGTTATTAATTTACCCAAAAACAAAAAAAAGCTCTAGCAGAAGCACCTGACCGTCAACACACTCACATTGTACTGAACCACATCAACGTTCACTTTCAAGTGAACCGAGACCCTTGTTTTGTGACCTTTTCACTTGTCAAGCCAAGCTTGCTCTTTAAGGAAACTGAACTGAAAGCGTCCCTGTAGAGAAGCTATTAATGCATCACTACTATTTTCAGAGCTGACATCCAGTGTCGGCACAGATCAGGGATGAAATTCTGGACGAGCATTTTTTTCTCATTATTGAACGCTGACTTTGTTCAACAAAAGCCTCTTCCAGCTTTGGATCTAGAGTCCTGAGGTTGTCCCTCATGCGTGCTTAGCTCTGACTGCAGCTCCACTCTTTACATGTATCACTGAGCGCTGGTCGGTGGGTTTTCCTCTGTGTCCTCTGTCTGCCTTAATCACACTGCAGTGCTGCTGCTCCCTCATCTGCAGACAAATGGTCCCACAGGATAGCACATAATAATGCACACGTTAAAAGCAAGCTTTCTAAATGGATCACTGCCTTGTAAAAGGATTTTATGATCGCTTTTTTTTTTTTTTTTGCATTTGTTTTTATTGTTTTAAGCAGTTTTATTAACCTAGAAGCTTGTATAAAGGATAATTTCCTCTGTGAGTCATGCTAATGATCAGGGGACGTCTTTAAAGACCCATTCTGATCATCTTTTGATCCATTTTTTTAAGTGCTGCCAGGGGTCTTTTAATTATGATTTGACCTTTTTTATGAAAAAAAATTATAAAAATCAACGTTTTCTAACATAGTTTCTGAAAAGTGGCAGTTGCTCCTCTTCCCATCATCCATCTGTTTACGCAAGGGGTGTCAAAGCTTATCCTTATCACTTATTCTATTGTTTATTGTGCTTATTTCTTGATCTCTTGTTATGCCGGTCTTGTGTTCCCTCTACTCCCCCTAGAGGCACAATTGCACATTGCGCTTATTACTTTAAAGAATCATAACTTGCCACATGAATGGGCTAGAAACATGCTTTTTTTGTCAACATCCTTATGTTTTTTTTTTTTTCTTCATGAATGGGCCGGATTGAACCGTCTGGTGGGCCGGATGCGGCCCGCGGGCCGTATGTTTGACATCTCTGCTTCACACACTCTCCGGCGAGCTTTTAGCCCCCACACCTCCAACCTAACAAAACAACAAAAATGTTGGAGCTATCCAGCAGTATAATTTATAGCCAGATTAAACAAGGAAAATGAAGACTTTCATGGATCTACTCATCTACAAGTGGATGCATCCGAATTTTCCTTCAAACAACACTTTTTTCTCTGCTCCTGATTCACCACGATTTAAATGGATACTCAGGAATGCAGTTTTAAAATTAATTTTCTTTATATTTATCCTCCATCATCAGAAAAATGCCTCAAGATTATGTTAAAGGCACTATTTTCATTGAAGTGGGTCTTCAATAAATAAACATCATCATCAAATGTGCGGTAAGACCGCTCTCCAGCTTCAGGGACCCACAATCCCATTCGTTTAGTCCAACAAAAGACAAAAAAAACTCCACAGAAAACAAGCTAAATAAACACCTGACACAAGTCTAGAGGTGTGATCTGCTGCTGTGTGAACAGATCAGGTCACGAGTGCATGCGGGGGTTCTCTCGACAAAACGTAGATCCAAAAATACAGCATCTTTTTTTCAAGAGCAGCTCATCACTCTTCAATTAGAACATCGCCGCTGGCTCTGCTTTTGAAGGGAGTTTGAGCTGATCTGTCACCGATAGTGTAGAACAGAAAAGATGGATATAGTCAACAGATATCCAAGTCAAAGTGAAGCTGCATTAAAATGCAATGAGGACGGCGACGGGCACTTGCTGATTACTCCCCCACATAGAAGCTTTTTAAAACTATTCTCTTCACACGAGCGTCTTCCAGCCGCCTGAGAGCCGATGAGACTCATAAATAACTAACATGTTAAAGACAGTCATGTCCGATCCAAACTTTTAACCAAAAACTAAGAAGGCGAAAAGGGATTTCAAAAGTTAAGGACTTCTATGGTGTGCAGATATTGGGAGAGGGGGGCAGGTTTGGGTGTCAAAGGTATAGAAAACCACACTATCATCGTATCAGCTCTTCTATACATATGTCTATCTTCTCTTTTGATCTATTTGATTGTGGCTTGCTGAGGCAGCATTTATCTTTGGTTTTCTTTAATGTCTTTTTGTTGAATTGTACATCTGCCTGTACATCCATCCTTACATTTTTTAAAATTTCATTTCGTATTTCTTTAGATTTTTGCGGGCTATCTCGTTTAGGGGCATTTAGTGGGGTATTGCCCCCTTTGTTTTTATTTATTCAAATTGAAAATCAAAAGCAAAACAGGCGTAAAAACTCAATTTAAACACAGCCACAACAGAGGACAGTCCTCTACTGAACATTTCTCCATCAGATGTGATGGATTCCGTACAATAACCCACAAAAATCACATATCTTACATTGTAAAAGGGAAACATTGGATCAGTGAAGAAAAAAATCTATAATTTATAACATAAAAAATATTAGTTTTTATCATATAATTTTTTTATTAGTGAACCATCAACTCCAAATTTGAATTTGGTTAAAACTTCAAAGCAGACAAAAAATTTGGTTTGTAAAATTGATCAGCATGCTTGTAGAGTATTGAAGGAGAGGCATCGAATACGCTTCTGCTTATTCGTTTTTATTGGTTTTTTGGGTATTCTGTAAATTTTTTGTAAATCATGGAAATGACAAACTAAACCAACAGACCTAAAACTAATAAATGTTACATATTGCAGAACTTTTCCTAATTGATCAAATTTTTCACTTTTCTTACAGTGTAATATATAATTGTAAAATTTCATATTTCTATTAAGAGGATTACACTTGAACCTAAAAAGGGAAAAAATGTTTAGGAGACAATTAACTTACCTTGTCATCAAATACCCTAAATTGTCTTTTTTTTATGATTATTGATGAAAAAAATTTTCACAGGAAACAATTATACTGAATCCAAGGGAAAGTTTATTTTACAATTACTATACTTTTTAAATTAATGCAAATTAGCAAGAAATTTGTTTTGTAAGATGGTGTGAGAGTTAGAAGCATTTGTGTCAGCTTCTATGATTGTGTGTGAGCTGCAGTGGTATTGTGTTCATTTTTGACAACTGTAAAGGTAAAGATTATTTTAGCCAAAAGGTATGTGTGTAACTGAGTGTGTGTGTAGACAGGCCCCGCCCATTCCAGATTGTTATTTAGACCTGGTTGTTATAGCATGTTACTACTCTGTGTTACCTTCTTTGTTCTCTTAACCCCACTCTTTTACCCCCCCCCCCCCTTTGTTTCCGTCCGGTCCAACGAAAAAAAAGAAAAAGATACAACATAATTAAAATAAAGTTTAGCATGAAATACAACAGGGGTTTATTAAGTATAAACCCCTGTTGGGACAATAAAATCTGTCCAACGCAAGAGGCTCTCAGCCCGTATCTGCTTGCTCAGCTGTTGGACAGGACAAGTTAAAAAAAAAAGAAAAAAAAAAAAGAAGCATTTTTAAACTTCATCTTTCCTGATGAACTAACAATCGTTCCTTTTAACTTTATGACTTCGCACTATTTAATTATACTCTTATTTTCAAAAAATACACTTTTACATTTAATGACTGTGTATTTTATTCAGAATGTTCTAAGATTTAACCATCAGATATAAAAATAGATTTTTTTTTTACGGTTTTAATGGATTTGCTCAACAAAATTTATTTACTTTTATTTCAATTCACAATTTAAATATTAGAGAACTGAACTGCAAAAAGAAGAATGGAAAGAAACTTATCAGCCATCGCGTAAAATATCATAAACAAACATTAAATAAAAATGAATATTCAGATAAATGCAAATACAATGACTTTTTTCAGAATTGTCTTCAAGTTTTTGACAGGAAATAATGTGCAGCATTATAAATATCAATAGGAAAAGCAAAAACCCTTTTCAATAATGTTCATCTTATCTATACAGTGCAGGTTTTTTTTTAGCATTTGTGTGTAAAAGTAGTCACATCTTATATTTCTTTTTACTGTACACGAGAGCTAAATTGTGAAACCCTCCACATGCTCAGTTTTGTATCTTACAAGTCAAAATAGAGATTTATGTCAACTTTCTTTGATTGTTTTCGTCTTCTTCATGCCTCATGCCTGGCGGGCTCTTCTCATCGACAAGATCTTTTCCCCTTTCCTGCTTCTCCTCTTTGGCCTAACGCATTCATCAGGAGTCCTCTTTGCAGAAGGTTATGCCTCAATATCTCCGGATAAAAAGGCTCAAATGAATCCAGATCCTTCAGTAATCCTGTCAGTGAGCCTGCAGCTGTCGCGGCTAATCTTCGCCATTTAACGTATTGCCACAAATTGCACCTCGGTGAGAGGCCCTGCAGCGGCGCGTATCGCTTTCCGACAGACACACAAGGCGCTCGCCTCTGACGCACACATACTCATGGCCTCCTCTTAAGCACAGAAATCCTCCCTTTGATCTGGATCGCTGCTCATGGAACCGGCACCTCGGTCCGGCTCCAGATGAAGCGCTAAGTGCCTTTCCGTGTAGCTGCAGCCGGGGAAACTTCAACAGCTTCTTTTAACCTGTGAGGTTACAAAAATTCTTCAAATACACATGCAAGTACGTATCTATGTCTGTGGGATCAGTGTGACACAGAAATGTAGTGTTTATGCAAACTCTTCATTAAAAATGCTCCAGATGATCCAGAACGGCCGACCTCGGGTGGCAGGTAGTGAACACGCCTACGAAAGCTTTTTCGGAGAGCACAGATTGATGCGGTCTCGAAAGCGTCCCGCTCCGTTCCCGTCGCTGACCGCAGCTGCGTGTGCAGATTCCAAGCGACGCCCGCGGACGCTGTGGCGTGTGAAACCGCAGGGAGGGCGCCCTTGAAATGACAAAGCGAAAACAATTTACAACCCCCGTCCTGTATCGATGCTCGCACCCACGTGCACTCCCGATCGCCTTCCTGCTCCAGTCTAAATGTGGCTGTGGCCACGGCATACGTGCAAGTGGATCATGAAAACAGAGAGCACACTAAATCCTCCATGATAGCACAAGTAGTTTGTTTTGTTAGCATGTAACCAGAGGTTTGAGGAAAAATGGTGGAACTGATTTTATCTTCTCTTTTTTGTCCAAAACGTAATTTTCTTTGTTTTGCCAAGCTGCAAAACCATCACCATTTCCGGAAAACCTCATAGTTCCACCAGCAACACCACCGGAGACATTCATCCCCCGGCCCCCCCTCTCTTTACAAGCCCAAGTGTTGTGTGTTCAGCTTGAGGAAGAGGCGGGCCGACAGCTTCATCACACGCAGAACTCACTTTAACAGGAGCTTTTTCCTCTGCCACAGGCAGATTAAGGGCAAACATTTAAGCCATTCCAATTTGAAAATCATATGCATAATCTAAATGCATGGGGATGTGTGTGTTTGTATTGGGGATACCACCATTCTCGCTTTACGTTACACCATCAAACTGAATCAACAATTGTTTCATGTTAAATAGTAAAAAAGTAAATCGAGAAGATTCTTAATTTTTCTGTTATTGTGCAAATGCAACTTTACATAAAAATATTTTAAAAAGCAAAGCACACATGTTAATTATGTGTTTTTTTTGTTTGTTGTTGTTGTGGTTGCACCGGTTGTCTATCCCTGCTTTGGCTCAGTATTAGGCTACATGGTTTCCCTTTGTGAATTGGTAGAACTATCATCACTAAAACAAAAAAAGAATGCACGATTTAAAGAATTTTTTTTTTTTTTATTTTAACCCCTTGAAGCCTCCATTTATGAAAGAGAAAGCTTTCACGTATTTTTTTTCCTTTCCAATAGATGCTAAATTGCTGTAAATTCTGCAGTATTAGGCACACTCTATCAATCAATCATTTCATTCATATAGCACTTTTCACCAACACAAGGTGCTTAGCAAAAAGACATAAACATTAGTTAGAAAAACAAAATAAAAAGTCAGAAAGACATGTAAGATAAAAAGCAACAGCATTTAAAACAGCAACACACAAATAAAGGAACCGCTGCAGCTAAAATATGAGGAGACACTGCATTGATTAAAAGACAGACCGGGTAAAAGCATAAAAATGATGAACCATAAAACCCATAAAATGCTTAAAAGCCCAACATATAAATAAAAATTAAAGTCTTAATTTTATAACTGTGCCTTATCATCCATAGCACCTTATATATGGATTAATTCAGGTTGTGCTCACTGATGTGGAAGCTACACCTCACTGTCAAAATGTTTGGTTGTTTATTTTTGTGAATACTCTAACACAGCTAACATGTTGCTCTGTGTATTCCCAATAGATTTGAATTTGTAAAGTTAGAGTACTGTTTTTTTAAGGCCTATCTGTCTGTTTTTTTCATGTGTTGCAAACTGGAAGTTACAGATATTGTACATTTGCTAGCGCGGCTAATGTGTAGCGATGTCCTTTTTTTATGTCTCACTAACACAGTTGCGAGTTAGCATTGTCACTGTAATGCTTGATTTAACGGTATCAGTCTATTTTTATATTGTAAACATGCTAACGTATAGCTAACGTGTAGCGATGTCAGACTGAGTTATGTTTTATTTGCCAGTTACATGGTTACAAGTTTGCGTAGTCAAAATATCAAATTCCTTTTAGTGGTATTAGTCTGTTTTTTAATGTGTTGCAAACCAGGTTGGGATTTGTAAACATGCTAACGCAGCTAACGTACAGCGATGTCAGGCTGAGTTATTATTTTTATGCTACTTACACAGTTAAAGGTTAATGTATTCACAATATGTAATGCTTTTTAGTGGTATCAGTCTATTTTTTTGTGTTAGAAACCAGGTTGCCAGTTGCAGATATTTTCAATATGCTAACGCTGCTAACATTGCTAACGTGTACAACCAAGTTCTGAAGTAGCTGTGAACTAGCAGCTGACAGACTGAGTGACTTTTCTCTGACTAATATATCACTTAATGGGTCTTACAGTCGGGTTTGCCTTTTTTATTTATGATTCAAGTTCCAAAATAGATCAATCATTGACGACGCGACTCATAATCTGATAATCCGGTGTGGCCTGAAGTCCGGAAAATCCAGTAAGGCACGTTTGGAACGGGAGTTGTTGAATGCACATTTGTGCACGTACGAATAGACACTTTCTTTTTAAAATGTAAACATATGAAGTGTCTGCCATCCAGCTCTGCTTCTGTCACTCTCTAAAGCTGGGGTGTCCAAATCCGAACCTCATGGGCCGGTGTCCTACATGTTTTCCAACCAGTCTGCAATTGAAGCTCTTTATTGACCAAACACACCTGATCCAGGAAATCAATAGCAGATAAGGCAGGATTTCTGGAAAACCAGCAGGACACCGGCCCTCGAGGCCTGGATTTGGACACCCTTGCTCTCAAGTTTCCCTTCAGCCGAAAGCGTCTCATCTTCTCCAAAAGGCTCGTTGGGTCCATTTATTGAAGCTCTGTGATCATTTGCTCTGGGTGAGAGTTCACACTCAACGTGAGGGATAACAGCCGAGAGGCCGGGCTGTGAGTAAAAGAGAGCGAGAAGATGGAGGGAGAAAGATGAAGGGAGAGGTTACGGAAAAACGACATAAAATGCACAACAAGAAAAAAAGAAAGAGAGTCCTTGAGGGGAAAAAAAGCAGAAGATCAGAGAAGAGTGGCAGCTAATGAGAGAGTGTGGAAAAAAAGGAAAAGTCAGATGAGGATTACAGATACTGCAGTAGGAGAGCAAATGAACTGATGCACTATTGAATTCTTAGCCTGATTTACAGCGGATTTTAACTACCCCCAGCAATCAGTCAGGGGTATCTTAATCCAGCTGTATCTTTGGTTGAGTCTGGATTTTACAAATCTTTACCACCCTGGATAAGTCGGAGACTAAAAAGCAGAACTCTTTTTTTTTTTTTAATCCCCTTATGGTTTTTGAAAAAAGTTATGATGAATCAAGAGGATCCCTATAAAAAGCAGGGAATAATGTAAATATTTGACTACTACTCAGTCCTTAATTTTTATCAGGACAATGAGTTTGTATCAGCTGCAGACTGACGGGTCCTAATGATGAAGAAAGAAGGAGGACAAAATGGATGGATGAGGAGACGAAGGTATGGGAGGAAAGATGAAGAGATCAAAAGGGAGAATGGGGACATGGTAAATGATGGATGGATGAGAGTGTGTGGGAAGGAAGAATAGACGGATAAATGTGAAAAGAGGGAGTGTGGTCAAGAAAAATGGTGCTGAGGGAAATATATAAAGAAATGGATCACAGAGAACGCAGAGATTTGTCAAAACTTTGATTTTTCTGATCATTTCTCACAAATGTATTGAAATAAGTAAATTATATAAGTGCTTGTATACAACTGTGAATGTATTTTGCACATCAACTAACACTAAACAGTACTTCCTGCACTTCAATTGTTATCATTGTAACAAAAGGAAAGAATTAAAGGTTATAAAGAGAATTTAACTCAATTACAAGATAAATTTTAATAACTTAGAAAAAAATATATAGTTCTACTTTTGTTTACAAAAAAATTAAACACTTATATAACATGAAATGCAGTTACCTCTGCAGACAGCTGGTTTGGAATACATCTACACTTATTTTCTCCAAAGGTAAAAAATTAAACATCACGAAAACTTCTTGCAGTACCTGCAGCTATTTAGAGACGTCAAACTTTCTCTTACTTTTTTGTCTATGTCAGGCTTGTCCATAGTTCGTCCCATTGGCTAAATGTATACCACATTCAAACTTTTACCGGCTCCTGTCATAAAATCCATAATATGCAGCCTCCGGCACTTTCTAAGAACAATGTCTTGATTGCGATTGGGTAAATTTCATTACAGCCGTTGTAAACCTGAGGCAACAACCTGACCTTCAGAGTGTCAGGAGTTCTGTCTCTCCTCTCTGTTCACCAGCTGGAACCATCCCTGGACTGTTTACTCACTACATCTCCCAACCACCTCAGCACACAGTCTTCAGATGCCATTTACCCAAATCCCATTGACAATAATCCACCTGAACAACACATTGTCACTCCCAACTCAGCATAAGCGGTGTACAAAGTTTCACTCAGTATGAAGTGTTACTCCAGCGCTATCTTTCTAAGTTGACATTCTGCTTTCCTAACCCTGTTTCTGCTCCGACTCCGTTTGTCCGCTGCCTGCCCCGACCCATGCCTAAACTAACGATACGCAAAGTCTGATCCGTGAAACGCCTATGCTCGTGACTGACCTCTGTCTGCCCAACCCTGCCTTAGCTTTATGGAGTTTAAGTTGTTTCTGACTCCTGCTCTGTCAGCCCATCTTGTTAACTGAAAAATTCATATGAGTTGAGCGTAAAAGTCTAATATGGAATGATGTACTACATTTCAAATCCAGACTTAATGTTGACAAAAGGTCTTATTTTCAGACAAGACTTTTCATTTATTCTATTTTTGTTTTTTTATTTGAAATTCACACTAATTTAGGTAAAAAGGCATTAAGAGGTATATCTGTTCTTACTCCTTTACTAAAAATATAAAAGCATCTACAGCACAGAATCTAGTGATTTTAAATGTTACAAACATCACTGTCAACAGTTGAAGGTTGATCAAAAGCACCAATAGCCTAGACTAGCTTCAGGTCTTCACGAGTCAACCTTAGGTTGTGTGCCTTGACCACGAGGAACTTTCAGAGTAGAATGACCCCACTGTAGATTGACATACTTTAGCAAGAATGAAACTGGATTGGGAGACAAGTTGACCACCTGATGTGCCGTCTGTACGGTATGCTCACGCATGAGTAACTGGTTTCACGCTTGCACGACCGTGGCCTCTCACACGTTAGCGTGATCTTCACCCTGAGTGTGTGTGTGTACTTCGTCTCTGTCAGGGTGTCGGTGACGTTCACAGGGAGGGTATAATTGGCGCTGGCCTCATGTGGCACCGTAACAACAATCCACAGAAATCAAGGGCGCATTGATGCAAACAAATACTTGCTCTCCAACACACACAAACACACACCGTCCCTCCAGTTTGCCTTTTCACTTAACACCCATCCTGCAGACTCCCATGATACTCATTTCCTTGTTCTGATTTCAATGTCACACTGGTCCCACCTCCACTCTTGCATGCACCCCCCTCCCTCTGCATCAAAAAGCCTTTCGACTCTTTTTGTTTCTCTTGGTCCCTACCTCTCCCCGCATTTTCTCTCGCCACCTCCGCCTCCTTTCCTCTCCCTCCACTGTTTGCTTTTCTCTGTCGCTGCCTCTTTCTTCTCTCTGGCAGGCTAGCAACATGCAAATCATGACCCACAAAAGCAAATCCGTCTCCTATCTCCGAAGAGACCTCCAGTAAAGCAGAAGTCCCCGGAGCTCGGATATTCCCCGCTTACTTCTTCTTCTTCTTCTTCTTCTCTCCTCCTTTCACGCAGACCTTGATTCAAGGTTACTTTTGTGAACTACTGTGTATTCTGTTAATTCCAAGAATTCCAAGTCATCTCATTTTTGTGTGTTTTTAACTAAAAAACTCAATAACAGCAGGATATAAATGGACCACACAAAGAAATTATAATTTTAATGCAAAACATGAAAAGTAGCCCTGATTTGGAAACAGTCGTCCCGCTATGCAAGACAGCAGGGAGGATGAAACATTCAGATCTGTCCAGCTGAGACTATTAGATGCTGACTAAAATGGGTCAAAACTTCAAAGAAAAATGAAAAAAAACAATTTGTAGGAAAATAATTAAGAATCTGTCTTCTGTGTCTTAATTTAGTGTATGATTAAAAGTAAGTGTTTTAGTCCTAAATCTGACGGCAACTGATTTCTGTGTTTTCCTTTTTTTTTATTTATTACTTTTAGTTTAAATTAAAAAAAATGCAGGTGAAAGAAAATATGAAATAGTAGATAAGTAAATGTTTTCATTTAAACACATCTTCATCTTGACACAGCTTTAACTATATTCACCTTTCTATGACGGATGCATGAAGAAAGGGGCATCTGGGGCATTCTCTTTAAGGTGGGGGTACTGTAAGAATCCGTTTTCTGTATCTTTGTCCTCTTTTGTTCCTAAAATTTGATTTTGTTTCCATATTTGTGGAGCCTATATGTAGTTTCCGTACTGGTCTTTTACATTACCAACCATTTCTGAGACAACTGATAACTCATTTCCACTGAGTGCTCCAGATTGGGCTGGTACAGTATTCTGAGTGTTTTCATTACAAAATAGACGTATTAGGCTTAACCAACGTATACCATATACCGTAGTGGTTAGCACTCAGGTTTGATTCCGGATTGGGTCTTTTTTTTTCCCTGTGCATGCGCAGGTATTCTTTTGGCACTCCGACTTCATCTAGTCTGAAAAAAACCTGCTTCACAGGTTATTCAGTGACTCTTGTCCCTATGTTTGAATATGAGTGTGTGTGAGTTGGTGTTTATTACATTATGAGGACAACAATCAGTTAATGCTGTCACAGTAGGTGGTCCTGTGTGTAATTGTGTGGCTCGGCAAGACTGGAGACTTGTTTAGAGTGTATCCTGAAAAAAACAGAAAATGCTTTAAAACTGTTGTTTAATTCTAGAGAAAAAAGTTTGTTTCTGCTCTTCATCCCTCAGCTCTTGGTGCTGTCCATGGTGCTGAAAGCAGTATAGCTTTACAATTAGCTGGTGTCGCTTGGCTGACAAAATCTAAATGATCGGAGTTTGCTATCCATCTCCATTTCCTTCCCATTTTTTTGCCTCCACCATCTGCTCTTCCCTCACTCCTCCTCCTCCTCCTCCCATGCAACTTCTTACTTTGTATTTGCATTCTAAGACCTGATAGCCACAAAGTCACACTTTTTCTGTGTTATCTTATCTTGTTAAGTGTCACTTCTGAATGCATTTTTTTTCACACATGTAGCCTTTAGGCATCACATGCTTGTTTTGTATACTTAAAACAGACTTTTGCATGTTTATATTTGTATGTATATGATCAATCCTTAAAGTTTTCAAGTCAAATGTGTTTATAACACATATGGATATTTTTCATTTTAATCCTAAATTTGTTCTTCTAGCACTCTATTATTTCAATGGCTTTTCCAACAAAGGATACTCTTCCCTTGATGCCGAACTGATGAAGTTTTCTGCTTCTTATTTTCAAAAAATGAGTCACTTTGAACCATTTTAGTGGTTTTCTTTGTGTTTCAGGGTATAAGCGAGGCAATTTTCCTTTTGGAGCCCCTTATTTGTCCTGGAGTTACTTAAAGTGCTTTACAGAAATGTAAAAGCTATGAAAACATATATTAACATTAAATTAAAAGAAAATAACAAAAGATCAAATTAATAATATGCAAATTTTGTAAAACAGAATTTTAAACTAAGGGAAGTATCAACATTTTAGGTTTGGACTTAAATATAGAAAGAGTGTGATGCGTCTGTTTTTAAAATAGACAGAGAAAAAGGAGATGGAGAGTAGAGTGGGAAGTGTGTCTTCAGGGCAGTTCTCCACACCAGACAGAAGCAGCTGACCAGCTGTCCTGCTCACAGCGAGCAGCATGCAGCGCCGTTTTTTTTTCTTCTTTTTTGTCATCTATTTTTTTTTTCAATCTAGAATGCATTTTTTTCATACTTTCTAATCATATTCTGTCTTTTAACACCTTTTTCTTTTATCCATCATTATTTTTTTCAATACAAAACATGTATTTTGCAGACTGTGCTTGGCTGTATCATATGTAGAAACTCACACATACTCTTCACATTTCCACGCCTGACTCAGTAAATGTAACGGTCAAGTCTTGGGTGTCTCCTCTAGTTTCCATCTCTTCTATCCCTCCAGTTCCCATAGTGTTCTAATATTCAAATCCTAAAGCAGAAAAATGCAAAAAGTCCCTTGTTCATATCAAAATACTTGTTAGAACCCTACTACAATTTCTTTGTGTTATCAGTTTTTGCCTTTTTTTAGCTAAATCATTAGCCTCATATTTGTTACACAACAGCAGTATATTTAGAGAAACTAGATCAAATACTTTTAAACTTCCTTTTTTCATCACAACAAAAAACAATATTCCTAACTATAATATCAGACCAAATTTGATAAAATCATGTTGTTGTTTTTTTTATCAGGTTAGATTAATGATCATTTTTATGTGAAAGTTCTCATTTAACATACTATATTTATATTTTTTGAAAATGTGTCTGGTAATTCAAATAAACCTGTATAAATAAATATAAAATAAAAAAAAAGTATAACTGTAAATATAAATATACCTGTATAAGTATAAAAACTTTTAACCTCAGTAACACTTTAGATGCTGCAAAACTCTAATATAATGTTGACCAAGATAATTAATGCCCTCTGTACATAATGGTCTCACTTTCTGTGTTAATCAATCTTATTTAGCTTACTGTGCTAATAAATATCTAAATAACATCCTATAAACACATTAATAATGTTTTTTAATGTGTTAATAAATCTATTTAAGGAGTCTTTTTATAAAGTGTAACAGTAACTTCCAACTTTGCTTGCAACGTATGAAAAACACAGGCTGACATGGCTAAATTAAACACCACTGTGACTATGCTAACTCCCAACCTGTTAGTAAAACATTAAATAAACATATCTTTTTTGCATGTCTGAAGTGATTATTCTTTAACTTGAACAGTCTGATGCTGCTGCATGTTAGCCGCTAACACGGCTTTGACAGAGCGCCGTGTTTCTATCAAAACCACTTCATCACATGTGTGTGCATAACCAGAATTCATGCGTATATAAAGCACTCCTATAAGGAACAATATGGTTTTTTTGGAAAAAAAAAAGTTTTTATATTGCTGCCCTTGAACACAGTTTTTTGGGATTATTTTTTGGTTATATTTCCCAAAAGTTACAAAATCCTTGAGTGAAGCGCAACTCCTGCTTCATTAACTCTACTCTCCTGTAACATTTCAATGTGTGTTTAAATGAAATATAAGCGATTCTTTCTTCTTCAGCTTTGCCCAGTCATCTGTCTGAACACCTTTAATGCATCCTTTGCTAAATCCAATTCACAGACTTGTTGTTTTTTTTTTTTTTTCAGTTTAATCACCATAACAGAGCTTGACACTTCTTTTACTTTCCTGCCAGCTCCAGAGCACACTTTTGTTTCTCACATACATAGCATGCTTGCTATTAAAAATGCATGTACCTTAAGAATGAGCACAAGAGGGGGAAAAAAAGGAAATTTAGATGAGATTTTTTCCCCTTAGGAAAGAAAAAGAAAACATGAACATTTGGCAGCAAAAAAATCCCAACTTAGTAATGCTTCATCCAAACACCCACAGTCATACTTTGTGCTGTCTGCAATCTGAGAAGAACAAACTTACTAAAAAACAGAAAATCTATGCCCACTAATGTTGACTAAAGTTCAGATTAAAGGTGCAGATGCAATTCATCAGAAATTATATGATATGTAATGACATTTATAGGAAGAGGTTTTAGTAAAAAGACAGAAGGTCTAATTAATAAAAAGCTATGATTTAAAAGAACTAGCTATCAATAAATCAAATATATGGCTTTAAAACAAATACAAGTTTTTGAAATATGTCAGAGAACTTTTTAATTAAAAATTTTCCTTTTCTTTTCATAGAAAACCTTTTTAACACTAAATAACTTTTCAATTTTCAAGACTTTTTTGCCCTTGGATTCTTTAATACACAATTTTGTTTTACACACAATGCAAATCTATTTTAAATGCAATTTATTTAAAATATTTTGAGTTATTTTTAATCAGCAAAAGCAGCCTTTTTCATTCACTTGTAATAGTTGTCAATCAAGGTCACTGTATTGTCAAAATGTAATTTAATTTAATTTTCAAAATGTAATTTTTTTTTTAACAACTGTATTGTTAAAAGTAATTTATTCCAAATAATCTATGAGATTATTTGGATATAAAATCATCTTTGATATGGCTTAAACATACCATTAATTTATTTTAAACTTGATTTCTCTGGTCTAAAATTAACACTGAAGATTCGAATGTTAAAGAAATAACATCTTCAAACATCCTACATTAAATGAAAATTGTTTTAATATAAGGTTAAGATTGTTGAATATTTGATTTAGAAAAGAATAAAACTTTATTGATCCCACAAAAGGAAATTATCTAGTTACTTTGTTTCTATATTTAAAACAGCAGATGGAAAATAAAAAAAAACACCAAAAAGACACTTAGATGAGATTGAATGAAGCAAAGAGAAGTAGAAAAATGCACATTCATATTAATATGCTATGTTAGTTGAGGTTATAGCTATGACTGATAACATTTTAGGTAGTTGTAAATTTAAAATTAATACCAAAATTGATTGATAATTAACGTGAAGTTAAAGCTACACCCAAAAACAGCAAAGGGACTAATAAAGTATTTTTAAATATTGAGCAAGGATTCTTTAGCCTAAAAAATAATGTAGTCATCTCATGTACATTAGGTAAGATCCATATAAAAAATATTCCTTTTTTTTGTCAATTCCAGGATTAATGACAGTTGAAATCCTATTGTGTCAACCTGTCCATCAAATATCCAGATAGATTTTGTTTTCCCGTCTCTCTTAATTGCCTGGAGGATTAAATGTGTTTAATTAAGAGGTGATTATACGTGACGGATGACACAGCAGGACCGCCATGACTTCATCCTGCTGCTGAGGCTCTTAACACCCTCTGCATCCACGTTTCCGGATCCACCACACCAACATTTCCTCCATATGTCTCTCTGTGTCCCCGCCCTCCACTCACCAGCTGATTCTTCCATCTTGATACTTATAGAAATGAAAACTACAATAATCCTGAGAAAAAAAAAAGGATGAAGGCAATGTAAGAAATGAAAGTTAAAAGGTCGAACTGAACACAAGTCTTTCTGTAAAGGAGATGATGTCATTTTGACCTTTCGGATGCTAGAATGACCTTTTAGTGACAGACAAATCGAAAGAAATCAGCTGTTTGAGAGCTGCAGAGCAAAATCCATCAACATATATTTCCTGTAGTGAGAAAAACATCAGAATGTTTTGCTTCATATCAATTAGTGCAACAACCAAAAAATATAGCAAATATGTGTTTGCTGCCATAGCGATTGGTTTGGAATCAAATAAGATTCAAAAAAGCGAAATCTCTCCACTGTGGGAGGAAGCACAAAGCAAAAAAAAAAAAAAAAGGAAAAAGCCGCGCCGAACCCTCAGCATGCGAGTCGAAATGAAGCGGCTGCGAGGCGACACAGCCATCTTTATTTACGGCACACTTTCAGCTCATTGTGCTTTGTCTGCAAGCTTTTCTGTGTCTGTATGGCTGGTGAAAATAAAGATAAAAGAACGATAACAAGACAAAGAAATAAGAGAATCCAAAGAGAGCAGAAAACAGAAGAAAACTAAAAAGAAAAACAGAAGCTTGTAAAAAAAAGCTGAAGAGGCATGAAACAGAATTGAATGATTACCTTTGTAGAGTCTTTACAGTCCAAATGATTAGTTGGTGTGTGTGGGGGTGTGGTGTGTGTGTGTGTGTGCTCGGAGCATCTAGAGAAAGACAGATGGGTCACACAGATCTCCCTCGGTGAGTCTGGAGCTGCACCAGCTAATTGTGTCTTAATTAAATATGACCTGTCTGTCCCGGCTCCTGCTCGCCCATGGATGACACATGCTACTGTGTTTACATGTGTTTTTATACTTTTAAAGCTGATGTGTGTGTGTGCACAAACAGCTAAAACTGCAGGTCTCATATTTATTACTTTGTGGGGTCCAATAACAAGGAGCCCACCAATAGAATGCAAGAGAATCTGGCCACAGAGAAAAGACATGACGCTCGAAAATTAATATCCAGAGGTCCCTCCCCCTGCCAGAGACGGACGCCAAAAAAACATAAATAGCGCCCAAAATCATTGACTTTCAACCTTTTTTCCCCTTTTCTTCTCAATTTTTTCGACCTTTTTTTTTCTCTGTGAGACTCTCTGTTGCAGAGAAAAAACAGAATTTTGCCAACTCCGATCGGCGATCGCTGGAGAAGGCTTTTTCTCCGGAAATGTAAATGGATGTAGTTAGAAAAACGGAAACACTTGTTAACATTGACTTAAAAGAAATAAAACGATTTCTGTGTCATTTGAAGCTCATCCTGCTTACTAAACCGTTAGACGAATACAGTTTATTTATATTTAAAAGCTGATAGTTCTATAAAGTGATTTGATATCATTTTAGAAAGGGTTTCCTAAAGTTTAGGAAATGTCTGCTTACACATCCGGCTAAAGTTGCGAGAACTCTGCTTTCTGCTAGAAATCGTTTCTGGCGTCATCTTACAAGTGACCAGAGGCCCAAATAGAGCCCAGCATACATGTTCTATGAAAATAAAAATGTACCAAAAAAAGTGGCAGTGTACTTTTTTGCTCAATCATTTTGATGGTTAAAAATGTGTTTTTGTCCCAGTGTGTAGTGGGTGGACCTCTCAAGAAATGGAAATTAATCCTATAAGTAATTTTTAAAAACTAACATGAAAAATCAAACATTCCAAATCTTTAAATCTAAAATGGTTTCATTTTCTGTATTTTTTAATTATTGTCATTTTTTCCTCAGCTGTAGTTCCTCAGGCAATGGTGGACCCCACAACCTACAAAAAAACTGTTGGGCCCCTAAAAGGAGGAATACGAGTATCTGTGTTCTGACCTGAAAACCATTTCGTCCGTTGACCTGCCAGAATAAATCTGGCTTCATTTCATACATGAGCATCAAACCAGGACAGGTTTAGAATCATAAACATCAGCCTCTGTGTTGTTTATGCGTGAGCGAAGCATCAGATCGAGAGCTTTTCTCTTTATCTTGTGACAATATTTGAAGTAAAACAACAGTTCTTAAATTCTTTCCGTCACCGCAATCTACGAAGCTTAATGCATGATTCATCAGTCAACCTCTTGACAGTTTTTGTTGGTTTAAAACTTTAATAACAGTTTTCAGGCTGACGGCAACTAGAGTTGTTTGCTGAAAAGACGGAGGAAAAGAAAAGGAACTAAAAAAGACTTGAACTGATGTTAAGTCCTCTAACATCGGAGCTTTAGCTCCTTGTTTACATTTTTTTGAGTACCGTAACTCTTCAATCGTTCATGCAATTAACACATTTCAAACTGATTCTGAGCGGAGGAAAGCAGCTTGTGCTTGAAGCAATGTTTTATAGACAGATGTAAATGTAAATAAAATGTAAATAAAATAAAAAATCAGTGAATTAGTAGATAATTTCCCTTTTTTGACACCCAAAGTTGACACCTGAACACAGAGATAAAAATCAAACAGGTTAATGTGGAAATCAATGAACTCCAATCTAAACTGGGGGCTCCTTTGAGTTAAAGAGGCTTAGAAAAACCATTGTTGTTGCTTCTGAACACAAGTGGAAAAATGCTCAAAAGGTCGTTTGAAAGTGAATTTTCAAATAGAAACTGGCCTATAAACTGGCTAAAGGCCGCACTTCAGACAATCTCACACAGAGGACTTACCATTGTTGGAGCGTAGAGTCCTGCCTGTGATGCCATTCGTTCCAATAGGATGATGAACTCCAGCTCCATCTACGACTCCTGCCTCCCCCGGCTGCTTCAGCAGCTCCGTCAGAGTTCTGCATGAAAGAAAAAAAAAAAAAAGATATTTTATGCTTCTCTGACTGCATCTGAGCAGCTCTGTGTCTGTTTTAGAAAATAATTGGAGCCAAACTGAGATAATAAACTGAGAAAAACACTCTCCGTCTTTCATTCCTTCATGGTTTTGAATGAACAAGTTTATATTGAATCTGTTTATTTGAATTCAAACTCAGCCGCACCTGAATTTGGAGATGAGATAAAACAGTTTCTTTACGATTTAAGACAGAAGATAGGCACTCCGAGTTTTTCCATCAAACATTATTTGGTTTATGGTGCTGCAATGATCCCGGTTGTTTATGCTTCATGAGTGCTGATAGCATCAGTTTCTTTTTAGATTCATAATTAAAAAGCTAATAAAACAAGAATCTATTAAAGACGGCATCACAAGCTTCATTGTGATTCATTTAAAGTTTTTTGTCTTTAATACAAAATGTGGTGCAGAAACAAAATGAAACAGGGAACAATAGAAAACAATAAAATAATGATTTGTAGTATTGAAAGCTGTAATACTTACAGATGCCAACCTGTTTCACTTTATTGCTGTTTCACTTTTAATGAAAGTGATGAATTTAATGACACACTACAATGACGTTTATGTAGGTTTTTTGCTCGTTGTTCAACTTGGAGCAAATCCTAAACTTTTATTAGCTTTCTGTTTGAATCGTCCTCCAGTAGTCAACGAATTGCTTGGAAAAGTTCAACAGTTAGTCTGCTCAAACAGACAAACAACAAGTGATGAAAGAAGGGACTATATAGGGTATAAACCTGGATAAAAAATGATTAAATACTGTTAAAAGTCAACCTTTTTCCTTTTAACTGTTTGTTTTCATAAATGTGAAAGGACTAAGGTCTTCTGGTGAAAACTTTTCAGAGAATAAAGTCAAGGACTTGATATAATCATAACAAGTGAACAACAAAAATAGATGGAGCAAGAGGAGTAGAACCATATGTTTGAAGCAAAGGAGGAGAAAAACTCCAGATGAACAGAAAATGGAGGTTTTCTCCACCACACATTGTATCTGGGCTTCAGCCGGAGGAAATCTTGGTTTAATAAACTGATGTTTTCAAGATGTTTGTCAGACCTTTGAGACACCACCGCCTTTAGTCAACACTCAGCTCCACTTGTTAACCACGCCCACTTCAAGCTGCTAACTAATAGCACAACTAAAAAAATAAAGGTGATCAGATTTAGGAGTTGTAAATTGACCTCCATCTATCCATCTTCCTCCACTCATCCGAGACCAGCAGTCTAAACAAAGACCCAGACTTCCTTCACTGACACTTCCTCCAGCTCTTTTAGGCGAGACCCAAGGCAGTCCTAGGCCGGTCGAGAGATGTCTCCAGCGTGTCCTGGGTCTTCCCTTGGGCCTGCACCTAGTGGGACATGCCCAAAACACATCCCCAAGGAGGCGTCCAGGATGCATCCGGACCAGATGCTTGAGTCACCTCAAGTGACTCCTCTCACCGTGGAGGAGCAGTGGCTCTACTCCGAGCTTCTCACCCTATCTCTAATGCTACATCACACCAGACACGACCATGTTTAGCCTATGGTGTTCACACTGGACAGGCAGGGAGGGGCTTCTTTTTATTTCTACTGTTTAATAGCGCATGTCTGCCACCTATGTTGGGCGAGGCTTGGTGCAAAATCCCAAAGTGGTGTAAATATCACAATTTGGGCAAAAAATTGATATGGTTCGGTTTATGCCTGCGTCCTTGCAATGGTTGATACGGATTACCATCATGTTAGGAGAATGGCTTTAGTTTATCTTCATTTGAAAAAGAAACGCCGGGCTTGTTGCCATGTATGAATTGACCAGGAAAAACAAATCCAAGATCTTCTGATGACCCAGCATTCCATTGCGCACAAATCTTTTCTTTCTCTGAGACATGAAAAGACTGTCACCTCAGATTTGGGCGTAAATGTGGTTTTGTGTGTGCGTAACAAGTGATTTGTGCAAGATTTTTAGAGATTTTGTCGTAGTTTATATTCAAGCTGTCGTAATTTTAATATGTGTAAATTGTATTTTGTATTACTTTGTATTCAAGGGTTTTTCTTCTTATGCCGACAAAATGTATTCTATGAGATCAGATTAAGATTTACGGATACACAAATCCAAAGTTACGCACAAATCAAGAATTACACACAATCAAGAGTTATGCACGCACAAATTCAAAGTTATTTTGATTCAGAAAACTTTATTAGTCCTTGAGGGCAATTCATGTGTAGCAATTTCAGTGCAGTTTGACACAAACACAATCATTTAATCAATCATAGTTTAATTTGTACTCCTTGGCTCCAAAACAACAATACAGAACAGTGTCACGATCAGCAATAACCTCAGAAAACACTTTTGTCCAAGTTTAACAATGAAATTGCCAAAGGCATAAAAGCATAAAATCGAGTTATCCAAAATCTAAAGTTGTTCACAAATCAAGAACTATGCACACACAAATTTATAGTTATGCAAAATCCAAAGTTACCCAAAAAATCAAAAATAAAGCATAATTAGGAACTATGTATGCAGAAAAGTTGCGCAAAAATAAAAAATTACGTGTTCACAAATCAGGGTGAGTCTAGTTTTTCTCCATACTTTCCAACCTCCAGGCTGCATACAGGTACTGGTCCGCTACTGGGATGTGGACCGCATCAGTACCCTAACCTAACCTGGTTAACCTTAACCCGGATTGGTTCAGGACGTTGATCAGTACTTGTGCTGGTCGCTCATTTCGAACATGGTGTTGGACGTGGACTGGGCTAGGATTACAGTACAGTTTTAAGGTGCCAGTAGCGGCCGTGTCCCAAGGTTTGGTTCGTGTTCGGTATCGCGTCCAACAAAACGACCAGACCCTTGATTTAAGTGGAACAGCCAGCACGTCAAAAAACGACAAGTAGGGAAAACCCAAAAAGTGACGTGGAAGGTCCTTAACCATGAGTCAATATGTGGCGACTTGGAAATGAGAATGTGTAGCTGTGGGTGAGCTAAAGTTTGAGAGCTTCACTTTCTGGCTCAGCTCTCTCTACATTACACAACAGACGAGCTAACACCCCTCCAAACTGCTCGCGATCCCTCACTTGTGATCCATTCTCTTAGATGTTTAAATTCCTCCACCTGGGACAGGAGCACTCCACCCACCTAGAGAGGGTAAACAACCTTTCTCCGGTCAGCAACCATGGCCATCCAAGCAGCTTCACACTACGCAAACCAATGATTGTAGAAATGTAGAAATCCTGGTTCTTAAAGGATTGAAGCGTTTATAAAAGAAAAACATATGGTGGAAAACTACTGGAAAATGATAAGCTGGAGTCTCTGGTTGACATTGATTTATGAAAAACAAAAAAAGAACTTGGAAAAAATTGTACGTTAGTGCAACATAATCTGATGTTCATTTCTTAGCTTCCTTATTTAGTCTTTGCATCTCCAAAACTTGAGGTAAAAGAATGCAAATCTGTTATTTTGTTCCATTTAATGGCATTACAGTCCCATTAATGAAGCGTCAGCTGCCCTGCTGGACTCATATGGCAGCGTCCTGCTCTGCAGAAGGAACATGAGTGGAATACAAGCGACTCATCAAAAAGACAGAAATTACCATCAGGACGACAATTATACAAAATCAAAGCCCTGCATGGTGACGGGAAAAACTGATTTACCCCAAAACCAGATCCTGCCTGCTGACATTATAACTAAGGAAAAATTCAGAACAAAAACCCAAACCTGTGAAAGCCACAAAATACCCTCTAGAGATGAGTGCATGCTGACGGAGGAGAAAAACGCTCCCTGGAGCGTCTCATCTGCCCCTTGAATTTTCACTTTGGTTGCCATTTCCTCCTTTTGATCTCATTAATATTTATCCACTTCCAGTCCATTATTTCATTTGTCTACCACTCTTCCCCTCCTCTACCATTCGTAATGGTAATAAATCCATCCCGAGCTGCTCTCCTCTCCCACTCCCACCTGTTCTGTCTTTCATCCTCTGTGTTGTTCCACGCTTGCTGTCCTCGTCTTCCTCCATCTGCCCGAAAAACATCTTCAGCTGCTTTTTCTAGCTTTGAATTTTCCTACATCTGATAGTCCTGTTATCATTCCCTTCATCTGTTTTCAATTTAATTCCTGCGAGGCTCTAATCTCTGCCTGTTTGTAGCGTGTAACTTCCTTTTTTCTCCCTTTAAACACTGATCTCATCCACCCTTTCATCACTTTTAGAGCTCTCAGTAACCAAAAAATCCATTTATGCCATTCTAATTTAACCTGAATTCAAAATGATCTTTAACCCTATAGAACTAGTCCTAACTGCTATCTCATTAGCATTCAAAACTTGGCCTAAAAACCAAAATCAGATATAACTTGGTCCATGTTTTCTGCCCTGTAGTTCATCATGTTTCCACTAGGGGCAGTAGAAGGGCATTTCAAAATGGCACCCTCCATGAAATCTCAACAACACTTTGGAAGAGAAAAGTTTAGCAAATTTTGTAAACTTTACAGAGACACTAAGTCATCCATTGTTATTCTTTATTTTTTAAATGATTACTTATTGTATTGAAAGAATGCAAAATTAGTTGATGATTAATTTGTTTTAAATGTGACCAAATATCAGCCAGTGTCTTAAATAGTTTTTTTAAGTTAACATTGTTGTTGCAAAAACTTACCAAATCACCAAAAGAATCATAATCGACTCAATCTGTGTTACATAAAAATAATATTGAATATTTCAAAGGTTTTAAAACATAATAAATAAAAAAAAAGGTCTGCTGATTTGTTAAAGTAGTGGACTTCAAAGGGTTAAACATAAGAAATATATAATTTTTAAATGTTTTGTTTTTAAGGTTTAAACATTTGTATTCATTTATTCTCTGACTGCGGGTTAAGTACTGCCGAGTGTGTCACCCTGCAAAACACAATCATGTAAATGATCTCAGAGTAAGAGTTGAAAAAGAAAGTCAACTAGTCTGTAAACTCAAGACGAGAATAACATCCGTCTATATGCTAAGAGGAATCTGGCTCCTTTATGATAAGGAAGCAAACTGGTTATGTTGATATGCAAACTTCAAACAGCACAGGTGTGAAGGTTATTTACTGCGGAGCCACATGGGTCCAAACAAACTCACCTTTTTATTTATTTTTTTAAAAGTGTTATTTAATCCATTTTTATAATCTAGTGTAACACATATTAATGATACAAAATGTGGAAAGAATTAATACACTCCACAGGTTAATTTCAGATTATATGATAACTTTTTATTTAGGAGGATCAAAATGCAAAACTAATGAAGGCAGAACATTAAACTTTACAAAAACTTAAGCAAAAAATCAAAAAGAAGATAAAACAATGACCAGGATTATAGGATATTCAAACCAGGTGGGATTGTGAGAGAGCACGCACTGGTTCAAACATGATATTCGAACAAAATCTAACAAAGTTAAAAAAATAACCAACTAAATCACAAGAGTCTCAAAAACAGCCAAACAACAGTACCCCTCTGAAAGAAGGACGTCTGCAGAGGAGCAAAGAGAGCAAAGGTACATTTGAGGCAGCGACACCCTTTACCCTCCAGGGCAGGTATTGGCTTAGCGCCTGTGGTAAAGTCTTTTGCTCGGGCAAACGTGATCAGAGCGTTCTCTCATGAATTGTAGCTTGAGGAGAACAAGAACTTCAGAGAACAAGAACTTCACAGCCAGTGTCCAACATGTTTTCCACCAGCCTGCCAGAGAAGCTCCTTATTGGCTAAACACACTTGACCCAAGTAATCAGCAGCAGATGGGACGACCCAAAAAGGATAAAGTGAGTTAAGAATATGGATGGATGGAATGCAGCATCTTACTGGAACTCAGAACAGATAAATGCGACTGTATTTATGAATGAATCATTCAAACTAGGAGGTTTGTAATACTGTGCAGACATTTTTAGATGTAGTTTCCTCATAAAAGCAGCAATTACCTTAATTTCTATGAATTGAAGCAATAAACACCGTCGGGTAAGACACGGAAAACCACCTTGAAATTCTAACAGCACTTTATTTTCTTCAAACTAAGCTGTCACAGAGCTGATAAAAGTGACAAATTTAAAATCTATTTGAGCCTACCAAATGAACGCTAATGTGTTTTGCAGTGAAGGAGTTTATTCAAGCAGTGTGGTAATTGGTTTAAATGGAGTCAGCCATTTACCGTCGAGAAATCAAACGCAATTAGTGAGCATTCAGACGGTTACAAGAAAAAGGAATTAGCTTCAGAAGACTCCGCTGATATTCTTCAGGTGTAAAATGTGAAGCGTTTCAAAAGCGGGGACAATCTGACAAAAATTATCTTGAATTTCTCCATATTTAAAAAGGAGAACAGGTAAAAAGTCATCATTGTTTTTTTTTTTTTAAACGCATTTCACATTTTTTATGGCAAATTATCATGAAAGTAATTTGTTGTTCATTTAAAATGACGGATTAATTTATGCGTGAAATTTTCCTTTCTTTCATGTCTTGTAATCCATGTTTGGAACTAAGGGACTGAGCTGGAGGCAGATTTGAAGTAAAAAAATCACGATAATTGTTGCTCATCATGCACACAACAAATCAACTGGCTTCACCCAGTGAAGGTATCCAAAAAACAGGTGCAGTTGTCAAATTGGCACAAAATGTTGGACATTTTTCTTCAGATCAACCATCTTTTGGCTTTAAGTTTTTGTTGATAAACCAGTTTGTTCATTTCTCTTCAAAGTGAGTCAGACGTGTATTGAATAGCCATCAGTGGGTTAAGTAGCAGGGAAAAGAAGGAAACATGTGTTTCTTAGTCACTGCTGCCCTTACTGGAGGATAAGGCTGAGAAATGGACAAACCTGGAGATAGCAAGCAAGTGGTTAACATGAAATATCATTTTTCTATGAATTTTTCAATGGGTTTTACCAAACATTTGCACAATAGGTAGGAAGTAAAGAGTGAAGTAGGGGAGACGAACTCGTGTTGTACAAGTTTTTTATTTGTTTTTGACTCTGAGTGCATTCTATTTGTGAGCCCATGACATTATCAACAGTCGCCAGTCGTTTAACAACAACAGTCTAAAATACTTACGCTTAAAAGTGAAATTCTGTGCTTAGGATTAGGGATATGTGGCTCACCCTCCCAAAAGCTCTTCTTTAACAAAAAAAGTCTTTGGACACCACTACAGCTCCAAATGCCCCGAAAATTGGAGCAGTAGGGAGTAGGTGAAGCGGTATTTCAGCCTAAAGATGTTCACTCCGGATACGATTTGTGTGTCAAATTTACTGCTTGATGCCTCCTCTGAAATCCTGTCCGTGACATCTTAGCCATGTGTGGGAGGAGCAATCGCCAACATATCTATGGACTTTTTTGTTTCTATGTCATGGAAAACATGGATGATGTTGAGTGAGCAGCTAGGGTTCATATGTTTTGGAGAGCTCCACAGAATTGCCGGAAACACCTCGATGTGTCTGTGTTTGCCATATCATTCTGTGTCTCTCCCGGTGCGGAGTACTTCCCTCCTGTAGCAGGAGCTGCACCTGGATGACGGACATTTTGAATGTTACTTTGGTCTGTCTGTGGCCCAGTTTGAAGAACTTCTGTCCCACTTTACTTCAAGGGAAGAATAAAAAAAAAAAACAAAAAACTGGAGGATCTTTTTTTTTATTGTCTCAACAAAAATAATGATAATAATAAAAAAAAAATCTCTCCAAAAAAGAGCTCTATATCTCCCTGGCAGCCAATCGCCCGATGGCTAGCATAACCAATTCTGCTGTCCGATAGCTCAATAGCTCTGCCGGACCCTGGGCGGTGGAGCTCGCCACCCTGTCCAGCGGACGGTTGGCTAGCATAGCGGGTTCGATTGCTCCAGCTCCATGGACTCTGTGACAGGTTGGCCACCTTTCCAAGGAGTATTTCACTTCCGCCCAACATGGCCCGGGACAGCCCCAGCAAGTTAAGAATCCTCATATTGTGCTGCCATATTGGATTTTTTTAACTGATCAAGTCCCTGAAAACGTCATGCGCCCAAAGCTAAGTTCCTGATCACTGTGTCTGCTGCGCATTTGACTTAGCATTGAAACTCGACACTCTATCCACTTGAATCACATTTGTCATAAATACGTGCAACTTGAATTAGCCTTACAAATATTTTACGATACACTTATCACACACAAAACAAGCAGATATACCATTTTTAATGAGCATCAAAGGAACTGCAAAACACACCTAGAGGTGCTGCCCCTCCCCCACGGCCCGGACAACCCAAATACCTGCAGCACCTGTACGGGTCAACCCATGTACGGGTGGATGTCACCAAGACTTAAGATTCTGATCACAAGTTTACTTTGGTGTTTGATAATCAGTCTAAACAAGTCAAGTGAAGTCTTAGATCATAGTTAAAATAAGTGATGTTTTCATTTCTTAACTAAAATGGTTAATTTCTCAATTAAATGTGAAAGTCCAGCCAATCCGTTCACACTTTCTCCATTATGGGTTGTTTGACCAAATTGCCTCATTCTGTACCTTGTCTTTGAATATTTCATAATGTGCACTTTGTTACTGTTCTTAGAGAAGGACTTGCAATATGATTAGGGGAAACAGAATTGCCATTTTGGATTGGGTGAGCACATTTTTTTTAAAGCTGATTGTTATGCAAATGAAGTAGAAGTTCGGAGTTGTTCCAAATGTGCTGCCTTTGAAAAGGCGCTTTCAAACTAGAATACCAAATGAAGCCTTTGAAGTTTAGAGGAAAAATTCAGATACTCAGTGTAAGGAGGGTACTGTGTGCGGGTACAGTAAAAGTTTATAGTTCCATCTCTCTGTACTCTTCTTTTTCTTGACCTGTTATTAAAAAAACAAGCCAACCGTTGACGTCTCTTTTCATCAGTAATTTCCTGTATTTTATTCAGCCTCTGCCGCCAAAGGTAGGCTGGGGAGTCATCAAACACACACGCGAAGGCCCACGTTCCTCACAGAGACAAAGCTAACTGGATGCCATGATGGCACACAAGTGGTGCCACGTATCATCTCTGAAGGGGTCTAATACCGCGGGCGCCATGACTCAGAAACATCCCTGTCTTTGCACTTGTGTGTGCATGCACACACCCCCACTGCAGACACGCTGATATGCTCTAGCTGCCAGATAGTGCACCCATGCAGGCTTGCTGCAGAGCCTGGAACTGTCTCCCACCCTGCTATTCTCCTATTAGAGTTGACAGCTGCCAAATAATGTCCCTTGGCATGGCTGAGTGTTTGCCATGCCAGGGCCTGTTTGTGCTCATGCATAGTCTCCCGACCACTCATGCTGGCTTTTGTGTACATGTGCATAACCTTGCATTTGGAGCAGAACATTCCAAAACACAGAATATGAATATGTGTAAGAATAATTATAAGTGTCCCTTTTGGCTGCACATTTAAATGTCTATAGCTAGTTAATGACATTTCAGTTTTACTCACAGAGGTGGCTGTATATACAGTTTTTTTTCTATACCATAAGCTGTATTTTTTCCTCAAAAAATTACAGTGCGCCTTATAATTTGGACCGCCTTTTATATGAATTTACTCTGGTTGTGTTTACTAGTGTAGAAGCCATTTTGAAAGGTAACGGTGCTTTGTCAAAATGTTTGGTTGGGTGTTACTTTGAAATTGCTTAAGTCCCGGTATTGGACTGCAGTTAATTTCATGTTATTAATACTGTAGCATAGTCAAAGTAATATCTTATAAGTAGTAATATCAAAGTAATATTATTTATTACGAGCTGCAAACAAGCACTGCAAATATGCTAACGTGGCTGAGTTTTATTACATGGTTGTAAACAAAGTTTGGACTTAGGATACTCACAGTAATGTATGTTTTAACCGTATCAGTAGTTTTTTTTTTCGTGTTGCAAACAAAGATGTGAGTTACAGGTCTTGTGAATACGCTAACATGTGTAGCAGTGTTGGTTATTTTTACCAGTTACTAACAAAGTCAGGAGTTAGTAGTAGTAGGACGTCTTATTAAGTGGCATCAGTTAGATTTTTTTTACGTGTTAAAAACAAAGTTGGGAGACACAGGTATTATCAATGCGCTAAAGTGGCTAACGTGTAGCATTTCTTAATGTGTTATTTTTACGTGGTGCAAACAAAGTTGTGAGTTAACATAGTGTTGTTTGTTTGAGCTGCATCATTCTCGTTCACGTGTTGCTAACACAGTTAGAAGTTACCAGTCCTGTAAAAATGCTGACATGGCTAACGTGTAGCGTGTCATACTGTTTTTTTTTTTTTTTTTTGGAACTAGCACACTGACAGTTTACGTTGTTTTAACTGTATCAGTTTTTTTGTGTGCATGTCGCAAACTTGGTTGGGACTTACAAGTACTGTCAATACTCTAACGCTGCTAACATGTAACATAGTAAAAACGTTCTAGATGAAGATAGTTAAAAAAGTGTGACTGATGAACTTTGCTCTGACTCTTATGTCTTGCTTATAGTTATCTAGAATTAGTTTCAACAACAGTGAGAAACTTGCCTGAGTTTCTTGTTTCCTTTGGGCCAACGCATTAGTAATAAAAAAAAAAACTGTTCACTTCTCTTGAGAAAATTAGCTTTCCTTTGACCCTAATTTGTTTTGTTGTCTTCACATCCTGTGAAAATATGTCCACATTTTCTAATTTTGCGTTTGTAAAACACTGAAATCCCATTATTTTGTTAAGAAGTTTAATGCTTTCTAAGCTCTTATGATACATAAATCTTAAGCATGACTGTAACTTATTTTTAGTGTAGAATCTTGTTATGTTTTTTTTTTTTTTTTTTTAATTTACTACTTTGGGGTTAGTTATATCTCCATTGTTAGTCCAAGCTTTTCAATTTGATTTCAATGAAGTTTTGCTCCAAGAAATGAATTCTACACATGTTGTTAATCATAAAACCAAAAAAAAACTGTACAGTTTAATTGGCATCTTGGAATAAATCTATTTAATAAGTTATTTATTGTTTCATATTAATTCATAATACAGCTGTGTTCACTCGATTTTTCATTTTAAAACAAACAGCATAACATTGTTTTTGAAAAAAAATGTTGAGCTTTTTTTTTTCTGTTTTGCATATATAACCTTGTTTTGTTTATCCTCCAGTTCAAGCACCTTAAAACAAGGTCAGAATCACTATCATACTAAACCATGGCATTAGAGCAAATGAGACACGTCTAAAAAGAAAAGAGAAAAAAAACAAGCAATAAATTTAGTCAATTTTTCAAAGCAACTTACAGATTTCTTACAGTTGAGGATAATGAATAGTTAAGTGGTTCGCTAATGAGATTTGAACCATTAGCTAACAGTTCCCAAATCAAGAGTGCAAACCAAAGAAGTACATTCCCTGTTTTGGTACTAAAAAACATTTTGCATTTAACTTCCTATGTTAGACCTGCACAGTGGAGTAATGGTCAGCATTCTTGAATCACACCAAAAGACGCTGGTTTGAATCCCATTTGGACCTTTCGATGTGGAGTTTGCATGTTTTCCCGTGCATGTGTGGGATTTCTCCAGCTACATCCCACAGACCAAAAACATGCTACGTATAGGTTAAATTATTATCCTAAATTACCCCAAGATGTGAAATGTGTGTGTGCTTTTGTTGTCTACCTATAGACATAATTTCTTTTGACGTAGGAGATAAAAAAATAAAGTTACATATGTTATAGAGACACAAAATTGAACCACAGATAGAAAAAAAGCAGGCAGTAATTCACATGATGTGAAGTTAGGATGTTTTATATTGCAGCATATTACCTACCAAAAGAGTCCTTAATAAATTGACCTGAATCCATTTAGTTTTATTCATTTTTTTTTAACTTAAGCCAAAGCGTGACCTCCTGGTTGGCCCACATATACTGTTTTATATAGATTTTGCTCCAAAAACTGTTTTTGATTTAGAGGTTCATAAACAAGGGATATCATGCCAGAATTTAAGCCAAAATTAGCAAAGTGTGCCTTTTTTCAAGAGGAAAATGGATATTAAATATTGGGGTTTTAAACAAGATGCCGACAGGAACACACACATCAGGATGAATCTATTTGTTTAATGGAATTTCTAAAATAAAATACTTAAACTTTATGACAACAATGTCAGTTTCCTGTCTGACAAACAGATGCAGGACTGATAGACATTCGGTGTGCATTCACTTAGATAACATGAAGAAAAAGAGGCCAAATAAAAGATGAAAAGTCACAGCCAACATGCTGGAAGCCGCATGAACCAGTTGCTGGCAGGATCTCAGTGGCGAGGCTGTAATTTCGCTAAAGATGATGTCACAGAAAATACCATATGTCACTGTCTGAGTCACTGCTTGCTCTCATTATTTTTGGGCCATCGTTATTTTAGAAACAACGATGCACACACACATATGCGCAGTGCACAAATTCACACTCCTCAAGGGATTTGTTCTCAAACATCCAATGCCGTGACGCACAAATATCCCACGCATGAATACACCTACACACACAGACACATATGCTTGCACGCATTTGTCAGCAGAATATTTACCGTCCTGTGAAGCTGGTGACGTTACTGACGATACACAGGTACTCAGCATTTTGCAATCTCAGCATCAACCGTAACCACATGGAATGGAAAAACATTGATCTGTTCTTCCACATTGGGACATGTGGATCTTTTACAGAACCAAAAACAGATGCACAAGGTTTTTCATTGTTGGGTTTTGTCGTGAAGTGGCTTGATTTTCTTATTGGAAAAGTTCAAGTCATTGCACAACTCTACCAAGGTTTTGAAACTGCTACTATCACTCAGATCAACAGATCCGCCATCTATATGATAGATGGAGTGGTCGTCTAGGCCTTTTGGGTCTTGAAACCTATGCAGAATCTGTCATGTGATGTTAGCGTGTCATGATCTAGGTTGCAGTGTGTACCATCCCATCACTCTCTGGCGTGACCACGATGGCACGCTCTGACAGATGTTGCGCAGCGGTGTGTGCACTGTGGAGCGAGTGACCTTGCATCGCAACCTCAAGCACTAACACATGGTGCTGGAATGGCGAGTTTGCTCAGGGTGCTTTATGCTCTGAACATTAAGGTGGGATAAACACGGGAACTCATGGATGGACGGGTGAATGCATGGACGGACTTTGCTTGAGTGTCACGAGAGTTGAAGATGAAAAAGTTAAAGAAAAATACCTTAAATAGCTTTCTTGTTGCTTGAAACAAAACACGTTGATTTTGGATACATGATACAGATCTTAAATAAAAACTCAAACTCACTTCAAATATTCATCAACACTTTTACAAAACAAACAAAAACTTAAGTCGTTTTGTTGTGTGTAAATAGTCATAATTGAGTTTAGGTTAAGTTATGCTCTTCACATAACTATTGTTTTGGTCATATTTGTAATTCCAGTAGCACAACTAGTCATTAGAAGTTATTGACAAACATTTTAAATGGCATATACTGATATAACTATCTACTACCATGGTTAAGGCTCAAGCACTCACCCACAGAAACACACATTCACAGCCTGTTGTATGACACGGCGCCACCCTCTAACCATCAAGAGCATTGTGGAGTTTGTAGTTTTGCCCAAGTACACTTTGCTACATGGACAGCCAAGACGGGAACCTAACTTGAAACCTTCTAACCAGAGGCTGACCGCCTGACCTCTGCTCCATCAACATGTTCTTATTCCCAAGCCGTCACATATTATATATCAGGACCCCTCCATGTAAATCTTTGACATTTTGGGTGTCCCCAACTCGTCATTTTTTTCACGTGCTGGCAGTTCCAATCAAATCAAGGGGTCCAGTCGTTTTGTTGAATGCGGTACCGGACCATACCTTGGGAGACAGCCGGTACCGTTAACCTAACCCTAGCTTGGACCGCGTCAGGAATTATGTCCCGAACTGGTACAGTGTCCAGACTTGGTACTGATCCATGTCTGGTACTGGTATCGGTACCGGGTTAAGGTTAAGGTTAGAATATTGGTGCGGATACGTCCCTTAACCGGTTTATGGCCCGAAGGTTGGGGAGCCTTGCTTTAATTGAAACTGCCAGCACAACAAAAAGTAATAGGGGACATCCTAAAGGTCCATTTTAGACACAGAGGGTTCTTTATGTGTCAATATGTGACATCTTGGGAATGAGAAGGTGTTGGCTCTACAGCCACCACAATTCATGGGTGAAAACTAAAAGAATTCAAAATTGTTTGGGACTGCCAACAACCATCCCCAGTAGGAAATCTTGGCTGTTGCCAAGAGCCTTGATACTGTGTTTGTCAGAGTTTGCTCATGGCTGAGCTTGAACTGATAAAACATTTTTGAATTAAACTTTTTTTTTTTACGTCAAAAATCGAAAGTTACATGTCCACGTATTGAGCCATTTATTTTCTACGTGCAAATATTAGATGCTTGTTTTCCAAATTGTTACTTTTTTATGATATTTTTTTTAGGAAATGTAGAATTCCATTAGCTATTGATAGGTTAATAATAAATGCCCAAATATGTGATTTTCTACCCACAAAAACAACACTATAAACCCTTGTTATACTTGTTTGTTGTTCCATCTGAGCAAAAATAGCTCTAAAAAGCAAGTGTTCTAATGAAACAGGTTGAAACACATCAGTTATCCCACAAACACATGCTTTCAGTTTTTGCAAACACAGATGTAGCAGACTTATCAGCAGACTCCCGGCCTGGTTAAAGAGCAGCTTTTTGGGAAATTCCATTTAGGTCAAAGAGAGGGACCTGGCTGCAGACAAGATGGCGCCTGAGATTATCGTCCTAAACCAGATACAATACAATTTACCATAACCTTAACCTAAAAGTGTCTAGAATTGCAGAACATATTTCACAGGAAAAAAAAAAACATAATTGTTAGTAACTATTTTAACTGTGCCAGCAGTTAAAATAAAGTTGTTTTTTTAAGCAATATGAACGACTTCTGGTTCCGGACTTACTGTCTTTGGACGATGACATCTGCAGGCAGGTCTCCTAGAAAATCAGTGCTTCTTAAAGTAACCAGAACTCCCAAAAAACGGATGCAAATAAACTGCATCCACTGCTGCCTGGTTTAATTATCATACGGAAACAAGAAACAACTCTGCTATTTTGAACAACCAAAATACAATGAAAAAATGGTCTTGTTCTTTAAAGAAGCGCAGCAGACAAACTTACAAATTCACAGAGAAGAGAAATAACTAATGATGCTTCTTCCTGCTTCATTTCCCCCTTTAATTTGCCTGACACCAGAGATCTGAATATCTTTAGGAAGAGATACCTCTGAATTGAAACAAAATTATGTTTGGAGAGTTGGGGCTTTAAGGTATAGATTACATATATTTTATCTGAAAAATCTGAAAAAAAAAAAAACTCAAACTCTATTTCATGAGCTTGCTCTACAAGTCTCCATGATATCTACAAGACTGAAGAAACCTTGACTGCTCATTGTAGTAGTAGATCTCCTGCTCTTAAAGCCAAAAGACAGATGTGTGTGTGTGTGTGTGTGTCGCAATTCAGCGTGCTGCAGCGCAGCAGACGGCAAGTCAACAAAAGGCTTTGCAAGAGTGGGAGCCATCAGTCACCCTCATAACTCCACATGCAGAGCATTCTCTATTACTCTGCTGTTCACTTTAGTGGCACACACACACACACACACACGCACACAGCTTTGTGCAACATATAGTTTATCAGAAGGCTTTCACATAAACAGAGGGAGCAGAAGGAGCAAGGACGTTCTGGCTATGCAGCATAATATACTAATGGACAAACAACTGTCAGAGCCAATTTTTGTTCATCATTTGTCATGAAATTAGACACAGTCTTAGACGCATGCCTACATACGTGTTCAGTAATGGCACTGTTGGTTCAGATTCCACTTGCCCTCTAAAGCGAATGACAAAAAACATTTACCTGTTGGCTTTAAGATACATTTGAGTGTTTTACTACTAAACACACGTCCATCTATCGTCTTCAGCTCAACTGGAACCGGGTCAAGGAGCCAGCAGTCTAAGCAAAGATGCCCAGACTTCCCTGTCTACGGCCACCTTCCCCAGCCCCTTTTGGGGGACCCCCAAAGGGTTCCCAGACCAGCCAAAAGACGTAGTCTCTCCAGCATGTCCTGGGTCTTTCCTGGAGCCTCCACCCAGTGGGGCTACCTGGAACACCTCCACAGGGAGGTGTCCAGGTATCCCGAGCCACCTCATCTGGCTCCTCTGGATATGGAGGAGCATCGGCTCTACTCCGAGCTCTCTGTGGATGATAATTTTAGCCGCTTGTAGTTGTGACCTCGTTCTTTAGGTCATGACCCAGAGCTCTTGACCATAGGTGAGTACTAGAACAAAGATGGACCAATAAATTGAGAGATTTGCTTTATGGCTCAGCTCTCTTTTCTAAACAGACCAGTTCAGTGACTGCAGGCAGGAGCACTCCACCCACCGATAGAGGAAAACCCCTTCCTCCCTGCACTGAACCCCTTAATTGGTGGAGGAGGGTTTGAGTGCCCGAGTGATCTCAGGAGCTCTGGTGTCTGAGGCTTCTGCCCCAGGTAGGGGCATGGCAGTCAGGTCCTGGGTGACAAAACAAACAAAGAGATTTTCAGAGCCACTGTGTGAGAAGCTCAACCAAATAACCTGTTACGTCACACGGACTGGTGTCACCCAGGCCCCACCCTGGCTGGGGTGCCTACCACGGGTCCCAGTCGGGCGAAGCCCAAAAGAGTAACTTGGGATTGCCTGCAGTGGGCCCACCACCTGCAGGAGAGCTCAGAAGGGACCGGTACGATAATTGAAGGTGAGTACCTCAGCGATCCAGACCTCGTCATGGAACTTGACTAAAAAAGATTGAAAATTCAAGGTTTAATATCAAACATGAAAACAATATCTTCTGCTGTACTGATTGGGATGACAGTCACACAAGGCTGAATCAGGGCTGTAATGAGTTCATTAAAGCTAGGTTCACTCTGTGTGGTGCATTCAAGAATGTGGTTTTAGAATATGATGTTCACACAGATCTGTCGCTACCCGATACTAGTACATGTATCTGGAGGTGGACGAGGTTTGGTGTGAAAAGTCAAAGTGGTGCAAATCTTACGAATCTCGCTCCGGGTTTTTTTTTTTTTTTTGGTCACAGCTTAATCCCTATAAATCAATTTTTCCAGCCCAAAAAATGAAGATAAATATGAATTTATGCACCTACAAACGAATGCATCAAAATAAAGTCAAAGACCCATTAGTTGTTATCGTCTAGCTGTGTGAAAATTGCTCTCCACATTTGGCCCATCTCCTGGGGGAGAGGTGAACTGCAGACACAGCTACATGCTGAGTGTAAAGCAGGGAGGTATCGGGCCCCATTTATAGAATCTTTGGTAGGACTCGTCTGAACTTGAATTCACAGTCTTCAAATCTCAGAGCAGACACTCATCGACAATCGACAAGGCCCCTGAGCTGGATGGAGCTGAACAGGGAGCTTGTGATCCGCCCCATGTCACGTCCACGTAACAAATACAATCTTTTTCCAATAGTATTTATTTTCGTCTTCTCCTGAGTTTCAACAATTTGAATGATGACAAACTCAGAAATGAAACTTCAACTAGATGTGTAGCATTACCTGTGATAATGCTAGTGTGAATGCTGTCAGCTAAATGTGGCCGCTGAAGATGTTGGAGCTGATAGCTAAAAATGCGGAAATTGATAGCTAAAAATGATGAAGCTAATAGCTCGCTAAAATAATAGCTAATGGCCAAATAAGTTTAAAAACTGGAAAAATGTCTAATTTAGCCAAAACAGCTATCGTAAAGCTAGAATATTAGCTACAATTTAAAACAGCCAAAAATATTAATAATAATAATAAAAGCTAAAATAGTCACAAAAAAACCTAGCATGTAGCTCAAATATTAGCTAAACTCTTAAAAAAGGTTGAAAGACTTCAATATAGCCAAAACAGCTAGCTTAATGCTAATATAACAACTGAAAATAAAAACTAACAATAGAAAAAAATAGGAAAATAGGCAATAATTTAAAAGAGATACATAAATATTATAGTGTGAACGCTTCATAGCATTTACCCAATTATAATTATCTTTATATATGTGCTTTATCATGAAAAAAAAGACATAAGAACATATTAAAAACACTATTTTTTCAGAGTGGGTCTTTGGTTTCTTGTGAAATTCATATATTACATGTAACAGTTATTAAGTGTGGACAATAATTGGACCCTTTTCCTTCTATAAATGTGTAATATTTTCCACTTTAAAGTGAGTCTTTTCAGGTCAGAGAGACACATGAAGGAGACGGACGAGAGAGCCATAGATTAATGAAGCAATGGTGAGAAAAATGAACATGCTCTTCCTTTTCTTTTGATAAAAGGCCAATTAACCAATCTCTTTCACCAGTTAATCTCACTTCCTGCTTCCCAGGCTCTCGACTTTGCTCAAATCCACTTGGTCTCTCTCCGTCTATCATGCCTTGTTTTCCTCCTCTTGTAATGGCTCTCCAACTATGACCATCCCCTCCTCTCTACTTCTCGCTTCTCATCTCTCATACTCTTTTCCTATCTTTTCTTCTTTAGTATTTTTTTTTTTTTTTTTTTATCGGTTTGCCTCCCCTCTTGGCACCCCTCCACTCCCCCCAACATCACTCTCATCCTCTCTGTTATGTGTGCTGTTTAGCTGCGCTTAGCTTCACCTGTCAGCTTGGATCAGGGCTGTGGAGCAGCAACATGACAAACTGCCCTCTGATTCACTTACACAGTCGCACACATAGAAGCGCACACACTTGTAGCGCCTTCTAAGCCCCTCAACGCAAAACGCATCTGCACCCTCTTTTCGACCACCCCATCTCTTTTCTATCCGCCTTTGCTTTTTTATTTATTTATTTTTATTTTTTTCATTGGTGCACCATTATAGATTTATGGAGGCTGCTGAGTATTGCAGCAACACAAGCCCTTATATTTTAGGGCAGGAGCTTCATTGACTGGGTTCATTTTTTCAAAAACTCGTCAGGCATTCATATTGTGAATTTTCTTCGACCTTAAAGTTGATCGTTTAAGTATATTTTGCAAAACACTGCTTGCATATTAAGTACAGAAATAGAGACCCTTAAAAGGGTGGTTACATCGCCAAAAATAAAAGCACAATTCACATAAAACAGGAAAGCAGCTCCTCAAATGTGCTTTGCGTGATCACTGCTCCTCCATGTTTTCTTCTGAATCACGAGAACAGGCTGTACTGTATTTGCAGGAAAACGGAGCATTGATTACTAGTCATTAAGCTTCTGTAGCTCTCAGAGCAAAGCAGGGCAATAAATCCACTTAATGGTTGAAGAAATTAACATGAGCTAAGCAGGTAGGGTGGACATCCTTCAGAGTACGGCAGAGATCGATAGGAGAGAGTTGAATGGTGAGTCGTCATAATGGTACACGGTGTGTCCACAAAAAGACGCGGCTAAACCTTTACCAAATCGCAGTTTTGACTCAAACAAGTTCATGGTTGAAGTAAATCTATTGCAAATCCAATTCACCAGTTATTTTAGTGTTTATTTAAAATGCCTTTAAGTTCCACTCCGATCCGATCATCTTTTGATCTGTTGTAAAAAGTTGTCTTTTAATTTTGATTATGCTGTTTTGAGCCAAAAATAAAAAAAATCTGCATCATTTTCTTGGACGTAGATTCTGGAGAGAGGTGATAGTTCATTAGAAGTTTACCTCCTGCGGTAAAGGCTGCTGGAGTAGTTGAATTCCTCCAAAAATGAAGACGATTCACTGTGCTTGAATTACAAAGGAAAATAAGGCAACGTTTAAAAAAAAAAAATCATTTAAAAAGCATCAACAGACACTCGTTGCCACATCATTTCTTCATTTCCTCCTGCTGACAGTTGTGAGTGTGGTGCAGCCTACTGGCTGTTCTGCTCATTTGCCAAGGGAGCTCTTAGATGTTTTGGAAGGCTCTCAACAAGGGGGAAGAGCTGTTTTTCAAAGAGCCTTTTCTGAGCCAGAGATGACGGAGGAGTGAAAGACATGTCAGTACAGGAAGAGAGCTCCCTCCACATGTACAGCACAGTAAAGAATAAAATAAAAAAATAAGGGAGAAAACCAGTTGTTTTGAGATTGATTTTTTTTTTCTCATTGAACGGAGACCCATGAAAAGAAAAACAGTATAGTTGCATTGTGTGTTGATTTAAATGAAAAACAAAAAATGGCAAAAACTGCAGAAAGATAGCAGAAAAGACACATAAATGGTGGAGAAAAGAAGAAAACTTCGAAGAGAGCAATAAGTTGAAGTAAAAGCTACATTTAAGAATGAGTGACAGAAGAAGCACCACTCTTTCTGTCATTTAAAATGACCCTTTTCTTCTCTACTCGATGACATGATTGTCACTCAGTTTAAGGTCACACCATGAAGGTTTGTTTCTACCATCATATTTATCTTCCTCATTTGCTCATTTCCGCTTTCACTCTTTTTCTCAATAAACAGGGAAGTAGAGAAGGTAAAAAAAAACTGAGAGACAGCAAGCGCTACCAACAGCTCTGACCCACTTACGGTGGCTCACCTGACTCAAATGCAACTCAAATCTCATGGGTCACGACTCAAATCTCGTGGCACTGAAGTCTCGTTAGCTGCAACTCAAATCTCGTGGATCTTGACCTAAGTCTCATGGGTCAATATAACTGCAGTTGTGTTGTGTACATTTTGACTAGTTTATATGTGAAGAGTATTTTAGCCAACAGGTGTGTTTGTAGACAGGCCCCGCCCATTTCAGATTACTATTTACACCAGGTTGTTTTATGATGATCTTCTACTTTCTCTAAACTCCCCTCTTTTACCTTTCTTTTGTGCTCTTAACACCACCCACCCACCAAACTTCACTCCATTATTTTTGTCTATGCAGTCCAACAGAAAAAGAGAAGAAAAAAAAAAGACAAACATAATCAAGAAAAGAAAAAAAATGTCTTGTGGGTCATGACTTAATTCTTGTGAGCTGCAACGCAAGTCTTGTGGGCCTCCACTCAAGTCTCAGTGGTCGCAACTCAAATTTCATGGGTCGTGACTCAAGTCTCATTATTAGGGACCCAAGCCTCCTTGGTGGCAACTTAAGTCTTATCGGTTGCGGCTCAAGTCTTGTTGGTCGCTACTCAAGCCTCGTTGGTTGCATCTCAAGTCAGGTGGGTTACCACTTGAGTTTTGTTGGTCGCGATCAAAATCTTGTAGGTTGCGACTTAACCCTTCCGATCTCCTTAGCTTGTTTATATTAAAAGTGAGGTCATCTGGACCCCACAAGACTTCACTGAACTTTTTTTTTCATTGATTTTTGAGTTTCACTAATGTCCATGGCAGACATAAAATCCTGTCCCTCTTTGTCCACATTTGTCATGGAAGGAATCACACATCAGTATATGGTTGGAGTCGCCTGGACCCCAAAGAGAGCAGAAAGGTTAAAATTCGTGGGGGGCGACTCAAATCTCATTGGTCATGACTCAAGTCTTGTGGATAGCCACCCAAGTCTCGTTGGTTGTGACTTGAGACTAGCTGGTTGCGACTCAAGTCTCATTGGTTGCGACTCAACTTTAGACTAGCTTGGTTGCAACTCAAGTCTCATTGGTTGTGACTCGAGTCTTGTTGTTTGCTACTCAAGTCTTGTTTGTTTTTCATGATTTAAAGAAATAGAAATGAGTCAAGCAACTTTTGTTTTACTTTTTTTTCCTCACAGGTGGCAGCTTATCTAGTTCTTTTTTAATTTTTTTTTCTATATCTATATTTTCCAAAAGAAATTCCCACACAACTATTGCACAAAGTGGATGATAATGACTTTATTTATAACAAGATATATTTTCCCACCAAAACTTAAAAGTTATTATGCATATACATGTAATATAAAAATTTACATATATATATATTATATATATATATATATATATATATATATATATATATATATATATTTGTTTTGGGAGAATTTTACGACATTTTAGATACAAACTTTTTTCTAACCCCTTAACTGCCACCCCAGTCATATTGTAGAGCTTATTTAGAAAAAATAAAAATAAAAAATATTTATAGAGTATCTCTCTCTCTCCCCACCATGGCAATAAGCATCAGGTTTTTTTGAACTGATTTATTGATTTCGTCTACCTTGGATGCCTTAAGGGTAAACTTTATTAGATATGTTGACACATGTCATCTTGTTTTGTCTCATTAAAGAAATATAAAAAAGTAAAACATATTTTCCATGGATTTATAATTTATTTATTACACATTAAGATTGGCTGATATTTGAAAGGCAAAATAATATGAATATTTTCTCATTCTTTCAATATCTGCTGCACTTCCACAGCCCTGCAAGTCTCCACGTCCTGCTGACATCAAAATGTTGATGCAGCAACAGTATAATTAGAACAATATTGATTGTGTGACCAGTGTCAGATGTGTCTGTGTGTGGATTTTGTTTTAATGTCTACAACAGTTTTTTGAGTTGAGAGTAGATTTGTAAGAGCCAACTCTTTGACAACAACAGAAAAAATGAAGTAATATGAAGTCTAGAAACAATAAACCGCTCATTTGAGAATCGCTACAGTCTGGATCCAGTAGCCTTTGTGCCTGAAGGGTTAAATGTAAATCAACAACTACTCAAAAGTTCAATAGATTTTTCTTAGTTTAATTATAACTGAAAACATCTACACCCACAGTTTGACTGATCCGGAGCTGTAAGTCAGTGTTTCGATAGCACGAAAACATAGTAAAATATTTAATGCAATACTTTGTTTTTATAGTTGTTTTTAAAAGGTTTGTTAATTGTTGTTATCTATGTTCCTGTTTTAATACTTGCTAATTAAAAATACATGTTTGTCACAACGTGCTTTGCACATGGAACAACTTTTCCTTAAAAAAAAAAAAAAAAAAAAACATGTTTTAAAGATCATATTTTTTGTAAAAGTGTTCCCAATTGTCGTTTAATTACACTGTAAAAGTAAAACTTTGGATCAACTAACAGGTGGCTGGTCTGTTTTCTAAAAACATAGTTTCTGTAGAGGGGTTGGATCCGTTTAGAATTTTATTATTAAGTTCTGAGTTGTGTGGAGCAACCCCGCCCCTCTTCCCCTCCCCTTTGCAGAGCAGAGTGGAGCAGGAGGCTTATGGCATATTTTCTACACAAAACAGTCTTTTTCAAACTGAATTTTTTAGTCTGATTCACAACAATTTGAATAAAGAAATATACAATTTTCATCTTAATTTTCCTCCATCATGGGAAAAATATTACAAGAGCATGTTAAAAGCACAATTTTCATCAGAATGGGTTTTTACAATTATAAAATGTTGATAAAAATTGTCCAAAATTTCAAAACTATTAATGGAAACAATTATTCCGAAATAAGCACAAAAACTGTATAAAAAAACTCATTATATATTATTGAAGAGCCTTTTTTCCTTGGTAAACTTTTACTTCCATTATTTCTTATTTGTGCCTCTATAATCCAAAAAGAACCGCAGTCGGGGGAGAGGAATCAAGCTGTGTGGGAGAACAAGCAACAACACAGACGTAAGGCTCGACGGAGAACAGAAACGAGACAGAAACTGTGAGTAGGGAGTGCGACAAGCAAAAGACTAGGAATATGAAAAGCAAACAGAACAGAAACAAGAAGACTGCATGGCATGAAAGATGAGAGCAAAGAGAAAATGTGAAATCCTCCTCTCTGCATCATCCTGATTCGCATCTGCCATGCACTCTTTCTGTTCCCGCACACGGCAGAAGCGTCACAACAACTCCTTAGCAATAATTAGTTTTTGTTTTTACGGGGGAAGGAACAGAGGGTAAAATCTGGAAGACACAGACCCACAGGTTTCTTGTTCCCGTATGGAAATGAGGGCAAAGAGATATTTAATGAGCCACAACAAGGAGGAGGAGGCAGAGAAGATGGGAGGAGGGCAGGTTATCTCTGACATGCATCATAAAACAATAAAATGAACAGCAAAAGGAAGATGAGACCCTGCATGAATGACAAGTAGTCTAAGATTTGATGCTGTGAGGCTTGATTTCCTAATCCTGTTTTCATTCTGTAGCAATACTGCTACCACAGTCTATAGTGATAGCAACGACAAAAGCAGCAACGAAAAAGTCTTAAGTCACGACAGAATGTGTAACAGTTACGACGGACCACAGCCAGAGGCACAGAAGTGTTGAACATGCAATGGAGTTTCTCGTGTAACTTTCCTTCAATTGGAAAAATACGATTTTTTTCTATTTTATAGACATATTTATTTAACAAAATATTTGTGCTGTACTTGAACTGTTTCTAACTTTCACCTTTGACTTCTATGGCTACCCTACCCACTGATGATTGCATGGGTTGGGCATTTGTCAAGTTAAAAAATCTACGTTGATGTAAAATTTTTGCAAGGAGTCACCTAATGCCACTAGCACCTCTAAGAGGTTTGACCCGTACGGTTTTTGGGGGTCGCGAAGAGGTGTGGCCCCATCATAGGGGAGGCTCCGGAGGTTCATGTGGCCACCTTAAAATGGAAATGGAGCGTATGGTGTTGTCGTGGGTTTGGTAAGTGAATCACAAAGTATTTGCAAGGATAGTTTCACAGACTTATGACATGCGTGTGCCACTGCTGTTACTAGACTTTAGTCCAGGGGTGTCAGAATCCAGGCATTAGGTGTGTTTGAGATCCTCCAGCGCCTGCTGCTGCAGGAGGGGGAGGAGAAAGGCGCCTGAGATGAAGGTGAACGACGAGACTGTACGAGAACGAGGAGTTGGGGGTTGTCCTCAACATTCGGCTGAATTTTAATACGCCACTCCTCCTAGTATGATCTGTGCTGTTATGCCTTTTATAGTATTTTTTAACATCTTTTGGAGTAAAGCAGATACAAAAATAGCCGCAGGATTAATTTCATTTGCACTGTCCCAAATAAACAGATAAAATAGAAATTAAAGTTAGTTTTAGAGGCAACAAAAACACAAATAACCACAGATTATTTAAAATCTTGTTTATTTTTTCATTAGTGATTCACTACCTTCCAGAAAGAGTAAAAAAATACATAGATTTCCGTCATTTAGCGGCAGTTATTTCACGTCAAACTACAAGAACTTTCAGGACACCGTTTCCCACAATGCACTGTTTTGTAGTCATCAAGGCGCCTTGAAGCCAGCGCAGTACCTATTTTCTGGCTGCACTGGCTTAGGTAGGCGCCTTGAACCCGCCCCTTACTTCATGACGACGCACATGTGACGTCGGTGCAAGAAACTACCCAGCATGCACTGCAATCCAGGCAATCTGTGCAGCACCGCGTCCTCCTTCATGATCTCAAACACACCTATTGAGAGCTGGTGTCCTACATGTTCTCCAATCAACCTGCCTTCTTATTGGCCAAACACACCTGATCCAGGTGATCAGCATCAGATAAGTGCATGTGCTGGCTCTTTACTGACACACATGCTGCAGGCACAGGCTGTGCAGGTGACATGTTGAGCCCTATAGGATGCCCACACCAACCATTCTCTGGTCATTAATTTTCTCGCCTTTTTTATGAACAGCACCCTTGCACAGTTCACATGATTAGTGTGTGTGTTAGAGGGGGTAGGGTCAAAAAAAAGGAAAATTTCTCAGTTTACCTTCCTTTAGGTTTTACCTAAGTGTTCACCATAACCTGACGCCCGCAGCATACCCGTTGATTAAAATGTGCATGAATACTTCTGCCTTATGGTCTCCCTGGGTAGTCCACGATCTTAAAAGTTCCTGTGGGCAATCTGGGTACAATTTTTCTGAATTTTTATCCACAGACGCCCATATCCACTCTTACTGACACTGCATGCAGTCTGGCTAGTCTTTACATAACTTGAAAAGTATAAGAGGCACTCACACTGCATCCAGTCAAGTCCGGACTCTGTGGCGCTCTGTATCTGTTTTGTTGTTTTCAAATTTTTGCCGAAGTACTTTTTTTTGGAAGTTGGGGCTTTTAACAATCTAAACCAAAAATTCCAACAGTGAGCGTAAAGTGTATCCATACGCTTTTTTAAATAAAACCTATTTTCTGCTGAACTTGCTGTTTTTATAGAGTTGTAAACATTATGTCATTGTGACGACCAATGTAGTAAATAAGCCTACACAGGACAAAAGTATTGATGCAAGTTCTGTGTTTACTAACAGAAAAAGATGCAGAAAAAGAATTGTTGTGAATATAATTCAAAAGGTTTGTTTACTAGTACTTCCTCAATTCAAAGAGTCTGTTTGCACCAGTTTTGAGCTAACATATATGTCCAACACTTGTCAGTAGCTGCGTTTCTATTTCACGTGTGCGCAAATCTTTATTGAAATATCAAAAAAAAAAACACACAATTTTGCTGTTACTCTGTGTCCATTAAGTCATAATTATGCGAGTAAACACAAACCAACTCACGGGTTAGGAAGTCAATCAAAAACACTGCGACGGATGTGAACAATACTTTGATTTACAGCAGATACGTTCAAATTTCTGTCACGGAACTAGCACTCGTCATCATCTATCAAAGGAGACGCCGGCGTCTTATTCAGGTCATGGAGCGGTGAGCTATGTGGGAGTGGCTTCAAATGAAAAGATTTTGGTAAATCATGGTTTTCTACAGGGGAGCTGTGGATCCAACTATTGTTCATGACATGCTCTACTTGTGATGAGCTTTGGGACCGCTTTTGGAGCCACCTCCTCAAAGGGCAAAAACTTTTTTTTATATAAATGCGAGTTTAGACTAAAGTTTTTCAATCTATGCTGTTAACATATATATTCTTAAAGTAAAACAGAGAGGTTTCCACAAACTATTCTCACTTTAGTTTCCTTTTTGAACATGTTTCAATTAGGAAGTTTCAGGATTGCTTATTTATGTAGACTATAAACAAAAGTGAGTCTTTATCTATATTATTGAGGTCTGACATAGTTGATCCATGAACTATTAATCAAAATCACTCATGTATCATGTTAATTTCTGGATATTTGGAAGAACTTCTGAATTTCCTGTCTGTTTAATCTATTAACTGCAGTTAAAAAAACGTTTAAGTTTAAAACTTCTCACTATGAGCTATAACAATATTATTTTGTTATATAGAATACTTTATTTTGAGACTCAATTCTTTGAGACGATACATTGATCTTTCTTGATCCAGATATAAAGAAGATAGAGAACTTAAGTTGTGAACCTGAAAAAGAAGTTTATCTGTATTTTTTCTTCCATTCCTTCTTGTCTATACCCGCATCAGCTGGAAGCACTGCCAGCTTTTCCTTTGGACTAAATAAACTTCATTAAAATTTCATTTGCAAAAATAATAAAGTTCTGTTTGATGCTCTTTTGCATGTCAGCGATTGACGTGCAAAAAGAAAAAAAGCAGCTTTTTGCAAACAGTGGATAAATCATGAGCTTTGAAATTCTGCGCAAAAAAAGAAAAAAGCTCAATACACTCAGCATATATTTTATGCAAACCAGTTTTAGATGTTTATTTCACTTGAAGTTTTAAACTAATGTGAGTTTAATAAAATATATCTGATAAGTCAGTAATGAGGAAGAGAATGTGTCCTCTTATCTGGATGCCATTAAAATGTCAAAAGTAGAGAATGTTTTTAAAAAAAAAGTCAAGCTTTTGTTGAAAAGCAGATTAGATAGAAAAAAATATCTCAATTTTTTCCTCCTTTTGACAGCAGGATATGAGAGGGGGAAAAATGAGGTTAAAGGGCAAATTGAAAGGAAATGAGGAGGACGCATATCAGCTTAAAACGGCGAGATGGTCATGAATAAAAATGGAAGACTTAGATGGACAGGCGGAGCTACATGTAAGCAGTTGATTTACTGTCAGGGATACTTGAAAACAGCATTAGTCTACAAGGGAACAGATCATTAGCTGGATCATTGAAGTGAAAGCAGAGTCCGTGTTGGAGAGACAGCCGCACGCTCCGAAGAACCTCGAAAACACTTCCCATGGATCCAGACTAGACACTCCTAAATAGAAAAACTAGATCGCATGAAGCGTCACAACCTGTTCATGTGACGGCTGACTGTTTGACCAGTGTGACAACACAGAAAATTCATCTAAAATGCGGAAGAGCTGAAGTTTAATTAACTGTGCTGACAGATGCGGTGCCAAAAGGGGGTTTCTGTTGCTGGATTTTTTTGTGTAGCTCTAACACTCCGGACCATAAAATCCTTCCTGACAGGCCGGAAAAGTGGGTGGGATTAGGATGCACAGTCCACAGTCAAGTCAGATTGCATCTCAAAGGCAGGGGGTTGTGTTGCTTCCAGTGGTGATCATAAATCCAACAGGATTACCATCACATGTGGAGTCCCTCAGGGTTCAGTTGTAGGTCTACTGCTATTTCGCCTAAGCGTGCGCCTTTTGGGTCACGCTACACAATAGTACTATGATTGCTGATCATAGTTCTTCAAACAAGCAGATCTGACACCATGTGACTCCACCCCCTAATTATTACTCACTCAAACACAAGCCACAGTTCTTTGTTTTGGTTTAAATGCAGCCATTCACTGTAACCTAATGGGCTTCAATTTTCTGATCTCATCCTGAAGGAGCTCATCTGAAATGATTACAACCACTTAAGAGCGACCACTCCATCCTCTCCTCCAGAACGCGGTCATAAAAGGTGGAAAACTTTAACTTTAATCAGAATATTTTAACATGTAAACATAATTAGCATTAATGAGGAGTATTGAAGGAGGCTTTAGCATATTTTCTGACTGTTTAAAGACGATTATCATTAGTTTCTAGATTTCTAAAGAAAATGTTATGAACTCTAAACTCTAAGACGAACATAGTTCCAGGGTTTTTGAGCTTTAACTTGCAAAATAACTAAATGTGATGCAGCGCAGATTAAATTACCTCAGAGGTCATTTTTCTGACCAAAAGTACTTACAGAATCTTAATCCTGTCAATGCTCATTTCTACATTTTATGAAGAATATGCTTGATACATAAACAAGAATATTCTTGAGGTTACAAGTCAAAACCTTATAAAAACGTATATACCTATAAACGTTTTATAAGACTATGATTTACAAATATATAGAGCCTCTTCGTGTACAGGAATTTAAGTTGAGTCTATGCAAAGATATGTTACATTTTTAATGTATTAATGACTTCCATGTGAAAACAGGCAAAAATTCCTATGGAAAAAAACTAATTACAGAACCTTCTGGGGCTGACGCTGTGGATCCAAACAAACTGTTAAGCTACGTACACACTGGGCGAGTTCTCAAATGCGCGTTTAGTTCGTGGTGATCACACTGAACAAATGCCAAGAGGTTTCTTTTTTTTTTTTGACTATGTTTAATAGCGCGTTTCCTACAATTGGGGAAGGCTTGGTGTGAATTGTAAGACTTGTACAAATCTTGCAAAACTTGCTCCAAGTTTTTTTTTTTTTTTTTTTACAACCTCTTCTGATATATGAAAAACTTGGTGTCATTTAATTCCTACCAGACACTAACAAAAAATATTTTGATAACACTTTATAATAACAACTCACATTTTAGCATTAGTTAAGCATTATTTTGAGCAAGAGTAAACACTTAATTAATCATTAATAAAGCCTCACTCCTATCATATTAGCATTAACAAGTAGCTTATATGTGTTGTCATTAACACTGTTATTAACACATTACTATAATCTGTTTATTAATTTCATGTTAAGACTTTATTAGTTGACAATTAAAAATCTAAAATCAAGCAATAAATTATTTACAAAACGTTTATTTAGATTTCCTTAAAATGTGAGCTCATCTACAAAGTGATAATAAATTATTTGAAAAACTGTGTAACTGTATATTTATACTTCCACATTTTAGACATATACTGTTAACATTGATATATATTACTGGATTGGCCCTCGTGTATTTGCTGAGATTCCCAATCCAGTTCTAAATATCAATGACTGTTAATTAAATCATTTATAAACCCACATCCCTGTTGTAACTCCAGTTCATTTAGTTAGAAAACATTTAGTACTTGCTAATTTACTTTTGTGACCTAATCTAAAGTGAGGACTATTTATGCTTGTAAAGTCTTTACACATGAGATGTAAGGGCTCCATAACTGTGTTTATAAATAAGTTATGAAGGGGCTGTTCCCCACTTTGTGATCTCACAATGTGAGGAACTACTCAATTTCTTGGAATGGGAGGGGCTGTTGCTCAGATCGCAGGGTTTGAGAGAAATACTCAGAGACTTGGATCAAAATACTGCTTTGTGGTTGTCTTTCATGAGGAATTGACATTATAATATACTTCAAACCTCAAAAAAGTTGATTTTGTATGATTTAGGCCCTTTAAAAGGAAAGCCATTCATATATCATTACCAAATCTGAGTCCCTGATTGGCCAAAGTTTGACCTGGTTTAACTTTCAATGCCTGGTTAATGGCGTTGCGTTTTGTACATACGGTCTAAATACGGTCATAAAAACTTGCAAACTCACCGACGCGAGAGTTTGAATGCGGAAATCCAAAACTTGCATTTACATTGATTTCTCATTGGAAGCGGCTGCGTAGCTTTACATTTTTGGAACTTTCAATATATATATATAGATATAGATATCTATATCTATATATATAGATATATATAGATATATCTATATATATACATATATATATGTTAATAAACAAATAAAAATTTTAAAAAACGTTCAATATTTCTAGGTTGGTCATTTACATCCACTATTAAACAACAGAGACGTCATTTTTTTCCAAGTGATTGCTAACAGTTTAATTGACTGGAACCTGCTGCTGCGAATTTTACCACACTTAACTTTTTTCTCTTTAGTTTTGAGGTTTTTTCTGACACGCAGAGGAGGAACATATAAAAGTAAAAGTCCCAGATGTTTGTTTTCTTGGTCCACTGAGCTTTTTAGTTAGTTTAGTACCCCGTGGAGACCAGCAGGATTTAAGATTATATCTAATTGTTATACTCTCACTTCCTTTGTTCCTTCTTTTTTCCTGTTCCTCACTTCATATAGAGCAGCGCCGTAGGTTTATGGCTTGTGTTTACTTCCTTTAACAACAGTTGCCTCCCACAGAGGCACTCCTACAGAGCCTCCAAATTACAAAGTCAAAAATGACACTGACTGCCGTTAAAGGCCCACAGCCAAATTCTAAAATAAACCTCTCATTATGGAGCGATCGCACTCCATTTACCGTAGCTGTGATATGTGTTTTCTGAAAAGCATAAAGTGAAGGGTTGTGTCATGATAATTTGTCTTAGATTTTACCTTAACACAAATACTTTTTTATAAAAGCCATACAGAAAAAGAGGGAAACATGTAAAAGTGATGGAAGATACCATCTTTAAAAGGGAAATTATGTCAATGGAAACGGCACAGTGACACACTTTCACACCAGGTAAATTCACAAACATGAAGGACGCATATATAAACCTTTGAAATTGTTGTTCTTCTGTGTCTCCAAAGCACATTTGAATTGGTGCTTGTAGTTTTATTGGCGTTTCTCGGAAAGGACGCCTTAAGATGTATGATTCTGAAAATGTTCTCACCTTCCCTTTCATCAAATTCCGCTCCTTCATAATGTGCATAATGTGCCCACTGGGATTGTCCAAATACTGCCAAAGCTCATGCAATTTTATTCTTAAACCTGACCATCTGTCATGCACATTGTTCAGCCTGATTTTGAGCATATGTTTTATTCATGAGACCCCATGAGAGAATAGGGGAGACGGCAGGAAGACGAGATGAAGATAGAAAGAAAGAAGCGCAATAATAGATTTGAAAAGTGGAAGCTGGGAGAAGGACGAGAAGGGGGAATTATGTCTGAACAAGAACAGGTGTTTTTTTTTTTTTTTTGTGCCATCGATGTATGGCAGATGTCTTCATTAGATTTTGAAATGAAACTTTTTTTCCTGTCAGTTGAAGTAAACCTTTCATTAAAATTATGTCACGATAGCTTAAACATCAAAGTGTATTAACTCTAAGACAGCTGTGAAATAGGTAAACAATTAGGAATGCATGTTCCAACAGAAATACTACAGCGAAGCACGGTGGCGTTAGTGTCATGCAGCTTTAAAATCTGGATGATAGGCCATTACTTGTGCAGGATTGTGTTTTTCCAGAAAATCCTGATGTAAAAAGTGGAAATCCACTCACCATTGAAGTCAGTGAAACCTCATAGTCGGGTTCATTTGGTGATCATTTTGTAGTCAAGCCTGTCGAGGTGAACTGTGCAAGATGGACTGGAAGTGTTAAGAATGTCATGGCTAAGTGCCTCAGAACTGTGCCTCTAAGCATACTGGGATACACAGTAAATCAGTGACAACCGATTTTTTTTTTTTTTTTTTTTGCTATCTTCGATGGTCACACTGAGACTAAGGTGGTGAATTTATGTTGGAGTCAGCATCTTGTGTGACCAGAAACCAGAGTCCAGATGAAATAAAGGATATGCAGAAACCCTTCCTTTCAAGGGCCTATTCCACAAACGTGTCAAGGCAAAGGGGCCGATACATTTTTTTTGTCTTGCTATTAATGGCCTGATTTTATATCACATTTTTTTAGTGTGTATAATTTTGACAAAATACATTTTTATAGAGAGTAAAATATTGAAAGTTATTTAAAGTTTCAGTTGATTTATTCTGGAATAATAATGTTAAAGGTTACGTTTTTAAAGAATCAAAATTTTAAGTTTATCTATTCTATCCTTTCGGCCCGCAACCCAAGGTGTGTTTTGGATTTTGGCCCCCTGTATGATTGTGTTTGACACCCCTGACCTAATAAGTACTTTTCCACTGAAAAGCCATAAATTACCTTGCTGGCAAGAGCAGGAACATGGACACAAACCACTCAAGACGTAGGCTTATAGTCAGGACGACTATTTAAGGTATAAAAACTATGGGGGGTTCTTTTATCCTGACAAAAATTCCACATATGACCCGCCTCCAGGACTATATACAGTATGTGGACTCCATTATACAGGCTTTTGTCCAGAGTATTAATTCCGATTCCAATTTAACATCTTCAATTTGGCCTTTAAAAAATGTCCTAAATATGGCAAAGTTCAAGACGTTCCAAAAAAAAAAAAAAAAAGAAATTAAATTCCCAGAGACCTTTACAATAGGAGATCTTGCCGGCCGGAGGCAGTTAAATGACCATAACTTTGAGTTTTTATGCTTTTGAGGCAATTCTGATACATTCTGATGCAGAAAAAGCAGTTTGCATGCTTTGCACCAACGACACACTAATAACACCTAATAATATGAAAGATTCACTGCCAATAACCACGAATGCTTTATACATTACATATATATATATATATATATATAAACTTTATACATATATATGCAGTATATATACAGTGAAAGCCTAGAATTATGCACCAGCTTCAGTGAAAATTGCTGTTTATGTACTAACAGCTCAAAAACTACAAGAGTACACAGATCTTTGTGAGGAGATAGATTTTTTTTTCATTATTGTTGTAGTAACGCATTATTGAAACAGATAAGGCATTTTATTAGCAAAACAGAAAGCATCAACAATCAAGTGTCATGCTCTGTTGTAAACCATGTAATGGCGGGAGCATGACATTTCTAAAGCGCAGTTGGCTTAACCACGGCTGAGCGAACGGCGGCCCCTGGTCCGTGGGCAGGGCTCGAGAGGCGCGTGTTCCTAGACAACACTGCTGCCTGAGTGGGTTTGGATCTCTCGGGCGGGAATCACAAACCCGGGAGCAGGCGCTGTGGGAGAAAGGCAGAGTCTGACGGGGCGTGTTGGTCCCGTTCACGATCGAGTAGGAACACCGGGATGCTCGGGCCTCACAATACTCTCCTACAGGCTGGAGTGGTCCTCCGCCAGGGACACAGCTGGCGGGGCAAAGGCTCTAGGTTAGCAGGAAGAACGTTCCAGTCGATCATCTGGCCCTCAGTGTAGTTAAACACGCATGTTCTTAACCGAGCACGTGTGTTTGAAAAAATTCATATATTTTATTTTGGGGTAATGACGGAGTGTAAAGGGTTAAAAAAAATGTAAAAATAATATTCTATATAACACCTATGTTGTCAAATCCTTATATATATTATTAATAGTTTTAGAACTCTCAAGTGTCTTAACGGATTTATTCGTATTCTACCTGATCAAGATTGGAGGAATGGAGGACAAACTATGAGGCCAAAAAAAAAGACAAAAAAAATGGAGAGGTGTTTCTTAAAATGCATATTTTTAAACTTTGGGAAAAGCTCGGAGTACCAATAACACGTGTCACAGTTTTGGTAAAATTAAAGAAGAAGCATATAACTCTTAGCTTATTGTGTGAATCCTGATAGTGTGTTTGGTGATGGAGGTTTCTCCTTCAAGTATTTCAGAGATCTCTTTACCCTCCGACTTTTCTCAAGAGCAGATGATCTCCTGTTACGTCTTTGTGGGTTATAATAAAAGGCCCCATAGCAGTTGAATAATAAAGAGAACAGAAAGCACTGCTGATGAAAACACAATACAATAAAGGCACAGAAGGGCTGGCGGAAACGCTTGTTTATGTCCCGAGTGGGTCATTCAATCGTCTGCGCCCTTGAATGCAGCTCTTTAGTAAAATAATTTATGGTGAGTGGTCCAGTGCTGATAAAGGAAATGACAGTAACAAAAGATGTGGTTTGAGCGCCTTCTTGTGCAACAGTATTGATGTTTGACTTGTTCTCCGCATCGTAACGATTACCTGAGTGGCCCACGACTCTCAAAACGGTTTAAAATGTGCCAGCAAAAAAAGATTTCTATTTTTAATGTTTTTAAAAAATAATCATTTTCAGGCAAGATACTTTATTTTCACATTTTTTTTACTGTCTTTAAAATGTACTTTGGAATTTTTTCATTTTTTTTTTTTTTTTCTTTTAATGGGTCTTACATTTTTAAGATGTTTTTTTCTTCTGTTTATGCTTTCAATGACAAACGGATGCATTAAATAGTAAAATTTGCATTTTGAGTATTTTTATAGATAGTATAGTACTTTATTCATTATATAATACATTTTCTATTACGTTGACCATGTATTAATTTCAAAATAAAAGCCTAGAGGAAGGTATTGAGTAAATTCAGACAGTAGATTTTGGAAAATGAGAATGATGATTGACTGCATATGAGAACTGGACTCAGTGAATGTGATATCATCCGTAGAAAATGATTTACTTCTGGCTCCAAACAAATTTAGTCAATTTGGTTGCTATCTTTTTGAATTATAGACACCTTCCTGTTGGACCAAGACAGAGGTAGTGATTTGTTCGAATCAGTCTGAGTCAATGTTTCCATGGCAACTGTTCTCGCCAATCAGGAGGGAGCTTGTTGGAAGTCCACGCCCCACCACTTGAAAGTGGCAACACAAAATCTGTCAATCAAACATTTCTTACGTTCGAGGTGACACGTGCTTTTAATGAGGCATCTGATTGGTCGGTTTCTAACTTGAATAATTTGCACAAGTCAAAAGTATGAAAAAATATATAATATTAGCAAGAAAATGTAAAAAAAAAAAAAAGTATCAGAGCTAGAATGGTTGTTTTGACAAATAGAATGACTGAGTATATTTCTCAGTAGAAGTCTATGGGATTCTTGGAGCCAGCAAGTACTTCCTGTTATGACTTCAGGTGGAGGGGTCACTCAGTCCAGTTCTCATATACAGTCAATGGGAGCTACATTCAAGAACATTTCTTTCTCTTCGTCATTGTGTTGAATTTTCCTCCCATAATTGTGTGATTCACTCTGAAACTGGGATCAAGCCACTAAATGTCCAGACGATCATAAAATGTTTCCGTTTCTGTTTTTCATTCTATTATTTATCCATTAAGCATGGAAAAAAAATATGACCCAAAGAGATTTGAATAATGATCAGATTTTCTCGGTTTTTAAATTGAACTTTTTGCTCCTTTTTGCTGCAGCCCCTCTCCCAGGGTGCATCATTCTGTGGAACGAAAACGTCTTCTTTAAGCCTGTTAATGACAACCCCGATGTGCTCCATTTCACCACTATTTTTGTCTGATGCTGTATTCCTTTGCACCAGTGGGATAAGCAGCTGTATTTCACACAGTATAATGCTGCACAGACTTTGTATCAAACAATGTGCTTTCAATCCATTTGAGTGCCTTTCGGTTGCACCTCCTCTGTTACCTGTTTGTCCAGTAGACATCTCTGCGTCATTTGCATGACATTTATGTGTCTAGCTGTCGCTGCCTGAGTGTCTCCAGCTCCTTTTATTGCCCCCGCACCGTCATGGTTCCTGCCCTCCATGAAATGATGAGCAGAGCCGTCATTAATTTAATAAAAACTTGATTGGACTGATGCTTTCTCTCCTATCAAAGGATTGAATTCCCTTTTACATTTGACTTTACAGTCATTTTGACATCAGAGGCACAAAAGCCTGCACAGCGATCAAAACAAAAGCCGTGGAGTGAAGGAATTGGAATCTGTGTGCGTGGACTCGTGTGTCTATACATCACTGCACCACTGCCTGTTGTGATTGCCTGACCCAAGGTTTTTTTGCGTATTACCGCACTAACAGCTGAGAGGCTGGATTTCTTTATTTATTTGAGGTGCACACACACTCGCACCTTAACTCATGCACACGCACAGCTCATGCTGCTCACAGCTGGGTGAAGGTGCCTCTGTGACAGATTCATGGAGGTCAAAAAAGAATTGTCAAATGTGACTTTTTTTTCTACACAGACTTAAAAAACATCTTTCAAAGACAGAAACGCACAATCTGACTGTGTAATTGTGGTTAAACAAAGCAGATTTATTTTAATTCAGACATTTTTTGGCTCCCCACCTTTGTGTGTCGCTGAGTATTTTGGTTAAAATAAAGGTTGGACACTTGAATCAGAGTGAAAAAACATAACAGAATATGAATATGGTCTGCTTTTTGGCTGAAAGGAACCTACTGTCCTGAATGACGTTCTTCCTTTGTCCTTCTTCCCCTCGCCGCTTCATGCTTCAACACACCGCTCGCGTCAGTACATGGGTTAGCTCTTGTGTCTCTGCCACCTTTATCGCTCTGTGTCTTCCACACAAACACACATGCTTTGGTGGATGGGAATTAAACAGCTGTGGTTGGCAACTGGGTTGTAAAATGAGTCGGTCCCCTGTGTCACCTAGTTTCATCCTTCTGTTCTCTTTGTCTTCCTCTGTGCATCTGAAACTCAGCTTTGTTCTCCTCCTAAAAGTTTTTGACTCCAAGTCTGTTTAAATTATATGTTCCTTTTTTTATATGTTCATCCATATAAACCCACCAAACCCACCAAAGTTTCATTTCAAAGTCTCACACCGTATTTTCTCCATCATAAGGCACACTTGAAAGCCATGTTTTTATATATATATATATATATATATATATATATATATATATATATATATATACATATATAAATATCCTTATAGAGACTCATTCTTGTTGTGTTTACTAATGTCAAACTGATTTTAAGAGGTACACTTCCTTCTGTCAAAATATTGTGTGAATACATGCTAACACAGCTAACATGCTGTTATCACACTGTTTTTTTTTTTTTTTTTTTTTTTAGGAGTTATTATCAAGGTTAAAGCATTGACAGATAGACAAAGATGGACAAAGCACCTGTGACATCCCCAAAGAAAATGCCTTACCTGCGGTTCCAACAAATGAAGCCAATTAGATCATTTCTATAGCAACGACTCTGGCTAATCAGGAGTGAGCTTGTTGGAAAGCCACACCCTTTCCACTGAACGCTGGCTTGGGAAAATCTGTCCATCAAACGTTTCAAAAATTCAAGGTGGGGGCCAGCGGGTGCTCTTATTCTGGCATCTGATTGGCCAGTTTGTAACTTGAAAAACTTGCAATAAAGAAAAATCATGAAGAAAAATAGGTTTAGCTAGAATATGTTTTTTCTATTCTGACAAATAGAATGACTGAGTAATAGCTGTTTATTTCTCAATAAAAGTCAAAGGGATTTTGGCTTTCTGGGACCAGCGGGTACTTCCTATTTGGAAGACTGGGGGAGGGGATATTCTGTCCAGAAACCAGTGATGTCAAACAAAATGAATTGAAACACACAAGAATGTTGCAAACAAGGATGGAAGTTACAGGTGTTGTTAACCCTTTAGCACCCAGGCATTGTCGATGACACAAAATCTGTGAATAACTGTAACTTTGTGCTGCTTTTCTCCTTCAGAATCTATCGTGTTAACGGTTGAAAAGTTACAGTATATCTAAAGAACATAAACAGTGGAGCTCCGGTGTTCAAAGGGTTAATACGCTAATGTGCAGTAGTCAGACTGTTTTTTTTTTTCTGTGTTTTTTTCCAAGGAGGGAGTAACATGTACTGCTAACATGCTATCACGGCTAACGCTTCTACTGTGGCTAACATGTAGCATGTTACGAACGAGTTCTAGAGTAACAGTGAACACTGTTAATAAAGTCTGATGGACAGACTTATCTCTGACTATTTTGTCCCACTTAATACGCCTTATTTGACATAAATTAAAAAACAAACCATCCATTGAAAGTGCGCCTTATAATGTGCTCCCCCTATGGTGGAGAAAATATGGTAGCCTCATCCCTTTCAAAGATAGCTAAAGATGTGAACACAGTAGCTTGAACATATCAAATAAACCAAGTTTTCTGTGATTGGGCAATAACATCTTGAGTTTTCTGCATTTTGTAAAACATTTTCAGGGTATTTCTTGACATTTTCAAGCTTCATTGACATTATATGTGTTTAGCTGGACAGACATATGCAGACGTATGCTCTGTTGAAAACGCTAATTGTAAAACTCCCATGTTATCCATAGGGTCCTATATTATTAACTTAAATAAATAAATAAACAAAAAAAAAATCTAATTTGACTTAAAATATAACTTTAAATGATTTTGCATTATCAAAGAAAATTATAACTTATAATCATTGACATTATATCCAAAGAGATGTAAAATATAAAAAAAGTCCACGTCTTCAAATCTATTACTCTGTGTGGAAATAGCTAGTCTTTGAATTAATTCTTCACCAATTCTCCTATTTGTATGTCTTTTTGTTCCCCCGTTTAAGCTCCAATAGTGTTGAGCACAGCACTTCTGCAATCTCACACATGAGTTTTTAACAGTCTAGCATTGCTGGAAGCTCTTTCAGTTTCCTATCAACCGTGTCAGCCCTGTACTTTTGAACTGTAGCGAACAGCGGCATGTTCGGGGCTGTGGATCAGTGTGCATCAGGTGCATTTGTCTGTGCGTTTTTGCTTCGTGACAGCAGTGTGATGGCAGGAGCCTGATGCTGCGGAGTGCAGCACGAAAGAAGACAATAACAACAAAGCGGATCGGCAGTGCAGCACAGAAGCACCAAAATAAAGTAAAGAACTAAGTGCAGAACTTATACATGAAAGTAATGCGATGTTTTTCTTGACGGTTTCTATTTAGTCATCTAGGTTGCCAGCAAAGTACTAGATGTTCTGGTACAAAACAGACTATGATAATCCACAAGTACAGCGGTCCTTTGCTATATCTCAGTTAAGCTTTTGCTATTTTGCAGATTTTTTTCAGTGCAATTTTGCGGGCCTTATTTTAAACAGTGTATCATAGTGTGCATCCTGATTGAATGAACACCTTGTCAATCAATCTCCTCCGTGCCGGAATTCCTGTACTCATGAGTTCAGTTTGCCTAATATACATAATTTCACATTCTTTTGTTCTATAATACCAAAAAGGGAGAAAAGTAAAATTGTTCATATGTGTTTATAAATGTCTATAAAATAAGAAGTTAGCGGTCTTACAGTCTTTAAACATCTACAATTATTGTAAAACATACAAACGTATACTTTGGAGATTTATTGATCATCCAAGTGAACCTTCTAGTGCTGCTATTGTTTCAACATGTGTCTGCTAGCAGTACACACGTGGAACATGTGACTAAAGTGTTGTTTATCAAAGATGAATGCAGTAAATTTGGCTAAAAAGGAGGAGAAAATTCAAAAATGAAAAAAATACCAGCAATGATTCTATAATATTAACAAGTCAAACGTTCATATTTTCCCTTTAAAATAATAAATGATCAGACATACACAGGAAGTTAATTAAAATATAACATTGTGTATTTTTATCTCCACTGTTATTGTTCTCTAAAGTAAGAGGACATTTTGATACACTCTGCATCTCGGTTCTTCATTGCCTAGTTTATTTAAGTTGTTACCTTAAAGCAGGGGAGTTGAACATATGGCCCGCGGGCCGCACCCGATTTGGCCCAGGCATGAAGAGAAATAATACATGGATGTTGAAAAAAAAACAAAGTTTCTAGCCCATTCCTGGGAGCAAGTTATGGTTATTCAAAGAAACGACCACAATGAGCAAAACTGACGGACCACGCAAGATTGACGAACATAAGATAATATAACAATAACCCAAGTCCAGAATCCACAGAGTTAGATTGTGCATCTTTGGCTACAATTCTGTATTCAGTTGGACATTTGAAAGCAAAAATACACAAACATTTTTAAGTATTTGACCTAAAATCTGAATTAAGTCACCAAGAAAACTCAAGAATCTCTTATCTCGGCTATTTAGTGACCCATGTTTGGTCCAGAGGCAGTTCATTCAGGTAAGTGCTTTTGTGCTTCCAGGTGATGGCAGATTGTATCAGAGCGTGTGTGAACACAAATGACATCATTATTTCAATGACTGCTATTTAACAGCACATTGACTACATTAAGGTGAGCACCTGTACAGGAACTACCGCCTTTAAATAAGCTTGACTCTGATAGAAAACACACACAAATGTTTTATGTGATGTTTATAATGAATGCCATTTTAATGATTATGTTAGGATAATTGTCTTACAGCCATAAAATGTCATGTCTTGTTTTGCATAACACAGTTGTACGCCTTAAACAGGAAACACAACTGTCATACGTGAGGTTCTTAAAACAGATGTTTGCAGACGCGACAATATGCTGAGATAGGATGGGAGTTTCAAACACTCAGAAAGTAAATAGGCCATAAATTCTGTTTAGTTTCACACTATTTGCACTGCAGCACCCAGATGGAAAAAGAAATAAAGAAGAATGTGCTGAAGAAGGGAGGATAGCCAGGGGGACGGAGAGATGATTGTAATGAAAGACGTGTACGTTTTGTGGATTACAAAGTGATTTCAAACAACAATGTTGTCCAATTTTGGTTAGAGGGAGATGGAGAGACTGTGTTACATTGATAAAACAGTCGATGAAAAGCAAAAATTAAGTTTATTATCTGGAGCCTACAGTTTACCAACTGTGTCTCTGCAGAAGAATTGAGCTAAACTGTTGTTTATTCATGTTATTGCACTATTTGCTTAAGAGATTAAAGACCCACTTCAACCATCTTTGGAGCTATTTCCAAAGTGTTCCCAGTGGTCTTTTAATCGTTTCCACTGAGCAGCCTAGTCCGGTAAGGAGAAGTACAGTACAGTACGGTCCAGTTAATTGTGGTGAGTGTTTCCCATCACTTAAGCCTCATTTCCACTGAGCACTTTTTTTTTCATGGCGTATGCGTGTTGTAGACAGCTAACATGACACTGCGTAATTGTAGTGCGATGACTAGACGAGTTAGCAACCCCAACCTACATTACCAGTGCAACAACAACGGTGAGCGACATTGGAGCTATCCAGTCGTACAGTTTTGAGCCAGAGACCAGCTCAGATAAAGAAGATGAAGGCATACTTGGATCTAGTCGTCTAGAAGTGGATGTTTCAGAAAGGAGGAGGTGTGGGACTCTATGGCCACCCCAGTGCATTAACTACAAAACAAACACAATTTTTCTCAAGCTGTTTTTTTTTCTTCTGATTCACGATTCGAATAAAGAAATGCTCAGAAATGTTATTTTAATCTTACTTTTCTTTCAGGTTCCCCAAAATATGTTTGTTAAAAATATGAATTTCATTGGAGTGAGTCTTAGCTCTATGCCTATCAACACTCTTGACTGTTGGCTTCACTGACGAAAATTACCATACGGTTTAAGAACGTCATCCTCTTCTTCCTGGAAATCTGAGGGAATGACGTATGAAGAGGTTTTTAAAACAACCCTTAACACCTAATAGGAACACACATTGCCTCCTCCAACCCCTCTTTTTGCACACACATCCAGGCAAACACGCTTTTGCTCTTTGTACTAGCTGTTGGCAGCTCTCCAGTCAGATCCGCTCAATATTCCACCCCTCCAAAAACCACCCTCACTCTTGTCATTGTTCTCCGCAGGCCACACATTGCCACAGTCATTGTTGTGTCACACCAATCAATCAGCCATCGGTATGAAACTGCAACCCTGCACTGTAATTTCCCTCAAATTTCTTCCACGCTATCAGTTGACACCTCTTTCTTTGAGATCTCCATCATGCTGTCTGAACTCTGTTCATCACGCTTCATCTCGCTTCTTCTTCCATCAGCCAATGTGGCTGCTAACAGACTTCACACCCTTCATGGCCTCAATGCCACCCAGCATTGCTCATTAATGGTGACATACATAAAACTGGGAACATTTTCTGTTTTGAATGTACCTAACAACAATGCATCATACAATAAAACTAGTATCAGTATAGCTCCGTCAAGGCAACTCCAGGCTTTAAGAGCGGCAGTGTCTCCGCGACTCGTGACCAATTACCTGATCCAGGTGTGTCCAGCCAATTAGAACATACCAGAGCGGTGTATGATGGAAAACATGCAGGAATGTTTGAGCTAGAACTAGATTATCGTCAATGAGTGGGCTCCAAATTTTAGGAAAACAACTAGAAGTTGTAGTGATATTTTTCAAGAATAAGGTGTGAAAAAACTTAAATCCATCCATCCATCCATCCATCCATCCATCCATCCATCCATCGTTCTCAGTTCTTACCTTGAGTTGGTCATGTCCGTTTGTCCTCCTTGACTCTTCTCTAGTCCAAGCTTTGTGAAAATTCCAACCAGCACCATGATGGCCACCACTCCACAGATTATGTACACAATCATGTGGGTCCGATCCCGGTCTGGTTCCTGGTGGACCTCCGTGACGGCTGCAGCCGGTCGTCCGGTGTTGGCCCACACAGGTGTGTCATAATTGGAACAGGAAGTCTGGTCCAAACTCTGGACCTTGAACTGGCAGCAGAAACGATAGAAGCAGGAGCCACAACAAAACATGTAGACGCCCGCGTTACAGTTGAAGGGAGGGTCCCACTGGCCCATGACATCATAGTAGCCCCAGCAACGGTTCCTGCTCGATGGATCCGTTTGGTCCTCCGCCTCAGGCGTGGGCGTTGGCACTGCCGCCACAGGGACGGTGGAGGGTTGCGATGTCTGGTTGTTGGACACTACCTGCGCCATTGCTTGACCTGAAAGCCTTAAGTTCAGTCCGCTCAAAGTGGTCAAAGCCAGAAATAAGGCCAGTGAGAAGTTTATCAAGAGTGGAAGCGGGACAGTCACCATCTTGAACTCCCTCCTGCGAAGCGCAGTGTTTCAGTGTGGATGATTAAGTTCACTAAGGGACCAAAAGCTCCTGCAGTTTAGGGGAAAAAGACAAGACAAGTAAATATAAATGATGTCATGGAAGGAATCTCTAAAGGTTTATGATTACAATTTGACAGAAACAGAAGTCTATTTCTATAAACTTTCAATGTTATGAAAAAAGAGTGGTGACGTGTTAAGAGAAGTGGATGAAAAAATCTATTCACATGCAAGTACCACCAGATTATTCCTTAAACTTTACTGCTTGCCAAGCAAATAGTTTCCCAAAACCTGGGAAATGTCAACCTTGACAAATGCCATCAGTCAATTCCTAGAGGGGATCCAATTTAAGATGGTGAGGTATCTATGAATGAACTTGCCTCTGGCATTTCCAGCAATGAGCTCCACCACTGAGTGGCTGAACTGCAAGAGGGACAAGTGTAGGTTCCCAGTGGTGTCAGAGAGGAAAGTAAAAGGCGAAGCAGATGAGTGGATAACGTCGGTCCCCACGTGGAAGACGTATCATTCCAGAGGATCCATATTCCAGGTTTTTAGAAAAAGTGTCCAAAATTAGGGATTGTCCTCCACTATAGTCAGACTTTAACTTGTATCTTGTATCATCCTGCTCCTCTCAGTACTCCTCGTCAAAAAAAGCCTTTTTATTCTTGCAGTAGGCATCTTTTCCACGCCAATGTGGCCCACTCAGGTGTGTGTCTCTCCCTTGCTGAGAAGTCTTGATGTCTTTACAATTAAAATCAGTGGCTCCCTGCAATTTTTCCACCAATACCCAACTGGTAAAAGAGATGTAAAATGTCTTTAAAACAGTCCTCCTGGCTCTCCTCAAGTTGAAATCCTGTGGTGATTACAGTCCAAACGCGTCCCTCCTGCACCTGAGGCTTGTTTGCTCTCACACACGGACACACTTAGTCACACACACACATACACACACAGTCAAATAGAGCTCCTGTTCCCTGATGAAAACACACTGTCAGTATCAGTCTGTAGCTTTTAAGCGACACACCAGAGTCCAGTGGCTTTTTGTGCTCATCAGGGTGCGGGGCTACCGCTCCTGTTGCTCCCGTTTTCACTCCAGTGAAACCCCGCCTCTCCTTCTTTTCAAGGGTCTCTCGGAAAACTCAGGACGCCCCTTGGGTTTTCTGTCTCTCAGCCTGCTCCTTGCAAGTGTTCAGACGGAGGGGAGAAGAAGGAGGGAGAGGAGAGAGGGAAGGGCTTTTGTTGTGGAAGGGAGTCTTCTAAATCTGCTCCATTTTACACCCAGAAGAAGCTGCAAAACAGCTAAATGTGGGGGAATTATGGTCACACGGCTTGTTCTCTCTGGGAATTCGTTGCTCATTCCTTGATTTGTAAATCAAATTGTTTTTCCCCCTCTTTTTTTAACTCACCTCACCTTTTCCTCTTAAACCCAGAAGGAGTTTTTTTTTTTTTTTTTTGCCGTTGCTGAGGAAATATCAGCGTGGGGTCAGGGAGCCTGTGGATTGCCCTCTGCACTTTCGGCAGAGCACTACGGCTCAAGCCTGGCTGGAGGAGCACCAGCCCAACCCCTCGCGGACGACAGAGACTAGTGGAGATGCGACAGGCGAACGGCAGTGTGGCACTGAGGGCAAAAAATATATCCTGTTTTCAAAGGAAGCCTCTGTGGAAACAAAAGGACTGTGCGCGACAGAAGTAGACAACCCTTAAAGTCAGATGCCAGTTTTTAAATGTCCTCTTTCTTTTGCCACATTTTTTTCCCTCGTTTTACCCTCTTGGGGGAAAAAAAAACAAAGTGAGGAAAAATCTCAAAATGCAACAAGCAAACGCTGCATCTAGTCTTCCAATTTTCCTGTCAATTCAGTCCTTCTCCGGCTGCAGCTTCTTTGAAAACAGGCATAATTTGATATATATGTATAGGAGTTTTATATATATATCATATGTATGTGTTTTCACTGGTGCTCTGCTTGTTGGGAGCTCCAAACAGAATGAGTAAAATGCCCTCCTCGTCCCGTCCTGTCGGCGTGTATTCCCCGTATTTCCATTCAGCGTCTGTATCCTGTCCGGTGGAGATGTTCGCTCTGCTGCTGTTGCTCCTCTCTGGCAGGACTGCCTGACAATATCTCACTCCTTTTTCCTTCCCTCCTCCCCTCTCTGGAGTCACTCCTCCCCTCTCCCTTTCACTCACTCCTCCCCTCCCTCTTGGCATCTTTTCACACACACACACACACACATGCGAGCGGGAGAGCGCTGATATCTTTTGTGCATAAATGAGCTGACTCTCCCTTTCACTCCCCTCATCCCTCCTTCATTTGATGTCACCTACACTAATGGGGAGCTTTTTTTGTGTTGTTTTCCCGAAAGATTGGGATTCTTTGTACCTCCATCTTTTTTTTATGTAACTTCTTTTCCGTGACCTCCTGCTTGTAGTATTTGACAGATACAAGCTTTGGTGCTGACTGAGCAGCAGGTTGTAATGTGCCGGAGCGCCTCAGTGACCGTGTGTGTGTGTGTGTGTGTGTGGCTCGGCATCATTACTAGCCTAACACTCGGGCGCATCTTTGTGAAAGCACGTCTGGAGCATGTGCGGCACTGCAGTCTATTATAGCTGATTTAGGAAAACGGAGTGAGGGAAGGAAGGAATGGAGAGAGAAAAGCAGGAAGGAGATGATAAAAAAAAAGGAGCGGGAAACGAGGGAGAAGGGGAAAACCGAGAAGGAGGGGGGGTTGACAGCAAAAAGAGACGAGGAGGGGAAATGGAGAGGAATTATCGCAGGGAAAGGAGGGAGGATTAAGAAACACGGAGAGACAGGAATAGGAGTTGACAGAGGGATAGCAGGAAGAGGAGAGGAACAGATTGGACAGGGGCGCAAACAGGTAAAAGAGCCGTCTTACAGGAAAGTGACAGAAAGGGGAGAAAAATTGAAATAGATGAGGAAAAACACCGCAGGCAGATGAAAGCTGCAAAATATGGTGAAACAACTTATAATGAAGCCCAAATAATGCCAGAAATACTGTTGAGTGTAATTTATATTTGAAAGAAGAAGGAAAACAAGCAGCATGTTTGGAAAATACTCATTATTTTTGCATTTTAGTTCAAAAGGATTCCTTCAAGTCCTCTACATTCTTTATATTTTTCTTCATCTTTGGATTCATTTTATTTTTTTACCAGTTTCAAAGGCACCATCTCCTCTTCCTGTTGCTGATGTTGCAGGCTCCTCTTTATTTACTGTTTGTACCCAATCTGACACACAAAAACCTTCAACTCCTGCTTCATGTCTGGGTTTGGATGTCGCCATTGTTCTCTTTTTGAAGCAAAAAAAAAAAAGTCTCTTGGATTTACTTATTTTAACCCTTTGAAACCCACCTCAATCAAGGAAATGAAAAATATATATATTTTTATGAGCTGTAGATAATATCAATACATTGGGTGATTTGGATGTTATTTTAAAATACAAAAATATTGACATGTTCAGGAAAAAAAATCCCCTTATCGTCACTATATATACCATTATAATGATCGTCTCAAATTTGATACACACATATTTAACATGGTCTTAAAATTGTTCCTAAACTGGGATATATCACCAATTCAGCTCAAATTCTTGATCTTTTTTTCTTTTCAACTTATAATTACTTTTTGTATTATTATAATCATTCTTAAATAAATACAATCTGCACAAATTGTATTTTTTGCTAATGAGAATATTTAAAATTAGAATATTTAGATTATCAGTGCTGATTAAAAATTATTTTTCTGTGGATGTTTTGAAATGTGATTACATCATTGATATTAGTGATCCTTCATAACCTGGTGTGGGGATGATCGGGCGCTCTCCCCCTTCATACTTTCCATTATTAGACAGGCCCTGCCCATTCTAGTTTGCTATTTAGACTTGGTTGCTTTATGATGTTGTTTCCCTTTGCTGCCATCTTCTTTCTTCTCTAAACCCCCCTCTTTTACCTCCCCTCCCCAACATCCCTCTTATTCTTTTCCGTCCGGTCCGACAAAACAAATAAAAGAAAGATACAAACATAATCAATATAAATAAAGTTTAGCACGAAATACAACAGAGGTTTATACTCAATAAACCCCTGTTGGGACATTAAAATCTGTCCAACATAAGAGCTCAGCCCGCATCTGTTTGCTCAGCTGTTGGACAGGACAAGTTCAAGACAAAAAAAAAAAAGAACTACAGGTTAGGAGACATCCACCAAGTAATGTACAGAAGATTTTAATAGGGAGGTTTGGATCATGCAAATCAGATACTGGTCTCAGAGATGTGTGTATCACATAGGATACAAATGGGTAAAATTTAAGTTCACATTATAGACCCACTCCAATAAAAAATGTGTTTTTAATATGGTCTTGTGTCATTTTTCCTCATAATTGAGAATATGTATTAAATATTTCAAATTATAACTGTCTTTTTGAGTTTTTCTTTTTTCAAATCATGTTGGATAAGAAGAAGATGTTTGAAAAAACTCAAACCACTGTCGTGGGTGGAATCAAGTCTGGATTTCTATGCTGCATTTGAAATCCTTCACTTGCAGACAAATTGTTTCTCGTACTCTCTCCTTCTCCTCACCTACATTATAGCTCATCATTTTTTGGTTAAGTTAACGTTAGCTGCGACTTGTGAGGCGCTTTTTGGTAGCGGAGGAGAATGTAAACAAAGGCTTGCTGGGAAATTAGCGAGGCTTCCAAGCCAACAGTCCCACCCACAACCCAAAATACTCACTGTCAGCTTGTTAGGCTCTAACATGAGCTAGTCTAATGTGGGGGAAGCGTTTTCCTTATTGGGCTTCTTTGGTGTATACTTGTCATTTAGTTGTTTTTTTTTAACCCTTTATTGTTTCTGGTGGTGTGATCAAATCCTATATGGCACTTTTTTGAGATCACTTAATTTTTGTTTGATAGTCCTTATTCTTGTTCCTGTTTTGAGTAAAGTTTCCTCATGCTGACCTCTTTCACTGAGTATTTAAGTTTAGTTATGTTTATTTTCTTGCATTTGTTAGGGTAATTAAAACCAATTTTAACTAGAAAAGTGCATTACCTCTGATAATGCATGTGTGAATGCATTTTGCTGAATGCGATTGCTGAAAATGCTGAAGATTTTTGCTTAAAATCAGCACAAAAAACCTAAAAAGTTGCCAATTTTGCCAAAAAAGCTAACACGTTGCTAATGTGTTAGCTTGACTGCAAATTAGCCCAAAAAAACCTGAAAAGTTGCCAAATTAACCAAAAAGGCTAACACGTTGCTAATATATTAGCTTAACCTTGAATTAGCACCAAAAAACCTAAAAGGTTACCAAATTAGCCAAAAATGCTAACACGTTGCTAATATGTTAGCTTACCTCCAAATTAGCCCAAAAAAACCTGAAAAGTTGCCAAATTAACCAAAAGGCTAACACGTTGCTAATATATTAGCTTAACCCTGAATTAGAACCAAAAAACCTAAAAAGTTGCCAAATTAGCCAAAAATGCTAACACGTTGCTAATGTGTTAGCTTACCTCCAAATTAGCCCAAAAAAACCTGAAAAGTTGCCAAATTAACCAAAAAGGCTAACACGTTGCTAATATATTAGCTTAACCCTGAATTAGCACCAAAAAACCTAAAAGGTTACCAAATCAGCCAAAAATGCTAACACGTTGCTAATATGTTAGCTTACCTCCAAATTAGCCCAAAAAAACCTCAAAAGGCCGAAAAAGTATAAGTTCCCATTGACTTAACATAGGGCTAAAAATTAGCATAAATTGCGCAAAATCGCAAAAACCGTAAAATTTGCGAAAACCAAAAATACAAGCAGTAATGTCCTTAACGAGCTGAACGTTTTGATACCAAGATTGCTGAAATTGCATAAAGTGTGCTTGAGTTTTTACGTGTCAAAAAACGTACGGAAGAAAACGTAAATAGGTGAAAAACAATTGTGTGAATGCATTGAATGCATTCACACAATTAAGATCTGTGTCTGACTGCTTCTGTATTGGTGTCAGAAGTGGGATTGGAAGAAAAACAAATTGGGTTGTGTCAGTGTTATGCCACAGCTATAAGTTCTAAGAAAGTGTTCAATTTTATAATGGATGGTAATTGTTTTGGGGTTATGATGCAAACACATTTGACCTGACAAGATGACAGAGGGATGAGCAACAGTCTCTACCTTCATTTTATCTGAATTTTGCTATTGGAGTTAGTTCTGGGGACGTTTATATTCAACATTTAGCCTGCCGTGTATCTTTTCAGAACTTAGACTGATTTAAATGCAAAAGAATAAAAAATATATTTTAGCATATTTTTCATAATAAACAATATATTGAATAATATGCAACATGATAAAAAATATTTATTGCTAGCTGCTTTTTATGATCACTTCAATTTTCATAAACTGACATCCCACTTTATTAAGTACACCTATATACTATATGTATACATGGTGTGTTAAGATGCTAACATTGAAATGGTTGAATTCATACCGGCAAAGCTCATCTTCTTTTTCATCCTGTGTCACTCCTTACCTCTGACTCCTCTTTCAGCCTCTCCCTCCATCCTCATTAAAGTGTTTTCTATGTCTCACAGGTTCCAGTAAATGTTCCACAGGCCTGTTACTCACTCTCTGGAGCACAGCCGCTTCCTCCCGACGTGTCTCACTTCTTTCCAGTCATCCAAAATGCTGTCATGTCAATGTGTGTATTTTTATTCCATTTGAATTTAAACAGATGGAGAAATGAGGGAGAAAATGTATCTCAAGTAAAATGTTATCTTACCTTCCACCAGGGCCAGGACTGTCAGAAATGTAGAGGAAATGTCAGTCTTTTTCTAAAATAAAGCAATGTAGTATGAAGTTCATGACCTTTTAAAAGTTTATATTAAACTTACAGTCATTTCCATGAGCATCAGTCTTGCTTGAATATGAATAACAGTGACTTCTCTCTGAGAAACATCTTTTCTTTCGATTAAAAGGTTTTTGGTTTATGTTGTAATATAAAGAAGAACTCTTTCTTGATTAAAAGGTTTCATGAGGTGTACTTGATTTCCTCCTTTGTTTGATTTTGTTTCCTTCAGGTTCTGAAAGAGAAATAAAGGATGTGAGGAAAAAACATGGAAGAATTTTAAGAAAAGAAGATGAAAGAGAAGCAAAAGTCAGAGGAAAAAGGAAGTTTATATAAAAGAAAACAGACGACAAAGACACAACAAAAGTTGCACGAGGCTTACTCTTATGTTTTAAAATAATAAAAGCTAACTCCTGTGCTCAGGTGAGTGATTATGATTTGCTGAGGTGGATGATGATGGAATGTACTAAGGGGGAGAGCGCCCAGCCATCCCCACGCCAAGACCCCCGTGCCGGAGCAGCAGCAGCTAGGAACCCCCACGCCAGAGCCATGCGGGCCAGCATGAAGCCCCACCCCGAAAGAGCACCCCAACCCCAGAAGGGCAGCCCAGCAGTATCGAGCATCCCCTACCCCAGGTACGAGCCAGGGCCCGAGGCAGTATGATGCTGTATGGTGCTTGATCCAAATCTATTCTATTCTATTCTATTCTATTCTATTCTATTCTATTCTGTTCTATTCTATTCTATTCTATTCTATTCTATTCTATTCTATTCTATTCTATATTTTTCTAGTTTTATTTTGGAAAACTACTGTATTCTCTCCACCATATCCAACTGTATGTTGTTTTAGAAGGTCATGTGTCAAAATTCCCTCTGCTCCTAAAAAAAAGAAAAAAAACAAGCTAACAAAAAACTAAGTATTTGGAAAGTTTCTTTTCACAGAAGATATTCAATGAGGAACCAGTAGAAGACTCTTTGACTTCAAAATAAAATAAATCATTACTCCAAATATGGATTTACTGTGACATGATTCTACACACTATTTTAATAATATTGCATAATATTCAGTATCCTGTTTTTTTGTATTTATTCGCCGCACTTTAAAAATTGGATGAGGCTGAAGTTGATGGTGATTTTTTTGCTTCCACTGTGAGTTAATTTTAATGGTTTCTTTATAAAAATGTAGTGTTTGTGGCCTAAAAATGTTTGGGGCCCACTGATCTAATCTTTTTTTGCACGTTTTCTATGTTTGTTGAGTTAGTTTCTGAAACAGGAGCCTTCAGACTCGTATCATCATTTAGTATTTGGTGCACACATGTTGGACAGACAGAATTTGGAAGAAAAAAAAATATAAATAAAGAGTAAAACTTGCTCTCCGAAGGTTCGTCACTCTCTCGCCTTCTAAACTGTTTTGGCACAAAGCGGATTTGTAAAATCCAGTGGATCTTTCACAGCAGCTCAGGGACGTCTACAACACACACACACACAACACGCACACGGGTGATATGTTAAGCCTTCAGTTTAGCATGGTTAATTAAGCTGCTAGTGTAAGGTCAGGTCTTTATCCCACATGTCTTAGCACGTATGCATGTTCTTATAAATAATCTCCTGCTCATTTGAATGGACCTGTGCAGACGCTGCTCTGGTTTGCCTGTGTTTGTGTGCATTCACTTTAAACCACCAGGTTTGAGTGGATTAGCCTAGTTAGAGCTTATGTTTTCAAACTTGCACATGATTCATATTTGGCTCCGTGCAGCCACCGAGCATCCCCCTGAAGCTGCTCATCCCGCTCTATTTTTGTTTTCTCATTTCCTCTCATTCATTTCTGATCAGATCTGAGAAGCACCTTTGAGAAGGACAGCAATCCAAGAAAAATAAGACGTTTCTAACGGGTAATAAGGTGATGCGTAGTGGAAAGCAGACGGATATTTTCCTGATCCAATCTCTAATACTCCTGCTGAGAGAGCGGTTTCACAGTCGGAGCAGCTCCTTCTCCTTCTTCAAAGAGAAAGCCGAGTTTGAGCCTAAGGAAACGCCCGACTTACACTCTATTCTCTCAGAGGAGGAAAATTTGGGAAATATTTAATGGTTGAAGTCAGTGCTGAAATATTCAAAAATGCACCAAAATAATTTATTGCACTATTCAAATATTTATCCAGAGAGGTCCAACTTTCATAATTAATTGGAGCAGTTCTGGCTTTGTCACCATTTGTAAGCAATTAGTACTTGATGATACTTTTGCATGCAAACACTGTCAGTGAGAACCAGTCACAGACAATGCAAGCTTTTTGTTCCTAAACAGAAAAGGAAAGAGAAAAGTTTACATTTTTTTAATCACTTTCTCTTTTTCTCCCTAATCGGAAGAACTTCCTGTGGTGTCTCAGAGATAACAGCCCAGCAGGCTGAGGCACAGAGCTGTGCAGTTTGACATCTAATTCCTGTGCACAAACCACAGCAGGAGTCACAGCAGTCATTTGTAGATCTATCTCATTTAGATCTGAACGGAGCAGCATGATTTCCACTGTGCTTTACTACTTTAAATAGATTTAAACACTGCTATTTTGTGGAGATAGTTACATGTAGAAAAGAGAGTCTGTAGAAAACATGAAAAAGAAAATCTAGAGATCCACCGATTTGGGAATGTAGCATTTTCAGTGACTAGATCAAAGGGTGGAGATGGATTCAATATGGAGGCGCAAGTGAGGATTTATGTCATGAACTTCCATGCATTTTTTGCAGGATTGACAGACTGTCCCGGTTACTGTTTGGCGAAGGCAGGACACACTCTGGACAAGTCGCTAGCCTGCCACTAGGGAGCGATCAGTCCCGTAAGGCTAGCTAGCCGCCCGGTAGACAGCGTAGCAAGCGCTCCCACCCTGCTCTTAAGTTCCTGCAAGAGTGGGCGGAGCTTATATCCAAACTGTTTTTGAAGGAAACTGGTTTGCCATTTTTTTGAATGTCGAAAATAAAGAAAAACAAAGATTTTTCCACAGAGAGCCAGCTACATACCTTAAGAAAGGTAAATGGTAAATTAAAAAATATTTCCTTAAAAGAGTTTGAAAAATTCCTGCCTGTGAGTTTATAAATGTTTAATTTTGTCAGCTAAGTATGTTTACATCAACCAAACGTTGATGTGGGAAACTCCATTAAACGATAGAATCAAGCACACGGACTTCAGCTTTATGTGCTACATCGATCTATATTGATGTGAACTGACTGTTGAGCTTAAATTGATTCAAATCTGTTATTGATTTTATCAACCCAGCCTTAATCTTTTATATCTTTACAATGGCAAATGAAGGCATAAATAGTAGAAATCATAACAGAAACATATATGCTATTAATTTTAGATTTATCAAACGTCTTCCTGGAGCATGTAGCGGATCAGATGAATATGTTGGAGCTGAACCATTTAGAGCTTTAAAAACAATTAACACAATTAAACTGGATCCCTAATTGACATGAGGTCAGAGAGCACCAACAGGGATGATGTCATTCAATATGTGCAGCTATAGATCTCATCCGTTTCCACATCTGCAGTCCCACAGACCTGCTCCATCCATATTGCTGTTTTTTTACACACAGTGTGTAATACTGTTGAGGTGAAACGAACGGTTTCGGTCCAGCATGAGTGTGACTGCAGCGTCTGAGTCTCTCATATAGAAACACGGGTTTGTCTTTGCCTCCAGTGGACCCTTAAGCCATAACATCATTAATGCTCCTCGCTGAAGGAGGTCAGGGCAATAAACACAAACATGAACGCCTGCGTTGCCACTAACAAGTGGACACATTTTAGATTGCTATAATAACTTCTCTTAACGGTGCTGTGTTTCTTTTTAATGTGAGTAAAACAGTTACAAACCTCCACAAACAGTATCATGTAGTATTAACGGTGGGGTTTAAAGTCCCACTACAATCCTATTTTGATATTTTTAATATTTTTATTGTAATTTTTCAGTTTTTAGACAAAATCAAATAAGCTGCGTGGTTTTCTAGAACCGTTTCTGATGAGCAGCACGAGTTCACGTGAAACTCACCTCTGAGTTGTGGTCGAAACTGTTGATGTGGAGTAAGGGCTCGTTTACATTACAACGTTTTCGCGTGCGTTCCGACAACTTGGTTATCGTTTGGGCCTCTCGTTTAGACCAGAACGGCGTTTTAGGGCCCCCAGAACGAACTTTGGAGAACGCCTTCCAGAGTGGAGCGTTGCGAAACGTTCCCATTTCCACCGCCTCCCATTCTAGTGTGTACGGTCAGGAAGGTGTCAGGGTGTAAGCGGATGTGCTCATACCCTACTCATGACCACATGACAGAACGCATAGCCTTGCGCGCAGCATTGTTCGTCACAACAGCGACTGCAACAACATGGCAAACTTCCAGAGATAGCACTGGTGTAGCTGCGATGCTGAATTCACTCGCGACTACTTTGGAGTTTTGGAAGAAATGCTGGCAGCGTAGTGTATAGATGAGAGCGGTAGAAATAGGGAAGTTGCGCTTGCGCAGTACTTCTCCATATTGTTCTTTTCCATCCGTGGAGTGGCTCACAGCGATAGCGGCGTGGCGTGTGGTTACATCGTTTCCGTCAGCATTCGTTTTAACCGTGAACGCAATATCATTCTGGAACGTCCTGGTGTGTACCGATATCTTGCTTACCGGGTCAGAGAGCAAAACGCGTTCCCATTCCAGTATAAACGAGCCTTAAGCCTGCCCACTTCTCATCATCCAGCTGTTAATGGCCATGTCCAAATTCCCACCCTAATCCCTAACAAATAAAAACTATAAAGTGCAGGACTATTGAGTGCCCTTGATTTTAAAAGCAATTCAGACACGATGCTACTACTTTTCTTCTGATTTTCTAAACTCTGAATATGACGTCACCGACTTCATAATGTGAAAACTGAATCAATATGAACATTTCACGATGACTACTTTCCACTCCACTGTGTTCTGAGGATAAAAATGTGGATGGTTTATTTAAAAATTTCATTTAAACATGTTTTTTTTTTTTTTCAAAAATTGTTTGACCCGCAATGCATTGTGGTCTATATTCACTATATGTAGAGAGTATTAGATGCACGCTAGTTTTTCCAATATTTCTTTTGGAACTTCTTTGCACTTCTAGTGCACTTGATTCTGGAATTGTAGATTTGGACAGCATCAGAAAATGGTAAACGCACTATAAAGTGCACTATAGTGAGTCGGGGGGAATTGGGGCATAGCAGACATCTAAACCCCAATCTAAAATTAACTAATTTTGCCATCTGCTCCTGATTTACAACAAATTGAGTAACGAAATACTAAGAAATGACAATTTAAGCTGAATTTTTCTTAATATATGCCCTCCATCATGGGAAAAATGATGCAAGAATGTGTTTAAAAACAACAAAAACATAATTGGAGTGGATCTTAATTAGCAAAGATAATATATTTTACTTGTGAGTCTTTGTAGGAATTCAGCTTAAAAACAAAGCAGAATTTTTTAACATTTCAACTAATTTTGTTGAAAAAGAGAATGAAAAATATGAATAAAATACCAAATCTGACTCGATTCAGTACAAGGACTTGATCCCCAGAGTTTCTTGGGGTTTTTTTTTCTTGGTTCAAATATTTAAAAAAATCATCTATTTTCTTGTTTAATTGTTGTAAATTAGATTTTAAAACTGAACAGATCAATCTATACTGGCTAATTTTTTTTAAATTTAAATTATCAAATAATTTTACTGACAATAAGACAAAGAGTTCAAAGCAACTTTAGTAGCAGTGGTTTATTGAAAGGGTTTGGCAGACAGTCATTGATGTCAAACTCCACTGTTGCTGCTAAACAGTGTGACTGCGTAACTGATTTGTCCTGAGATGAAAGTCAGACATGGCCTAATGTATGTGCGTGTGAAATCTCAGCAGCGATCCCAGGATTACGATAACTGCAGGCTACTGTGCAGCTCGCTGCGTGGAAAGCTCTGAGGCCGCTCTTTACATATCAATAAGTAGATTACATGAAAATGCACTGATGTTTTTATTTACTTTACATAATACAACATAATACCAGAGTAAGTGACACATGCTTGACTGTCTGATATTTACACACTGTTTTTTTTCTTCCAGTTCACACATGCTTGTATGTGATTAGACTGAATTCAAAAAGGATAATCTCTAATTAAATGTATCCAATTTTACCCGCCTAATATTTGCATTATCAGCAGTATTTTTGTGACTAGAACCTAAAGTTTAGATAGTATTAAAAGAATATTTTAGGACTGTCCTTTTTTGACAAATAAGATTAAAAAATATCGCTTTTAAACAACAATTTTCCAAGACGTCAAATAAGAAGACAATGAATTGCTTTAAGACAACAAAAAATTAAAAAATGAAGCCAAGCTGCTTTGATTTTTGTTAAATTGCTGGCCCTAACTCGCCTTTTCACAACACATCAAGCATTTTAGAACTGCAGCTCATTAATTTCCCAGGTCAAAAATCCTCGTTTACGTGGTTACATAAACACAAATTTACATTCTTGTGAGGATCTTTTAATAGAACAGTAACAGATCAGCATTAAGCAGTCAAATGACTGCAGAAAAACACACTCCCAGCTTGTTAAACAACCAAAGATGGTGAAACTGTACAGACGAGATGAGCTGTGTGAGGGGGAATACTGGGTGAGGTGAAGGTGCCTTTGAGTTTAATTAGCAGTGGAAAATTAATTAGCTGCAGAAAGTGTATTAATTAGAGTTTCAAAAGAGATTTAAAGACAATGCCACATGGAGCCACCACAGAGGTCCCTGAAGAATCTGCCGTTTGTTGATGCTCAGCCCTAAAAAGATCCTATTAATTTAAAATTAAATACTTCTTCGTTGCTGTTTTATTTTAACCTTTTGACCCTTTAGTCCCGGCTTTGCCTCTGACTTACTCTTTTTTTTCCCAAAACACAAAAACTACTGCAATGACACGAGGAGCAGAAAGTTCTGTTTTTCATTTTAAAAATGTTTAACTTTAAATTTTTGACAACCTAAGTGTATGACACAGCTATCATATCTTCTCATCCAAACTGATTTAGCTGTTGGACACCTCCCATATTTATACTTTTAATTTTACCAAAAGAAAACCAATAGAGAGACTTCTTTTTTTCACAATAACTAATTGAAATTTGGGTAATGGGCCACATTCAGAGTTCTGTTTAATCAACACATTCTCATTCCCAACTCATCATACCTGGACTTAATGTTAGGCCATCCTATGGGTCACTTTTTCCTGTTTTGGGTGTCCCCAACTAATAGTTTTTTGACGTGCTGAAACACAACCCCCAAACCCTCAGGAGGCAGTAAAGTATGCGATAATGGATTCAGAACCAGTACCGGGTTAGGATACTGGTATCGGGATAGGGTTATCCCGGGCTCCCAACGGCTAGCGGGAGCAGCCGCCAGAGTCTTAATGTAACTTTAAAAGTGTGATAGGAACCTTCGATCACATTCAACTTCAGCGATCTGGCCTCTCCGGCACTCCAAATCCATTTTGATGGGTTCCAACTTTCCCTGGACGCTGAAACTGAGTCGGAGCACGTTTTGTGAAGTTAGAGCTGTTAATGAACTAAATCGTAATGAAGGGCAGGTTTCTGTTTAGCAGAACCACCAGATTCAGAAACAGCTTCTTCCCTGAAGCTGTCAGGCTGTTGAACTCTGGTGACTGATGTGTTCTGATTGAGCCTTTTGTGCTTCCTTGTGTGTGTGCATGTTTATAGGATAATTTAATTCAAATTTGAGTATTGGTACACACAGTAATATGGTATTTATCTTTTCCCCAAAACAATGTTTTTAATTATTGTTGCGGCAAACTGAGGGACTTTTTTGGTTTTGCTGGTCTGCTCCACTGGCATTCACCACAGCAGGTGGAAGCAATTGAAATAATTAAGCAAGACAGCTGATGATTGTCAGTAAGAATGTATAAAAGTACTCAGAAACACAGGATCAGGAAGAGAAGCAGAATTTTTTTTTTATTGTTCTGATAAGCTTTGCCTATGAAGAGACAGCTAGTAAGAGTCAGATATTTACTTTTATCTGTAACAGAGTTAAATTGTTTGACTAACATTACACTGCCTTTTAATTTATTGATGATAAATATTATTGTGTATAAATGTTTAAATAGTGGTAACATTTATTGTGATGAAGTTTACCAGGGGTTTCACTTGTTTCTCTTTTGAAGGTTTTTCACCTGGTTGTTCACATGAATCTTGAAAATAAAAGGAAAAACAATCTGAGTGGAATCCTGCTTCTTCCTTACAAAATCAAGGTTGAACCCCTTTCAAGTGCGGGTAAAAGCAAACCAAACCTGGAGCACTTAACAATTATTTTCCTGTAAGTATAAGTAGAATATTGTGTTGTAAATGATTGTAAATTGTCATATTGTACCTGGTTCTTTTCTCACATGTACCGAGACCTGAGCTCCAATCTCATGCCAGTGACATTCATGTGTCTATTGGTTTGACAATACAAATCCTGGAATCTTTGTTTTCGCCTAGGTCAGTTTGGAATTCTGTGAGATCAGCAGCAGAGTCTGTGGCTGATATGAACCACCTGCTATAGCTAGACCGCTCCCGCATCGCTCCAGAACCATAACGCTTGCCGTGTGAGCCTGGGGTTAGTGTATCAGTCCAGTCTCGGTCCAGTGTCAGTTTGGGTGGGGACCTTGATTAGCAAATGTATTTTATTGCCTTTCTGTGACCCAGTATTAAGCAGCCCTCGGACCGGTACCAGTGCGTGACCAGGTTGGGACCCCTGATTATATGGGAACAGCCAATACAGAAAAAAATGATGAGTTGGGGACACCCACAACGTCTAAAAGTGACGTGGAGAGGGCCTGAAGCATTCGTCCGTGTGACTCTTTGGGAGTGAGAATGTGTTGGTTTATCTACTACAAGATCCACGTGCCAGAAACTGGTGCTGTCAGTTCCTATACGCACGAGACCAGGCTTGGTGGCATAGATTTAAATTTAAAAACTGCATAAATTAACTAAAACATCACAAAACTAATGCAGAGACAAAAAGGTGACAAAGCAGAAATCCAGGAAAAACTCGGGGACTTAAAGGGAAACCAAACCCTAAATGAACTTGTTTTGGATGTTAACATCTATAAATGGGGCTTTAAAAGTGCTGCCTTTTGGTCATAGCCAAATTAAAAAAAAATGAAATAAAACTGTTTAATTCTTCAAAATATAGTCAAAAATCGTCTGTGTGCTGCCCCTTACAGGTTGACATGTGGTATTACAGTTGAATTTTGTGATTGGTCAAACCATGTAAGTTTCAGAAGTCTGACGTCATGATCCACAGCTCCAGTAATAACATTCCTGCCCCCAAGCCCCGCCCATCTGACTGGATTTTCAAATTTCAGCTGTGGGTGGAGTCAGCCTCCGACTTCCTGGTTTGGTTAACCTTTACACCCACTGGAGGTCAATAACCCAAATCGAGACAGCTGAGGAAGATCAGCAGCATGCACCTGGTGTGCTCCCAAAGGCCTCTGGAGTAGATAGACAAACTGGATTTGGCGGGAGAAGGAGGTCAGGAGTCCAGCTGAGCAGACGAGCCCACCTCCATCCTCCCCAGAGCAGACAGGTGAGAAACGTCCCAGAAGCAATCTCAGCTCAAGCGTGGTGAAATGGGATGATGGGATGTGGGCTGTAGAGAGGAGGGATGCAAAGCTACCTGGGAAAAAAAGCAAAAAACAAAGAATTACTGAGACAGATAAAAAAAAAATTTCTCAATTTCTCCTGTTAGACCTGCACTGTACATGTTTTTTTTTTCTTTTCTTTCAGAACTGTGTTAGCAGCATTCACTATAAGTCACTACATAGATAAAACCAACAGAAATGCGGCGCCGCATGCTGATGACAGTGCTGGAGTAATCTCCACATCAAAGGACAGCAGCAACATGCTGGCCTGTGTCTTTGGCCGCAGCCTCGGGCTGCTTTTAGTCTCGGTGCAGACAGCTTATCAGGATGAGGGATGCATGTTAGTTTGTGAACAAACTCAGGAGAGAACCAGGATTACTGATGTTCTGTAGCCTGCAGGCAGAAATTTGTGTGGTTTAAGCTTTTTGAATTCTTAATCATTTCAAAATAAAAGTCGAACCTAAAAGGAGGCACTTGTATTTGCTGTGCTGACTCAGCAACCTGCTAACAAAACTAATTTCAGATATGTTTTTGCTACTTAAAATAAAACAAAAGCTTCATCACAAACTTAACAGAGAACGTTTTTTTTTTTTTTATTCCAGCAGACCTATGAAGTTAGAAATGGTTGTTTTCCAGAAGATTTACAGGATTGAACAAACCACGACAAAAAAATTATGAAAGATCATATCTATATGTAGCAGTTCACTTTAGAGCCTTTTTTTTTTTTTTTTTTTTAATATTTTATTTTCACATTTAAGTAAACAAACAGTATATAATATAGACAAACAAAAAAGAGAAAAATACAAGAACACACAAAAAACCCCAAAAAACAGTTGACTAAAAATTAAAAAAAAAAAAAAAAAAATCAAAATAAGCTAACCAGATTACAGTGATGATATAAAAATGAATACAGGAATGTATGTTGTAATCTGACACAATTTATGCAGGGGAAGAAATGTGAAATTACATTTGTGAGTGACTCAGATTCAGTATCTCTCCACCTAGAGTCCAGCTTCTTAATATCTTAGTTCAACTCTTAGTGTTGTGGGCCAGAAAGGGTTTCCACATATTGTCAAATTTGCTCTGTGAACCCAATCTGTAAAACCGCAGTCTGTCCAGCTGGATAGCATATACAACCTCTGCCAGCCAATTCTCAAAGGAGGGAGGAGTTGATGATTTCCAGTTTAAAAGAATAAGCTTTTTGGCCACCACCATTCCCAATTGCAGCGCTTTCTGTATATGCTGTGGCAGTTGAGAACTTTGTAGAGAACATCCAAAGATGACCAGGTGGCTACTGGGCTGAATATCTTTACCGTATGAGTCTGAGAAACTTTTAAAGATTCTACACCAGAAACTATGTAGAGATGGACAGAACCAGAATAAGTGACCCAGTGTACCTTCTGCTGTATTACACCTATCACAGTTAATCGAGACAGTCGGAAAAATTTTGTTCAGCTTTGTTTTAGAATAATGAAGTCTGTGTAGAACTTTAAACTGAATCAACCTGAGTCGAGAGCTGATGGAGCAGCGGTGAATTTTAGAAAGAGCCTCTTTCCAAAGGTCCACGGGCACCTCACAATTCAAGTCTCTAGCCCAAGCTTCTCTAATTGAGTCAGAGGGGGTCACAGTTGTGAAACAAGACACAAATTTAGATGTGATATGCTTGGAATCAGAGGGTAGCATAAGGTGTTCAAAGAAAGGGTGTTCAGCGGGGAGCTCAAGACTTGGACAACATTCCTTGATAAAGTGTCTAATTTGAAGGTAACGAAAGAAATGGGAATTGGGAATTTTGTATCTGGAACTAAGCAATGTAAATGAAGCAAAATGGCCATCAATGAATAAATCTGAAAGCGATCTAATGCCCTTCTCTTTCCAGACAGTAAATGCTGCATCTTGTTGGCCAGGAGTAAATACATGGTTTTGACAAATAGGAGCTTGCATTGAGACACGAGGAACGTGGCATGCTGTTTTTATCTGGTGGAGGATGCGAAGGGAATTTTTCAAGATACACTTTAGAGCCTTTTAAGAACACCAAACTGTATGTTCTTGTGGCAATTTCTGATGAAAAAGGACATATATGAAGAACTTAAAATTGTATTGTGAATCAAAAAGGGTCTTACCATTAAAAATCTACTTTTTGAGCTTTTAAGTGTGTTATACTGTTTAGCTAGCTCGGATCAGCTAGTGCTGGTGCACAGTCGAGGAAACGCGGGTGTAGGGACCATATGTGCTCAGTCTGAAAGATCGGCTCGTGGGCTTGCGACTAGTGACGTCACTAAGGTAACGCCACTTAGACAAACGCGTGTCGAGATCTGCTGGGGCTGTTATTTATTATTTTGCATTGACAGCTCCTTCACTATTGGCTGCTCTCCACAGTGTTTATGTCACTGAGCAGAAAGTGAGCGATGCATATTCCAGCTGGACTTCTGCGACCAAAAGAAGTTCAACACTGGCAGGATGTATTTGAAAAAATTACGTGCGAATAGTTACTTTCTCTTTTTTTTAATGTGTGATCAACGACAAACTAGCATGCTACTTGCTAGCACCCAATTTAGCACAAACTTCACGCTTCCCAGCCTCATTTCTCTCTATTAAAATACGATTGCTATCCTGTGATGATCCCTTGATCTGATTATTTTGTTGTCAAAATTGCAAATATTGCGCCTTACCCCCTTTAGTGATTTTTTGCGTACTTGATCAGACCTCCTCGGTTCTTTACTCGTGAAGACTCAATGCAATGTCACGTGACAGTGGTCCGGACCAATCACAATCTTACACGTCATCAAGTCGCAAGCCCCCGGGCCGATCTTGCAGGCCGAGGATACATGGTACCTACACCGGCTGTCTGTGTTGTGAGCCAGTTTAGCAATGACCAAAAAAACGCTAGTTCGGTAAACGTTAAAACTTTTAAAACTTCATGAAGAAACTTCTGGTGAGGGATTTGCACATGTGGGGATGGATCCTGTACATGTGCAAGAACGGCACAAACAGACGGCAGATATTGGGAAGACGGCGGGAGAAAGGGAGCTGACTGTTTCCTGGTTAAAAAAAGGAACAAACTATTTCCTGGTAGAGAAAGTAAGAGGACTATGTCTTGGTAGAGAAATGGAGTCGACTATGCCCTGGTGGAAAAAAGCGTGAAGACAATCTCCTGGTGGAGAAAGGGAACCGACTACTTCCTGGTGGAAAAAGCAAGAGGATTATTTCCTGGTGGAGAAAGGGAGAAGACTATTTCCTGGTGGAGTATGGAGAAGAGTACAACCTGGTGGAAAAAGCAAGAAGACTATTTCCTGGTGGAGAAAGCAAAAATACTATTTTCTGGTGGATAAAGGGAGAAGACTATTGCCTGGTGAAAAGAAAATGTCACGCGCCACTGCTCACTACATTTATTTAATTGGAAATGTTCATCTTGTTATGTTTTTGAACAATTTAACTGCAAAATTAAACCATCATACAAAGTTGTATAATTGGTTAACGCATAAGCTACACAGTATGTACATCAATGTTATAAAAAAAAAAGATTTTTTTTTCTTCATTGTTCCTTAAAGTTCAGAACAATGATACATGATCAAATACCAACTGAATGAAGTCTATTGTCCTTCACATCTTTAATCAGATCTTACATTTTTTTTTGCTTGAGTTTTTTTTACAGGTATATTTAAACTTCTGAGTCAGCATCTTGTACCCAACCTGGAAAGAGAGATCCCCGTCTTACTGAGAGAGGTCAGTGACCTCGGTGCCCTCTAAAGTCTTTTCTTTGATGAAACCAAGGGGACCGACGTGTAAAGATGCTGGCCTCAGCAAGCCGGAGCAGGCTGCTGCCTCAAAGTCAAAAAAACAAAGTTCAAACAAAACAAAAACACTGCGGCGTGTGTGCAGAGGCATACCGTGTGTAGGAAATGTGCTGACGTGAATTATGGGACATCAAGCATATCCCTGGAGAAATCTTGTAACCGATGATTGGAGACTCGGGGTGGGGGCTTCCCCTCACATCACACTGAGTTTTACACAAGACGGTGCCGAACAGGAACTATCTGTGTTCACGAACCAGAGAGAGCAAATGCTTGCATTTGACCTTTGAGAAGAGACATAGCCCAGTTCTGCTCACAAAACCTTCTGGAGTAGTTTCTTTAAATATGGAGGGAAGAAATAGCAAGAAGAGTTTAATCAAAACTCCAAGGCAAGAGGTAATATCCGTGACAGAAATAGACGGGGGAAGGCAAAGTAGACGAAGGGAAAATTGTGGGGAGAAGCATAAGTAATAAGAATGGATGAATGAGGCGAGTGTCGGGGCAGGACAAAGTCATAGAAAGTGTGGGGGGGTTTAAGGCAAGCACTGCAGGGTTTTTTTAGAGTGGTAAAAATACACTGTGATGACACATGATGGTATAGCCTTAGTCATATCCAGCCGCAGGAATCGTTTCATGGAGGGTCGTAGATGGGAGCACAGGTGTGTCTTGGATTTCTCCTGAGGCTTGTGCAGGCACCTTAAGGGACGTCATGAAAATGGAACATACCATTGTCATGTGTGTGGTAGGTGTAGGATTTGTAAAGCAAATGTAAGTTGTGGCATACTAGTGATAGTGTCGTAAGGCGCCCTAACAAGATACTCGAGTCTTAATTGACCGGATGCAAATGCGTTACGCTCAGGGTGTGAAGGTGAAACACGTGTGGTCATAGGATCACACGTGTGATCTGATTTTTTGAAATTTAACAAGGATTTCAAGGTGTAAATTAAAGGAGTGCTCACTTATCATTTGAACGCTTGCGGGCACAAAATGTAAAAATCCATACAACATGTCGGCGTCTTACCTGCTTCCCCTTTACTTAGGCTGTGTCATATAACCGCTGCGAACACTTTGCATATTGCGTGATATATTCATAAGAGTTTCTGGCGTTCGTCATTCGTTGATGTGCATATGTCTGCCGAGGTTTCAGCCGAAAAGTCGTGATGGGAATTCGGTTTTGAGCTGTTCAAAATGTTTTGTCGGTTCAGAATTTTGCTGTTTATGCGTATTTTACGTCAGGCTGAGTCTAGAACTGCCAGGTATGAGGTCTAGAGGAAGACCAAAGACGGGGTTAATGGATGCAGTGAACAAAGACATGAAGGTAGCTGGGGTTAGTAGAGGATGCTGAAGACAGGGTTACATTCAGGAAGGTGATTTGCTGTGGCAACCCCTGACAGGAAAAGAAGAAGATGCACAATTAACACATAAATTTTACGGAATTGTGTGTGATTTTTGCCAGTTGCACACGTAAATATGTGGCTCTACACAACCGTTCCACGGATGTCTAACAGACTTTTCACGCATATTGTGACTATAACAAAAAAATCTAAAGTCGCTGAGAGACTGATGGTGGGCCCGGTTATTGTGTGATGTGCTAAACAAAGGGACTTGAGTTAGATCATGCTATAAACCTTTTATTAATGACAAAGGAGGTAATTAAATCAACTTAGAATAACTCTGGCTTATTGTTAAGCAAATGAAAAAAAGCACAAAAAATGGTCAAAATCAACAACAATCAAAAAAATGTCTGCCCACAAATATGTGACCCATCTAGTGAATACCTGCTCAATATGACCACAAACAGGACTATAATCAAAAAACAATGTTCATTCACCTTAATATAAATAACAGTTAAATTCATGGCTCCTCTAAGCATGTACCACAGATGCATAACTTCATCCATATATGTGCAATAATTGCGTATTATGTGACAGGCATATAAATCGGCCAATTTTTCACCCCTCCAGTGGTCTATACCGTCCTACCCTCCGGCTGTGGGAGGTGCGTTGCTCGAGGGGATCTGGTATGGCGGGCATGGATGCCACTCTGGATGCATGCTGGCCCTGTCTTGCCGGGAACGAATCACTATGTGATTTCTGCACAGCGTCAAAGTCTGTCAGAATGAAGAAATTCAATGAAGCACTGGCTTTTTTAGTGTTCTTTGCATGGTTTATTTGTTCTTTTTCTGTGGGTTTGATGTAAATCATTCTGACTTTTGCCACGTATGTTCTCGTATGACCAATTTTCACCCATAAAAAATGTACTTTTAGCTGTGTGACACAAGCTGTACATATTAAGTGTGCGCTTTAACCTGTTACTCACAAGATGTTGTTACAAACAAGCAGACAGCTGGTTCAACGTGCAGGTTTATTAGTATTTATCAGGCAGAGGTCAATCGTGAGCATGGGAGCATCCAAGAAGAGAGTCGAGTTGTCAGAGTCCAGGCCAGGGTCAGGGCAGGCAGCAAGCAATCAGAAACAGAAGATCAGGTCCAGAATGAAACGCTCAGTAATGCAGGCAAGGCGGCAAAAACAATACTTTGCACAGAGTGAGGCTCTGTGTGCTGCTTAAGAAGCAGGTGGGTGACAGTCAGATTGGAGTCAGGTGAGTTAGAATTCTGGGGACGATGACCAGAGGGGGAGACACAGCTCTGACTCCTGACAAATGAAATGAACATTTTCTCTACATACACAACCTTGTTAATTTGTGGGAGCTACCCACATTCTGCACAGGTTTACCCATTTTTCTTCCATAGAACCAGAAGTGGTCTTCCTCAAGATTTTAAGTTACTTTTATTGATTTGATTAAAATGATGAGATCATATGGTTGTAATCAGTTACATATAATAGAATCTATTTTAAAAAGTGGTCATGTAAACGTATGTGAAAAACTCTTTGCAGGATTTTTGTATTTTTTGCTTGAAAGAGGGAAACAAATCTGGTTCGTGAACATACATCATGTTGGGTGTTATTTTCTTCAATTTAGTTTCTATGGAGTCAGAATGCTGATGAAACGACTGATGAAATACTGAGACGTCAGGTCTCCAAATGAGCAAGATGGGGCGGGATGATGAAGCGGTAACTCCCAGACTGATAAGGTCAGCGCCTGAATAATGACCATCATAATAGGACGAGTCCCTCCATGATACACAGTCGGCAGGCATTCTCCAGGGGATAAAATAAAGAAGGAACCATGTATGTCTGAGCTTCAGATTATTAGCATAAACTGTGAATGCTGGATTAATGGATGTGTTCTACTGAGACATCTCACTTCTCCTCCAACCCCCATCCAGGAGCTGCTAAATATAGAAAGGCTGTATTTTTTTTTTTTTTTTACCTCAAACCTTCCTTCTCACTTCTCTTTCTGTCTCTTTAATACGCCTTCATCTCTCACACATTAGGCAACACTGCCTAACTTTTGAGCTGGGCTGCAGGCAGCACCGCGGGGCGAGTTGGTCTGGCTCCAACACTTTGATCCCCCTTGATTGGTGGGAAATTTGGGTCAGCTTCTTAGATCACACGGGGATTAATCACTGACTCATCAACTCAATTACACGCTAATGAGGAACAGCTTTAAAATCATCTCCATATTTTTTTGCTTTTTTTCCATCTTGCTCTACAAAAACAGCTGGAGGCCATAAAAGAATAAACCGATGTCTGTCTGGGAGGCGAGGTCACATGACCCCATGTTCGTGTTGAGCTGAGGATTTAACAATACTGACCCCCACAGGGCGAAAGTAAAATATACAATGGGATACGGTCAATAGTTTTATATGCACATGTTACAAACCCCCTAGTGGTGATTTGTTGAAGTGACCCGGCTTCATTTGATGTCTTGACATAAACTTAGAAACAGAGGTGGGTGGTTTGTTGCCTGATAAAATCAATTGGGTCATGTGATCATAACTTGGGCCCAATCACATAGTTTCAGACTAGGTCGGATGTTGTGTCCCAATCAGGGATCAGATATTTATTTTATTCTATCTATGGCCAGATACAGATCAATACTAAAAGTCTGTACAATTTATCCCCATAATTATGTTAAAGCTCAGCAGAGTATGCAGGAGGTGCACAAAAACAATTTGATCAAGTTAGCAAGATATTCCTGGACTCAGATAAACCTCTTGTGTTTTGTCTGAACTCAAACAATGACCTACACAGGCTTTTAAAAGAAATGAATTTTTTTTTTTTTTTTTAATAAAAATTGCTCTCTCCGCACTGCCAATAGAAACGACTGCCAAGGGACCGTCTGCAAAGTGCAAGCTCCAGAAAAAAAGTTATCGAAAGGAAGAATAAAAAAGGATGCCTCTTTTGACACGTGTCAAATTTGATGCTTAACCCTTGTCCAAAAAGGTGTTCATAGAGTTCATAATAGAGACGCTCCTGTCACGTGTGGGAGAAGCTACCATCAAACTTTTAGCCTCATCGCTACATGGAAGCTTTGACTGTACGAATGCACGGAAGATATGGATGATGTTGAGAAATCCATTTTATTCATTTTCAAGAGTTCTACAGAAGCATCTGTAATCACGTCTCCATGTCTGGGTGCATGAGATCCTTCAGTCTTTTTTTTTAGGGAAGTTTCCAATCTGTATCCCTCCAATCTGAATTTCTGTTCACCATTAGTTTGATGACTTTCTGTTCAGAATTGGTCGGAGGAAAAAAATAAATAAAAATAATGTCTTAATGTAAATAAATATTGTAAAGTTCAGGAGGAAAACGATCAGATTCTCCTCCATGTTTGCTTTGGACGGCGCTTCTTCTGTGTTGTTGGTGCACACCCACAGTGCCCTCTAGTGGTTATTAGTGGGAAAATAATAAATATACAGGATAACCAATGTTTTATTTATTTTTAAAAACATATAAGTCACTCCTGAGGGTAAATCTAACCTCAGGCCAAAATATGCACAAACCCCTGATTTATACTCTGAAAAATGCAGTATTTGCATTTCAATAGTTCAAAATCCACACATTAACAAGCTTTTTATTATCATTCTTGTAGATATATTTAGTTGATCGAACAAAAATTCTAAGGAAAAAGGTGTTTTAGAGCAAACCGATCCACAGGAAGAGAATCCTCTGTCTCTTCACATTTTCCTTATTTGCCTTTTTTCTGTTGGGAAGCTGTGATCGCTGGTCTCCGCCTGTCATAGCGGCCAATGGAGGTCACCGTGACACTAATAGCTTTAATGCATGTTTTATGGTTGCTCTTGTTGCTCTGCCTCATTACCATTCCCCCACCACCACACCACAAACACACCACGTCAGCATTTCCCTGCCTTCACACTCTTTATTAGTACATGCAGGGAAAATTCCACGAGTCCCTGAATGCATCCACCTTTTTTTCCTTGCATTGATTAACGTGCATGCCATTTGCATTTTGGTTTGCACCTGTTCATTCTCAAGGTCAGATTGAACAGGTTGAGTTTGAATGTCAGCTTTTGTGCCGCCTGCAAACCCTTTCACGGAGAGTTGTAAGAAGGAATGTGGATCTATTCTTTAACAGGAGGTAGATCACGTTGGTGTGACGCCGGGATAAATCTCAACTTTATTGCTATTGAGTCCTTGACTCCTATAAGCTCCACCAGTTTTCCAAAGGAAAAAAAGCTGTCTAAATGCAACGCTTTTCTGCCAGGTCTCAACAGATTAGTTTGAGAATTCAAACACAGAACTCCATCTTGATAACTGCTTTAAAAAGGCTTTTCAAATTTTGTAATTATTATAAATAAGTAATTAAAGTCCCCCTCCAAAATCCTGTTTTTTGATTTTTTAACATAAATCTCAGATGAGCTCCAAAAGCCACACCCCCTCAGGGGAGATTTTGGAAACAGAGGCAACATGAAATATGGCTTCTAAAGAGATTTAGGTTGTAGGATTTTGGTTAAAAACTTCATAATCATAATTAAAACAATACTGGGAACGTGTTTTTAAATAAAATACATAAGTAAGGGGAGTTTAAACATGTTTAAAAACAAAAGAAATAAAAAGAAATCATCTAATGAGAAAACTGTTTAAGCAACAACCAAACATGCATTCCAGATTCCTAATTAGCAATCACTATATATGAATGTATTCTGCTCCTATATAAAGGTGTGAAATGTCTTTCTAAGCAAAAGTGTTGCTTGTAGAAAGAAAATCCTGGTTTGCATGTCTGTTCTGGAGCTCACATTCTCACTTTTACTCTTAGATGTGATTTGAAAAGAAATAATGACCATTTTTATGTCTATTTTAAATTTTCTTTCCTTTGGATTCTTAGACCAGACTGACCTGTTTATAAAATGTGACAGTTGTTGTTTAATGATGTGTGAAGAAGGTCTTTGCTGGAAGATGGTACAGTGTTCCTGCACTCTGTTGCAGTTCACCTTTGGCAGCTGTCGCTGTTTCACAGATTTCTTTAAATGCAATTTGCTTGTTTTGATTTATTTATTCATTTTTACAGTGGACTCTGTTCTGCTTTCTGAGTGGCTGTAGATTTGTCAATCAATCTCCTTCGTGCTGCGTCTCCTCCTGTACAAGAATGGATTCAGCTTTACATTAATCGCTGATCGCAATCAGATCTTTATTTTCATTTGATCAAACTGGACTAATTCCTTGATCAAGGTTTAAACTTTGATTGTTTAAACAAGAGAAAAAAATGTCTGCCTGAGAGGAGTTTCACAACCTTTAGACATCCTACTTTGTGGATTTCGATTTAATTTCAGAAAGTAACAAAGAGGGAACACTGCAGTATTTAATAGTCATCCATCCATTTTTTGATAATCATTTTCACTTACTGACATATAATGACAAATATTTCCCCTTTTTCATGTGGTGTTCTTGTTCTTGTTCAATACACCATTGCTTCCTCTATTACAGTTACTGCATGGTTTGTTTTCGTGGCTGTTGGTTTCAAACCGACCTGTTTGTTCATGTGCACGCTGAGTGAACCACATCAAGTGAATCAGATCCACATTTTCAGAAGGATCAGAGATATTTAGATATTTAGAGGAGCTCAGTTGGACTTTCACAGCGAGCAGATGTCAAAACCAGACAGCTTTGGTTTGAGTGTGCTTTAAATGTGTAGAGATTTGACACACTTTGGGGACAAATGTGTGTTTTATGGTGTGTAGAAAAAGACCTGGACTGGACTGGACTGGACTGGTCTGCAGATGGCTCGTGATGTTGAGGTTGCACAAACACACAGTTTTAACCATTCAACTCCAGAGTTTAAGCTCCACATTTTCAAACAATTAAAAGGGTCACCACTGTGAATTAAATCAATTAATTAAATTAATCATCACTGAGAATTAAAAGGATCGCCATCCATTTAGGTGTGGTATCTTTCTGTCTCACACGATTCGATACACATCGCGGTACAAATTGATACATAAAAGATTCAGCTAACTTTTTAGCGGTATGATATAGTCCGATTCTTTCACCAAAAATTCTAAACTCTATTTCTTGTTCATATGGCATTTAAAGCTATAAATAATAATGCATGGTATTTGACAGAGAAATGTATTCAGGTGTTGACTTGGAAGAAACAAACTTATGATTGGACGTCTTTTTGTTAGCATTGAATGTACATAAAGAGACAAAAAAAAAAAAAAGCAGAAAGAGAAACTGCAGTTTGCCAGAAATCGATTATTTACTCCTTGATTGGTTTTACATTTGTTCATATTTGGGGTTTTCAAATGATACTGCAGTTCCTCAATCAGTTTTTTATACATCCCTAACCGATGCTGCTGTTACTCCCACTGCCTGATTGATTTTTCGACATGTATCTTGTATCTTTTAAATCGCTGCCATCCATACTTCACCAAATCTGAGTCCCTGGCTGGTCAACCAATTTGGCTTTCAACCTGCGTTCAATGGCTGCTTGCTTCTCAAACACCTGTTTACACAGACTTTTCATTGAAAGTGGCCGCTTGAAGGTACGTCGCCGATGGCGGTGTGAGAGTAGCTTTAGATTTAAATGTGGGAAAGCAACCCACATTTTTAGGATAGCTTTCCCTCTGAAACCTGCTGTCAAAACAACCACAGAGGCTGAATAAACCCAGAAAGGTAAATGCATCCAAAGCTGAACACCATTACCAGCTCCTGTTCGGTCTCCTGTTCTGATGTGGTAAACACAGTGAGGCTGTGGGGTCAAACAGAGAGCAAATCTGCCGAATTGAGCATTTCCCCTTATTTGGGGGAGTAGAGGCTGCTTTGAATACCGTTAATAATACATGGGACAAACATCTGAAAGCAGATTTCTTCTCTTCCGTTCTCTCTCAGCACAAACCCTCACTGGCACCGTGAAAGCAACAGTTCCTGATTCTCCATTCGCAGTACTTTAGTGTTTGAGATAACAAGATAACAACAGAGTGGAAGGGAGAGGGGAGGGGGGTCGGGAACAGAAACGGTAGATTTCTTCAAACTCCATAAAGCCAAACACAGCTGTGTGGTGTTTGGCAGCGTCCCTCCCCGTTACGTGCTCACATGAAATGCCGTGAAACGCAGGATCGGCAATACTGAGCTCCTAAGTTAATAGTATTCTGCGTGGCACAAATCTCCCTCAGTGCCGACACATGTATCGGAAATCAATTTTGTCCATGCTGGCAAACTATACAGACAGCCCTGTGGAGGGGCTTTCCAATGTCCCCGTTTGCTTTATGTGCTGAAGAGCTCCAATAATAAAGTCCAATAAAGTCGGCCTGTCAGACTCATCACTTAAAACTGTAATAGATGGAGCTGAAGACTTTCCTCTGTCATCTCAAGAAATAAAAGATAAGTTAGGGAGATGGGCAGACAAACTGAACTAATTCTACAAAGATAATTGGTTCTAAAATAAGAAATATATCTAGAATGAATCAGGATAGATTCAGCTGTCATGTGTGGACTGTGCAGCCACTGCACTGACTTTGATGGCTTTGATTTTGCTTTACGGTAACTGAAGATTCTGTGAACGGTTCATTGGATGGCACAACTCTGACCTTTGTTTTTCTTTTGGTTTGCAGAAAAAGAAACCACTGAACTCTTTAAATAAAGGTTATTTGTGTGTGAAAAGTTACTATAGTTGTTCTAAAAGTCAACCTTTGAACACAGAAAGGTCATCTGTTAGAATCACAAACTTGTCATCAACAGTTAAGTCCCCTTCAGATGAAAATCATGTTTTTTGCGTTTTTAACATGTATGTGTGGATTTTTTTTCTCATGAAAGAGAACAAATTTAATAAGAAATTATTTCGTTTTTGCATTTCCGAGTGTTTCTCCTTAAATTGCTGTCAATCAAACAGTCTCAGAAAATCTCTTTTTGAATTCATGAGTAGTAAATATGTTACGATTGCTCTACTGCACATGTGCAAACCTCCTCGTCTGTCCCAGCAAAGCGTGCCGAGCTCAGGGTCCGGAGGACAGAGAAGACAATCCTCCCGTTGACTGGGGTGAAATGAACCGTTGTTCGCATTTCTGTGGTCAAATCAGCCGTCACTGGATCTTTTATGTGAGTTTCATACAATACTTACGGTAGCAGGACTGAGAGAACGCTGGAAAGACATGACGGAGGTTCCTGATGTGACCACTGAAATGCGAACGGGCTCTCATGTCACCGTAGTTGTAAAGGATTGGTGAACGTTCGGTCAACTTCCTTGTCCGAGCTGACATCCAACTCAAAACGATACTGCTAGACAGTTATGTGGAGCAGCGGTGATCATTTATGCTAGCAAGACATGGAGCCACCATAATCAGACGGGGGGGTCCGGGAAAGAGCAGCTCCCCCAGCTCCAAACCTCTCAAGTAGGTTTTGAGGGGCTGGTTGCAGAATACTACAGAGTCAATCAGTAAATCAATAAATCACTGGTCCCCAACCTCCGGGCTGTGAACTGGAACCGGTCCAGTACTGGGACGCAGAGCGCACCAGTACCCTAACCCAGTACCGCCACCATGAACCCGTACACATCCGAGTCTGGTTAGGATACCAGTACTGGGATAAGTTAACGGCCACATCCCGAGAAGCAGTCTACGCGTGGTACCGCGCCTGGTACCATGTTTTGTGGATTGTTGATTTCACAAACTGCCAGAATGTCAAAAACAACAAGTTGGGGACACCATAAAATTCAAAAAGTGATGTGGAGGGGTCCTTAACCAAACATCAATTTGTGATTAGTTGGGAGTGAGAATATGTTGGAATGTGGCATTAGAGCACTGCACAACAGCACAAAAATACTTCACGATACATTTACCACACACAAAGAGATCATACCTTCTATCTCATGACGTCCCTTAAGGTTGCCAAATGAACCTCAAGGGAACTTCAAGACACACCTGCACTCCCCTTTAAAATGCAGCTCTTAGAACCCTGTACTGGCCCAAACACCCACATCACCCGTACAGGTACATGAGACTAAGTCTCTACTCAGTTAAAATTGTGGATTAAGCTTCTATTTAATTGCTTTTTTAAGTAGAATTCCCAGCACTGGGATGAAGTGATGATCCAGTGACCACAGTGATGGTGGAGGGAACTTCATAATATTATTTTAAGCTTTAGCAACCCTGAAGTCAATGTTTTCTGGATATGCACATAGCTAACTGTTAATGAAAACCCGACACTTCTAGCTTTTTCATACACTCGTCTCATTAAGACAGCAGTATAGACTGTGAGCAGAGATGTGCAGCAAATTCATGAGAAGCTGACACAAGTTCTGCATGTATGAATACACTTCCTCATGATTCTCAATGTCTTTTTTGTCAGATTTCTACATGATTTTACCATCTTCAGAAAATGTCTCTCTTAATTCCAGCACAGTATATTCCAGAAGAACGGGGCACTTTTATGACCAGGACTGTGCGAAAAGCCCCGGAAGAAAATGCCATCAGGACTGGACTCGCTGCTTGTCAGATTTAGAACTCATTTAGTATAATTAGAAGAAAGGCCTCAAGTGTCTTCAATTTGCATGAGTCAACAGAGTAGCTTATCTTTCACTGTTAAAGCGCCAATCTAACACAAAAGACAATGTTCCCAGGGTTAATTAATTTGAGGTAATTACTTGGGTTTTCTCCCAAGATTGGCCAAACTATTATGTTTCTAATGATTCAGCTAAGCCTGTTTACAAGAACAGTTGGCAAAAGCTGATTGTTCAATTCTTATTCTAAATGTGGTATTAGTCCTTATTTGAGTTTGCTGAGTCCAAACAATTCGACCGAATCTTCGATACGCCGCATTTTAGTTGTATTTACTTTTTTGCAAATATTTCTTCTTGAAGATTGTTGCTGGTTCAAACTTTAGAAAGTGATTGTGTAAATACTGGATAATAACGGGCTGATGTTATCTCATGAGAGAGGAGGATGCTGGGGTTTGGATTAGATGGAGGGCGAAGATTCGCTGTGGTGACTCCTAAACGGAGGAGCCGAAAGGCAAAGAAGAACAGCCTGATATTATCTCAGGTAGTTGATATTATCTGACTAAGTTTTAAAAATGTCCCTTTTTGTTGAAGCCTTTTTCCTCATGTGGGATCTGCAGAAAGGAAGGATTTGCATGTAATCTAAAACCGAAGCAACCTTAAACAGAATCAAATCTGGGACATCAGGTTGATCTCGTATGAGGAAAACGAAAGGAAGTGAAAACCAAGCACAGAAATACAGGACTGTACCAGGCTAAAGTGGGTGTCCATTTTTTTCCAGTTTCCTTTATCTTTAGAGAGTAAACTTTATCTTAACAATCTGTTAAAGATCTCTAGCTGTTTTAGACTTCATTTGTAAACTAATCTTCACATTGGAGCCACTAAAACTCAAAATAAAACTTCCTTCAGAATCAGATTATGTTAAAAAACAGAAAAAAGTTTGCTGCCAAAGGGTTGGAGACCACTGGTCTAAATAACTTGATAACAAGCACATTTTAACTTTGAGATTCAGCTAATTGTTATTTTTCTCATGCAAATCTACTTCCAAGTGCTGAATAACCCAAATATGATTTTTTTTCCCCCACATAAATGTGCTGATGTCCTCATGTATTACATATTATTGCTTGGAACTCCCAGATTTTGTTGCAAAACTAAACATTTAAATCAGTTTGAGTTTTGGAATTGTTTCTTTATTAATTTAAAATATGTTTCTTCACTGGGAAAGTGGAGCTTTGTTAGAGAACATTAATATTAACAATATTAGCAGGAAGAATGAAGGAAAACAATATCAAATTAAACACTGAAGAAACAACAGTTTAGAATGAAGATTTTTTTTAAAACATTTTTGGGGATTTCTGTTTTCAATATCTGTCCGTGTTGATACATTTGTAAAATTTTACACTTTTTTTCTCTTTCCTGCTGTAAAAACTCTGGAGAGCAGGTGCTTTGCTCATAAAAAGGAGGTCAGGAAACACCTGCATCAAAGTCATCCGTCTCTCTGCACATGCAGAGGCCTGCAGAGAAAACATGCACACTGAAAAAAGAAACTCATGCTTAGAGAAAAAAATCCACTTCTGAGGGACATATTTAGGTTGGATTCTTATGAATCATAATTGACATTAATATTGTTAAATATCCAAGTGATATTTGAAGTGATGTCTGTGAAAAATGCTTTTATGATTCTATTACTTTTTCCTTAGAAAGTTCTCTAGCAGACAAAAGCACAACAACAGAGACAGTTTGTAATCTTACCGTTTAATTCTATCCAAACTTGCTTTTTAATACTGTGCTTTTTAAAATCACTGTAATTTTATTTGTTTTGTAAAAAAAAAGTGACTTGAGAAAACTAATTGAAAAAACTGACAATCATCTATACAGTTGCTCCAGTAGTTATTGTGAGTATATGTCTGAATGTAAAGTTATGTCTAAACCAGCAAGTCGTACTTCCAGATGCTGTTTTGGTTTGGCACATTTCTTCCCCTTCTCCACACTTTTTAAAGGCTAAGAGGTTTAAGGCCAAGGAATAGAAGTCAGGTTCAGCCAAAGTGAGACAGCTAAAATACTGGGATAGAGAGTGGAGCAGGGTCTTTTGTGTTCCTATGCCTGTTGTTGCTAGTAAAGGTTAACACCGTCTCCACCTTTTGACTGACCTAGATTCAAAAAGCTCTCAACAAGTTAGTGTGCTGTCGGACATTTGTGTGTGTGTGTTTAAGTGAGTGGGTGGTTTGAAGCTGTCTCTGCTTAATCCCTCTGGTAGAATTTGGTTTCAAGCACAAGTCAGAGAAGAGTCTGAGGCGCACTTTGCAATACTCCTGACCTATATCGGATGCTCAGCGCGCTTAAGCCGACACTCGGAGTCAGCCTCGCTGTGTCCTCCCGCACAACGCTGGCTGTCAAGAGCCTGTGAGCGCGTGCGTGCGCGGCCCGCTCCTGCACGCGCCCAACGCTCAACAGTTTAGTAATGATGGTGTTTTCACTGAAACGCTGCTGTCACATTAAGGCACGGATTAGATTCTCCTTTAAGCTCCTCTCACCAGGCCGCCTCTTTCCAGGTGGTTAACAGCAGACGTATAATCTGTGCGCACATACACACAATAATGAAGCAAAAGTTGTGGAGCGCTGAGACCCGACACGCAGCCTTTACAAGACAGTTTTAAACACGTCTTGTAAAGCCAGGCAAGAAATGAGGGGGAAGAATTAGAACCCTTCAGTACACAAACACACAAGAATGAACCCTTGCACACTTACACACTTTCCTCATTTTGTGCTATTTGCAGCCGTAATTAGAGATGCGACAGGCAGACAGGTAGAGGTGATAATAATGGGCTTCAGCTATTTCTGTTATCTGCTCTCTTCCTCTTCACCTCCGTGTCATTCTTACTGTCTTTCTAGCTCACACATCATCTCAGCTGTCAAAAGCTCACTCCTGGCTTGGATGGAGCTGAAAAGTTCACTATTTTTCTCCGCACTTTTGCTCTCGTCCCCCTTGTACGCTTTGGAGACACACGTATCACTTTTCAAAACTGTTTTTCCTTTTGCTAAACTGAAGAGTCAGCTCTTTTTCTAAACGTGATTACGTTTCCAATCACCTGCACAGATCGGAGGAGGAGGACATGGAAGTCGCACAGCTATCGGAAAATAAAACGAGACGGTCAACCTATTAAAGCACACACACATATATATCCAACCATGTGTTAGCAATTATTAAACTGATGTTGGACCTGCAGCTAATTTCACACCAGATTGAGTACAACAGAGCAGGTTTTGTAGAAACATTTTAACATGTGACAAAAAGAAAAACAAATACTATCATTCATTTGGTTTGTTTTGGTTTGTTTTTCTTATTTCGCAGGTTTCATGTGTTTGCTGTTTCTTAAAAAAAATGTTTGTTTCTCTACTAATGTGAAGAAGAAATCCTTCTAATTTAATGGAGTATTTTAGGGAGGCGGCCGTGGGGCAGAGGTGTAGTTTCTATTGTAAAATAGAACCATTGAACAGTTCCGACCCGTACCTCTTGAGGGTCCCCATCAGTTGTAGGTCCATAGAAAAAAAAGAACGGACAGCTGAGGCAGAGTCGCTGTCGCCACTCGCGGTTGATTCCTTCTGTTGTAGCTCTAGATTAATATTGACATGTTAAAAATGTTAGATTTTCTATCATTGTTATTGTCAACATCAGCTCTGGGGTTCTGTTCTCCATTCTCATTTGCTTCACCTCTCCTTTATTCTGTATTATCTATTCTATTTAGTTCTCTAAGCTTGTCTTTGGTGCAGTGTGATTCACATGTTGTTCCTCCCCTCCAGGGAGTGTTTTTGGCTGTGGACTCGCCCCCACTTGTCCCCCAGTCCCATCTGGCTGAACTCTATTCAAACATGTAGTAACAGATTTAGATAAGCTAATTCCTCTTTTAAGAGTCCTGGTAAACCTGTCCGTCTTGGAGAGAATCCCTCCTTCATGTGGGCATCTCTAAGGTTTGTTCTTACCAGGGAGTGAGGGTCTAAGAACCAGTTTAGTTAATTTTAGCAATCATCTATTCTTTATCTTTTATGACCAGTGTTGGGCATCTCACTTCAAAAAAGTAATTAGTTATAGTTACTAGTTACTTCTCCCAAAAAGTAATTGAGTTAGTAACTCAATTACTGCATCTTCAAAGTAATTAGTTACTTGGCAAAGTAACTCGTTTTAAATTTCTCTTTAAATATGGTAATATTTTGTATTTTTTCCTGTGTTACAAATAAAAAAAAGAATTTACATTCAATAATAGATGATAACCGACAATAGTATACTGGTATAGTTTTCCAATGGAGTCATATTGTCTAAGTTTAAGATACACATGAGAGAGGGTTTAGGGAAAGAATTTTCAATATTTATTTGTCAGAATTATCCCACAAAACAATGCAACAAGTGGTATATAAAAAATGTAACTTCACACAAAAAGTAAACGTTTCAACTATTACATACTTCAAGTACCTACAACTATAATTAAACAAAATGGCTTTAAAAAACTGAAAGTGCAAAACAATAAAACAATTATAAATAACTGTCAAGTAACAAAATCTCTGCTGTCTTTATTTATATCACACCACAGCTTTAACATTGTCTTTATAAAATTTTAACAACAATACACGCAAAATATAAATATCAACAATAATAAACTTAGATAAAACCAAACTTTGTATGAAAATAAAAGTAAAGGTTCCAAGTATCAACATAACAACAAGTATCCTAACAAGAATATTTAGGAGCACAGTAACAATACTTTATGTCTGATCATTTAAACATTCTTTTATTGCACCTTAACCTGAACTTTAACAATGCCACCAGCATAAGCAGCCAGTTGAATGGTTTCAATGCTTTAATTTTTGAACCACTGATTGTAGCGCAAAAGTAGCAACTTCTCAAATCTTTGGTCTGAGAGCCTGTTCCTCTTTGGTGAAAAGACAAGTTTTTGGACAGACATGCACACGCAGATCAACGTGGATAGACTCCGGTGCGGGGGTGAGGAGTTTCGGGAGTTTAAAAAAACTACAACAGGGGCAGAGAGCAGCTCATCTTAGCAGAAACAGGGGGTCATATTTATAACACAACACAACACAGACAGACACGAGCGCGCACAGATCAACGTAGTGAGCTGACTCTGGAGCGGGGTTGCTGGTTTTTGGAGAGAAAAAGAGATGCAGAGAGCTGCTGCTTTTAGCAGAAATATGGGTTAATAATTTTAGTTTATTAATTTACCTACACACACACACACCTGCGAGCGTGTGCGCACAGACACACACAAAACAGAGACGCACGCGCGCGCACACAGATCAATACAGTGTGCCGACAGAGCGGGTGGGCGGGGTTTTGGGTGTAAAGCAACTGCGGAGAGGCAGGGAGCAGTTTTTCGTAGCAACATGGGTTAATGTCTTTAGGCTATGAAATTATCAACCATGATGGAAAAAACAAAAAAATCTCTAGCAGAAGCGCCTGTGGACCGCCGCGGAAAAATGCACGTCTGGTGTGAACTAAAGAGCGGAGCGGAAGCGGCGCGGACTCCGCTCTCCGCTTCGCGGCGCTTCCGCGTCCAGTGGTTACTGGCTCATGCGCGCGAGCTAGTATCCGCCCACTTGACACTTTAACCAATCACGATCTCGCATTCGAGATCTCCCTCCGCATTACACAAGCAACTTTCTGGTGTGAAGCGCCCAGCTCCAGCAAGATCATCAAACTTTGAAGTAACGCGCCGCGATTTACACGAAGTAACTATAACGGCGTTACAGCGAGGATGAAAGTAATTAGTTAGATTACTAAATTACTTGATTTATAACGCCGTTAGTAACGCCGTTATACTTAAACGGCGTTAGTCCCAACACTGTTTATGACCAACCTTCTGCTTCTATACAATAACCAGCATGAAGCCTAATGACACAATTGGGTGTAATTTTGGGCCATATAAATAAAATTGAAATGAATTTTGATTGTCAGAAAGTGATGACGGCATTAGAAAGCACCAGGATAGCGCCAAGGTAGCGTTTCTGTTTTCCTCTTTTGAGCTGTATTTTCTGAGCTGCCCAAAATCTTCTATCAAACAACATTAAATTCATTTTATATACAAATTCACCGTGTATAACAGGAATGTAATGCTCTTTACAGAAAAGCTAGAAAAAGACGAGCTGCTGGATGACCTCTTTTGTTGTTGCTTTTCTAGTCGTGGCACTACAATAGCTGTGTTTATATGTGCAAAATAAAGATCAGATTAGAATAGAACTGTGCATATGGGCCTGAAAAACTTTATCCGATTTTCACAAATATTTCCTTGTTCCAAATGTTTGATTGGAATAAATCATGTCAACATGCGCCAAACTTCAGTATCTAAAAAGCCAGATTTAGTCGTAGAAGAAAAAATAGTAAGCTCTGTTTTTAAACAAACGAAGATGCTGTATAGAGCAAAGTGATACCCTGCTTTCATTATAATTATCAATATTTTTAAGTGACTGTTCGCTCATAATTTTCTAAATTGGTGCAGCAATGTGCATCTTGGCTGGACGTAAATATGTGAGAATAACATCAGCCTTTCTGGATGTGATTGGACACGTAAATTCACCTGATTTTTTTGCTCGGTTTCTCAGAACTTTGCGGAGCAGCATTTCTGTATTCTAAAACCAGCTCAGTTTATCTTAAGGCCGCTCAGAGAGACAGTTCTCCCCATCACAGGTCAAAACAGGTTTTTATCATCTGAGAAACTTGGCTAGAGTCCGCCCACTTCTCTCTCATGCTAATATGGAGATGCTGATGCATGCTTTTATAACAAGTAGAATCGACTACTGTAACGCCCTGCTTGCTGGTCTTCCAAAAACAAACATTAAGAACCTTCAGCTTCTCTAAAATTCTGCTGCAAGAGTTCTCACCAGGACCAGGAGGCGGGCCCACATCACCCCAATTTTAAAATCCCTGCATTGGCTCCCCATAAGCTTCAGGATTGATTTTAAGATACTTTTTAATGGTTTTCAAATGTCTTAATGGTCTTGGCCTGGGCCTTCTTATTTGTCTGATCTTTTAGTCATTTATGAACCCTCGCGGGCCCTGAGATCCTCTGGCTCTCGTCTACTGGTCATTCCTACAGTGAAAACCAAAACTCATGGAGAGGCATCTTTTCAGTATTATGGACCTCGTTTGTGGAATGATCTGCCAGAGGACCTGAGAGCCGCAGAGAGCATACATGCTTTTAAGAATAGGCTCAAGACTCATCTTTTTAACCTTGCTTTTAGCTAATTTTGCTACTTTTATCTGTTTATCTATTTTATCATGCTTTATGAATTTCACATTAATTTATTAATAATTTATCTTAATATTCCTTATTTTGTTGTTTTATTGCTAATTCCTTATTTTATTGTTTTATTGCTAATTCCTTATTTTATTGTTTTATTGTTAATTCCTTTATTACCTTTACTTTATTTTTTCTTTTATTCTCATTTTACAATTGTATTCATTTTTAAATTTTATATCCAGTGCTTCCTCAATTGGGACCTCTCTCTCTCTGGGTCAGCTGCTGTTCTCCTGTTGCGGCTCTGGATGGGGACCTGCATCACCGCCTAGCTGTGGTGAGGCGGGACCCCACCTGTGAAGCTGCATTTGGCTGGCTTTGCAGCTGTTCATTGAGAGGGAGGTCCCAACTATTAGTTTCGCAGAGTCAATTTACGTGCTCAGCCAATTTTTCTATTTTCCATTTGTATCATTTCTATCGGTTAGGGAGTGGGTGGTGGGAAAGGATTAGGGTATTGTGGGCTGGTTGGAGCAGGGGCTTTATTTGAATTTAAATTTTTACCTGTTTTTTATATTATGTATATTGTTTGCTTTTAATGTAAAGCACTTTGTGTTATTTTTATATGAAAAGTGCTATACAAATAAAGATTGATTGATTGATTGATTGATCACAGTTTTACAAAAGCATCAGTAATCATGTCTCCATGTCTGGGTTCATGAGATCATTCAGAGACTCTTCCAGTATGATGAGCTCCACCATCTACTGCAGGAGCTGCATCAAATTGACAGCTCTTTCAGCTTTACTTCCTTCTTTCTGTGACACAGTTTGATGCTTCATTAGTTCGACGTGGAAACATTTTTTTTTTAAAGAATACAATTAGAGGACTTGTTTATTATTGTTTTAGTGAAAATAATTTTTTAAAAGTTGATGTTTAGTTGGAAAGCGATAAAATTCTCTTCCATGTTTGTTTTACACTCCACCTGCTGATCATGTCATCAACAGATCATGAGCTGAAGCTGAGTTCCTGACTGGAGGAAGTGTCTTTTTTCAGATATTTAAATTCTGAAAATATCGCCCAGAATGCACTACTGCCAGACTGATGTGTGGCGCTCAGATACCTCTGATCGCATCTGAACATTGATTTGATATTGAAACTGGACGCCCCTGACACACAAATCATGTTCAGTGTGAACGTTGCCCGAGACCAGCCTGTTTGTACAGTGAGCTAAAGAATGTTTAGCTTTAGTGCTAGCAACCTTTCCACAAAGTAGTCTAAACAAAAGACGCTCTATAAAAACAGTTTGTTTTCTTTTTAATTTCTTTGTTCAAACAACTTATAAGAAATCTTATGTCATCACAGAGGTGAGTTTTTCTTTTTTCTATGCTAATGACAAAAGTGGAGCGCTTCTTGCTAGCAGTAACACTAACTGGAATGTTAGAAAACCAGAAAGCATTCTCTATTAACACATTTTTTGACATGCCAACACTACAGCCTGTCAGCAAATGATCCTAGTCATTGTAATTGTGTTACTGCAAGATTTTGGCTGATAGCATGCCACTTTAAAATCTGCAGCTAACTGAAGCCTCAGAACAGTACTAAGTGGCTTAATGAGACTTTTTTTTATTAAAGCCATTCAAACTGAACCTAATCACTAAAGGTTTTACCTTTTGTCACGGGGATTAATGAAATATGCACCAAAAAGAACAGAAATCTTAACATTCTGTTCGTGGGATTTAGAGATTTGTATCAGTATTTACCACTTCTACTTGCTTAACATGCAGCAGCAATGGCTTCTGAACAAACTGAAATGAGTACGAGTCTTATCCCATTAGTCCCTCACTATCACTAGCATGACCTTGCTGCTTTGAATCTACCCTTGAGTGCCGTTACTTTACATGCAGAAACCATTTCAAGTCTAATCTAGACTTTACTTAAAAGTTACGATACCAACGTTTGTGAGATCTTTGTCTGGCCAGTATAAAACAGTTATGGATCTGACGTCTCTTCATCTCAATGTGTGCATCATCGAATGACATATGAACACCAACTTCATGCAGGGTTTCCTTTTTTCTTTTTAGAATATTACACATTATTCATCTTATTGACCTTGAAGTTCTAACAAAGAACAGATCTCCTCTTTGTGTGAGTGTCTCTTTCTGCAGCTGGAAAGGATGTCTCTTCAATAGACAGTTATTCTCACCCCAAATGTTAGCCGTGAATTAATTTGGTCTTATCATCCAGTGTGGAGGCTCGCTGTGTGCGGTGCAGAATGACCTGAACTTTCAAATGGCTGTCACATTTAATCTGGAAGCACAGAAGCTTTCTAGCTGGTTTAATAGCCTCTTTGCCATGTGACTGCGTTTTGGTTGGTTTAATGTGGGGGAACATGTGGAAACTGTGAAGCAAACCAAGAATATGATTTGAGCACGATGATGCATGGGTCTGAGATGGTCTGATCTAGTCTGGGTCAGCTCTGTTTATGGCTCACGGATCAAATCCTAAACCAGTGTGTGAAATATCTTATTCTGCTTATGTCTGGTAACTCAATACATAAATAAGGAGTCTAATTATCAGCCATGCCAACACAGGAATTAGTCGTTAATCTAATCCAGACATGGGAAAACTACGGCCGCGGCCAGACCCGGCCCGCCCCCACGTTTGGTCCGGCCCGCTGAACAATATCAGAAAGGCAGAATGTTTTTTTTTCCATCTGGCCACACAGATCAAGACCCACATAAAACATGTTTTTATTTTCTCTTCTCCTTATCTGAACCCTCCAAAATTCTGTTAAATAGAACAGAATATTGTGTTTTCTTTCTACATCTCAGTTCACCTTCCACGTCTCGCTGATTCTTTTAGAGCGATTTTGCTGCTGCGCTCTTTCATACAGCGCACCCTGTTCTGTGTCCTGATTGGTTGAGACCTTCTCAATCATCTCCTCTGCCGCGTCTCCATGTGTCCAGCTCTGCTGATTCTGGTGTTTATTCTACGTCAAAAGTCCACGCAGAAATAATTCATCTCCACGCACGTATCACACATTCTGAGCATCGTGAGCGCTTTCTGCTCCTGCGCGCTTTGATTTACTCCTCTCGGTCTCAAGGGTTCTGACAGAGCAGCAGTGGGTTTAGGTTCAGGTCCGGGTTGTTCGAGGTGTCGCCCGGGCGCAGCAATTAAGAAAAAAAAATAAAAAAAACCTGCCCGCTATGGTTGTCAATAACACCAGCAAATTAGCGCCCCCTGCGGCTGCACACAGTGTGGGGATCATTTCAACTGTGGGTCTCTCCCAAATGAAGTGGACGGATGGGGGAGGAGGAGGTATCTACTATGTAAATTGTTTTAAGTCAGTCATACCTGACATTATGTAAAACACATTTTAAAACAGATATATAAAATTAATGCATTTTTTATATTAATGTTTGTGTGAAATGGCCAAATAAAAATTGTGAGAATTGGTTTAATCAACACCTTTGGTGGGGAAGTTTGCCAAAACGCCAGAAAGGTCAAAAACATCTGGTACCAAATTTACAAAAAAATAAGAAGATTAATATATATACATACATGCATGTGTGGTCCAGTCCTTCTGCCGAACTTTAGAGGCCTTTGTGGCCCACGCTTTGAAAAGTTTGCCCACCCCTGGTCTAAGCCTTAGTCACATGCATCAATGCATGGTTGAGCTGTACAGCTGCTTCAAGTTTTTGGATTGTCTGGGCCTGTAGCACAAAAGTTGTGTTTTCTTGTTTACTACAACCACCACAAGTGACAACATGAAAAAGGAACGTAACAGTGACGTGTGGTGAGGTTCACGGCTGGTGAGGCACTGATGTCATCAGTCAGATTTACAAACGTATGATTCCTACAGAACAGCTCATTCGAGATGTGACTGACAATAGTTCAAGTAGTTTACATTTTTCTTCCGTTTACAAACTGTAGCATAGACAAAATAATCACCAAAATTGTTATTATTGACTTACTTTTACTTTAAAATGAAGCCAGCACGCCACTCCTTCTGAAGAAACACACGAATAACATGTTTGTAGAAGTCTTCCTTCTCTTTCTTCAGTTTTAAAAGTCTCTCTGTCTTAATAAAGATCCCTGCAAGTGACAAGTTTCTACAAGTTCCTGAGTTTAGACACGTAATCCTCAATTTTGAAAATGATGCTAAACAATATTAAAGAATGGACGGCTGCACTTGACTTGCCACCACTAGTTCTATTATTCTTTAGCCGTGGTGTCACATTCTCTGTGCTCACCAGCGCCCTCTGCCTTGTGGCATGCGTACTGAAGTATTTTTCTAAAGAGCATTTTTAACAGATAAAAAGACGGGTTCAAAATTTGATTAATCAGGGATTTGGATGTGGTGGTGATGTATGGGTGGCATCCTTCTTAATTCACAAAGCTCACACCATTTAAACATTTACAGTGGAAAATAAATAATAATGGCGGTTCGCCCACTTTTTGCCCACATACAGCTCATATCTACCCCTAAGGGCAGTTACCTGCGTGGACGACCATAAATTGGCCTAACCATAAAATCTTCTAAACACTTTTCTTTTATTATAAGCAGTTACAAAAGTCACTTTTTTGCTTCAGTTTGGCCTGATTCTGAAGCACAAGTAAACAAACTTGACAAAAAAACAAATCTCAGTAATGTTACATTATTGGGATGTTTTTACTAGTTTTTCAGTAAGAGAAATCTGTAAACATTCTATGTCTGACTAGATGAAATCTCGAGACATACTAACTATATGTAAAGTTCTCTTTTCATTAAGGCTGACCTTTATTGCCCAACTGTAGGCGAGAAAACTAAAAGCCTCAGTTTACTAAAGTGTAGCGGGACATTTTTTCTCCCTCAAAGTCAGAATTGTTTTGCTCTCCAATTAGTCATAATTTGCCAGCGGCGGTCGAGCAGTTTGTGCCCAGGCCTTCAGTGTCATCCTTCTTCATCCTATTTATACTAATGCGCCTCATAACCTCATCAACACTGAACCAAGGCGTAAAGAATCCTCATAGAATCACATTTACATTGTCAAAACACATCACTGTGGTGCTGTAAGCTCTTAAAGTCATTTCTTCACACTGCACAGTCTTTGATATGCGATGGGAACTGCACTCCTCTGAGTAAAGTCACACAATGTCAGAAACTCAACAAAAGTTACAACTAAAACCTCGACAAACAGGAAACAACACCCATAATGCAGCTTGCCTATGGTTACCTCACATTGAGTGAACATTCTTCATTTTTCCTGCCGCACAGTTTGTTTTTCCTCCATCAGCAGAAGGCTAATGCTAATAGCTTTTTTTTTTTTTTTAACCATTTCTTGAGATCAGGGACAGTCCGAACCAAACACGTGACACACACGTCACACTTGGCGCAAAGCAAACAGAAGCAGCAGAACCTTCTTGTTAGCCACAATGTCACAAATCTGATCTGATTGGCAGAGTTAATGCGGTTTGTCAGTTATTTTATAGTGTGAAATGTTTTAACTTTAAAGGCAAAATTTCAGTTTTTTGTCCATAGACTGCCATTTTAGCACTGAGATACTTCAATCCAGACTCAGTTCAAAAAGATTAATCACATTTATTCTCATTTATTCATAACACGTTATATATTTATTTATTTATTGATATGAGTATTTATATGTTAATGTCAAACAGAGGTCTCTTCTGTGCTAACATTTACAAACTGGGCCTTTCTAATATGTTGTTGAATGAAATTTCTTATTTAAAATCAGCAGCATTTTAAAAATGTCATCTTCATCCTTTGTAAAATATCTAAAGCAGTTTACATTCATTGTACAGAAGTAATGCAAAAAATGTGTGAAATAATTTTCCCTTAACTTTCACCTTGCTGTTAAAGCTTCAAACTTTACACCAACTTCTGACTCGTTCAACTTTTAAGGTGAGTGGACGAATACAACGAAAAAAAATGATAAAACTATTTAAAAAACTGTTATTTTCTAAACAAAAATAATAAAGGTGAATCCAAAGTGTATGAAACTTTATTAGCAGCATCCTTGCAACATTAGAAAGCTGGTCACTGATTGTTATAGGAACACGTTTGGTGTGTTGGAATAATTGTCGCATTAAATCCATATTTTAAGTTAAGATTGTTATTTTTTTCTCTGTTAAATGTAGATTTCTTTTTTCCTTGAAGGCAAATCTTCTATTTTCTGCAAAAAGAAACTTTCAAAATGTGTTTGTTTTTGTTAACTTTAGAGTCTCAGTTTATTAGTTATGTTGTCGGCCAGAGAGTCACAGGCAGATGTGGAGAATCGAAATAAAATATTGTTAAAAAATGAGCTGAATTTATTTCCAAATATATGAAAAACATATTCCTCTGTATTTGTTTTTCATTCAAGGTGATGCTAAATTAATTGGAGTCTTTGATTTAATGATTAAATTAGCAACATGTCATGTTTGTCCGCTAAAGTATGAAAGTGTGTTTTTTAACTTTAGACCCAAACAACAATCAAGTTGAAATGAATGGTTTCCTTTTAGGAATTATCGCATAAATATATAAACACTTATGTCAATATGTCTGGGTTTGCTATTGGTTCTTCATTGTTTAATATTTCAACATGTATTTTTATTATGAGTTCATATGACTTCAGTTGGAAAAACCTTTGAATACATTTGTTTTGTGTTTTTTTAAATGTTTTTTATCAAAATCGTTTCAGCTTTCTGCCATCTTGGCAACCGAGGCTCCATTATTGGCCCCTTAAATTCCCCAATCTAACAACTTTGCCTCAATTGCAGTGAAAGTTACAGGTTTATTTATTTCAGCATGTTGATAAGGACTTCTTAAAATAGCTTTTTTTTTGAATAACAGCAACATAGGGGCAAATAATGGTATCAGTTTTATTTTAAAAAGTGTAGCAGGAAACTCAAGAAGTTTTTATGTAGCAATTAGCACAACTTATTACACATTAACAACATCTTCTTGTTTTTTTATACAATATATACTGTACTGTATCTGGAGTGCAGTTGTTATTCAGCTGCCTCGTTCTGCATTTTAAAAAAGACATAATCAAGGTCGAAACTGCAAAAAATAGTATACATCATCTATTCTGCTTTTCCATTAGTAGAATTAATGATTTTTTCCATCTCTGCTTATGTCCTAATCTCCATCACCCTGTAGCAGTTTTAAAAATACACGTGTGTGTTTGTGTACTTAACAGTAGCCCCCTTGTTTGTGTTTAGTGCATATATGTGCTGAGACGTGTTTGTCCCTGTTTCCACATCAGAAGCAGACCCCCCGCAGTCGAGCTGAGACGCATCAAAGCGTCTGCAGAATCACTTGAGGCCGTCTGATGGAGAAAAATGCCTCTGAGCGGCGTCCAATATTACAACGCTGGATTTAGGGATGTGTGCGTCTTCTTGCCAATAAACACAACTGTGTGCTTCCACACTTGCGAGGCGCTTATCGGGATCGGCTCTTATGAACATTTCAGAAATGTCAGGCAGCGTGGAGGAGAACTTGAACCAAAATATTAGCTTTTTGTGAGTGCATTTCCATGTAAGCTCTTCATCAACAGCTCGCTTTGCCAAATCCATTAACTGCTGGTTGAGTTTCCGCTTGATCTCCACTAGGGTGGAGATGTTATCCTGCTGGTTTTTCTCTTTTTAAGGCAAATCCTTACATGCCCACCATTCTGCAGCCATAAAACGAAAAACATCTTTCTGTAAACTACTGTTCCCACTAGAGACAGTTTATTCTTTATAGTTACTGCACCGTGACAAAATGTTGGCGCTTAAACTGCTGGTCCTACTGAGAGCAAAAAGAAAGTGGATGTAGAACAATGCTGCTTTAAAAACCAGAGACTGATGCACATTCTTATTCTTTTTATATAACCATGACTGAGAATATATATTTTTTTAATACAAAACAAATGACTGGAAAGTGGTTATTTCTAAGCTAAATACGGGATTTTTAAATATATTAAACATGTTTCCAAATATGTTTTAGCCCCTCCCCCTGGGGGTCGTTTTGATCTGAAACCCATTTGGTCGTCTGGTCACTCAGTCCAACTCTTGAAGATCAGTATCAAGCAGAAAGGCTTTAGGGACCTTATTTCTAAATTGAGTCTTTGGTTATGACATGTTCATGGGATTGAACCCATAATCCCCCAGTCTCAGGGTGGACACACTCTACCCTTAGGCCACTGAGTTGGTCTTAAGCCAGTAAAAAATTAAACATTTTTTTCCAGAATGTAAGTCACCTCAGAGTATAAGTCGCAGCAGCCAAAAAAGGCCAAGTGAAGAAAAAAAATTATATAAAAGTGGCACCAGAGTATTACACCGCGTTCTCACCAGACACAGAGGTAATGTGCGCGTGGAGTCCGCGCGTAACCAGCTTCACCTTCAAACACGTATATTTCATGAGATGACGACAGGCGTTTCTGATCATTTGTGGTTATTTAAAGCTTCTACAATTAATTTGAAATCGTTCATCTTGAATTTTTATCAACTGCTGTGTCCCTCTCTCTAGACGACAAAACCACAACCCCCGCTCCACAGCTGGCCTACTACAATGATCTGTGTATGTGTGTCTGTCTTTGTTTTTTTAGTCTGTTTAGATACAAAAATATGATCGCATTTGTCAAATCTGGTATTCTTTTTTTTTTAAATTGGTTATATTTTGAAATTTGACCGTATTTTCTCGTGTGCCATGGTGTAACTTCCTGCCAGGATTGAGGTGGAAACGAAATGATGCCTGCAGAACCCGAGCCAGCCACAGAGGACCGCGGTGCTGATTGGAAGCGGCCACCATTCCACGCTGCTTCCGCGTGTAGTGCGTAAGTCGTACCATTAGCATAAATTGATTAAAGTACAGTGCCCTCTAGTGGTTATTGCTACTTTTTTAAAATTACATGTAAATCACAACTGAGTTTAAGATCCAATCTGAGTTCTATCTGTAACCCTTCTCCTTACCCCTACAATTGGAGGGGCTTGTGGAAGGGTGGGGTTTCCGAAATCGTTTTTTAAGGGCTAATCCTCATCGTAGAGGGATGCAGAGCCCTCTGCCGCAAGAATGTTCCATGTCCTGCTGTGCGTTGGGGAGAAGTGCATTTCTTCACATGGCTGTGCTCTAATGTATAGAGGTTTACATTTAAATGTAAATAATGAATTTTTATTTTAGCATGACCTTTTTAAAGTTATAAAACCAATGATGTTATGCAGCTACACGCTAACGGACCAGTGACAACTGCTGACATACTCGAGTGGGAATGACGACTGAAATTGAAGACACTATTTTTACATAACTCTCCTTTAGGAAGGCTAAATGTAGGGGTATGGAGAAGCTGTAGGGGTAGAGGAAGAATTCAGATTTGGTCTAAGTCGTACCCCTGGTCAAACTATGAAAATGAAAAAATAAAAAAATAAAAAATAACAAGACCTATGCTCCAAGAAAACGGTACCTAAAATATGTGTTGTTAGAAAATCCAAGGTTAAACCACAATTGTTAAAGACCAACAGAAAAAGATCATAGTTCAGTATTTGAGATATTATTGTCTATTGCAGCAATAAAAACTCAGAGGCAAATCATTTGCATAAAACAGATTTTTTAGTTTTCAGAAGTACTGATGCAGTACGAGACACTCACAAAAACGACAAGTTTTCAAAACGTGGTTTGCTTCATCAACACAAATCACACTTTTTTTTTTTATTTTAACACAGCAGGAATTTTCCGCTAAGTGCAGACAAGATGCAGTCTAAACACGAAGGACTGTTAGCACCAGATCAAGTAAGACCATTTAGGAAGGCTTGCAGTGCATTCACACAACATATACACATTTTTTTTGTCTTCACTATGTCACATTTTTAAAAAGCCATACAACATGTTTATCTCAATCGTTCAGTTAGGACGAGCATGACAGATTTTTATTCATGTTTTGTCTCAACTCAAACTCAGTTTGCTCACAAATAAAGGCACGACATGGCAGTCTTGTGCTTTGTTTTCAGTGAATCTTAATAACTTCAAATGTTCTTTTTTCATTAGGCGGCATTATAACATGCGCCGCTACAGTTCTTAAGACCTGCAGACTGATTTACAAAGATCCCAAATAGAGATTGAAAAACTCTGTCCTCTCGCAAAATGGTTGCACCTGCGATTTAGTAAGGATTTGTTGGTTTACTATAGCTACGCTATAAGCAGAACTATAAAGCAGTACTATATCTCTTAGTGGTCCATGTCTTATTGATGCCCATTTCCAATAAACGCCAGATTGAAAAACCCACTTTGATTAAAAAAAATCTTAAGCATTTTTCTGATGATGACTCTAAAGGAAAATAAAGCTCAAAATTACATTTTTGATTATTTTTTCATTCTAATGGTTATGGATCAACAGTTGACAAAAAAAATTCAGAGGACATTTGTGGCATAAAGAATACGCTGGGAGGGTCACAAGCTCCCTGATGCATCCACTTGCAGACAAATAAATCCATGAACGTCTTTGTTTTCCACTGGTGGATAGCTCTAACAATGGTCACCATTTTTGTTGCTCTGTTTATGTTAGTTTAGGGCTGTGAGGGGTTGTAAGCTAGCAAGAGATCATGAAAACAGAGAGCTCTCAGCACTGGGGGGGGTGTGGCTTCGCACCAACAGTCCCGCCCACAACTCAAAGGTGAATTTCTAATGAACTATTGCCGCACTGCAGAAACTATGTCCTAAATAAAAACACAGTTTTTTTTTTACCTTTGTCTAAAATGACATAATCCTATTTAAAAGACCTCTGGGAACTCTTTGAAAATAGATCAAAAGTTGGTCTTTTAAAAGATGTGGCACCAAATAGTGTCCATTAATTTGAGCGCCGGTCTGTAACTGCAGTTTTCCAGTGACCCATCAGCTTATCCATACGCTCATTAGTAATATACAGCTTTACTGTGATTCCAGTCAATTCTGAAATGTTCATCTGAGGTCATTGCAAAACATTTTAAGGCCAAAAAATACATTATCATACCATATTGTTATTGAGTCCTAGTTACCCATCACTATTCTGTCTGGGAAGCAACAATAGCCAGATTCCAACAACCACGGATCTCTGGCTTTTTAAATAATTATTTGAATGCCAGGGCTACTGATGGAAGATACACTGTTTCTAAAAGAGAACATAATGTGCATTGAGAATTGCTTACAATAAATCAATGCAAGGGGGTCGAATAGAGTTTGCATGAATTGAACACCCGAGGTAAACATTTGACATAGACAAAAAGGGGAAAATAGACATTTAGGCAGGAACATTGTAGGATTAGATGCTAACCTTAACCCCGGAAGCAGAAAAGAAACTTTCTTCATCCTCTGTTATTGTATGAATGTCTTCTCTTTCATACAGCAACTACTACCCTTTCTGTTTGTTTGTAGTGTTAAGTTATGCTAGTTTCTACCTGCCTTCCAACCTAGAAAGTTAAAAACTTGTGTCACGTTTTAGCACATTGTGCCACAAACACCCTTATTGCAAATGCAAAGGCTAGTTTATTGCTCTTGCTATTTTACCCGTTTGAAGCAACTCATTTATCGCCTTGATGTCAAGTTTACCCCTTCTTTTTTACACATGCAAACATTAAGTAAATCAGGCCCATAAAGTTGAAATACTTTTGGTGTCAAAACCTTCACAGAATCCTGCTGTGGGCTTAAAGCACTATTTTCTGTTCAACCTTAAGTCTGAATTCTAATCAGACAAACACTGTTGTCCTGTTTTTACAAGCAACAAAGTCTCATATGCCATTAATTTTAGGACTTTTGGAAAAAGTCATTTTGCAGCTGAATGACAAACAGGTGTCATGTCCCTGGAAGACTTTTGTCAGAAAAATCATCTAGCAAAATGGAGGTCACCTTTCAGGAAACCTAGTTCTAGGTCTCAGATGTCACAAAACAACTTTCTCATCTCAGGCAAACATGTTATATATTTTAAAAAAAGTTCCATAAAGACTCCGTTAGGTCCCAACAATGTGACAAGAAGTCCTTGTGTCAAAGGTCAACATCTACAACATCCTTGAGCTTTCTCTCTTCCTCAAAATATCTCCACTTTTCTTTCCTACCAGCTACTCCCTTCAGGGGGCGCCACAAACATCAAAGCTCATGATTTGGATTCAGTTTGACTTCGGAGGGCCTTCCTGACCAACCCTATGCATTTACCTGGACTGGGGATGGGCGCATGAAAATACTGGAAAGCGCCTCCATGTGTTTGCAGTAAATGATAGCACCCGGTAGTTCCATGCACCCAATTAGGCTCTACCCTGCTTAGCTTCCAAGATTGAATATATTTGATATGATTCTGAGAAGTCTCTGGCAGAAGAAGAAAGAGGTCAAGTTGAAAACTACATTCACACCAGGCTCAGCAAGATGTGTTATAGCGACCACTTTCAATAAAGTCTATGTAAATGTTTGTTTCATGTTCAAAATTCTCACATTTACGCATCACTACGCAGTTTTTCAAGTCCTTGTTTGGCATCTACAGACAAAATGCACGGCCATTGAGCACACACATTAGGCTTAAGTAGAACTTTGACCAATCAGGGACTTGGATTTGGTCATGGCCTATAGATTGCATCCATTTTAATTAACGGAAGTGCCAACCGTTAAACAATCGATCATGAAGGACAAATTCAATATTTGTGGTGATATGAATTCTAAGACACTAAATCTTCTCTATATCGGAATAGACTGTGAAGGAAAAAGCCTGGATTTGGACCACTTATGCTACATTCACACCAAACGCGATTTCAAATTCGCATCTGCCGCTTCTCTTTTGATGCACATCAGATCTCGACATCGGCCCCAATGCCTTGACACAACCAACAAAGTTTTGTCATCCATGATGTCATCCATGATATGCCACATTATGGATGATGTTGATCAAGTAGCTTGGTTTTAAACATTTTGGAGAACTCTACGGGGCGCCAGTAAGACCGTCACCATGTCTGGATTCACCAGATCATTCAGAGTCTCTCCCGGTGCGTTGTCATTTACTCTAGCAGTAGGAGCTGTGCCTGACGGCTGTCTGTGGTCCAGTTTGAGATTTAACCCGAAATAAGAAAAATAAAACTGGAGGATCTTTTTAATATTTTCTTGATGAAAATAAGAAAATTATCATAAGCCCATGGAGCTGGAGCAGTCTCGCCCATTACGACAGCACCCACGGCGGCTCTCCATCTGCCAGGAAGCCAACCGCAGCAAGCGCTGCTCTCTCTCACTAAGCTATGTGACCACATCAGCTCCTTGGGATCTGTGATAGGCTGGGGACCTGTCCAGGGTATATCCTCCCTACGCCCAACAGTAACCGGGACAGTGTCTTGCAACCCTGCGGCCTCAGGGGTTTAAGAAAGTGAATGGAAGTTCAGAACAAAAAACTTTACATCGAGCAGCCATATTGGATTTGTTTTTCCTCCTGTTGATCGAGTCACTGGAAAAGAAACAAGCTCAAAGGTGAGTTGCTGATTGGTTGACGCTGGGCTCGATGCCCAAATTGCGTGTCTGTACATTGTCTTAGCATTAAAAGATGACGCCCCTGACGTCATGGCATTGGACCACTAGACACTCGTATCGGGTAGTGACAGTCCAGTATGAACTAAAAGCGCCATCAAGAACACACATAGGGTATGTTCTTGAACACAAATCCGTAGCGAAAGACCAATTCTGTGATTGTCTTAGAGTAGTTTCTATAAAGGCTCAGTAAAAGCTCAATTAGATCCCAGTCATCCACAAGACTCGACTGTGTCTCAGAAAAGCCTGAAGGGTTTCGGCTGCACAGGAAATGGTCGTTATGTCCAAAAAAGTATTATTATAATTCGGGAAAAGTGACTTCAACACAGATTTTTATCGTGACCATAACTCTAAAATCAGGGATACATTTGATAAAGACTGTAGTTCAGGTTAACCCTTTATTACCAAAACTTTCTCTGGCAACATGAGACACAACGCTCTTTGAACTACCGTAACTCTTTGACCATTAACGCAATTAATGTAACTCCAACGGATTCTGATACGATGAAAGGCTTATTTTTTCCATATCAAAATCTGTTGGTTTGCAGCAATTGCGTAAAGATGTCTTTACTGTGAAGTGTTCTATATCAGCACAAAGCTACTTTTCTCTAAATCTGAATCAGCGAGACTATGTCTGTTGAGTTAATTGGTGAAGAGTTAAGTTAATTCGATGGAACGCCAACACTGGAGCTAAAACTCTGTTTTTTTTTTTTTTGAAGAAGGAGAAGCAGCAACAGGGATTGGAACTGTCCAATAGTAAATAAAGAACTCATTAGTGCAGCAGTGTGTATAAAACACAGAGACATCAGACTGCTGGGGTCGGGTCCATGATGCTGGGAGTCGCAGTCGTTGGGTTGTGCTCCGTCGTCCTGCTATAGACAGGAGTCCCAGTGTAAGTGCAGATCGGAGCTATCCAGGAAGTCTGTAGAAAAGACACTGACTGGTGTCGGCGGACCCAACGGGGCCAAGGTGGGCGTGTCTTCATCCCGCTCTCCGCCAGTGCTGAAATCCAGCCAGTCTTTGTTGTCGAACCCCCATCCTTCCACGGAATCAAGGGTCTCCATGGGAGACGGAGGATGGTCCAGGATGCTGGGGGTGCACAGCAGCTGGCTGTGAAGGTCATCGATCAAAGTGATCACCCCCCCTGGCTCCACCCCCAGCAGAGGCTTTCCGGTTGTGCTTTCCAGGAAGTCCTCCAGGCGTCCACTCGTCGAGAGGTGTTGTTTCTCCTCCTGCAGCTCTGGCTGCAGGGAGGCGGCGGGTTTGGAGGGTTCAGGGCTCGGACGGATGGGCGGGGAAATCAGATGTGGTGGCGGGCAGGAGAGAGGGAGGAGAATGGAGCTGGATGTAGAGAGTCCAGAGAGGGGTCTGGAGCAGGTCTGGAGGACATTTCTAAAGGGAAAGAAGAGGCTTTTGTAGAGAAAACAAGAATAACAGGACAAAGAGATTATCTCCTCCCGAAAAATGAACCACCATACCTCCAGCCTGCAGAAGGATGTCAATGATATCACCTTCATTCTCTTGATCCTGTAGACAGACATTCATATGATAGTAAAAGGACAGAATATACTGAAAGCAGTAGGGCTGTGGATCATTGCTTTGGTCTGAATCGATTCATGAAATAACTGAACGATTAAAAATTAACCCACGATTCTTACCTTTTGATATAATGTTAATTGCTCTGTCTATGTCTATTTACTGTCCTCTTGTAAACTTTTTTTTTTTTTTAACGTTAACCTTCTGGTTAAGTACAGCAGTAGGTGTGTTTCCATTAACTCTGAAACCTCACAAATTGGAATCTCGATAACAAATTCTCCTAATGGAAACGCCACAATTTGGAAAAAACTTGCATTTTTTGAGAAAAAGTTTTTGCCCTTAGAGGAGGTGGTATTTGGACAGTGTAGAAAAAGACATTTTTCACAAAACTGCATAGATTGTGGAAAATACAGCAAAAAACATTTTTTTTCCTAATTCATTACAGAAATAACTAAATGCATTGATTGGAGAATAGCAAACAAACAAGAACAAAGATAAACTTCTGATAAACTTTGATTCATTAAATATAGTAATTTTTAACTATAGTTAAGTAGAGTTTGATTGATTGCTTGAAAAGGAGTGGGAAGAAGTGAATTTATGTAATCCTACCCTTAATCAGTCACCTATTTGTACAGTTTTGCATAGTTATGTAATCCAGTTCTGATAAAGTTACTCCCAAACATTTTTCTGTTTTTTATTGTTTTTTTATTTTATAAGTAAAATAATTTTACATTTTCTCACAAATCCATTGTGTGACATCAGAGATTATCCGTCCAGAATTTGCGTGTATGTTGTCATCAAATCGCAGAAAACTAAAGTTTTGGATCCAGGTGTGTGATCTAAAGCTACGACTGTCGAATAATCTGTTTATAAAGAACAAATGTACAAAAGTGTTTAAAGCAACAGGGCATTCGAAAGTGCCGTGAGACATAATGAGACAAAACATCACATATTCTTTATAAATGACAGAAATCTGCTCTTACGTTGTCATCAAGCAGAGAAGATGCTGTCTTAACAGAAGCAGGAGACACCGGACTCAACAAGACATCCAGATCACTGCACAAATCCTAAAGAAAAACAACAAAGTTTTACCTTCCCTTTCTGTAAAACACTTCACATCTTTTCATTTGATGTGGCAGCTTACAATTTGAAAGGCGGGCGTGGCGGGGTCTCTCCTCCTCGAGGCGGGGTCCTGGTCTATAAAGAAAGGCTGCAGACTGGAAGGAGCACCCAAACATTCCTCCTGTTCTGGTTGATGTACACGAGCCTGAGCCGCTCCTTTCTGAGCCTTAAATGAGATAAAGATCAAATATAGTAACAATTCTGCTGTTTTATTGTCATTGAGCTTTACTTTTACGATGTGATCTTGAGTATACTCTCAGATATTCATGCTGTGCACTTCACCCTTCATCATATATTTTATGCGTGATAAGACTTCCTTATCATAGCAGAATGTTTACATTCAAACATATGTTGACATATTATGTACAACTAAGCTAAAATCACACTTAAAAAGCAATAGTATTAATATGTAAACATGAAAGAAAAATAGGAACAAATGTATAGAAAATACCTGCATTTTAATAGAAATTTCTGCTATTAATGGTAAATAGTGGTGGTTTCTAAATGAAATGTAGAAGTTTGAGGCAATTAAATAATAAAAACAGATTTATTTGCAACCATCGATTCAAAAATCTTTTATGACAGTTTTGTATGATTTCCAAACCACATTGAAGAATATTTTGACAACTTTGGAACAAAAACTACATGTTTTTGGAAATGTTTTCCGTTGCTGAAAAATGCTGTGTCACGGTGCAGGAGAATAACCTGTGAGCTTGGAGAACTCTCATGCCACTCTGAAAAATGTCCCACTAAGAAGGCCATGATGCTAGGGGGAAAAAAAACGCATTGGTCCCTCCGAAGATTTAGGCCTTATTTCAAGCTCGATTTAAGTTTAAGGTAAATGTATAGTACTTTCCCAATTTAAAATGCAGTCCATCAAAGAATTGACAGAAAATTCGAACTTTTTTGCAATTAAGATTTCCTTTACAAAAAAAAACTATTTTTATGACAAATATTAGTATTAATCATGATAATCTTGAGTTTTTACCCACAAGAGTGTTAGCTTAAGATGCTAAAATATTGATATGAGGGTTTTTTTTTTTCTAACTTGTCCTGTCCAACAGCTGAGCAAGCAGATACGGGCTGAGAGCCTCTTGCCTTGGACAGATTTAATGTCCCAGCAGGGGTTTATTAGGTATAAACCCCTGTTGTATTTTATACTAAACTTTATTTATATTGATTATGTTGTCATTTTTCTTTTTTTGTTGGACCGGACGGAAACAAAGGAGGGGGGAGTAAAAGAGGGGGGTTTAGAGAACAACGAAGGTGATAACAGAGGGTAGTAACATCATAAAACAACCAGATATAAACAGCAATCTGGAATGGGAGGGTATATACACATACCTGTTGGCTAAAATAATCTTTACCTCTAAAATAGTCAAAATTGTACACAATACCACTGCAGCTCACACACAATCATAGAAGCTGACACAAATAAAGCCTTTCATTCCATCACACATTCTGCTAGTGCGAGGTGAGCTGACACCTGTGCTCAGGTGAGTGTTTATGTTTTGCTGATGTGGATGTTGATGGAATGTATAGAAGGAGAGAGAGCCCGGCCATCCCCACATCAAGGCCCCCCACCTGGGCGGCAGCAGTAGTCCGGGCCCCCCAACACCCGCCAAGGAGCCACGGAGAGACTCCGTCCACCAATCAATCCCGCCAGACACCCAGACCAGGGCACGCGGGACAGCCGCAGAGGCCCCCACGCCCGAGAGCCGGAAAGCAAGGGAGCACAGAGAGTGCAGGCTCTTGCCCAGCCAGAACAGCAATCCCCCCACCACCCCCGGAGAGCACCCCAACCCCAGAGGAACAGCCCATCGCCACCCAGCAGCGCCGAGCATCCCCCTGCCCCACCCCAGGCACGAGCCAGAGCTCCCCCAGGATAACCCACTTCCATGCTCCAGACATCCACCCGCACCCGCCGCGGGAGGTCCAGGGGGGAGCCAGGAAGGGGCCCCCCACCCCACCCAGCAGAGAGACACCCAAGAGGAACGAGGGTCCCAGAGGAATGATGTTAACAAGTCCTGACCAGGCACACCCACTGATGGTATTTTGGAGAGGCCCATTTCTCAAGAGCAAGGACCGGAACCCGAACCACGAGACCTGGACACCCCATGGCTCCGATGTAGTTTGATATGAGGGTTAAGGAAAAAAGCACCTTATTTACCCACTGACTCAAATTTTAAACATAGTCTAACTATATTAGAATAATAACTTTTGCATCTTGTCAGTGCAGGAAGTAATTATTTGAAAAAAATAAGTAACAATAAAGGAGTTATTTGCACCAAGAAGTTTTAAACTTTTTCCGCCAAAAGCGTTTTCGAGATTTCACAGAGGGGGCCATTTTGAAACGAGCAGGAAAAGACCTTCTACTGCCCCTAGTGGAAGGAGGATGAACTACAGGGCACAAGACGGACCAAGTTATAGACAACGGGTTTAGAAGGAACGCTTGGATCATGATAATGTGACGAGGTTCTCAGACATGTGTGTATCAAATATGATGTCAATGGTTATATAGGGTTTAAAGAGGCAATATAACACACTTTTGGGTATTGGTGTCTACTAAAAAAAGCAGTTAGGAAAAAAAGGTATAAATTTCTACTGTGAATGACAGTGAAGCAGTGAGTAAATAAAATGATCCTCAGGAAAACTGGGGTCTTAAAGTTGAGTCATGGCTTATAATCTTTTCCTTCTAAAATGTTTCTCGTCTGGGTAGCTTAGCTGAAAATTTAAGTCCAGATAACACGAGTCAATCTCAAGACGACACCTGGATGAATAAGGATGTTCATTAACATATTGCTAAGAGAAACTTTTTATCTAGGGAGGATTTAAATACTTTTACCCTGTGACCTGTTTTTTTTAACAGAATAATGTTTAAATAGATTAAAGCACTTTTTCAAAAACAATTCAATTTCTGTAGCCCCTCTGTAAAATAAAGTTTTGAAAAAAAAAAAAAAAAGTCTGAGGAAAAAATGTTTGGCGCTCACAGAGTTCCATTAATTTTTGACGTTTCCAAGACAAGCTTTGTCCCAAAGATGGAGTGCTCCCGCGCACCTGCACTCCGGAGGAAACACTGTAAACCTCTGCGGTGGAGTTTTTGTTCCTCGCCACTTTGCTCCATAAATCATAGTAATGGAGAATGCTGTTGGAGTAATTAGCAAAGTAATAATAACCAGCACCGGGGCCGGTGTCAGTTCCTTATCAAGAACAGCTGTCATTGTCTCAAGCAGGAGATGTAATTAACTTTCACAGCCGTTGGACTCGCTGCAGCACCTCTCCTATTCTCTCCTGTTAACGGGATGTTCTGTTCTCCACCAGAGGCAGCAGACAAAAAAGAAGAGACTCCAGGCTCTGTGCTTTCAAATAAACGGTAACTCTGGGGGAAAAGATGCAACATGTTGTCGGAACCACAAGTTATAAAAGTTCATTGCATCAGCTGCCAAAAGAAAAAGAAAAAAATCACTGTTATTTAATGGATTCATCTTCTTTTTACCCTTTGGTGTTATTAATCAATCTATGATTTAGCATCCAACCTATATTTATCCACACATCCTTCCAACAATCTTCAGAACCCGATTAATCCCCTTCAGGGTCACAGGGTTTGCTGGAGCCTATCCCAGATGAGGAGAACATCCAGAACGGTCCCAGCTGGGATTTGAAACCCTCTCACTGTGAGGTGAGAGTGCTAACCACAACACCATCATGCAACTCCTTATTATCATCCAGAACTGTAGATATTGAAATGCATTGTGATTTCTGGTGTTTTCAGCCAAAACGTATGTGTTATACAGTACATGTATTAAATAAAATGTCATCATCATTATTTATTTCAATATTCAACATTGCTAGGCTTGTAAACACTCTAAACTACTTTTTCCTATACTTTAGAATTTAGTTTTTTGAACTATTATTTCTGAGCTAAAAAAACCTCTGACTGCATCTAACCGAGTTGACCACAGAGGGCGCTGCAGCACTCTTATTGATTGGCTCATTAGAAGTTCTTTAATTTGCAACAGGAACTAAAAAGCTGTTTGTGTTTCATGTCTCACATACTGTATATCAAGTTTCTAGAAATCTTAATGTATTCATTTCCAGAATTTTTGAAATGAGGAACTTCCTGTCTCACGAGTTCATGCATTTGTCACATTATATTTAAGACTACTGTAATTTTTTTCTGCTCTTAGGGTGTTTGAAACTTCCCCAAAAAAGCTGGTGTACTGTCTGCCGCCACAGTTTTGATAAAAATTGGTTGTAGTTGTAGCTGTAGCTGTTGCAGCAATTTTGCCAATATGCTAATAATGTTAATAAAGTTTTTATTAGTTGTAGCTTTCCATCACCTTGCAGTAAAAAAGTGGATTAAATACCAATATTATTTTAAAATCCATTCATCAAAAAGGCCCGTGGTTCAAATCCGAGTGGGACCTGAAACAGAATCACCACTGGGGGATCTTTCTGTGTGAAGTTCACATGTTCTCCCCGTGGATGCATGGGGTTTTTTTTTCCAGTGACTCCGACTTTTTCCCACCATCCTAAAACATTCTTCATAGGTTAATCGGTTGCTCTAAATTGCCCCTAGGTGTGAACGGGGGTGTGATTGTGGCCCTACAACAGGCTGGCGAACTGTCCACGAGTGGTTGGGTTACGCTTCAGCACCCCAGTGACCCCAAAAAGGTCAAACCAGGTTTAGAAAATGGGTGGATGGAGCTCACAGCTCCATGTCTTACAGACAGCCCACTGTTCTTAGTCTGAAGCTCGCTTCACATTGGTGTCGGCAACATGTGTTTAAGTGAGAATCTCAATGTGAAGCTCGCATTTCTAGTTAATGAAAGTGACAACTGTTTGAGAATTGATCATGAAGATGGAATAAATGATTGCAGTTTGTGTCCACCTGGAATTCTACGACACTTTGTATTAAATTGATCAAAATAGAGCTTTGAAAGAAGAAGCCTGAATCCAGATTCACCAGATTTACACCATTAAACATTTCAAACCAATTCTCTTCTAACTGTAGGTACATCAGGTAGCACAGTCCAGAAGTAAATAAACGAGATACTCTAATAATTGTTTATTACATATAAGATTATCAGAACAACATTGTGAGAGGCAATGTGGATCACATTAAAAGTTATTTCAACGAGCCTGTATTCATCAGACAACATTTTAATGAGTTGCTGTTGGATTGCTGTGCCACATTTGTCCAGTTACGGTGGTCGTTTTGGTTCAGTTATTTTGCTCTCGGAGCGGATTGTATGCAGATTGAGGAATCTCAGAGGAAACCGGACTTCAGTCCAATTGGAAAGGAACAGAGACCACTTCCAACGAGAGCGGTTCTTGGTCCCGTAGCAGGGTTTGATTACGCATGTTTAGGCTGAAACTTTGTTCTGGATTATCTGTGGAAACAAACTCTGGTTCACCTTAAACTGACATCACAGATAACAGATTTCAATCGTTTAAACCACTTCAGTTCCCTTGGAGAGGGTGTAAACAAATGACATGCCTAAGGTTGAAGATTTGAGCAAAAATCCCACTTCCTCTGTTTACTTCCTGTCAGACTTCAAAATAAGAGCAATACAGAAGTCACAAAATTATTTTTGATAGGACCAGGGATCATTTTTCACATCTATTATTCGACATCTATTGAGTTGTTGTTTGAACGTTTTTGATCTGAATTATAGAAAAAAACTTTATGTATTTTTTTCGTGGGTCAATAGTTGATGATTTTAAACCAAAAATAAATAAAAAAAAATTCCTTGCCCATATGTGTTATTGAAAACGGGTCATTTTTGGACATACCTGCAGTGGGATGTTCTTAGACACTCTACTGCCAGAGTTTCTGCTTTGGTCTGTATTTATGTGGCCGTTTGGTGGAATTAGGAAAAGTTTCCCGTTGGGGGTGGAGTCGCTCTGCAGATTCAAGTTCTTTGGACACTTCTGAACAAAAACAAGAGAAAGATTAACAAAAGTGCTATAAAATGATGAGTCATCGATGTGTGATGTTTTACCTGCTGCTTCCCATGCGTCTGTATTTCCTGCAGCTGCTTGGTTTGTTTCTCCTTAAACTGCCTCTGCTGCTTTGGTTTGTCTTGTTGCTTCGCCGGCCTCGGCTGCAGATGTTCTGAGTGTTGCTGCTTCTGCTGCTCTCTTTGTCTCATTTGCAGTTTTTGAGGGTTTTTCTGCTTCTGTTGGGTCCCGTGAATGCACCTCTGAATGGCCTCCTGCTGCTGAGCTGCGCTGAACTGCAGAGCAGGCGGCTTTTTCTGTGGGATTCTCTGGTCAGGCCGTAGTGACAGACGCACCCAGTCCTTTATCTTTTCAGTTGCAGGCTGCAGAGGTGGAGCACGGCGAGGAGGCCCCACAGATGCTCCGCCTATATCCACCTCGATGGCTTCCTGCTTGATGGTTATCCTGGTGGGGTCCAGTTCAGGGGATATTTGAGGAGAGGCACAAGAGTTATCCGGAGGTTCTTCCTTAACTTTTAGAAAAACCCGAGGCTCTGAGGCTCCTCTGCTTTCATGCTCCAGCTGCATCCTCAGCACCTCCACCAGCTTCTGCTTCTGCTTCAGCATCCTGGTGAGCTCCGCTATCTGCTTGTCTTTCTCCAGCAGCATTCTGTCTTTGTCTGCCGCCACCAGAGGGGCTGCGGCCGAAGTCGCGGGGGACGAAGGCAAGCGGTGTTTCTGCAGAGGCACAGACTTTAAGGAGAACTGACAAGGTGTTCTGGTGCTACAAGGGGGCTCTTTTTTAATGTTGGCAGGACGTTGAGCCACTGAAGACGGCTGAAGGTTGAACTCAGTGGGAGAGCAACTCTGGAGAGACAGAAAAAAATACATTTCTAATAATTCATTTTCCCCTCTGCTTGTTTTTTTCTTATACCCTTTTTTTTCAACTTTGAGTCACATTTACTTGGATTTTCACAGCCTTTTAATAATAAATGTTACTAAATAGTTGCATTTATATTACATAACTGGGCTTTTGTCATTCAATTATGCTCTCAGCCTCAAGAACTTAAACATGTATTATGCAAATCTCATCAAAATTCAATTTTCTGTAAGAACATAATGTGGTTGCAAAATACAGATGAAGATTTATTAGCCAAAATGTACTCAGGAATAGAAATAAAATGTTATTTTTTAGGTACATGTTAAAAATTAGACATCCAAATAACAAGTACAGTCCAAAAAAAAGGGAACTTAAGGTGAAACTATGCAAATACAGTGTATTATCTGTTCAAAACTGAACTGTATGTTTACATCATTGCACAGAATTTTAGGGAAAGTGAATTGTTGCATTTCTTCTTCATATGTTTGCATAAGATTTGTATTAAAATGTGTCAAACGTGTGTTGTGCTAAATTGAATACGTTTGATTTTGTTTAATTACGCTACACCAGGCTTAGTATAAGCCAACTGAAAGGACTTTCTGAGTTGTTTCTTGTTTATTGGCAAAAATAATTTTAGTAGAAAATAAATTTATTAGGAAAAAATGATTTTTCAGAATTTTTTTTTTTTTGTTCTTATCCAAAAATCAAGGTTTTAACTGAGCAAAGGGAAGTAAATTATTGCATCTCTAAATAAACCAACATTAATAAATCCTTTTGTTTTTACATGACTTATTTGCAATTTAGAGCTTTACCACTAGATGTCACTAAATCGTTGACATATTTCCTTGTCAAAAGTCCTAGAATGACGGGAAAGTTATAGTATATTTGTGTGATGTATTGACAACAAAGTACACAACTTCGTTTTAGGGATGACACAATTTTTGCTTTAAAACTGGACCGTGTGCTAAACCGTCAAAACACTTTGTGTCAAACATATATTGTGCTCATTTAATGAACCACATATTATTTCGTCTTTCGGAGGGCCAGATCCGGTCCTCCTAAACGTTTGGCCCGGCCCCCCAAACACTATCAGAGACGTATAATTCTAACAAAATTGTTCTCAATCTGATCGATTGCGACCCACATAGAAAGTGAGTTTTTATTCCACCCTTTTGTTTTCTGAACTATGACAGGAGAGGATAGACTATTTATTGGTTTAAATTTTAAAATGTTTTAGCGTTGATTTTTCTGTGAAGATTATAGAAATCAGTTATTTAAAAATTGGCTACATGTGGATTTCTGGAAAGACATAAATGTTTACATTTAAGCAGTGATTGTTACATTTTTTCTGTACAAACCGACCCCGGTCCCACATCCAAGAAGAGCCAACTAGAAGGTTTGTCAATGCAAATGTTTTTCTATTTCTTTATATGTGGCTCAGTTATCTGGGTAGAGGACTGACATGTGGGAAAACCAGGTTCACTTCTCAGGGCCACGATGGACTTAATCTGGTGTGGATCCAAAGACGAGACCCTTCACGTTGCTGTACAACTGGTTAGCCACAAGGGGGCCCCAAGTTTAGAGCTGAAACTGAGTTCTTCCCTTACCTCACAGCTTCTCCCTACCCCTACATTTAGCCCTCCAAACAGAAAGTTATGGAAAACTACTGGCTATGACTGAATTCCTTCCCTGCTCACTATAAAGGGCGATATATAGAGTGTTTGCCATTTTCTAGTGCTGTGCAGATCATAATTCCAAAACTGGTGCACTAGAAATTTCCAGAAGTCTTTGAGCAAAACTAGCATGCATCGATGCTCACTACGTTAGCAAATATAGACCACAATGTAATCTGTTTGAACAGTTTTTGCATAAAAACATGTTAAAATGTATTTTTTTAATAAAGCATTAATATTTTCATCATTAGAAAACAGTGAAGTCATAAATAGGCGTTGTGAAATGCTCGTACTGATTACATTTTCACTTCCTGTAATCGATGATGTCATTTCTGGCATTTAGCAAAACAAAAAGTAGTGAGGATGCTGACTGAATTGTATTTAAAATGCAGGCCACTAGATCGTTTTTTTTAGTAGGTGGGAACAAAGTCAGTTTCTTGAAATTTGGACGGCATTTGATGACATCATCAATATTCGCCGGTCAGCTAAATTATCGGGGAGCTGCTAGCGCTCGGAAATACATGATAACATCGGTTTTATATCTTTCAAAAGTCATGCTAAAACAAAAGGTGATCATTTTCATTTAAATGCAAACTACTGAGCTTCAACGAACACCCATGAAAAGAAAAGCGCAGCACGCCGTGGAGGGCTCTGCGACAAGAGATAGCCCTTCAAAAAACAACTAGAAACCCCTATCGCTTCAAATGCCCCCACAATTGAAGGGACAGGAGAAGAATTCGGATTGGCGGCGCCCAGATAAAACACAGGGTTGTGTCAAAGTAAGTTCAAAGCTGATTTGCTGTTCTCACCCCTGAAGGGATGTGCCGAAAGGTGAATAACAACATATTCAACTGAAATGAAACCAGAAAAAAGTTGAGGTTTGTACTGAAATGTGGGGAAAGTGAATTATTGCATCCCTAGTATGTTCTTTAAAAGCAATTGTCCTGACAGAATGTTGCTGGTATTTAATCAAAAGTGTATTAAATCAGCAGAAGATGTGATAAACAGTTTTGGGATGTCCTATCTGGTCTTGTGGGGAAGTTAAGGGTCTGTGCATTTAATGAATGTGTTTCAAGAAAAGGGCCTGACCCGTTGTCCCAGCGGGTCGCTGCTCAGGCTGATATATTTGGGGCTCTTTGACGAAGGCGAGTTTAAAGGAGGGGGGAGGGGCTTGACGTTGTCTCCTCGTCTCATGAGCTGCTCTGGGCTGGAAGCAGGACTGTCTCCATTTCCTGCATCACGAGAACGAGAAGAAGGAGCACAGGAAATGTATCCATAAGATCCATGTATCCATCTGTTGTAAAAGCAGAACAGTATTGAGCAACTTTCTGATCGGCACACCCACCGCGGAAAGAGGACGTTTCAAGCTGTTGAAACTGCAGTTCCTGCGGCGAACAGTCACCGGCGGTCGCAGCAGTTTTGCTGGATTCCGGAGCATCCTCGAGCTCCAGCCCTTTGGTACCCTCTGCTGTTGGAGAGGAGGTAAAGTCACAGCCTTGGTTCTGCTCCTGGTAGCTCCTCAGCCTCTCGATGAGGTTATTCTTAGTGCCTGAGATGGGCAGGCTGCGCAGCTTCAACTCAGACCTCAGCTCTGTGACCTACAAAAATTGCATTTTTAACCTGAAGCACTCCTATTTTGTCCAAAACAACTTTCGCTGTTCCTTGAGGTTCAGGATACTGCTCACCTTCATATCATCCAGATTTGGATTTGCTGACACGGCTTTGATCTCGGCCGTCGAACTCAGACAGATGTGGCTCTGCTGGTGGGGGAGGTCGGCAGAGGGGGGCGCAGAAGATTGCGGCGAAGAGGAGGATGTTGTACTTGAAGAGGATGACTGCTTCTGATCTCTGCTGAGAAAAACACGAGGGTTCCTTCAACATGTTGGATGTAAGAGCTGACTGGGGCATCGCGCACGGAGAGTACTCACTTGGGCGGTGCGGGCAGAATGGTGTGGTAGTTGTGGTTCTGCTGCTGACTGAGGATCTGTAGTTGCAGGTAGAGCTGCTGCTGCTGGAGGATCTTGGCGTACGACGAGTCCAGATGAGGAGGAGACTCTTTATCTCCCTTTCGGTCGGGAGGAATATACTGATGGTACTTCAGTTTCTTGATCTAGAAGGCCACATATGACCAGCATTTAACACCAATGACATCACTAAAGCCTTGGTAACAACGGCTGGAGACGAGGTGAAAAATGGGCAAACTTGTACGTAGACGTGAAATATCAAGATTGTAGTGATCACATGAGCAACACATGAGGATAAGGTAGATGTGTCGGACAGATTTTTCATTTTTCAACCCCCCAAATCCTCTGGACAGTGCTAGGGACGGTTACTGCTCTCCTTGAGCGCTCAGTATATGAAACCTGACTGTAAGAATTAGAAAATGAGACAATCAGAGCATGGTTTGGGTGGGTATCTTAGGGACATCCTACAGACTCTTGTTTATGTACACCATCGACCGTAAAAAACAAGACAGAGGAACGTGTTGGCATCACCAACAGAAATTCCCTACTTTCATCAAATCCATCACTCTGGCATCCTGATACCTCCGCCGCCATTTTGAAACCCATCGACAGCGATTAGTCGGCCTGAGTTATAGGAACTACTGTCGCCAATCAAGAGTGAGCTTGTTCAAGTCCACACCCCTTCCACTGAAAGTGTGTCAGGAGAGGCCGTCAATCAAATGTTCAAGGCGGGGCCAGTGGGCACCACATGCTTTTACTGATGCATCTGATTGGTCAGTTTGTAACTTGAATAACTTGCAAGAAAGAAAAAATATCTTTAAAGAAGTTAGGATTAGAAAGAAGATGCTAAGAAGAATGTATCAGAGCAAGAACGGTTATTCTGACAAATAAAATGACTGAGAAATAACTGTTTATTTCTCTATGGAAGTCTGTAGGAGTTTGACTTTTTGGAATCAGCAGGTACTTCCTGTTTGGAGCACGAGAAGGGAGGGATTGAGCTTTCTACAGTCTATAGCAGGGATAGACAACTCCAGGCCTCGAGGCCCGGGATGTCTGGATGATTTCCAGATATATTTTGGCGGTTAGTGAGGAGCCAGTATGCGCACTTTACTCACACTAGTGACTAGAGCATCATACAACAGCGTCATTAATGCATGCAACTTATATTTGCCTGACAAATACGTTACGATACCTAAGATAACACTTGAACGACAATCGTATCTTCCAGTGTCATTGAACGTTTTATGGTCCCTTAAGGTGGCCATACAGCCTCAAGAAAACTGGATGAACACACCTGTGCTCACCTTGAAATGCAGTTGCACCTCCCCACTACCTACACGTCCCAGACAACAAAAAACTTAAACATGCTTGGAAAAAGCCAAAAACAGTGTACCTTTGGCTTGTTGTCTTTGGTTTTCTTGTTTTTCTGGCAGAAGCGGTCGGAGTTCAGTTTAGGCTGAGGAAAAAATTTGAAAAAGGCATGTCGTTGAATATAGGACATAGGCTATTGGATCTAGCAATTTGTGTCGTGGAAAATCCAAAAAAAAAATATGTGTTCCAAGGTAAACCAATTAATTACCTTCTATAAATTTAGTCTCAATTTGAGCATTTTTTTTACATTTATGATCATGATAAGCCAGTGGTGAGTGTCACACTGACCAGATGAGGTTAAAAATGATCCTGACCGGGATTTAATAATAAATTGTTATTAAGCAGGTGCGGTAAGCAGATGCAGCTTTTGACCTAAATTGTTACTTTTAATAAAGGACTGAAATAATCCAAAAACAAACTTCAGCTAAAGAAAAATCAGGCATGTGACGCGCATTTAAAAACATGTTAAACGCGCATAATTGAACGTCTTTAGCCCATAGTGTTCACACTGGACAAGCAGGGAAGGGCTTCTTCTATGGTTTCTATTACTGTTTACAAGCGCATGTCTGCCACCTACAGTAGGAGGAAGTTTGGTGCAAAATGTCAGAGCGGTGTAAATCTCGCAAATCTTTCTCCGGGCTTTTTCTTGCACAGCTCTATTCCGATATATGAAAGACAAAAGTCCCTGACTGTGTCCATGCATTTTGTACAAAGGCGCCGGAAACTAATGTAGATTTTTCATTAGAAGTTGATCCTTGAATGCATATTGATACTCTCCAATACAAAAGGTGGCACTTTAAGTAAGTATGACTCACCTTGATGTGAGCGTTAGAGCCTCCCATGAGGGTTGAAGAGTCCAACGCTCTGCTGGCCATTTTGACAGAGTTGAATGAACCACAGATTGGTGGAAAATGAAGACCTGATGGAGGCATCTGATTAAAAACACAACAGCTTTGTGTCATGACTGAACTGAAGTCTTGCTTTGATGCTAAAAGTGCCTTTTGACCTTTGCTTATCACGCTGCTGCAACTCCAATAATCCATTTCTTGGAGGTCAATCGTACCTGAGTCGGAGATGGGACGCTGCTGCGTGATAGGTCCTCTGTTGGAGAATGGACAAGCCCTGAGCCCAGAGGACACTCCTGGCTTACCGCCTGTCCTGGAGACAAACTGTCATTGCTGTGCTCATCGCATGAAGAGCTCTCCCTGGAGGTCTTTGGAAAATCTGAGTGGAAGATGAGGGATTATGAGGAGATGTGGGAGAGAGAAAAATCTCTCAGCTTGACTGCCACAACTGTTGTCTGTATCATCCTCCCATAAAAATCCTTAGTAGTACAAAAATACTGCTTCTGACCAATAAGGACATTTACAGCGTTGTCCCTCTCTGACCTTCATGTCACTAAAACTACATTCAAATGTGATCACTGCCATTCTATTTCTTGTCATTTAAATGATAAATTAATAGGCACCTTATTTAAAAAAACATAGATGGATAGAGGGTTTGTGATGTCATCTCATGGTTGGTTTTGGGTGTTGCCATTTCTAACCAGGTTTAACATCATTTAAGCTTCAGTTTTCCAAAAATGGGCAAAGGTACATACAAAGGTACATGCTAATAGAAAATGCTCATTGAGAGCACACAAGCGCTCACCATTGAGAAGTCACAAATCTCCACTTTAAAGACTACTTTAACTGTAGGTGTAAAATGAAACTATGGGTTAAAAGCTGTTATTTTGGATATTACATCTATTCATCTAAATAAAAAAACAGGTTTGGATCGATAGTACAAATATATTTATTTAGGTTGGCATGCTATTGGTGGACGGATCAAAACTGCAGTTCCTCAAATTACCACAAGAGGCTGGTTCCAACAAGGAGCGATTACCAATTCACTCTTTACACTTAATAAGCTCATTTACATTCTAGTTTCAAAGATTCTTTAATATATATTTTTTACTTTACATTTCATTAGGAGCCACTTGTAGAGATACATTTTTTTAGATTCTTTTTCTCTGATTGGAAGGTTGGTAAAAAAAAAGTCAAAGGCCCACTGGCTAAATTTGTTCTCAGAATTTAACTCATCCTTTGGGGGAGGGGTGAGCTGCAGATTCAGCTGCGCTCTGAACCATTTGGTGGTTTAACCCCCTCAACGGTTCCCGGTCATGTCTGTGGATTTGAACTCTCTACCTTCCAGTCTCAGTGTGGACAATCTAATTCATTTTCATGGATAATTTGATCAAAACTTTCACTTTCTTTTGTCCCATTTGCCCATTTTGGGGTAAACACCAGTCAATTAGCTTCAGGCCTCATTTTTACCATAAATGTTATGGCAATGTCAGTGTATATCATCTGCGTTATTGTTATCATAGAAGCAAATTGTGACAAGCTTTATTATGTTTTAAGCCCCCAAGTGTTAAAAGCTAAGTGTTTTAGCTCCACTAGATATGATTTCTAACCATCCTTTAACCTGTACTATCTTCTGGGTCCAGATGACCCGACCCTTACATTGATGTGTGATCCCTCCCATGACAGTGGTGGACAAAGGCGGACAGGATTTTATATCTGCCCCGGACACCACGCTGTCTTGGGCAAACATGCAACAAATTAAAGTTTTCTCATTCAATTAATGACACTTTTTTTTTTTTTGATAATTGAGAAAACTAGAACACTATTGCACCTTACAGATTCTTGTGCAGTGATAACTCTAGGACTGTCAAACTCTACAAGTCTCCCTGAGGAGCTGCAGTAAGTTCATTGCCTGGATTTGTTCTCTCTGTGTCTGAATGTGATTGATGATTGCTTTCTAAAGTTGATTTAAAAAGAAGAGACTGTCTGAAAATCTATGCAACCGACCCTCAGTCTACAAATAAAGAGGATTTTCAACGACTGAAACTTAAAATTGAGGGAATCTTCTGTCAAACCGATGAAATATTTCTATATTTTAACACAGGTCACTCTACCTGCTTATACAGTCAGTCGGTATATTCATCTGAGGTATGAATACAGAAACACACAAGAAACTTTGCTGTATTTCAGTAATCACAATGCCTGCTATGATGGCTTGATTGGCCTCTTTTTTCTGTTGGTCTTAAAGGAGACGACTATTAAAAGCACACCGCTGGTCATTAATTCACCATCAGCAGGCAATGATGAAAACACAACATGAGGCTGATTTAATATCCGCTGGTCCAATTATGTGTTGAGTTACCACCCACCGTGCTGCGTTTTCTGTGGGCCGCGTCTGCGTGTCAACTTTTTAAATCCTAAAGCCTCAGCACAAAGTGTCAGTAATACAATTATGTTTATTGTGCAGCAGTGACAGAGATGGATAATCCAGGAGCTTTTTTGGTGTTATTGAATCCCTGCACTCCTCCTCAGAGCATCAGCCGAGCTGCTGGACCAAGCCTTTCATCTCAAGACTGAGCACAGAAAATAAATGTCATTTAGATTCATGTGTTAGTCCCAATCAAATTTGTGTTTATTTAATGTTAGGAAGAAACTCCTCAAACCCTTAAAGACTCATTTTGAAGGTTTCTCGGTCAACAACCTTATTGTCTTTACAATGTGACTCTTTAAAGCGGACAGACAAAATGGAACTGATGTCTTCACCTCCCGTCTGTCAAGCAAAGATGAGAGGACATAAATGATTCACTGTATTCCACTTTAACCTTTCCAAACCCTCAGAGGCTGCCGTTTGAAGCCACGAGGCGGGGGTAGCGTGAGAGCGCGTGCACTCTGTGAGCGCGCTTTGTTGTTGTTTTTTATTTTATTTTTTGCAGGACAAATGTGTGCACATATGTGGTTAAGAAGCACAGCTGAGGCATCTGAGCAGGCAGCATCCGTAGCTGGATGATGGCTGGAGAACGGAGGGCCTGCAGGGACGTCCTGTCAGGAGCCTAAAAGTGTGGGTGTGTTGTGATTTATATTGCACCTCTAAACTCATCCTGCACCTTCCTACTGCAGGCATACACAGGATGTACTTCAGTCACACTTATTGAAAAGTCATCAAAGTTTCACTCTGGACTTTGAAGGACTTGTGCAGGACTTGTTTTTCAGATAACCCCAAGAGAATACTAGATATACAGTACAGGTACAGAGAACAGAATCATAGGTTTTGATGGCTTGAACTGTGTCTTGTCCTGTCTTCAGTTGAATAGCAAAAACTGACTTTTTTTTTTTCTGACATTAGGAAAAAAAACATAAATAAATGCATAAATAAAATATATATATATACATTTTGATAGTTTTGTATATTTGCATAAATCTTTTTTTCCGGCCGTGGCGCAGCAGTAAGGCGGTTGACTCCTGATCAGAAGATTGCGGGTTCAATTCCCACCTTGCCCGAGCATGTGTCAAAGGTTTCTTGGACAAGACACTGAACCCCACATTGCCTCTGGTGGAAAGATGGCGCCAGTGTTTGGCAGCAGAGCTGCCACCTGTGTGTGAATGTGTGTGTGACTGTGAAGTGCTTTGGGCCTTCAAGGAAGGTAGAAAAGTGCAATACAAGTATTTGCCATTTCCCATTTTTCATTCAGGTTGTCTGGTTTGTTACAAAAAACTCAACAAGTCAAGGCGCTTGTATAACAATTTTACATCCAAAGGATGTGCTGAGACATTTTTCCATCCAAGCACCTGCATGGAAAAATGGCATCAGTTGACTCAGAAGTGACTGAAAAAATTCCTGGTATGCCAAAGATGATCATCGCGGAAGATAATTATCACCCGTTTATTATGGATGAAACTGGCCTCTTCTGGAAGAAGATGCCCTCAAGCACTTATTTGATGAAGAAGGAAGCATGCACTGATGGTTTAAAGACACAGATAGAATGACACCCCTCAACGCATAATCAGAAATGGTTTTCATGAGTGTGGACTGGTAACAGACACTCTTGGATATATAGTATGTATTAACGTTTTTCAAAGTCATTAAGAAATGACTCTGAGATCACCTATAGGACTTAAGGGCTCATAGTTTTGGGGTATCCCATGACGTGGGATTCCCGTGGAATGGATGATGTCTCCACCATTAATTAAGGGAGAGTGGGAGTGGGACGGTAAGGGTCACCAACTGATAAATATGATGGCAAAACAAAAAAAAGAAAACGCTGGCCATTTCGTAGTTTTATGATAGTATGCCTACAGTAACCTAAATGAAAAATATTACCCAGAAACCATCAGAAATCTTAGTCAAATTCCTGGCTGAAATATAAAGTGCAGCAATCAAATATCGATGGCAGTGATGGAGAGAATTATAACCCATTGCAAGTTTGTTGAAAGAAACAATGACATCCAGCAAAGAGTAAGAATGAAAGACTCTCATGTTAAGCTCAGGACAGGAATCATTTTTAAAACATGGGTCTGGGACCACTCACTGTGGGAGTGGGATGGGATATGAATGAAAATCCACTTCTGTGTCATCAACAAACAAGAAGCTTGAAGTGAGAAAGACACTGACGGGACAGTTATCACTCTGCAAACCTCAACAATGTGCCAAATCTGGCTGATTGAGTGGAACAAAGTAAAGTGAGGGTTTTATTCCCATCCAATGGTCCACTGATCTGCTAGTCAAAAAACACACTCCAGAAATGGCAACATTTGAGATGTACCAGCCGCCCACCACACACAAACACACACAGTGAAGGCAGTAAGTATATGATCCTAACTGATTTTTTAGGTTTCTTTCTTAGAAAAGAATTGAAATTGAACAGTGAGAGATAGAAAACCTTTATCCTTCAAATGCAAATAAATTCTCGAAAGTGAATTTCTTTGTGATTCTCTTTCTCTTGTTGTTCAAATGTACCTACCGTTAGGATGACGGACTATTAGTGTAGTTTTAACGGAACAAAATCTACAAGGGATCAAATCTTTTTTTCTCCACTTATTTATTTATTTATTTTTTACTTCCAGTGATTTGGTTTCTTCATTAATAAACTCCGTTAAACAATAAAACCTGTCCTGGCTTACCCGTGGAGGCCTGTTTGGGTCTGGGCTGAACAGGGATGCTGTTTTTGTGGATCAGTTCCATTGACCTCGGCCGGCGAGTTGCCTTCTGATCATCGGTGAGACGAGCTCGCTTCAGCTGCATGGCCGGAAACGCAGGTTCTGCTGAAGTCTCTAGCGCACCCAAAAGAGAAGTTCTTAGTGAGAACAACCAAGTTCCCAGTCTTCTGAAAGGCAGGGGGCGCTGTGCGGGACCTACCCTCAAAGATTTGTCTCCGGTCGAGTCCCGATTGGTCAGGCTTGCTCTTAATTTTCCTTTTGAGATCTTCATCAGTCTGGAGAAAACAAAAACCCCTGACTGTATGAGAATATTGACACATCTGAACTGTTTAAAGCAAAGGCTGGTTTCAAACTGCTGCTGCTAGAAACTTTAGCTGATTTTCATTTTAGGTCATCAACCCATCTAACCTTAACCATAAAACAGCTTATAGCTCTTCACCATTCATCCAGTAATTTGCATATTTCTAATATGCTCACATATATTTCCATCCAAAGTGCAGCTCTTAATTATCCAGCTGGATTACTCTGCAGTCTTTCCACGTAGCGTCTCATAAATACAGATGAAGCACCTGTAGCCTCGAGGCCAGGCGCCGCTTCAGCAGCTGCTTCTTCTGCTCCTCACACCCCGAAGGCCGGCTTCATTTTTCATCTCAAATCCTATTTTCTTCTTTTTTTGAAACCACGGGATTATGCAAGAGTTGCTTTAATGATGTCATATGCCAACAAGCTTCTCAAAAGGCAGCAAAAAATAAAAAAAGTGCTTGAACTAGCTTTGACTCCGGTGACCGCTTCAGCGGTGACGCACTCACCCATGCACGCTCCAAGCTCCCCGTCTGCTTGTGGAAGGCAGCTGAACTTTTAAGCGCTGGAAGAACAGAAAGCGTAGCGGAGAGGAAGAGGGGAGAAGGTATTAACACAGCAGTGAGTGCATTCACACGACTCAGCAAAACAGCTCATTTCAGAATGAATAGCTGCATTGATGGGGATGATTATCACTCTTTTAGCTCGAGCTTTTCCTGATTACCATTCAAGCCCGCTAAACGCTTGCTCTAACTGTACAGACACATCATTTGTAATAGTCTTGTTGTTCCAGCAGCAGCAGCTGGAAGAGGTGAAAAAAAAAATCACTGAGTTGAGGATAGAGTTGATGATTTCAGGCCAGTGAGATAACCTGAAGCAGATGAATTTCTGCAAACTCCTCTACATGATTTTCTGTGGGTCTGTTAATTATGAATGTCTTCATGCTGCTGGATCCTTTTCACCATTAAAGCGAGTTAAATGCACACAAGTAAGAGCCTGCTCCTCACATCATTTTCTCTCTGACTTATGAATCATTAGAAACATTTTGTTTTATCATGGTATCTCCAAAGATTCTTGATACAATACATTTTTTGCCAAACCTTCTAGAACATAAATAAATAAGTCCTAAACTCAATGGCTATGACCTCTAAAGACCAGCAACTTGCGATTGATTCTTTAAGAAGTCAATGGACCATTGATGGACAAACAAGTGTGGTCACATGACCTATTGAGTTTTTCTATCCAGTCCATGTTCATTGTCTCCATGAAGTAACCAGATGCTGATCCTTAAAAAAGATGAGCCTGACAAGTGCTGGAGCAAAGTCAGGAGGATCATACCAGAATTAAGGATTTGGCTGTTATGTGTAAATTAAATATTTATTCCAATGGAAATGGGGTTATTGGTGTTTTAACATGTTCTTGTGGCATTTTTCTCTTGATGAAGAATTAAAAATTGTATGTCTGACTCTCTATATTTATCCAGTATTGCTTGCCATTTTTTTTTTTTTTTTTTTTGCAATGCTAATGTTAAGTTGGGGGTGTGAGGGGCTGTAAGCTAGTGGGAGAGCATGTAAACAGATGGATGGCAAACTAGTACTACTGAACTGCAGAAACTATGTCCTAGAAAATGACACGTTTTATGATTTTGGATACAAACTGAATAATTATGATTAAAAGACTAATGGGAATACTTAAAACATCTAAAGATGAAAATAGTACAACATAAATTCTGAGGTTAGAAACAAAATCAAATGTTGAGCTACACAAAACTCACCCTACAGTTGTAATTATTGCACAATCTAGTCAAATGGTCATAAACTGCAATTTAAATCAAGCTGATTTAAAGTTGACTGTTTTACATTGAAGTGAATATGAACAGGAAGTTGGAAGAACTCAAAAAATCATGATTAAGGTTGACCAGATAAAACAAAACCAAAGGCTGTAACACAGACTGCAAGAAACAGAAGAAGTAAAGGAAGACAGGAAAATACCAACAGTCAAGAGGGATCTGTCAGGGCATCAGGACAGGAATGTGAAAGAAAAATTAAATAAGGAGTTTGAACTATTGACTGTAAGAGTTAGACTGAGTGACCCTTCCTCCAAAAGTCATTCCAAACAGGAAGTACCCGCTGGTTCTAAGAAGCCAAAATCCCACAGACAAGTATTGAGTAATTAATCTGTCGTTATATTTGTTAGAATAATCATTCTTGCTCTGATACATTCTTTCAACATGTTCCGGAAAGTTCTTTATCGCAACAAATTAAAGTTATAAACTGACCAATGACAGACTTTATGTAGGATTGAAGACTTCTAACAAGCCCCCTCCGATTGATGAGAGTGGTTGCCATAGAAACGATAACTCAGACAGAGTTGGACCAATTCCTGTTTACTAACAATTTCTGGTTCTAACTTGGCTATGGCTGTATCACAAAGAAATGGTGACAGAATTTGTTGAAGCAGGAAGTAAACTATTTTCTATGGATGATGTCATGCTCACTCTGTCCAGTTCTCTTATACAGTCAATGGTTTCAACATAATTTCAGCATGAAAACATAAACACGGGCAATAAACTTTCTGCAGAAAGTAGCCTAACTACCAAAGAAAACTGATAGCTCCATACATTCTGTGGTGCTCCTCAGGGTTTGGGTCATGAGGGCAGTAAGATCTTGGCAAGGATGTCTAGACTTTCCCCTCCAAGGCCAAGTATAAAATAACTTTTGATCACTCAGCACAGATTGTGGTGCTCTGTCAGGCGCCTCAGGCTGCAGAGCAGAGCTCCGCCTACGCCGCCTCCACTGTAGCCTGGAAGTCAATGACTGACTGCAGATGTCATCATGGGGGTGGAGGAATTCTTCAACAATTTTCTTAAAATCAATATTGGACTGTCAAAACAAGACAGTCCCAAGATAATCACCTTGTTCAAGTTGTAGAAAGCGTTAGCCACATGCTAGGTTTTCTGGTTTCTTATGCTGGTTGCAAATTTCTACTTTGCTGATAATTCTGTCAACAAATCTTTGGAATTAAGTTTTTTTAACCCTTTGATAAAATTCATAAAAAATGTTGCAATTACATGTTTTAATGAAAGGATCCCTGATGATCCATTGGAATTTCCACCCTAATCCCTAACTGCTAAAATAGAACAGGAGTATTGGCCTGAATTTAAAATCAATCACTACCTTTGTTTTTTAACTGCAAATATGATGTCAGAAAGTGGAAACCTAATATATAAAAGCATTTTAAGATGATTATTTATAAACCAATTTTGTACTAATTATGAAAACATGGATGTTTTTTTTTTTTTAAACACAATAAAATCTTTTGTTTTGCTTTTTTTTTTCAAAAAAAAAATTTCAGGGATAATGCATTGTGGTCCTTATTCCCAAATCTAGCAAGCATTTATACACAATGGCTTTTTCCTGGGGATTCTGGGAGATTTCTAGGACATTCGATTTTGGAATTGTAGGTTTGGACAGTACTACAAAATGGCGAATAGGGCATTAATAGTGAGTAGTGAAGGAATTCAGACACAGCCAGTGTGTAATTTAGTAATTTAGCTTACAAAAATATTAGTTTAAGATGAAAAAATTTGTGACATAAGTGTATCAGAAAAAAACACTAAAACATTTTCAACATTGTATAACTGTATGATAAAGAATTACTATCAACAACTTTATAGCAAGAATGAAATGAAATGCCTAACAACAGATAGATGAGTTATATGGGATCAGATCATATTGAAGTGAATGAAAATATATTTATATATATTTATGAAAATGTAACATTTAAAAAAATGTTTAAAAAATGTAAATTTTAAAAGATAAAATTAATAACTAAAAAAAATAAACATTACTGAAGAAAATAACAACTTAAAAAATTGTAAATTTGAAACTTGAAATAAAAACACTGCACACCCAAAATATTACCAAATGAAAAATAATGTTTCCAGTTTCATTTTAGACTTTTTGCCTTTTCTATAGTTTTATGTGGGGGTGATACTTTCAGCCCTTGTCTAGCGCGATATGATAGACATCAGGTGATAGAGGTTACGATAAAATCATTTCTGCTCCAAAACAGGACGCAAAATGTAAGTAGGGGTAGTCCCGTGTAATAGTTCTAAACTGAGGCCATAAATTAAGCACTGAAAGTGAATAAAATTAAGTAAATAAAAGTTAAAAATACAAAAAAGTTTATGTTTATTAATAAACATAATTTTCCATTCCGTAACAGTTTTAAGTGTATTTTTGTTGTTTCACATTTCCTTATATTTTTCATTATTTTATTTATTATTGCTATTATAGTACAACATTTAACTCAAGTTTAAATTATTTTTTTTTCTTCAAATTTAATCCATTTAATTTTCTAATTTCCAATATTTTCTCTAAATTCACAATGTGTATTTTGGAGTTGGAAACAGTTGCAAATTTTAAGTTTTCTTTAACCAAATGTCCATATTTCAAAATTACATTCTGGTTTTTCATTAAGCTGATCCTGATTTGGACCCCTAAATTTTGGCACTCCAGTTTTGGAAAATTAGCTAAACTTTTCCAGCCAAAAGTGTTTCCCGGAGGCAGCCATTTTGAAATGAGCAGGAAAAGTCTTTCTGCTGCCTCTAGTGGAGTGATGATGAACTACAGGGTGAAAGACATGAACCAAGTTATTTTCCTGGGGTTTTTGAAGACGGTTTTGTTCATGCTAATGACATAGATGCCCTCGACATGCCTCTATCAAAATGACCTGAATTGTTATATAGAGTTAAAGCACATTTTTAGTTTCTTCACGCAGTTCAGGTGCCCAACTTTTGCCTGATCAAAGTTTTATTTGTTTCATAAAAGTGTAGGGCATTTTAACAGGAATGATCAAGTGGGTGTTGTAAATTCCCAGTCTTGCAATGTTTTTAATCCAACTGACCGGAGGTCACACAACAGAAACGTGTTGTTGTTCTAACGCCGTCTCGCTGCGCCGCACACACTCACAGGGCGCCGCCGCTGGATTAGCAACCTTGAGCAAGACTACTAGTACCTGCTCAAGCTTCAGTTCACGCCACTGAGCACTGCCGCGCTGCCGGCGTGCGCTCCACACCCTGGAGACATCATCACCCCCACCCGCCCCACCAGGGCGGCCTCCTCGCGGGCGCATGAACCTGCCTGTCAGTCAGCGAAATCGGAAATGAGTGGTGGGATCGAGGAAGGGGACGGATGGATGAGCACAGCGATTTAGAATCACAGGCTGAACGTGAAAAGCACAGGAATAGACCTAAAGAAGACGGAGAACGGTAAAAACCGGACAGCGGGACAATAAATGAGGAGAGGCAGCTGGAAGAAAAATGGAACAACAGACTGAAGGGCAAATGAAGAGGAAAACAGAGAGCGCTGGGGTGAGGTCAAAGAGAAAGGACCTTATTATGTGCATGAGTGGCTAACAGCATCGCTGGTCTTTAAACTTTGAGAAGATTGAGCAGCAAACACTTCCTCTGGCACTGATGGCCCTTTTATTTTCAGTCTGTGGCCTTTTTGGCCTTATGTGTGACATGAAACAGCTGTATTAGGTCAACTGTCCTATATTTGTAAAAAAAACACAAACAAGCACAGCAAATGATAAACTCCTCATATTAACCAACTCCCTTTCAGACAATCTCTTAATGTTTAGTTACATGTCTTTATGAATGTAAACTTCTGATGATTGATTGTGTAGCCTCGTCTAAAATTTAACTTTCAGACTAAGAATTATAAAACAATTAATCAAAATAACCCCTCATTTTGAAAGATGATTATTAAAAACAGTAATGTTAAAAATATTCTCTAATGGTTAAATAAGTTATTGTTCATTAAAATGTAAAGTTGCAAGATTCATAAATAAGTTCATTTAAAAAAAAAAGAAAACATTTGTTAACAGTATTTAAACTGTTTCTTTTATTTTCTGTGGATTCTTGTTTCTTTATCAAATTTGTTTCTTGCAATCTCATTGCACATGTATATGTTTTTCTACCTAACATGTTTATGTCAATCTTTCGGTTCTGGATGCTTATTGGATGAAGTGATTGCTCTGTCCAATCAGAAGTGATGAGGTGTGTGCTTAGTAAGCTTGGTCTCACGTAGCAGGAGAACAGAAAGACGTACGAAGGAGTAGGAAGCCAATCAACGGTGACCAGTTTTGCGTTCCAAACTAAAATAAGTTGATGCTGAGTCTACTTACTTTGTTGTGAAACACGGTACATGTAAGTACTAAAATTCTGAGCTTGTTACGATGTGTGTAAATCATGCATTTGACTGAGAAATGTACGCTAATGTGCATAGCATTAGCGCGCTAGCAGTGAAGCTAATTTTTGAAGCAAGTGTCATATGCTAAGTATGTAATACTTGAAATATAATTTTTTTGGGAGACTAAAAGACACTTTTATACAGTGGACCAGAGGAATCCAGTCTCTTTGGACCCTGTTGGTGAACTTTGAAGTACTCCATAAAAATTCGGGCTGCTAACCAGAAGGGGCCTGTCCTTCCATGCCGACTCCTGTTCCTGTCCAGCTCTGCTAACCACGTGCGAAACCCATCTGAACATCTACGTCCTCCATCCATTAAGTTGAAGGATTCGTGAGTACGTGCACATGTTTTATTGATCTGCTTGCTTTGCAAGTGAAAGGGCCATTTTTGTTAGGCCACAACGATCCCAAGCAACGATCAGGCCTGCAACTTTAACAGAATCACTAAGAACTGAAAGAAAGAAAAACGGGAAAAGAATTTGGAAATATCTATGTAATTGAATTGTGAACATCTGCAGAATCATATTTTTGTTTAATACTGCACTAAAGTTTTACTATTTTTTTAAATCAAGACTGTGTTGTATTCCTTATTTTGCATTTTATTTTACAGCAAATAAATAACTTGTTTTCAATACAAAAATCTATTTTTAAATAGGACAAATTAAATTTAAATTAACTCCTTTTGTTCTTAACCGAAGCCAAATCTATTAACACATACATTTAAATTAGTCTAAAAAAAGTTATAAAAAGAAATTTAACTTGTATCTCTGTTTGTTTATTTAAATAAGTTTAAATATAAAGTACCCCGAGGCCCACCCATAGTATTTTGCCAATAAGTGAAGAAAATAAATAGCTACATGGGTGGGTAACACAATTGGAGGCACCGCGGGATAAATAAATAAAAAAAAAATAATAATAATAATTTCAAAACATAATTAATAATAAATAAATAAATAAAGAAACAATGGCCGCTCAAAGCAATGTGGGTTACCAAATGTTAGCAACTGGTGTAGAGGTGAAGGTGTGGAAGTGTCACATGCCTTATGGCCATAGGTATTTCTGAGAAACACCTATTGACGCCATTGAACTTGCACTTGAAACCATAAAGTTTAGGCAAGGTGAGGGTACGAGGAAAAATGTTTGATCCGAAAGCAACACAGTAACTGTGCTTTGCGAATGTCGGAAGAAATAGATTCACAAAGAGTTCGACAGAACTACTTTAGATGAAGAAGGTAGCAAATGGACTTTAGTTACCGCCAGAACAGAAACGAGGTTGATCCATTTTCAGAGAAATTGGACAATTTTCTCCAGGATGAAGAAAAACCTGGATGATGTCAGGCAACTATACAGTCCTGCGCCTTCAGAGAACCAAAATTCTGAGTCTGTCGTTCGTCAGCGTTAGGTAACTTAATGCAGTCAACAAAGGCAATGAAAACAGTCCATTCAGGCTGTCTAAGGACATTTTCTGGAGTTCATCCTACTCCACCTGGAGAAGATAACTTGGAATTGGGTGGAACAAGCAAAGTTCATGGTTGAAGAATACGATTTTACAGACAGGGAGAAAAAACGAAGAATCGTTGAAAGTCTCAGAGGACCAGCCTTGGAGATCATTCAGGCTGTACGCATGTCACATCCAGATGCAAGACATATGGATTACATACAGGTCTGGAGAGTACTTTTGGAACGGTAGAGTCAGGAGAGGAACTCTATCTTACATTCAGAGCTCTTCACCAAAAGTCAAATGAGTGCTTGTCAGACTTTTTGCTTAGACTGGAAAGAACACTGAATAAGGTTGTGCAAAAGGGAGGCCTAAAAGTCAGTGAAGTCAATAGAGCAAGATTAGAGCAACTCATCAAGGTGCAACAGAGTCGGACATTCTGCTACTCCAGCTAAATCTCAGAGAGAGGCGAAGTGACCCCCCGTCATTCCTGAATTTACTCAAAGAGATTCGTGAAGAGGAAGAGCATGAGTTAGCCAGACAAAAACTCAAAAAACCATCAAAGCAGTATGTTCGTACCGTGCAAACAGCTGAGACGGAATCAGAAAAGGATCATTCAACAGATCTTCAAAACGAAGTTCGAGAGCTTAAAGAGAAACTGAAAGCATTAAACAAACAGTCAGATAAAAAAGGGTCCAAAGAGATGAAAAAAGTTATGCCAGGAGAGGATGAAGTGCAGCAATTAAGGAGAGAGGTTAAAGCACTTCAAAATCAAATAAATGTAATGTCAGTAAAACCAAAAACTAATGCTAGAGACACAAGTCATTACCCAAAATATAAAGCTGAGCAAAGTACCAAGCCTTTTCAGCCAAAATCAAAAATTTCAAAAGAGTCTGAGTATTTTTGTTACAGATGTGGAGAGAATGGACACATTGCTCCTAAATGTACCTCTCCAGAAAACCCACAAAAAGTGATACAAAAACTCATAAGACAAACACGACGAAGTACTGATGTGCAAAAGGAAAGCACTAAAGATCAAACTGAGCCTGTTGCTCATGTCAATAAGGCTACTATACAGAATCAAAGTTCTGACATTCCTCCAGGTCTGATTGGTCCATCTTCCATAGCTGCTATCAAAGTGAACAACATTTCATGTGAAGGTCTCATGGATTCAGGATCCACTGTGACTATTATTTTCGAGGATTGGTATAAAGTAAACATTCCCAATGTACCTATCCAACCGATTTCCAGCCTAGCCATTTGGGGTCTAGCGGCTGAGTCCTATCCGTATTGTGGCTACATAGTAGTTGATATGGAGTTCCCAGAGGAAGTAACTGGTGTTAAAGTCCGGTTACTGTGCTAGCTCTTGTTTGTCCTGAACCACACAAGGTCATGAAGCCCCTGTTGTTGTTGGCACAAACGCTTTTCTGTTTCGCAGACTTTTTCAGATTTGCAAAGAGAGTGACAATGAAAGTAAAGTTAGCTCCATGAGAGTTAAAGCTGTCTACGATGAGATAAAACTTCAGCCACAACTCCCAAATGCAGAAGAAAAAACTATTGGACAAGTGAAATGGAAAGGTCCTGGTTCGCTCACCATAGCTCCAGGTGAAAAGCTCTATGCTACATGTAAAGTAGATTACAAAGCTACTAGTTCACAAGATTTTGTGCTAGTTGAAGCACCTGTCATTTCCCAACTTCCCTCTGGTGTGTTAGTACAGCCAGGCGTTCTCACAGAGGATGAGATAGATGAGAACAGTTTCTCTGTGCTTTTGCATAACGAGTCAGAAAAACCCACCTGTATCCAGGTCGGAACCCTTGTTGCAGAAATGCATGCTGTGGACGTAGTCACAAGCCCACAGGCTTTGGAGCTAAAGTCTTCTACTTTAGACCCCAACCTTTTTGACTTTGGAGATTCACCTGTCCCAGCAGAGTGGAAGGACAGATTAAAACACGAACTAGCCAACAGACCAAACGTGTTCTCTCTGGATGAATGGGATGTAGGTTTAGCCAAAGATGTGGAACATAAAATCAGATTGAGTGATTCAACCCTTTCCGAGAAAGATCCCGCCGATTAGCTCCTGCTGACATTGATGATGTGCGGAAACACTTGCAGCAGTTAATACAGGCTGGTGTTATCAAAGAGTCTCGCAGTCCCTATGCGTCACCAATAGTAGTTGTACGCAAAAGAATGGTTCCATCAGAATGTGCGTTGACTACAGAACCCTAAACGCGTCGTACTATACCCGATCAATACACCATTCCGCGTGTAGACGACGCTTTGGATTGCCTCAATGGTAGTAAATGGTTCTCAGTCCTAGATCTTCGAAGTGGGTATTACCAAATAGCTATGTCAGAAGAAGATAAGGAAAAGACAGCCTTTATCTGCCCACTTGGATTCTACCAGTTTGAGCGTATGCCTCAAGGCATTACAGGAGCCCCGCTACCTTCCAGCGGCTCATGGAGAAAGCTGTCGGCGACATGCATCTTCTCCAAGTCATAGTGTATCTTGATGACATTATCGTTTTGGTAAAACACTGGAAGAACACCAACAGCGTTTGTTGAAAGTGTTAGATCGACTCGAAGAGTATTCTCAAAGTGTCCATTGACAAATGTCAATTCTGTCAATCCGAGTAAAGTATGTGGGACACATTGTGTCAGAAAAAGGGATTGCCACAGACCCCGAAAAGGTTGCGGTGGTGAAAAATTGGCCTGAGCCAACAGACCTCAAATCACTAAGATCATTCCTAGGTTTCTGCGGTTACTATCGCCGGTTCATTGCCAACTACTCCAGCATAGTACGTCCACTAACCGAACTAACAAAAGGCTATCCGCCACTCAAAAAAGCAAGAAAAAACAACCTAAAGATCAGTCCAAGACGTACCTCAAACCTTCCGAGCCGTTCAAAGAACGATGGGATGAGGCTTGTCACAAAGCTTTCAAAGCAATCATTGATCGTCTGATAAATGCACCTGTTTTAGCGTTTGCAGACCCATCCAAACCTACATATTGCATGTGGATGCAAGCATGCATGGTTTAGGTGCCGTTCTTAATCAGGAATACCCTGAAGGTCTCAAGCCTGTTGCATTCGCTAGTCGCAAACTAAGTGAATCAGAACGCAACTATCCAGTCCATCAACTGGAATTCTTAGCACTGAAATGGGCCGTCGTAGAAAAATTTCATGACTATCTCTACGGTGCAAGATTCACAGTAAGAACCGACAACAATCCGTTGACATACGTACTGACAACTGCTAAACTGAATGCGGTCGGACATCGTTGGCTTGCAGCGTTAGCCACTTACGATTTTAACATCCAATATCGTCCCGGTCGTCATAACATCGACGCTGACCTTCTGTCACGCCAGTACAGTAACGGAACAATGGACCGATGTCGCCACAGTCTGCCATAAAAGCAATATGCAAGCATGAAACAACTTCATTTGGGTTTGCAGATCAGCTTGGCGTTCCACCTACAGCTATTCCTGAAGCATATGCATTTCCGGTGAGGTTGAACACACATTCCATTGACCAACTGTCATCAAAGAGCTCCAAGTAGCTCAAGATCTTGATCCCGTTATTGGTACTATCAAGCAAGCTATTCACAAAAACGACAGACAGTTTCTTTCAAAGCAGAATCCCCTGACACTGCACTGTTATGGCGTGAAAAATCAAAACTTCATTTGAAAGATGGTCTACTATACAGAACGAGGAAAACTCCCTCTGGTGTAGAAAACAAGCAGTTAATCTTGCCAGAAAGGTACCGAACAAGTGTAATGAAATCACTTCATGATGAATGTGGACATCTTGGAGTAGAAAAAACATCAGAACTGCTCAAAGACAGATTCTATTGGCCACGAATGAACACCGATGTTGAACAATACATTAAAACATGTGGACGTTGTGTGTCACGGAAAACCCTTCCACAACGTTCATCCCCTCTCAATCAAATCACAAGCAATGGTCCATTGGATCTTGTGTGTATTGATTTTCTTCAAATCGAACCAGACGGCAAAGGCATTTCTAATGTTCTGATCATAACTGACCATTTTACCCGTTATGCGCAGGCATTTCCCACTAAAGATCAGAAGTCTATCACTGTTGCAAAAGTACTGTGGGAAAAGTACTTTGTCCACTATGGACTTCCTGCCAGAATACACTCTGATCAAGGCAGAGATTTTGAAAGCCGACTCATAAAAGATTTACTCTCCATGCTTGGTATTCGGAAATCTCGAACATCTCCATACCATCCACAAGGGGATGCACAACCGGAACGTTTCAACCGAACACTTCTTTCAATGCTCGGAACTCTTGAAAGTGTGAAGAAACAAAACTGGAGTCAGCACATTAGTCAGTTAGTACACGCGTACAACTGTTCTAAAAACGAATCCACCGGGTATTCGCCCTATTTTTTAATGTTTGGTAGAAACGCCAGATTGCCTGTCGACATCTGTTTTGGCGCAGCGTTTGATGAAAATGCAGAAACTTCTCACTTACAATATGTTGACAAGATGAGAAAAGAGCTGAAGAAAGCGTACCATCTAGCTACTGAAAGTGCTACCAAAAACCATCTCAGAAACAAGTCCAGGTATGACCAGCGAGTGAGAGATCAACCATTACAGGAAGGGGATCGAGTCCTTGTAAGAAATGTTGGCCTCACTGGAAAGCACAAACTGCAAGACAGATGGAAACCAATACCATATCTTGTAATCAAAAAGCTACCCAACCTGCCCGTGTACAAAGTTAAACCTGAACAAGGCCCAGGAAGTGTAAAAACTCTGCATAGAGATCATCTCCTTCCAATCGGTTATCTTGTTAGACTGCCTGAAACAACACCCACAACCGAACGTGTTGAACCTCCTGTCACGAGACGACAGAGACGTCGAAAGGAAAGTTCTTCTAAGTCAGACAACAGTAACTCCTGTTCAGACTCAGAGTACGAGTATCCGTGCGAGTCTTCTCAAAATTACCAAGTCCCTAGACTAGCGCACAGATATGACATTCCAACCTCAGATAATGCAAACTCAGAGGACTCCTCTTTTGAGGGTGAAGTAGAACATGCACAAAGTGAAGATGACACAAATGAATGTGAACATTCAAATGTACCACAGGACATAACAGAAGAAGACACAGACGTTGAGACAGATTTACCATCTCCGAGACTCAGGATGTCAAACCGAGAGAAAAAACCAGTCATTCGTTTGACTTATGACAAACCTGGAAATCAAACCGAGGAGCCTGTAACCATTGTGCATCATGGTATGGTTATTCAGCTTAATCTTAGATCTAAAGACAGAACTCTGAAACATTCCAAATCCAAACAAAGCTTGAAACCCAAATATAAACATTGAAGTTAGATGAGGACATCTAAACCTTTTAGAAGGGGGAGGATGTAGCCTCGTCTAAAATTTAACTTTCAGACTAAGAATTATAAAACAATTAATCAAAAGTAACCCCTCATTTTGAAAGATGATTTATTAAAAACAGGTAATATTGTTAAAAATATTCTCTAATGGTTAAATAAGTTATTGTTCATTAAAATGTAAAGTTGCAAGATTCATAAATAAGTTCATTTAAAAAAAGGAAAAACATTTGTTAACAGTATTTAAACTGTTTCTTTTATTTTCTGTGGATTCTTGTTTCTTTATCAAATTTGTTTTCTTTGCAATCTCATTGCACATGTATATTGTTTTTCTACCTAACATGTTTATGTCAATCTTTCGGTTCTGGATGCTTATTGGATGAAGTGATTGCTCTGTCCAATCAGAAGTGATGAGGTGTGTGCTTAGTAAGCTTGGGTCTCACGTAGCAGGAGAACAGAAAGACGTACGAAGGAGTAGGAAGCCAATCAACGGTGACCAGTTTTGCGTTCCAAACTAAAATAAGTTGATGCTGAGTCTACTTACTTTGTTGTGGAAACACGGTACATGTAAGTACTAAATGTCTGAGCTTGTTACGATGTGTGTAAATCATGCATTTGACTGAGAATATGTACGCTAATTGTGCATAGCATTAGCGCGCTAGCAGTGAAGCTAATTTTTGAAGCAAGTGTCATATGCTAAGTATGTAATACTTGAAATATAATTTTTTTGGGAGACTAAAAGACACTTTTATACAGTGGACCAGAGGAATCCAGTCTCTTTGGACCCTGTGGGTGAACTTTGAAGTACTCCATAAAAGATTCGGGCTGCTAACCAGAAGGGGGCCTGTCCTTCCATGCCGACTCCTGTTCCTGTCCAGCTCTGCTAACCACGTGCGAAACCCATCTGAACATCTACGTCTCCATCCATTAAAGTTGAAGGATTCGTGAGTACGTGCACATGTTTTATTTGATCTGCTTGCTTTGCAAGTGAAAGGGCCATTTTGTTTTAGGCCACAACGATCCCAAGCAACGATTCAGGCCTGCAACTTTAACAGAATCACTAAGAACTGAAAAGAAAGAAAAACGGGAAAAGAATTTGGAAATATCTATGTAATTGAATTGTGAACATCTGCAGAATCATATTTTTGTTTATTACTTGCACTAAAGTTTTACTATTTTTTTAAATCAAGACTGTGTTGTATTCCATTTATTTTATTTTGCAAAAAGAAAGTCAATTGTATACAAACTAATTTTTCTTAGTAGGAAGTTAAATTTAAATGAACTCTTTTGTTTTTCCTGCTAAGTGGAGGCACCGCCAAATCTATTAACCATACATTTAAATTAGTCTAAAAACCCTTTATAATTTGGAAATTTAACTTGTATCTCCTGTTTGTTATATTAAAGTTTAAATATAAAGTACCCAAGGCCCCACCCATAGTATTGTTGCCAATAAGTGAAGAATAATAAATAGCTACATGGGATGGGTGTTACAATTGTATTGCACATGAATTGACTTTTTTTAATTGCTTGAAATAAACTATTTCTAATCTAATCTAAAATGCATGCATTAAAGTTATGAGAACAAGTATCTGAAAAATGCAAAAATATCTGCTTTATGCTTAAATCTACATTTTAGCCCTTCTCTTTTTTGGTATCAGGGGTTCTACAAGTTAAATTTAGATGATCAAACTAGCTAAATGTGAGAAAATGTCTGAATTTATGGCCTTACAAAAAATTGTGAGAGTTGTAAAAACAACAAATAACAAACAAACCAAAACCTCAAACAATTCAAAGTAATTCCAGAGAACCCTGATCTTTTGCATTCTAAGTACCCCATTCTTGACAGAAAAACTGATCTCGTAAAAATGTTCTCTCATTTCCCATCATCCCTTTATCTTCACTTTCTCCCATTAGCTTACAGCCTCTCGCGACCCCAAGCTAACATTAGCGATACAACAAAAATGGTGAGTAATATTTGAGCTATCCTGCCGTACAGTTTTTACAGCCAGATTCAGCTCAGACAAGGAAAACAAAGACGTTAATGGATCTATTTGTCTGCAAGCAGATGCATCGGAATGGAGCAGAGCTTGGAACATGTGACCTGCCGACTGCAGTTTTTACGAAAATAACAGGATTTTTAAAACCACATTTTACTGTCTGCTTCTGATTCACAATGATTTGAATAAAGAAATACTTATTTTAACTTTAAATTTCTTCACGTGTGTCCTCTGTCATGAAAAAAACACGTTAAAAATACAATTAACATAAATATAAGGTAATGTTAGCACGTGTTGTTTTGTTTAATAGAGTAACCATTTAGGTTATAAATCTGATTTTGTGTGTGCTTTTTTTTTAAACACAAACCTTCATTAATTCTGACACTGAGGGTTAGTAGTCAAGTTAATTCGCTTAAAAAAAAATGTTTTTGTCTTTTTCCCTGTTTTTGCTTAAAGAATATCTCTGATTCCAGCCGACCGGCTCACAGCTCACTGACACTCACAGATCCGCCTCACGCAGGACGATGAAAACTCCAACAGCAGCATTTGTTCGCTCGTTGTTGGAGCGTCTCTATAGCCAAACGAGGTCCTTTCATTCCGACTGTCTGCGTGCGGAGATAAGAACTGGCAGCTGTGGTTTTGTGAGGCAGAACGCATGAAGACACGATCGCGTTAAAGTTTCTAAACTGCTCATTCAAGAGCCAACTTCTTGAAAGAGCAGAGAGACATCCTGGCAGATAACACAAATCACTTCCTGTGTGACAACTCATTATAAAGTAGAAATGAAGATTACGTTATTTAAGCTCTCAAATGGCGCAAAATCAATTATTTTCTTTTATAGAAATAAAGGTCATGAAAACAGTTGCGGTGTGACTTTGATGCACATCGCTATGGAGACTGAAAGTGCCTGTCAGGAGACGAGCGCAGCGTTTTAACCACAATCCAAATCACTACACGGCAGTTGAGATGGAGCTGCAGCGAACGCTACAGCAAGACGGATTCTCACAGCGCTGACGGAAGGAGAGACCGCAACGTGAGGTCAGACTCACAAAAACACACTACATGAAGATGCATCTTAACTGATCCTGATTGAACTAATCACTTTACTGACTTGTTTTCCACTGAAATGAGCTGATAAAAACCAGTTTGAAACCCTTTTGCTAGAACCTGTGATGGTTAGCATAGATTGTGGTGTCCTGTACTCACCTGGCATCATCCCCTGGGTTGCCAGTTCTTCTCTGGTTCTTCTTTGTTGCAGTTTAAGTTGCAAAACTGAAGATAAAAGAGAAGCGCACAGGAGTCAGTGACAGTCCAGTGAAGGGGAAGCCTCAAAACCCGCATCACCTTTACCTGAGTCCGCAGCAAAGGAGCGGCATCGTGACTTTGTACAGAAAAAGAGCAATACATGAAGAACTGCTTTAAGCAGCTCTACTGAGGTCGCTGCAAGCTGTAGTGGAAATGTGTGGCAGTCTCGATCTGAAACATCAACTCTGCTTGTGTCTCACACTACAAAGGGAAGTCCCACGCATACACAAGAACACACAAACACGCACACACTCTGCAGTTTCCTGTTTCAAGCTTCAGATCAAAACTGCAGCACATCAACTGTCTGGTCATCACAAAAAGTGCAGAAGAAAAACACACAATAATGCAAAATTATGAAGTTAATATTTCATATTTAGAGAATGTTCACGTCTTCAGAAAAATGTAGGTTTTATGGCTACTTGTTCAAAAAAAAAAAAAAAGCATGAACTGATAACCAGCAGGAAGGGAACTTCATGATCTGTGACATGATAAATAAGACAAATGGGAACTTTCCTTTTTATTGAAGGAGTGTTTTCCACTCAACTTCCTGTGAGGTGAAAACAACCCAAACTGTTACACACATGACATCTGTCAGCTTTTAAAGTCATGCGCTGAGCACAAGCATCCATTCCTGCCTTCTCTGACACTTTCATGCAAACAAATGCGTCAACGCTGGCCCTCCTTAAATCTGAAATTGAATGTTTTTGGGGAAAAAAATAAAAAGAATGTGAAGAAAGGAGAAACTAGTAAGCCTTGAGACCAGTGGCAGGGTAAGAAATTGTATATGTGGGGCAAAAGGTGGCAAATGAAAGTAGCTGAATTTAAGACCATCAAAAAAGAAAGGATCAAAATTTCAAACATTATATTTCCTTAAAGAAGGTTGCTTTGATGGTTTCCTCTTTGTCAATAATGATGCTTATATTGACTCAAAAGTTGGAGGGCAGGTAGGGCAAAGATTTTGCTGAAAATATTTTCACTCCGATGTGCATAATTCTTCATTTGTGCATAAATTAGGATTTGTGTCCGTATTCTTGATTTGTGTATGCATAATTTAAATTTACATATTTTAATATATTTAAATATATCTCCCAGAACTGATCGCTTCCTCTCTATACCCCGCCCCTAACAGTGCAGACACGGGGGGCTCTGTCCCAAGGCAGTACCGGACCCTTCAGTTCATTTTGTCCTCCAGCTTCTCTGCTAGAATCCTGAGGCGCTCCCAGACAATCGTCCAGAGACGTAGTCTCTCCAGCGTGTCCTGGGTCTTTCTCGGGGCCTCCGCCCAGTGGGACATGCCCAGAGCACCTCCCAAAGGAGACGTCCAGGAGGCATCCAGTCCAGATACCTCAACTGGCTCCTCAATGTGGAGGAGCACTGGTTCTACTCTGAACTCTCTGGATGAGTTACCCCATCCACTCAGCCACCCTGTGGAGGGAGCCACTTGTATTTGGGGCCTTATTCTGTTGTATACATGAGTATTGGAAGAAAGATCAACCTGTATATTCAGAGCTTCCCTTTCCGGCTCAGCTCTCTCTTCACCACAACAGACAAACGTCGGACGCCGCACCAATTCAGGCCATCTGACTATTTTCTTTACCTCTTGTACTTTTAATGGATCTTGGAATTATAACCTTAAAAGTTTTGTCCTTTTTCCATCCTCCAATCGGTACATCGGTTATCTATTAGCACAAAGCCACACTTAAGTCACGATCACTTGAGCCGGAATGAACAAAACAAGGAAGAAATGCAGTGAGTTGCTAAGAGTTTATACTGTGGTTTAGTGTCATTCTACAAAGGCAGCATGAACGACAAAGACCTGTCAGCAGACAACAAGATGTTGCCAATTTCATTGCCTGGAAGTGGAAATGACACAACTTCAGGTGAAAGTAGACGAGTTTTAAGTTTTAAGTTAAGAATAAACCTATCAATATATTATAAAGTTTTACAAATAATGCATAAAAATATTAAATGTCGTCTTCTTGTTTGAATTAGCATGTGTTTTATCTTATAGGTTTGAAATAGACATTTTAGCCCTCCTTCAATGCAAATTACCTCTTTGCAGAGGATTTTTTTTTAATTACACATTTTTTTAGTCTTGGAACAACAAATATGCAAAATGTTATAAAAATAGAGTCATAACTAAAATATACAAGAATAGAAAACAGAAACAAAAATTAAGTACGGAAGCAAAAGGTGGACATTTTTGGGTGGAGATGCTGCTTTGATCTCTAGAAGACTCTCGACCGATTTGATGTCTTTACCACTTAAATTCAGCAAGTTTTGAAGTTAATTTTTCTTTTTAAATTGTTAATTCTGTTCCCTGTACTCTTACTCCTCGTACTCCTACCAGTTACATGCATGAAGATTATCCCAGCATCCTCCTGATTGTTCCTGACCAACTAAACACAACATGCATTGTTTTTTTTCTCAGATGCTCACACCTCTCGTTTTCATTTTTAAATCTCCCTAGGATGCAACAGTCTTTGTGCCGTGTACTTTCTAAACTCAACGACCCTCTATTAATTCCTCTTTGTAGCTCAAAGTGTGTTTCTGACATAAATCTAAACTTACAAGCCTTTGATACGCTCTTCTTCCTGCAGGCAAACCCAAACCACGGTCACAAACGTTGAACAAACAAAAGCAGCACATTTTCCGGTTGCTGCCTGCAGCGCGCGTGGTGTGAACATTTACGCATAATCATAGAACATGACCGTGTGCACAGCGTGTCCAAACCTCCACGGGGGCACTTGTGTTTGAGGCAAATGATTTGTGCCCTCGGGGCGGCAGGAAAGTGATGCAACGTGCTGATACAGAATCTATTCTGGGACCGTGTGCTCATTGCTGAAATGCCACTACATAGCAGAGAGCTTACATTTACACATCAACAGATCATGCAGACTAAGAGCAATTTTAATGACCCCTGCCCCCCTCCTTCCACTTCATCATGTTCGGGGTCACAGGGGGCTGGAAACTGTCCAAGCTGCCATAGAGCCAGGAAACACCCCCCTGTACACACGTTTACATATATCTTAAAGGTAAGGATGACTTGTCATTAAAAAATCCTGCAATTGTCTTTAATAAATACGTTTAGAAACACATTCATTCGTCTTCTTAGCCCATTGTCTCTTTCGGGGTCACGGGGGTGCTGGAGTCTGACTTGGCAGGATAAACCCTGGACACACCTATTCACATTCACACCTAAGGGCAATTTAGATTAACCAATTAACCTACGAAGCATGTTTTTTGGACGGTGCAACAACAGCCAGACGGGGGCGAGCTGCATGGTGGTGCGCTTAGAAACACAAAAATGCAAATAAATCATCTTCAATTTGCCAAAAACCACATGAGAGACACTCAAAACATCTTGAAAAGGGTGGTGTGCTCATATCAAACTGAAATTTAACATATCATTCATCAAAACAAAGCATACATTTTGTTTATGCACAATTGCTCGCAATGAAGCACGGAAGAGGCACTATCATGCTTTTTTTTTCCTCTGTAAAATACTTCTAAAAGAATGCATTATCTACAGCTCCAGACTGGTTGAAATGCTGTAGTAAACTGGTCAACAACCTTTTTGGGAGGTCACTGACCGGTTTAATGTCAGACAATATTACTAATATAATATACACTGTTTTTTTTAACATTAACTTTTGAGGGTAACAATTATCTTCACCATCTGTAAAATATCTGCAGCTGCTTTAGACTTTATCGATACACTAGATTTCTTGTAGGAACAAAAAAAATGTGATATGTGAAGATTTTCCTTTTACTTAGAACTGTCAAAGTAGAAGCTGAAAAAATCAAACGCCAACTTCAGCCTCCTCCGACTTTTAAAGGGGCTATATTATTTGAAGTCTTTCAGAGTAAACTATATGTACAATCATATATTACATTTGGCACACTAAAGAACAAATTATCCATGAAAAATTATTTTCGTAAACTCTTTTACTACCTGGAAGTCGGATGTCTCGATTGCTGAGGCTCCGCCTTTCTCACCTTGTGGGTGCGGCCCATTTCATGACATAACCAAGACAACGTGTCTGCGTTTTACTAACGAAAACAAACAATATTCTAACTTTTGCAGGGATGGATTTGCATATCATGTATCTTCCAATTGAGGCCCCAGCATTTATTCTGAAACTGTTGGAGCCTTTTTATTAGAAAAACGGTCTTTCTTCCATCCTAGACAGAGTGGGGATGGCTGATGGGGTCATTTTAAAATTCAGTCAATAAATTCAAACAACACCAGGTGTAAACGAGTGTGTTATTTAAATGATTTGGGCCCTGCGACAGACTGGCGACCTCTCCAGAGTGAACCCTGCCTTCGTCCATCAGTGGGCGGTTAGGCTCCGGCACCCCGAAAGGGACAAAGCGCCCAATGAAAAAACTTCCTTCAGAATCAGTTTTTAAATAAAACCTAAATATTATCAATCGTGTTATTTTTCTCTGCGGACTGATACCAGCTGTCCCACAAACCGAAGCCAAGGACTTGGGGACCACTCTTATAGGGCCTCCCATCACTGGACATGACAAAAAAGAACTAATGTGGAGCTTTCAATGTAAACAGAAAAGTCAATAGACAGGCAGAAGTCCTCAGGCAGGAGGGAGGTAGTAATAGAAATCGGGTCAAACAGAGCTCAATTGTAAGAGTTGTTGACACTGTAATAGAACAGCCTGCCAGGCACCTAAACCTGTGTCAGATAAACCAGCCTTTAAGATATGTGCAGAGATCATAGCACATAACAGAATGCACTTCCATTATTATTGATAAGGCTTCTAGTATTTTAATAGTAAAATGAGAAAAAGCCAAAAAAAAAAAAAAAAAAAAGAAACATTTTCTCTTTGAATTGAGCCATAAAACTGATTGGCCATCATCCAAAAGACTTTAAATTGGTTTGTCAAGATTAAGAAAGTAGACTGAAAATAAAAACAATCTGTTGTATAATTCAGCTATTACAGTTCAGGTACTGTGGAAAATCATAAACCAAACAAAAACCAGTCAAAACTGTTTTACTTTTAGGCTATGTTAATGAAAAAATAAAAAAACATTTTTGTTTGTAAGTTTCTCCTTTGAATTGTGACCTTAATCAACATCAGATTGATTGTGCTACAAATTAAATTCATTTTTCTAAGTAAAATGTAGACATGTTTTATACTGGCTAATAAAACAGTTATTAAATGATCACATACAGATTTTGTCTCTCAAAGCATCGCTTTTCTCCAACGGAATCTACTAGTCGACTCTGTTTGTTTATTTCTAATCAGCCAATCATTTTGCAGCAACTCAATCCATCTAAGGATATACAGTCATGGCCAAAAGTTTTGAGAATGACACAAATATTAAATTTCCGGATTCAGGATTTTTAGGCTTTTGCCAGATGTTTCTATGGTATATTGACATACAATTTCACAAGTATCAAAAGCTTTTATTAAGAATTATGTTAGCTGGTCCTTTAGTGGCAGGGCTGAAATACAGTGGAAATGTGGTGTTGCACTTTTTACAGTGTAGACGACATGGTTAAGGTGATCAAACCGAGCACCAGAGAAGAAAAAAAAAAAAACAGTCTGGCTTTGGTCATCTACACAGCACATAAACAGTCCTCCTTAACATTACTAATGACCTTTGTCTTGCCGCTGACTCTTGTTTAGTTTCCATCCTCCTCCTTGATTCAACTGTGGCCTTTCACACTATCTCACACCCCATCCTACTGGAAAGACTTTCAAACATCGGGATCTCTAACATACCTCTCAACTCAGTCCTATCCATCAGACCACTCTCAGTTTGTACAATAAAAACCTTTCACGACAGGTGTGCCCCAAGGCTCTGTCCTGGGGCCACTGCTGTTCATCATCTATCTTTTTCCCCTTGGTCATGTCTTCCGGAAACACAACATCCACTTTCACTGCTATGCAAATGATACCCTGTCTACTTCTCCTCCAAGCCTGATTCCACTCTCCCTGCTGCCTCCCTCTCCAATTGCCTGTTTCACCGCAAACTTTCTGAAATTAAACAGTATTAGAACCGAACTTCTCATCGTAGGAGGTAAGACCACCTTAAATAAACTCCATAACTTCTTGATTGAAGTGACTTTGAACGTGGAAATTCTTGCACATTTTCTTTTAATTTTTGCACATTTTATCTGTTTTGACCATCCACACTGAAGAGAACTGTACCTAAATTTAATTATACAATGTTATACACAATAAAGGCTTTTTTTATTCTATTCTATTCTATTCTATTCTATTCTATTCTATTCTATTCTATTCTATTCTATTCTATTCTATTCTATTCTAAACTCCCATTAAGTGCAGTGAAATAAAACTGGAGAAGAAATCTTCACAGTGAAATATTTTTGCTAACTGATTTTGATGGTTTTTTTGAGCACATTTAAATCCTCCGAGAATATCTTTTTTTTTTTAATTTTATTGGGGGGGTTCTCCTCTCTCAGATCTTTCTAGACCACAGCTTTGGTTGAGACTGCACTGCAGGTTCCTGAGTTCACACACTCAAAGGGCAAAGCGAGCTGCAAACCAGCTGGCTGAGCCCCAACTGTAACCCGGCCACATGGAGAACATCCGATCCCGGTCAGCATTGAAAATAAACTTGGATGGCACCTGGAGGAAGACCTGTTCAGCGCAGTTTGGAAGATTAAACCCTCAAACAGACCCTTCAATCCCGTCCTATAACACACTTCTGACATATCTGAAGAGGCCAAACAAAGCTGGTATCCCACCTTTCCTGAGACTCTGGCAGGCCTGGCGCTCTAACTCGAACCGGATGGCTCTTTCCTCCATGCTGCGTCTGATTGGCTGAGGCCTGAAAGGGGCTGGGTCGAGGCAGACGCACTGCAGATTCTTCAGCATCGCAAAACTGGGGAAAAAAAAACTACTCAGCGTCTGCGTGAGTCATCCATGAAAAGAAAAGGAAATGAGATCAAAGAGCAGATCGAGGTTTAGACGCTGGACTTGTGCAGCTGCCATGAGCCGGTGCATCCACAAGACTGAGCGGTGCAATCCTCTCTCACAGCTCAGCTGCTATGACTCATGAGTCAAACGCCCGGGTATCCAGAGGAAACCTGGACCGAGATGATCAAAAGAGATTTGTCTCCACCACTTCTTTGAAGAAAAAAAATCCTTTGATGAATCCAAACGTTCAGAGGAACTGTGCAGCCTCAAAGACGAGTTGTGTGTGAGCCTCCATGTGTGTCAGCTGTTGGTGAGTGTGTGGTCGCGCCGCGAGTCACAGCTGTTGCTGGCGTCCTTTAACAGTTGATAGACATAGACAGGCGCACACACACACACACACACGTCCTCCTCACTGAGCTCCTCTCCTGGTCTGAGCGAGTCAGGAGTGAGTGTTCAACACCTGTCTGAGCACCTCTGAGCCATCGCCATCTTCTGCAGAGCGTTTGTCCTGTCAGTCATGGGAACAGTCAGACCAACCGATGAAGGAGGTTCGTTCCCCTCAACGCTTCAAAAACCAGGAGCATACCAAACCGCAAACCCTCGTCTGTCTGAAAACTGAGGTTTTAGTTAAATGTTCATGAATCATTCAGAGAAAAGGAGATTAAAATATCATTTTTAAAAGGGTTTCCTAAAGTTTAGGAAATTTCTGCTTACGCAACCGACTAAACTTGCAAAGTTTCTGCTTCCGTCTAGAGATTGTTTTTGGTGCCACCTTGCAACTTTACCCAACTTTTATTAAAACTCAATTCTTTTGCTTCATACACAAATATATGTATATATATATATATTTGAAGTAGGATGGCTCAGTTGGCTGCATGTGGGACAGGCGCATAGAAGGGGCGTCGTGAACTGATTCCAGTGTGGCTCCATGGGCAGGACCCTTCGCTAACTGTTTAGCCACAGGGGGTCAGAGCCTGTGTTTCCCTGTGCGTCCCCAGCCCGCATAAAACACAAGGTTGTGTTTGGATTGGTGTAAAATTCTCTGCCAAATCAAATGTGCAGATCATTAGAAGCTGATTGGATGTGGCGACCCTGTGAGAGCACCCTCTGTCCTCCACTCGTTACCTGTATTAACAGCACCTGTGTGAACTCGTTATCTATATAAAAGACACCTGTCCACCACCTCAAACAGTCACACTCTAAACTCCAGTAAGATCAAAGAGCTGTTTAAGGACAAAGTAGTTGACCTGAACCAGACTAGGAAGACTGAATCTGCAAAAAGGTAAACAGCTTGATGTGAAGAAATCAACTGTGGAGCAGAATGACCTTGTTCGGCCACTTGATAGGAGCTGGGAGTTTGGAGCACTGGAGCGGACGTCACGAGATGGACACACACATTACAACCAGTTAGAGTACGAGCCACACTTCTAGGACCACAGGAAACCACAAGGTGATGAGAACACTCCTGCTGTCCTGGCACTCGGCTCGGCGTCATATAATATAATTTCACTGCTCGTTGGTCGGTCAGCAATGCATGCTGCTTGACATTCGTAGCTCCATAAAACGTTATCCAACTTTTATTAAAGCTTTATATACTTTTTAATAATTGATTATTTTTCCAAACAAAGTTTTTGTATCCTCATCAACAACTGGGAGAGGTTAGTGGAGGACCACCTTAACAAGAACACTACTCGACATATGAGTTGCGTCCAAAGAACACCATGCCTACTGCATGGGGGTGGAACCATCATGTTTTGCGGCTGTTTTTCCAGCAAAGCGACCAGGACAACTGATTTGTGTAAAGGAATGAATGAATGGGGCCGTGTATGGTCAGATTTTTAATGAAAACCTCCTCCCATCAGCAAGGGCATTGAAGATGAAATGTGGCTAATAGAAACACAACATCAAAAGTATTACAATTTAAATAGAATGTAACACAAGTGCAAACAAGCCCTAGCTGATGAACTGATCAATCTCACCTTGTAGCTATGGTTCGGTTACTAGAGGGCGAGGATGGTCAGACCTGGACTATCTACCTATTTCCAGTTGGCAAAGCATTCCACAAGCTACATCGACTCCAGCAAAAGCAGCAATCCCTCCATCTACGCCATGATTGACAGTGCTATTACGGAGGAATGCTTACATCAGCACATAATCCATCATGAGCGTTTAGCAAAGAAACCCGCCGTTTACATTGGACTGGCAGCAGAGGTTGTTATGACGAGCTACAGACAGAATTGTGGCCTGAACGTCTGTTGGCATTTGTTCACAGTCAGCACAGAATCAAGTCAGTTGAGGAAAAAAGTGGTACGACCCTCCGTAATGTTTCACTAAAATGCACAATTCCAATAGAAAAAGCAACAACTTTTAAGAGACTGTATCTTTTAGCTATAGGGAAAGATTAAAGAGTCATTCAGATGATAATCCACTTTTTTGGTGTTTTTAACATGTTCTTGTGGCATTTTTCTAAGCATTAAATTTTATTTCTGAGTACTTATTTTTCACAGTTTTGGTGATTCAAGAGCAATTAAAAAACTTCAGTTTGAAAAAGCTTGTATGTGTGATGTAGAGGCTACTACGTCAGGCCACAAGGACTCTGCTCTGCTCCATTCTGATGGATCCGCTTCTAGACAAATAGATCATGTATATCTTTATCGTCCAAGCTGGAATCTGGCTCAAAACTATTAACTCGTCATAATAATGCACCTCTAATATGAGGGTTTTGTTGTGTCACAACACTCTTTATTTTCCTAAAATTGTGTTTCCATGCCACATATGTGCAAAACTTCATAGAAATTTTATAAATATAATTAAAAACCACACACATAATTTCACTGTTTCCATGAAATCATAATTGTACAAATATACACAAACCAACTTATGCGATAAGTCATTCAAAACCACGGCGACATGTGAACAATAATTTGATTTAAAGCAGAAACGTTCAGATTTATCACGGCACCAGCGCTCATCATCAATTCAGTCAGTGCAGAATGTGCGCCGGCCGGTGATGTCACCGCGACGCCAGTTCCTTTTTTAATACTGAACTTAACTGTTATAGGACATAACCAACTTCACACTCAGACATGAAGAGAGAACAAACAAGATAAAAAATAAAGCGAGATTGGAAAGATCTTCCGGGCTATCTCATATAGATTTTTTTCATATTTAGCACTGATTAGATAATGCAATTCCCTTTTTTTTTTGGATAACCGATCGCTTTGAAAGTATAAACTGGCCTTAACGTGGGAAGCAATTTTGGAAATGGCGGTTGGTGATTGTACAGAGGAGCTGTAGATCCAACAATTCTACAAGATACGCTCAACTTTTGAGGAACAGTGTGAAGCTGTGGGACGTCCCGTGGGGGTGTTCGTGCTCCAGCGCAGTACTTAAGGAAGCCAGTTCCTATCAAAAGCCCTCTCACGTCGCTAGATGGCTCATTTATTTAGAAAAAAGGGTTTCCATTGCATTTTTGCTAAATATATCCATTTTGATACACCTCAAAAACTACCACCTCTAAACCCAAAAAGGTTTTTTCAAAATCATTTGTGTTTTCATGAAGCGTTTTTTTTTAATCCAATTTTCCCAATTTCAAAAACACATTTTTCTGTTTTTTATTGAAAATGATTCAGTTTAGTGACTTTAAACTGAAAGACATAGTCAAGGATTTGTTTTAACTTGTCTCTCCAGTTCATCCAAAACTGAGAGGCTCAAGAGAAACGGAGAACACTTGTTCAAGGATTTGCTGCAGATGGAATCATCTAGCATGGTGGTTATATGGTGCAGAGGTAGACCGAAAGTTTGCAGGTTTGGTTCCCAACCTGCCTGTCCATGTGTTGAAGTGTCTTTGAGCAGAACACCAAACCCCCCGTCGCTCCTGGTGGTGTTGGAAGCGGAGGAACCATCATTGTTTGTGACTGTAAAGCCCTTTGGGCCTTTTAAGAAGGTAGTAAAAGACTGTATAAGTATACATACACGCACATACAAACTCTTTTTATTATTGTTATCACTCTTTTAAATCTACCAATCCTGGACCATTTTCTATAATTTAATGATATTTTTAATGGCTTTAGAAATTTGATTTCTGACTTTATTTCACCATGATTTCAGGATTTGAGATGTTTTTGGGTCATAAACCTTCAACAAAAAGGAAAAAAATGTGTCGAGTTGGATTTTATTTTTTCCTTTTTCTTTAGTAAAAGGGGAATCTATGATTGATATGACAGAGAAAGCGTCCTCTACGTGTTTTATTGAACCAAAACAAGGACTTGCTGTTAAAGTTGTGTGTCTTCAAAGGAAGGAGCTTAAGAAAAATCCTTTTTTTGATGTGTCACAGAGAGGAAATGAAAAGCCTGGGGGGGTCAGCTGATATTGCTATAAACAGCTGCAGTCATTCTGTGCGTGACCTTGAGGGCTCACTTTATAAATCAGGTTGAACAGTAAAAACCGGAGCTGACCCTCCTCGCCTCGGCCTTTGGTTTCATTTTCCAGCAACAAAGCAAAGCTGTAAACAAGCGTCAAATTAGCAGCAACAGGATCCGATTCCCACTCACTGATCCAATAATCTCAAATCTTCCTAGTAAATTAAGTTCACCCTTCAGATATCTATCCATCTGTCTTCTTTTCTCTTTTTTGGCTCTAAATCAGACGAACACCAAAGACAGATTTAAAATGATGCATCTTTGATCTCAACTACACATACATTCATGTAGTACTTTTCATGCTAACCTCATCCAAAGCGTATCTAAAACCTTTCTTGACCTCATTTCGATCTTATTCAGCTCTAATAATATCAACTTTTTCCTGCCTCCCCCCCTCAAAGCCAAAGTCTATTCCGTGCTGCCTCAGCTAGTCTCCTCTTACATTACGTCTCCCTTTCCTGCTAACTTCTGTTCTCTCTGCGTCAGGTTTAAATAGCAAAGCCAACTGGTCGCTATAACCAGAGCCGCTTCCTCCACAGGCTAAGATTACCCACAGACGGACACACGTCTCCAGATGAGTGGATCTAACTGATTCTATTGATCTGTAAAACAGAAACAGCATATTCACAAGGATTGGGCCAAAAGATGAAGATATACATTTAATGGAAGGTGTTCTAATCAAAATAAGAGATGTCATTTGGACACAATGATGTGTATAAATTATTGTTGTCATGATATTTTTTGTTTCATTATTTAAATATGGTCAGTAATGTATTAATCTGTTTTTATTCAAACCTAATACTTGCTTTTAGATGGGTCATTTTTAATTATTTTCATTCAAATTTGAGACATTGTGACACAGTAAAAGAATAAAATACATTTGTAAAAGCGTTTTATGACAGACTTCAGATCTTCACTTTCACTCCACCTATAGGGGGATTTTTTTTCTACCTCAAACTGCTGAGAGAGAAAAAAAAAAGTTAGAATTTTCTCTCTAAAATTGTGCTTTATTTAACTTCTTATGATGATCAGCGTATATGACACCTCCACTGCTGCAGAGTGACAGAGGTCGGTGCAGGCTCTGTAACTGTTACAATACATCAAATGATCTACTTTTTGGGAATAACACTTTCAACCTCATAAATAACAAGACTGTTTTTCACCTTTCGGCTGATCCCTTCAGGTGTTGCCACAGCGAATCAGCTTTGGCATAGGTGTTTTTTTTTCTTTTTATGTCATCTTAATTTATTTGGTAATTAACTGTGGTTTAAGCAGAACAATGCTCGACGAGGTGTTCGTCGTCAGACGTGAATGGACTTGACAGAAGCAACCATCCAACGCAATCAGGCCTCCGTGTTGTCATTTAATTTATGATATCCGACACCTCTTTGGAAATTATCTCTGACATTATAGATAATAGTTATAGATTAAAACATAGATAATACAATAAAAAAAATAATGTGCTAACATTTCTGTGATTAATTAATTGCATTTAATGTGAAGACACCCTTAGAGGCAGAATTATTGATTTTATTAACAGCCTTTTCTATTGCTGCTCTGCTTTCCTGGAATAACATTCAAAACTCTGTGACCTCAATCCCTTGAATTGCTTTAAAGCAAAGACTTCCGAGCTTTTAAAATAAATATGCACATGTCACTCTTGACAACAATGTACCACTCTTGATTAACCTTTTAATTATTTTCATCCAGTTAATTTTAATTGTATTTTATTGTAATTGTATTTTACTTCTCCTATTATTGCTTGAACTGTATATTATTTTCTTGATGCCTTTTGGCTCAGGTCTCCTTTGAAAGAGATCTAATCTCAATGGGACTCCTGGTAAAATAAAGGTTAAATAACATAAATTAAAATGTAACTTTACCTACTATTCCCTTTTCAAAATCTGAAATGTATTTAGTGATTTACTTGCCTATTTATTCTATAACAATTATTTTTTATTACATTTGACTATTACCAATATTACCAGCATAAGTGTGACCTCATTAGAAGCTGGGAGTATAAATATGTTGAAGTTATTAAAAAGAGACAACATTCTCAATAAACTGTTTTTTCTTTTTTTTTTTTTTTAATTGACAAATGTAAAGAAAGCTAGAAGTGAAACTCACAAAAATAATTCCTTCATTGTATGCTTTGTAAATACAGGAGGTAAATCACACTTACACAAAGTTATGAATTTAAAAGCATTTTTGTGTATTTTCATTCCTTTATTGTATTGACCAAAATACAAATTCGTTTGATGGAAAAGTGTATTTTTCTCACTTTTTGTAAAGTTACTAAATGTATACTTGTAACTTTTTTATACCATGTATTCTTTTAATGTACATTGTCAAGGCTAAGTGTTGATAATTTTCTTTTTTTCTTAACAAAGCGGATTTTCTGTGTTGTTGTATCTCTTAAATCAGCCAGTAGAGGGCGTGCCAAGCAAGACCAAACGTTAACGTAGGGTAGGAACCAATGACTATAGGAACCTTTCTTTCAGCTGCTAAGAAACGGGGACGTTCTTATCGACGGACTGTCGTAAACGTAAATAGTAAAGGAAACATTTCCATGCTGGAATTAAAATTGATAATGTAAATAATTAATTGAATGAGGTTAACGAGTTTTTTTTTCCCCGGAGTATATAAATTTTCCAAAACGTTTAACGCTGGAATTTGACGCCAAACATCCTAGCTCAGGTTTGTTTACATCGGTTTTGTTTGGAGTGACAGACTGTAGATATGTGGGGAGAAATCGACCCTCCGGTTAAAACCCAACCAAGTTCCCATGAGAGCGAGCCGGAGAGTGAAGTACCGGATAAACCTGTGGATTTCTCCCGGATATGCGTCCAGAACAGACAGAAGGACACCCAGCAGCCCCCGCAAGACTTCCAGGTGAGACCATCAACCTGCGTGGAAACGCTCATTTGTGGCGCTGAATGCTGCTGCTGCTGCTTTTGCTACAGAGCGAGTCCAGCCTCGTGAACGCGATGCTAACGGACGTGGCCATGAGCGGCAGCCAGGTGAGGAGCCAGCAGATCGGGGAGGCTGAGCTGACGCTCGGGGAGCGCAGACAGGAGCTGCTGCAGCAGTTCCGCAGCAGGCCGCTGGTGTTCCTGGAGAGGTACCACGTGAGTATCAACCTGTTAATGCAGAGGGGGACGTGGCAGTTTTGGAGCCCCAGAGGAACAATATCAATAATCACTTTTTTAATCCTTACCTTGGGTATAATGTTAAATTAGTACATTTGTTAAATTGGACATGTAATTTAAATATCAAGAGTGTACATAATATGTAATAAAACAAAAACTTATTAGCATATATTGGGGAAACTAAAGGCTGTGTTACATAGGATTGAGCAATCTGTTGTGAAGTAGAGCTCAGCGATGCATCACCTCACAGTCTACGCTGTAGTTGAACAGGAAGTTTGCAAAAAAAAAAAATAGGTTTTACTGATAAAAATGATCAGAATCTTAATTTTTATATTAGTCAACATCTCAGGATGTCAGTTGAGGTCCTGCCTCTCCTCAAATGTATTTTAATGAGAAACTTACACCCACCCAACCCGCCCAAATTATGACCACTCGCTCAATGCAAGCAAGGTCAGGATCAAAACCACCCAACTGAGCAGGAAAACTACCCAACCTGGCAACACTGTTTTCACCGCCATTCAAATAATTTAGCTTTATCTTACCATTTTATTTCTTCAAATCCTTTCTCTTTGCATCAGTAGCAAACTTGCTCATCAGCCAACACCTTCCTTTTGACAGAATAGTCCATTGCTACACAAAGACGGTGTGGTGGCCCTGAAGTACAAATCCCAAAGCTAGAAAAGAAATAAAAACATAAAAAAAACAGCATGACATTTTTTGAAAACTGAACTAATTTCCAGAAAATAAAATGATTAAAGAAAAAAGACAGATGGGGGATATAAAAGTAATTTAAAAAAATAAAATGAAATGTTAAACAAATTAAACAAAAAAAATAAACCAGAAAATATAAGTACCGTGGGACATCGGAGTTTGCAGTTAAACCATTAAAGTTTTCGGGATAACTTCAATCAATTCTTTTATAAATTATTGCCAAAATTTCAGTTTTGTTTTCCAGGCCTGTCTAAAGCCCGAACACCTCCCTGCGTTTTCCCACGTCAGCTCCGACCCCAGAGCCCAGCACTACAGCAAGGTGGTGCTGACGCGAGCGGCCGGCTGCACCAACAGGACCAGAGTCAGAAACCATCGCTACGCCGCCCTCCGAGCTCTGCAGAAAGGTACGTTGCATGGTTTCCTCTCCACGATGGAAGCCTGTTCTTTAGTGCTGGTAGTTTCACGGCTCTTCTTCTCACAGAGGGAAAGTATTTCAGCGAAGACGAGATGCGGAGGAGAGAGCCTCTGCTGTACGAGCAGTACATTGGCCAGTATCTGACCGACGAAGAGGCGAGTTTTATCATCAAACGCGTTTCTTCTGTTTTAGTGTTTCCGACATTGAGGACATTTCATGTTCAGGTGATAGAGCGCTCCCAGGAGGCCATGTCGGACGGCGTGGAAGAGGGTCAGGGAGCGCCCGGCAGCGGCACAGGAGGACTTGCCAACCTCCTCCTAAACTCCTACCAGGAGCGGCTAATCCAGAACCGACTGCAGGAAGAGCAGGAGAGGGAGGACGGTGCTCAGGAGGAGGAGGAAGATGAGGAGGAGGATGATGGTGAGCATTTTAACAAACAAATCGTATTTTCCTCCATGTCAGTCTCACATGCGGTGATCACCGGACAGACACCCAGCAGAAGGAGTGGGAGCCCAGTGATGAGGAGAAGGCTCTGCTCAGGGAGGAGTTTGTCAGTCAGATGCACCAGCGCTTTCTGGATGGAAAAGATAAGGAGTTCAACTACAGGTCAGGATGCATCTGCTGCTCTGCAGCCTCTATCAGTCATGAACATGGAGGAAAGCAGGATGAAAAAGTTCTGCTCGTCTGTTACAGTGAGGTGGACGAGAACCCCGACTACGATAACTTGGATATCGTCAACAGAGACGCAGAGGAGAAGTACTTTGATGAAGATGATGACGACCTACAGGAAGAAATAGAGGATGATAATATGATTGAATAGATTTTTCATTGTTTTTCACACTTTACTGTTCAAATATCTCTGTAAATACAAGTTTAAAATTGTAATAAAGCTGAATAGTTTGTTGTCAGATGTGTTTTTCTTGTCAAACACAAATAGCAAAAATGTATTTGCTTTTATTTTGAAAGGACAAAATTACTGACAGTGAGTCACACTGAACATGTTCTGTCCTGAACACATCATTCTTTGTTGGCAGCCTTGGAGATTTGTTTAACCCTTTAACACCTGAGGCATCGTTGTTGATGCTTAAACACAAAATCTTCAACATACTGTAACTTTTCAACCGTTAACACGATCAACGTAATTCCAGTAGATTCTGAAGGAGAAAAGCGGCATGAGTTACAGTAAATCAAAGAATATAAACACTAGAGCTCTGGTGTTAAAGGATTAATTATATTTGTGAGTCATTCAGAATTGCAGACCAAACTAATCTGATAATAACTGATGTAATTCCTCAATAATTATCTCCCTCAATAATATACAGCCACCTCTATCTTGATCTGTTAAAAGATATGAAAGTCGCTGGCCACTGGTTGCAAGCTAAACCGAACCCCTAAAATCCATTGTTTCTTACATGCAAAAGGCCTAAATTTAGCCTAAATATTTAGCAAAGCGTTTGTCGTCCTTGTGAAGGGTGTTGATGAACGTCTTCTGGAGATGGGTAAAGTCAGAAGTCTTCCTCGAACTCATGTAATCTAATAATCGAGACTGAGAGTTTAAAAGCTCAGGAAACCTTTGCAGGTTTTTGCGTTAACTAGAGTGAGACCGACACATAAAGTTTTCAGCAGATTTTTTTCAAAATATTTCCGATTCCAACCTCTGAGTCCTCATTACCTACAAACCTATATCATATAAATAACATTTAATATGAGTTTCACAGTTTAAATGAACTAAAAATATAATCTATTTATTTAAATTTTAAAAAATGCAAATTTTAAAAGCCTTGTAAATTGATGGTGTTTTTTTCATCTGCTGGGGTGCTTTTAAAAAAAATATTAGTTGCTGGTTCAAAAGGTGAGCTGGAAATGTAAGAACATGGATGAGTGAATCTGAGTAGCAAAAGTTGGTGCCAGAAGGTTTGTTGACTTTGATCAAACAGTCAGACTGTTGTTTATCAGCTGGTTGGGGTTTTACCTAAAAACTGATCAACGGTAGTTTGGTGACAAGAAATTTGTGGTTGTCACTTTATTTTAGCAAAACACAATGTCTACACTGTTTGTAGTTTCTCAAAGGGTAGAAACTCTCTTATTGGCCTTAAAAAAATTGAAAAACCAAATCCTCAAACCACTGGATGTTTACTTTTTTTTGTTTGCCTTCCTCAAACAGCACGAGAGAGAAGCACAATCTGTAGGCTTTTATTCTTTTGAGGAAAAGTTTGAAGTAAGAATACATGTCTCTGGTAGCAAACTGTTTAAGAATTCTTGATCGCATATATTATCAGCCTTTCACCTCAACATACTTTTCTCAGCAAATATTTTTACACTTGTTTTTCTATGATTTGTCTCTTCAATTCTTATATACTGCTCACAAAATTAAAGGAACACTTTTTTTTATTGAGCGTGGCATGAATTGAATGAAACCTGTCTGATCATTTTCTTGTTTGTTAATCAGCTGAGGACCTCGTTAATCAATTTCAGCTGTTTTGGTGTTCATAGAATTAACAACAGGTGCACTTCAGTGGCAACAATTAGAAAACCTTCCAAACAGGACTGCTGTTACATGTGGAGGTCATTTCAAGTTTCTCCTCTTGATCTTTTGGCTGTTTTCCACGCCTCCTATTTGTCTGTGTAATTCTCTCTACTGGCAGTGAGGAGAATTCCTTAACCCTACAGAAGTTGCACAGGTTTTCCAACTTCTCCAGGATGGCACATCCACACGTGCTGCAGCAAGAAGGTTTAATGTGTCTCCCAGCACAATCTCCAGAACATGGAGGAGATTTCAGGAGACTGCTGGTTATTCTGGGAGAGCTGGACAGGGCCGTAGAAGGTCCTCAACCCCTCAGCAGGACCGATACCTGCTCCTTTGTGCAAGGCGGAACAGGCTGAGCACTGCTCGTGCCCTACAGAATAACCTCCAGAGGGCCACGGTGTGAATGTCTCTACCTAAACAATCAGGAACACGACTTCATGAGGTGGCCTGAGGGCCCACGTCCTGTAGTGGGCCCTGTGCTCACTGCCCAGCACCGTGGAGCTCCACTGGCATTTGCTCAAGAATACCAGAATTGGCAAGTCCACCACTGGCGCCCTGTACTTTTCACAGACGAGAGCAGGTTCACCCTGAGCACCTGTGATAGACATGAAAGAGTCTGGAGAAGACAAGGAGAACGTTCTGCTGCCTGCAACGTGGTTCAACATGACAGGTTTGGTGGTGGGTCAGTGATGGTCTGGGGAGGAATATCCATGGAGGGACGCACAGACCTCTACTGCCTAGGAAATGCTGCTCTGACTGCCATAAGGTATCCAGATGAAATCCTTGAACCCATTGTCAGACCCTACGCTGGTGCAGGAGGTCCTGGTTTCCTCCTAATGCACGACAATGCCCGGCCTCACGTGGCAAGAGTCTGCAGGCAGTACCTGGAGGATGAAGGAATTGAAACAATTGAATGGCCTTCACCATCCCCTGACTTAAACCCAACAGAACATCTCTGGGACATTATGTTTGGGTCCATTAGGCGCCGCCAGGTTGCTCCTCAGACTGTACAACAGCTCAGGGATGCCCTCACACAGATCTGGGAGGAAATGCCACAAGACACCATTCGTCGTCTCATTAGGAGCATGTCGTAACGTTGTCAAGCATGCATACAAGCTCATGGGGGCCACACAAGATACTGAAAAGCATTTTGAGTCGCAGAAATTAAGTTCTGGAGAAAATGGACTAGCCTGTCACATCTTCATTTCACTCTGATTTTATGGTGTCTACACAATTGAGCCCTCTGTAGAATGAAAACTTGTATTTCCATTAAAAGACTTGGCATCCCTTTGTCCCTAACACACTGCTCTGTTGTTATTTGTATAGATATCCAACGTCATATTGAGATCTGATGTATCTAATGTGTTTCCTTAAAATGCTCCTTTAATTTTTGTGAGCAGTATATTTGTGCATTCCAGGCCCCATAAAAGCAGATAATTTGCTGTGGAAGCCAAAAACCAAAGGAAAAGATGTTATTTTTTTTTCCACTGGAAATGCTCTGGACTTGAATCACATCCATTCTTTGGTCTACTTGATAAACCGTTTGCATTCACACTGCAGTGAACCGTACATAGATTCACTTGCAAGAAAACTGATGCCCTATTTTCAACAATCAGAGGTTCTTTGTTTGGTCCCCAGCAATGTTCATGAGATTTTTTTTCACTTAAAGTATTGGAACCTCAAAGCTGTAAAATTATCCTATAAGTCACAACAGTTTGGTTATTAAGCAACCCTTCAGCTCTAATTTTGTCTAATTGTTCATTCAATAGCTCATAAAAATCCTCCTTATTTGGTTTAGATTGAAATTAATCCAAACACAGAAAATCAAGAACTGGAGTTGTTTTGTAACAGCTGATGTCTTTACTGCACAGTTAGGTTTTAGTTGCAATGCTCGGCCACGCGACTTATAAAGTACTTTTATAACTTTTTTTCACTGTATAACAAATATAATGAAATCCTAAAGCATGATTTGCATCAAGCAATTTGTTTAATGCTATGTACAGTCATTTATACCAATCGTCTTTTCATTATTTCCCTTTCAACTTGTTCAGTTTCAAAGTGTAATATTCCTCCTGTAATTGTAAAACTTTAAGCTGCTTCTTGAGTTTTTCTCTCTTCAGCTGATCCAGGTCCATTTCGTCCACGTTGGCGGAAGTTGAGGCCCGTGTCGATGCGGGGTGGGTGCAGTGCGAGACTCGGGTGCTTTGGGACGTGCTGTAGGAACAGATGAAGGTGTGAGTGGATGAGATTCCTCTGTTGGTTTAAATGTCATTGTCGATTCTTACACAGAGTTTGGCATTCCATCCTGTAACTTGGTGGCATGGTGATCATGTTCACGCTTACATTCAGCTGAAAAGTCTGTAAAGTTAAAAAAGAAAAACATAACAAATGGGACTTTCATAAAACTGTTCTAAAAATCAGAGATAGTCCTTTTTTTACGTGCTCTAGATTTTTCTATTTCTTTCTTAATTTCATCAATTATCTTTCATTTTACCTTTCTCCATCCGCACCTTGTCTTCTTCACCACAGAAAAGTAAAACAGATACTAAGTTAAGCAGAAAACAAAGACCAACATACAAACAGTATTCTGCCCTGACCTGTAATGACATCGGGATGGAGTACAGTGGAACTCTTCATCAAGTCTTCGCTGTTGCCTTTATCTACAGTGCTTTTCGCAATCGTCTGCTCAAGCATTTCACCACTTTGGGCAAGCCTCTTTTCATTTTCTCCAACAGCAACCCGCTCAAACGTCAGCGATGGCGTTGAAACCTTTGTGACGTACACGTGATAATCTTCAGAGCTGCTGTCATCTGTGACCTCCATTTCAGCATCACTTTCTGCTTCCTCGTCTGACAGAACTGGTCAGAAAGTGTAAAACACAACAATCACTGGAGGGTTCTCTCAAACCAATATCTATTATCGCTGCTCACATGGAGAAAATCCTGATCGAGTTGGTTTACAGACCTTGAGACTCACCAACATTCCAGACATCCTGAGGGAGAACACAGGAAACAACGTTGTTACATTTTGACTAATTTACTTGTGAAGACTATTTTAGCCGACATCTATGTTTGTGACAACGGAGTGTTTGTGTAGACAGGCCCCACCTATTCCAGCTATTTACACTTGGGTGTTTTCTGATGTTACCCCCTTCTGTTACCATGCTCTACTTTTTCTAAACTCCCCCTCTTTTACCTTTCTTTTGTGTCCTGGATTATTGGATTATTTAGGCGTTGCCTGCAACATTTCTAGTGTAAAAGAGTTAACATCTCAGTTTGTTGAAGCTGAGTTCGGGTCTAGAAGGCAAAGCGAGTTCTTGAATTAAAAAGGTTTAAAAAAAATTCAATAAGCAGCAATACTTAATACTTGAGAATCTTTTCTCTTACTGTTGGAAGTCTTTCAATGACCACCACTGGATTACCCGAAATTGGTGGGATTTTTGCTGAAATATTTGGATGCATTTCTGAAAAGAAAAAAAATGTATTGATATAATTTATATTCATAACTGTGAGCTTCAAGATAACTCTTGTAGATAACCTTTTATGGCAGGCTGGTCTTTAGAGTTTTCCACTGAAACTGTTAAATCCTCATGATCGATTTTATTTCCTTCACTTTCTTTTACTTCACTCTTCTCCGATTCTCTTTCGTCCTCTAACACGTCTTCCTCATCTGTCACCGCACTTGAGACACAACTGTTTTCTTCGTCTTCAGTATCTGCTGAAGAGTCAGTTTCAGAGTCTTCTGTGGGGTCAAAACCAAAAAGGTGAAAGGTTAGGAGATGATTCAAATGTACCAGGAAAATCTGAATTTAGAATTTTCAAAAAGTGCAGACAAACCTTCAGACAACGCCAAGACTTTATCCTGGTGGGAGAGAGAAGCAGAATCAATTCCAGAAGAAAACTGTTCTTGCAGGATTCAGCTATTAACTTACCTTTGTCAGTGAAGTTTTCCTAAATTTAAAACCCCTAGTAAATAGATCCCCTGTCTGTAAGATGTAACACATTGTATATTTAAGGATATTTTCTTGAATAAAACAGAAAAAAAAATTGCAGCTTAAATCACCCTAAAGAAAAACTCCAGCGGCTTGTTGTTGTGGTGGATGCTGTATTTCCATTTTTTGGCAGAACTTCTTCCTCCATAAGTCTCAAAGTCAATCGGAGAAATCCATTTGCCGTTGTACATGATGCACAACTCACCTACAGCACAGCCAGATGATGAAGAACATGAGTAAAATTGGCCCGGTCAAAGAAACATATTTAAATTAGAAAAAAAGGCATTTCACTGATATTCTAAATCCTTAGTCACAACTACTTTTTAGGGTGGGTATGGTCGACCCACGTGAAAAAAAGGGCAATTCTGTGCAGGGCATATAGGTAGCTCGCATGTAACCTAAAGATCTTAGACCACCGGTGAGCGGGTAAGATATCAATGTTTGTGCACATTTTTTTATGAGCATGCTGTGCACGACAGATTGTAGTGAACACTTAGGCAACACAACAAAGTAAGTAAGGGTGAAGTAGGTGAGACGCAGAATGCTTAGTTAAAACCTCTTACAGTTTCCGGTTGATTCTCTGTGGCGTTCCAAAATTCTACAGCTCTAATTTACTTTTGGCCTCCAGGTGGCGCTGTTAGCACTTTCTTTCCAGCGGCTATGGTTGAACAACCCCCAAGTGAGTCAGCCCTGGGCTTTTTTTTTGTGTTATAAATTCCCAAGAGCTTTCATGGTCACTTCTGATGCTTTTTAGCTGCTTTTTTCAGCTATCCAAGATGAAGCGACAACGGCAGTGGGAAACGGATAGAGTCAAAAGACCGGCTCCACATCTCCCATTAGGACCCGTTTGCTGTTTTCATTGGAAGAAAGTTTGTTTTAGCTTGCTCTTGTTGAAGTGCTGTTCACATGATGAGTGTGGTCTTCTTGCATGTATCGCAAATTGTAAGGATGACGGATGGACATCCTGAATTGCGTGTCACATGCAAACAGGTACACGTAGCATTCCCATTGAATGCCAACGACTAGAGTGTGGTATAAAGATACCGTACGACAGCATCATGCATATATCATTAGTGTGTGCAAATTACATTAGCTTTACGACTACTGTAGTATGGTACCACGCATACAACGAGTTTATGTTCCATTTTCATGGTGTCCCTTAAGGTGCCCGTACGGGTCTTAAGGGATCCTGTGCTCCCTACAACCTTCAACGAGCCTGGACAACTCAAAAACTCACAATGCATGTGACTATTGCTTAAAACATTCAAAAAAAACAACAAATAATCTAGCAAAACAAAACCAATAGCAGGGAACAAAACTATGGTTTCTAAAGCAAACCTTGTGGTACTGCATACTAGTTTTGTTTTTTTATGTACACTGAAGATTTCTCAATAAAATAAGAAATCTGTAGCTGCGTTTCCAGCAAACATTTGCACAAAACTTTATCAAAATTCTAGGAATTTCGAAAAAACGCTGTTTTGAAAAGACACTCTTTCCATTCAATCCTACTTTTTTGCTAAAACACAAAACAACTTATGCGATAAGTCATTAAAAACACGGCCATGGATGAGATTGAGTTTTTTTTTAATATGATTCAGAAAATGGGGAGAATTTGGAATGGTGTCAGCTTGTCCATTTACAGTCTCATCTGATGCATGAGAGAAGTCTGTTCAGCGGTCTGTAATAAACAAATAACCATTCTAACAAGTAAGCAGCTGGACCTTTTTTCTGTTTGAAAACATGACAAGATACATTTAAGTTTGTAACAGCACTCGCAGTCATCCTCAAGGAGACTTCTGCATCTAACTCAGGCTTCCAGCTTGAAAAGGGCGGCTACGCAAGAAAACGAAGATGAAACTTTGGTTTGGTTTGATAGAGGAGCTGTACCATCCCGTATGATACGCAACTTATATTGAGCTGTGATGCTGTGGGATCTCTGGTGGCGATCGCTGCACTGCACTCAGAGCAGACACTTCATACCAAGAAGCGCATTTGTTTTGAAAAAAGTTTATCCATTACAGTTTTGTGAAAAATGTCTATTTCGATACGGCCCCAAAAACCACCTCCTCTGAGTGCAAAAACGTTTTTTTTTCCAAAAATGCTAGTTTTCGAAATTGTGGTGTTTCCATTAGGAGAATAATTATCGAAATTCCAATTTGCGAAATTTCAGAGCTGATGGAAATGCTCCAAATGATGAAGTAATGTACCAGAGACAAAAAACAGTTTTAACAATTTGGGGTTTGTGGTTTCAAATGATTATCTAAGAGTTGGTCAAAACCCATCTTAATCTGACCCAAATGTGTTCAAACGTAAAATCTCCATGGGTGGATTTCATGGGAATGTGACAGAAACTTGCCAAACAATCAGAGTTGAGGGGTGTTAACTCTCACCTTTATTTAGTTTTACATCTGTAGACAGATTGAAAACTGCATCTTCACTGCTTACCTCTTTGAAGCCTTGTTTTATTCAGAATGCCTTTTTTGGTTCCACAAGTCACACGCCACAGTTCTGCATTTTTAAGACATAAATTGAAATCAAACGTTAAACTTTCATCGCTGACTTCAAGCTAATTAAAAAACATCACTTAGTTTAGATCTATAATGTTCTTAAGACCTTTTCTTTTAATTATTTTAAGAAATCAGATACCTTCCTGTGTCTACTTACCTTTTTCTGGAGAGACCTGGTCGTATCTTTTCTCCTCTGCCTCCTCGTCACGATCATCATCATGGTCATTTTTCTCATGTTTTTCTTCTTCGCAATAATATATATCATAACTAACTTCAACTCTTCTCTCTCTCAGTCTTCTGGATGAACTTCCCTCTAGTTTCTCTTCTTTTCCTCTTGATCTTAAAGATCTTTCACCCTTCATTTCCAAGGCTTTTCAAGTTTACACTTCTAAAAAAAAAAAACTTCTTAAAATAAATAAAAGCGCCTTAGATAAAAAGAAAATGTTGCCGTTTTGGACAGGGTAGGAACCTCTGCCTTTCTGTTAACCACACAGAGCACAGGGAAGGTAGCTTGGTTTGGTCCTGTGAACAATCATAAACAACAAAAACATGGATGCAAATTTAATCCAATACAGTAAAGAACAATGGTTGCAGTTTTTCAAAAGACCCCTGGAGGCTGGTTTAGGAAGAGAACAATCTCTTAGTAATTTTAGAAGTCCACCAGTCAACATATCTGCCCCACTTCATGCTTTATTATTCAGTATTTTATGGGTGAGATCCACATTTATGGATTTATACCAACTAGATGTCCAGTATTCAAGTTATAAACATATAATGATAAAGAGGTTATATATTTTTTTAGCACTGTGCAGACTTTCACAAATTTGTGGACAGACTACAGGTTTATAGTTTTAAAATACCATAGAGTTTAAGTTTGAGGTGTGTTTTGAGCATTGGGCGTGCTGTGATTCTCTAGTAGCGTTTTGGACAGCATGTTTTTGCGACTTTGCAGATTGTTACCAGAGTTCAAATATGTGAACTTTGGTGAAGCTATGTGTCACGTGTCATGATTCCGTGCTTAGGTTTTGTCATGTTCTGTTTTCCCTGTCAGTTTCACCACGTTCAGGTTAATCATCCACAGCTGTCTTCATTTAGTTAATTGCCCTCAGTGTATTTAAGTGTCTGGTTTTCAGTTTCTCATTGTCAGGTCATCTGCTCTTTTACGTTCTGTCACCTCACTGGTTTGCGCTCCTGTTTTTTTTTGTCATGTTTAAGTTATTTTAGTAAATGTTTATGTTTCTGCCACCAAGTCTGATCTCCTGCATTTGGGTCCTCCACCACAATCCCTGACATCACGTCAAGCAATCAATGCGGTTTTAGACTATATTTTCATGAATTAAACAACTTTTTTTTTTTTAATTTGTCAAAAATTTGGCAACAACCAACGGATAGTACTTTTAAAGCCCCATTTCCAGAGGTCGTCAGCTAAAAAAAAAGTTGATTTAGGGTTTGGTTACCCTTTAAAATAAATCTACTTATGTGCATAGTTGTATCTGCTGCAAACCACAGTTTACAGAACAATTACCGAGTTATTTTTGAGACTAATTATTAATTTACGGTTATCAGGACATGAAATTTGTTGGCGTATAGAAAAATCCCTCCCATGTAGTGTAAAGATTTCAAAAACTTTGGAATGTAAATGCAGTTCCTAAATCCAACCATGTGGGTAATTTTGACAACTCAGTAAAAAGTGTGTGACACAGGATGGAGGAAGGAGAGGGAGCGGTAATGGTGTACTGATGTTTACAAATGATCGCTGGTCTGTGCACGCGGGAGACTGGTTTTTAAACGCACGAGGACATTTCTGTCCGGCCGGATTCAGGAGGTTAAAGCAGGCGTCCCGATTTTATTTGACTTCTGTTTAGGGAAAAGCGTTAAATGTAAAGATTAAAGTGCGCCCTTACTCAATATTTTATGAATGTGTTTTCAGGATGTGTCCGTATAACATACTTTACGGTAATGAAACACAGCGGTCTCTGAGGTTCTGCAGGTGAGCTGTTCATGTGCAGTTTTGTATGATGATGACACGGCGATCTCCGTGATCCGAGGAGCATGTGGAATGTTATTCTCCCTAAATAAACGTGCCAGTTCTGCACTAAAGTGAAGTGACTCTTCGTTTCTCATTCGCGCCAAGAGGACACGGAAGCAGTACCGTTCCCTCCATCCCTCCACAAAAAGTAAAGTTCAATGGAAACGTCGTAACGCACTCTTAAACAGACTTCACGTAAACATTAAGAACAGACTGGTTTTTCGTTTGAATTGAAATACTACTAGGTTTCTGTTTTCAAAACAGTTAACACTGCCAGAAACCGAGCGGGAGTCTTACCTCAGCGGCTGTTTGTTTCTGGGTAAATGAAACCGAAAGTTAAAAATCAAACATGCGATGGTGCCCGGATGCTTTGCCAACGCGCTCAGTGCACCGGGCTCCTCTGGCTTCAAAAATCAACGGGAAGGCACGGGGGGCGGGGCGTGACATTTCATTCTGAGAACAGTTTTTCCTGTCCACATTTATTTTGTACATTTTTGTAATTGGTCACATACACCCTATCTATCTATCTATCTATCTATCTGTCTGTCTGTCTGTCTGTCTGTCTGTCTGTCTGTCTGTCTGTCTGTCTGTCTGTCTGTCTGTCTGTCTATCTATCTATCTGATTTGATTTAATTTGATTTGATTTGATTTATTGATTTATAAAGCACCTTCCACCACCAGTCAAGGAGGCCCAAAGTGCTGTACACAAGGAAAAACAAAGAACCGAGCACTGTGCAATAGTAAAACATAAAAAAGGATAAAAGACATAAAACCAAGTAAAACAATTTTAAAACAGACATAAAACCACCATAAAATAGAATAAAATAAAATAAAAGGCTAGGCTGATGCTAAAAGGCTGTAATGGAGGAACAATTCTTTTTTAAAACACTCCAAAAGCGTGATCTCTCTAATCGCTGGTGGCAGCTGATTCCAGAGTTTTGGAGCCAACACAGAAAAAGCACGTTCCCCCCTGAACTTACGTTTGGTTCTGGGAACCAGTAGCGTGCACTGGTCTGCGGAGCGTAAGGACTAGAGGGGGAGTATTTTAAAACAGGCTGGAGAGGTACGGAGGTGCTGTCCCTGCTAGTGACTTAAAATAAAAATAAGAATTTTGATAAAAATCAGGTATTGCACTGGGAGCCAGTTTAAAGAAGCCAAGATCGGGTTATGTGGTCAAACTTTTTTGCCCCACAAATAAATCTTGCTGCTGCATTTGGACCAGTTGCAGCCTGGCTACTGAGGCCTTAGGTAACCCGGCATATAGAAGCTGCAATAATATAGTCTGGACAGCACAAAGGCATGGGTGACAATTTCAAGGTTCTTTTTAGAAATAAAAGACTTGATCCTAGCTAGTCGCCGCATCTGAAAAAAGCAGGATCTGGTCACCGCATTTATTTGGAGGTCGAGTTTCAGAGCAGCATCAAGTTTGACACCCAAGCTTGTGACCACAGACTGTTCAAACGGGGCAAGAGAGAGGAGATCGATGCTATGATCCTTTCCACCGCTAGGGGAAAACACAATCACCTCAGTTTTCTTTTCATTTAGGCCAAGAAAGTTTTCTGACATCCACAGCTTGACTTCAGCAAGGCAGTCAATTATTGCTTTAATGCTGCGGTCAGGTCCCTTGCATATAGGAACATAAATCTGGCAATCGTCAGCATAGAGGTGGAATTCCACCTTATGCTTTCGAAACAACACTCCCAGTGGCAGCAAATAAATAGAAAAAAGCAAAGGGCCCAGAACCGACCCCTGGGGGACCCCCCACTTCAGGGGGTAACACTTGGATGAGTGAGAGCCCATTTTTACACAGAAGGACCGGTCTGTAAGATAAGACCGCATCCACTGTAGAGCTTCCCCCGAAAGCCCAGCCCATTGCTCCAGTCGACCAATCAGGATCTCATGATCAACTGTGTCGAAGGCCGCGGAAAGATCCAATAATAAAAGAGCAACCAGATTACCTGCATCTGTTGCTATTAAGACATCATTAAAAATTCTATCTATCTATCTATCTATCTATCTATCTATCTATCTATCTATCTATCTATCTATCTATCTATCTATCTATCTATCTATCTATCTATCTATCTATCTATCTATCTATCTATCTATCTAAAAAAAAGAAAGTATAGTTTTCTTGAACCGGGGGTCATATTTTGGTAAAAAAAAAAAAAAATTCTCACGTTTATGCTCCATAGGAGTGAGAAGGGTGTACCTGCAGGCCCGGAGACCCAACTACGCTCTCAGTACACGCTCTCAGGACCGCATTCTAAGGACCCTTGCTTTTTTAACACAGCGCCTCCCACAGGGTGGAGCATATTTTGTTATTTTCTGGAGACTTTACGAGCCACATTGCACACGTGAGTAGCAAGAGTTAAAAAATGATCTGAGCGCTGCTAAAAGATAAACAACTAAGTAATTTATCGCATGAATCTTAAAATACAAAAAGTAAATTAACAATAAATTTCTGTTTTTTGCAGAAACATAAACAATGATGTATATATGTTGTCATGGTGCTCCCTCTGCTCCTTCAATTGGACCCAGCTGTTGGACATCACCTCATTACCAGTACACAACTTAAGGAGGACCTGCTCCAGTATTCATCGACAGTTCATTACCTCACTTGGTGCAGTAACCTGGCCTCTCTAGTAGCTGCATTTGTGCTATGCTGCAATTCCTTGCTATAACTTACCTGAGACACCTCTGCCCTCCAGGTCCATCTTTTACGAGCCAACCTGGGTCCGTCACCTCCCATCGGCTCTGCAAATTTGTTTGCTTTCTTGAAACGGGCCCCAGAGGCTTATCCTTGAAATAATTTGTTTTGCTTTCATTCCCCTGCAATATTCCTGGTATGACAGCAATAAATGATGAAAAAAATGACTACTTTAATTGGTCACACTGGCAAGTTATAACTGCTTTTACAATTTCCCTATTTGGAAGGGATATGACACATCCATTCAAAGATGTAGCAGGATTTCACTCAAAAAGGACCAGTCAAGTTTTTATTCTTCTTGCCATTGTGCAAATGGCCCACCACTGTGACATTTCACATTCTTCAGTTTGCAGTTGAGTTTGTTTGATTTGGACGTTTCTGGGCCTTTAACAGTAGCTAAAAAAAAAAAAAAAAACTTTGAACCAGTAAAAAAAAAGTTATCTTAATTTCCATAATATCCACATCCCTTAGTTGATTTTATGTTAGAGCTCCTCCATGAGGTTGTACGTCACCTTAATTTGTCCTACCAGCACACAGGGCTCTGCTCATTGGTTCCTCACAGAAAATCCCCAATCAATCACAGCCATGCTCCACCCAGCAACTCTGGTATTGAAACACAAGTTTGACAGCCCGCACACTTTTGTTTGATCTTTTATTTTATTTTTAGGTAAGCAAGCACAATTTGTAATAAAAATAAGCAAAAGTTAAGGTGTGTTTTTATTGGAAAGCTTCAGTTTTCAAACTGACCATTTTCAAGAAAAGGGTTGGGAGTTTAACCTCCGATCAGCTAGACTTTGGAGAAGAGCAATGACTTTTATAGTCTACAGGAGTTATGGGATAATTCCTGTCCTCTGAAACCTGCTTCCAGTGGTCACTTGTGGAACTGCAACATATAATATTTCTGAGCATCATAAACACAGGAATTGAAGATTTGAACTTGGATAAGAGTGTTGCTGTTGAACACCACACAGAATAGTTCACCGTCCCGCAATCAGCTGCAAAGACCCACTTGTTCTCAGCTGCATTTGACTAGTATGTATTCAAAAGTTTCCATCTGCACTTAATCTATGCTTGTTTCAAATTCTGTTTTTTTTACTCATTTTAATGATCCCCACCCTTACTATTTATCCTATTGTTTCTTTCAATATTTTATGTAAAGCACTTTGAAAATTCTTTATACATGATATGTGCATGCAAATAAATTTGCCTTTTATTTATGTTGAAAAAGTATTGTAAACTTAAAACTTTTTTTGAATGGTTATAAAAAATTTGTTAACATGGCAATCACAAAATGTGCAATGCAGCAAATTAGTTCAACTAGTCTTTGCATGTTTGAGATAAAATGAATGATTAAAGAGTTTGAATGTATAACATTAAAAATAAGAACACTATTATATTAGTTATGACATGACAGTCTTTTTGTCTCATGCATTACTAATGAACCAGAAGAATAAACAACTCCAAATGATGATTAGTGACGTAAGTAATATACAAGAAAAAACATTTTCAATTACTTTTCTTAACTGATATGTGGTTAACAATGATTTTGTTGAAAGTTGAAATTCAAAAAAAGGAGAAAAAAAATTAGACCAAGCTCCTTAACCATACATTTTAGTTTTACTTGTTCTTCAAAAAGAACGGCATTTTTCCAGAAGAGCTTTGATATTTTAACAGGAACAACCCAATCCAGATGACAACTCCTGTGAATAGGAACTTTGTTGAATGCAGGAAAATAAAGCCAACAATCAGACAAATCAACATCAAGTTTAGAACCATCATGTTTCTAATCTGGCTCTCAGCTGCTTTTCTTGTGCGTTCCTCCTCTTTCTTCCACAGCTCCTTCAGCTTTTCCTCTAGCTCCTCCCCCTTATGATTGGTCTTGAGGGTCTCCTCCATCTTGTGGATGCTGTCCGCTCTCTCAGCCAGGATGCTCTCTTGTCTTGTCCTGATTTTCCTCTCCTTTCTGGGATAAAGCTCTGTGTGGTAGTGGCAGCCTCCGTTCAGGGCCACCAGGGTGTGAATCTTCTCCATGAGGCGTGTCACCTGGGTCTGATCTTCTGGGGCTTTATTGTTGAAGACGTGAAAGCCTCCGCTGCACTTGCGTATGAAGTTGCGGAGGTTTTCGTCGCTCTCGGTGATGACGTTGTTGATGGTCTTTTGTTCCAGACGATCTCCGTGAGTGAACAGCACAATGGTGTAGTCCCAGACTCTGGGGCCAAACTTGGCTTCGATCACAGTGTTGGTGTCTTGGTCTTCCTGTGTCATCCTTCCTAGAGGGACCACAAACACAAATACGTGGGGGCCTGGTTCCTGGAGCTTCACCCGCATGAGAATCTCCCGAAAAATTTCCTCCTTGTTTCGATCTTTCTCAAAAAGCCCGGGTGTATCAATGATTGCGACCGGCCAGTCCTCCACCTGCCCAACCTCCTTCTCACAGTGGACTGTGACCCTCTTCAGCCTCATGTCAGATTTGAACGCCAGTCTGTTAAGGATGGTGTTTCCGCTCGAGCTCTTGCCTGCGCCGCTCTTTCCAAGGAGCATGATCCTCAGGGGCTCTGTAAACACACACAGTTATCACTGAGAAATCTCTAAATGGTGGACCTGTGATGGCTAACAGTGCTTTTGATTGTCTCCAGCAACCCTGACAAGCATTAAACAGGTTTGGAAAATAGATGGATCTCTAATTTTCTCTATTGAATTGTCTAAGGTCATTGTTGATTTTGAGAAGTGCTGTTTCAGTACTGTGAAGTGGGTGGAAGCCAGACTGGAATTGTTCATATAACTTACTGCTGGAAAGGTGTGTATGGAGTTGAGTGGCAACAGTTTTATCAAGGATTTTGGAAATGAACGATTTGAGATGGGATGGAAGTTATTGAGGTCAGTGGGATCTGAGCCAGGTTTCTTCAGAATAGGGGTGACAGATGCTGCTTTGATGGAAGGGGGGACAGAGAAGCCTGGTGAGAGGGGACAGTGAAGGGAGAGTAGCCTTGACAGGGGGAGTGGGTCCCGTTGACATGTCAGGGTTTTAGATTTTTGGATGAGTTTGGAAATTTGGCTGATTGACTAAATAAAGGGCTGTCCAAAAACTGTAATGCAATACAATAATTATTTATATAATTTGTATTTACGTAAATAGAAAAGCTTGCCTTAGAGATTATTCATTGTTTTGATTGTTCAGGAACAGACCATAGTGTCACATTGCTTGTCTTTTGTTACCAGAACAAAAATCAGTTCAAATATTGTGTTTTCATGTGTTGAAGGTTTTTTTTTTTCAATAACTTTTATTATTTCAGTTGACCTTTGACCAGTTTTGACAATGTGTAACTCCAGACTATCATCTTGAGATAGATAAAAATGACAAAATCCTTTCAGTTTTGGTTTCTTTTTAGAAAAGCAGCACATAAAGCAAATAATTTTTAGTGTTACAACTTTAACAGAAATTAAGAATGTCTTAAATTTATCCTTCATACCTACCTTGACAGTTCTCTTCTTGTGGTACGTTCTGCTTCATTGTAGATACTATTCTGTCTTCTTGGCTGGCAGCACAAAGCTCTCCAGATCCTTCCCAGTTGGTTTTCTTTGAGTGAATGAGGGCAACTTGTTTAAAGAAGGCGGGGTTGTTTGCAGATGGTAATAAACTTCTGCTTGATAAAAAAGAGCAACCTGACTTTACAACCGTTTTATCTAGATTTAAAGGGCCATAGAGCTGCATGAAGCAGGTAAACGCTGCTATCTAGTGACTAAAGTTTGTCATAGTCTTTGTCTGGCGCCTGAAGAAATCTTTGTCTTGAAAGTTACATTATATATATATGTTTTCTAAATGGTAGAGATGGGATTTGGATCATACAACCAAATACAGACATAGATTGATGGACAAACCACAAACATGACTGTTCATGTGATCTGCTCACGATGAACCCAGCCTTCATCTGTCAATAAAAAGAATTCAGTGATGTCTGAAGATGGACTGAACTCTTGGCTTGATTGGATTTCAATGCTACCTGTGATCAACTGAATAGATTTGGATAAATGTTTATTGAATGGGCACTCTTTAAATTATATAAAAGTATAAGAAGTTGAGCTTATAGCAACCTTTTTAATTTATTTGTGATATGTACTGATATTTCTGTTTTTTGTCTTTATTATTTTCAACGTACTTTCGTAGAACCTAAAAGACCAGATCTATGGATCTGAATGGGCCTGATAATGTTTGAAACCCAAATAAAACAAATGAAAGGAATATTGATGTTTGTCTAAAAATAATTAAAATGTCTGAAACTTTTTGCTGAATTAATACAAACGTAATAATTTTCAGCTTCAAATTTTCCTTTTTATGTTTCAAAACTCGAAATTTCCATTTCAAAACTTTTTTTCAGTTTCAGATCTACATTGATTTTCAACTCTTTTTTTTGTTTTGTTTTTGAATCTGTAAATTTCAAAACCAAAAATGGGAGCTGAAAGTGAAAAAAAATGTATGAAACTGAAAAAAAGTCAGAAATTGACATTTTGAGTTTTGAAACCTAAAAAATTGTCTATTTCAAGCTGAAAATAATTAAGTTTATTTTAGATTGGCAAAAAGTTTCATACGTTTCATTTTCTTTTTTTGGCCAACCAGCAATATTCTCTTTTTAATTTGTTTTATTTTGGTTTCAAATAATATCAGCTCCAATATAGCTCCATACAGACCTGATTTTGTTTCTTCTTCGTTAACATCAAACAAGCAACAAAAGGTTAAATCATGCAATTATTTACCGAGCATGACAGAACCTCTTCTTATAATCGGGAAGCCTCACAGTATTTCAGTTTTCCAAGTTTTGTGGCTGAAAAACAAACCCAAACCAACACCCTGCCACCGCCATGCCCAAAGACTTTGAGGTGTCAAGCAAACAAAAAGTGAAACAATTTCACTTTGGTGTTATCATAAAAAAATTGTGTTTCAGTATCTAGGGTCAAAGTCACAAAGGTGATGTTAAAAGTCAAAGTGCTAAAACAACATACTCACTGATAGAAACAGATATGACTGATTGATGCTTTATGATGAATTTGACGCGTTTTTTAATCAACATCTGCTGACAACCTGGCCCATAAGACGGAGAATTAGGGTCACCATAAACGTAACATTTATTACAAGGTTAATATTTTGTTTTATTTTGAATTATGAGTAAAAAACAAGTAATAATTTTATAAGTAAAATATTATAGTATTTAAAATATAGACTAGTTGGTGGTGTAAGCTTCCATCCACATCATGTGCCGACTAGATCTATCAATGCAGCCATTTATGGTGATACCATACAGCTTTGGTTTATCATAGTTTATTATGCATTTGGACCTCTGCAACTACACTGCGGACGACGTTAACAGCTTGTTTGCTGGAAATCTAGGCTCTTTGTCCTACAAATTATTTTCAAAGTCCTCATAATTATATTAAAACACTGTTGACAATGCAGAAGTCACCGGTTACAATGCTCTTATACTGAACAGGATATTGGTTTTGTTTTTTTTGCTTTTTATATTATCTTATTAACAGATTTTTTCTATATCCCATAATCCTTAAATCCTTAATTTATTACTTATAAAATTTAAATAATTTTATTGTAAAATATTGACACTTTTTCTCATTATCCTACGTGTTATAGTTGTAAAATTATACCTTTTTTCGCTGAATTTTCAGACTTTATTATAGAAAAATTAAGTTTTTCTTAAAATCTATGAATTTATACTAGTATTTTTTTTGCATATTACCTTATTCACTTACTTGACTTTTTAAACTCATAATTGTATTACTTTTTTTTTTTTTCAGTGGTGGCCCTAGCACTCTGTCCGCCCATAAGCGTTGGGCTGGAAAATATATTAAGAAATAAAGTACTAGTTGAAGTATATAATATTACTAAAGGGGATTAAAAACACTGAAGTTAAAATGAAAATGATATTTTTAGGAACTGAAAAGAGAATTTTTTTATTCCTTTAGTTTCCTCGAGCAAACTTTTCAAATGAGTCTGTCATATTTTCCAGAGTAAATCGCAATTTTTTTTTTTTTTAAATATTAATAGGCTCATATATTTGTTAGTTTCCCAGTAAACACTGGTTGTCCTTTAGATGTTGTTTTTTCTAACAACCACTAGAGGGCGCTGCATCTGAGTATATTTGCTACTAACAGTGGCAGAGGAAGTGTCATCCAAAGCAAACACGGTGGAGAATCTGTTTGTTTTCCTCTTGAACTTTGACATTTTCTTATACGGATCAAAAGATTAGTTTGGTTGTTTTTATTTTTTTTAGCTACAATAGGCTTGGAAATTTTTTTTTGAAACGTCAGACTTTTTTCCCAAAAGTGCAACTTATACTCCAGAGCGACTTATACAGGTTTCTTCTTTTTGATTAGACCTTTTTCGCTCTTGCAACTTGTACTCCAGAAAATACGGTAATTTGTTTTGCCTTCATTTCCCTACAATGTTCCTTATATGAATGATGATACCAATAAATGATAAATATTAACTACTTTAATAATTCACACTTTAACTTGATCATTTTTTAATTCAATGTTCAGTTCAACAAAGCACAACTTGTAATAAAAGAAGCAGAACTTGAGGTGTGTTTTCATCAGAAAGTTTCAGTCTTCAAGAAAAGAATCAAAAGTCTGAGGAGTTTTACTTCCGGTCAGCCAGCCTTTGGAGAAGAGCGATGACCGTGTCTTGTTTTGAAGAAAGCAGTTCCAAAGCCGTGGCTATTCTGCTCAGGGACTCTGACATGCGGACCTCCCGCCTCTCGCGCCTCTTCTCTCTGGCTTCATTCCTGCGCCGGGCCACCCGGTCCAGGTAAGCCTGCTCCTCCTGTTGCTGTATGACCTCTTGGAACAAAGCGATATTGCTTGCATCTTTGTTCCCTTTCTGGCTCTTCCCTTCACTTCCCGGATTGGACGATGCCGACGAGGTGGGGACGGACGACGTGGATGTAAGTGGGAGGGACGGGAGCCCGAGCATGCTCTGACTGTGGGCGAGTGGCGTCGTATTCAAGCGAAAAGGAATGACGCCGGATGTGTACGTAGAGGATTTGCGACTTGTACAACCAGACGGGGTGAGCTCCACGCTGCTGGCTGAGCCGAGGGACGGGGCCGTAGAGGTAGCTTCTGTGAAACACGGCGGGGGGATAAACGGCGGAGCTGGTACGATGGCCGCCGGCTGAACACTGCTGGTAACCATGTCGCCATTGAGGACAATCAGTGGCTTGAGGTCTTGAGAACTGATCTGGCTAACCGTGGCTGCACACATAGACGAGCTAGCAGCGGTGCTTGACATGATCTGGCTGGCGATGGGTCCCAAAGCAACAGACTCCACAGCAGCAGATGTACCAAAGTCACTGTTGGAGTGGATGATGCCCCCCGGCTGAGGAAGCGGCACGGGCTTCGAAGCGAGCTTCGTTATGGGAGAGGACAGACTGGAAATGTGGTTCCCACCTTTGTGTCTTTTGTTAGTGATTATCTGTGTGCCAATAGTGTCAGAGAGGGTGGCATCCATCAGCTGGAAGGAAAAAGGAAAGTTACAGAAAGACAGAAGGAAAACCTCTATGGTTCCGTTCAACTTATGACCGATGTTGGGCACAGTCAACACCATAACTGGGTATTGGTTTCTGAGATGGCCCGTTTCATGTGGATAAAGAAACGTAACTGGAATCGATCCAGAACAAACAAGTCTGGCCCACTTGCTACAAGAGGAATGGTTCCCTTTCAAGTAAAACTAGTGAGCTAGGCACTAGGGTGGTCCAATAAACTCTTAGTCGCCACAAAATTGCCAGGTTGGTTGGGTTTACCATCACACTCCACTCTTGAGACTTGACCAAACCTTATGCGTTGATGAAGTTGTCCCATTTTTTCATAGTTAAAACAAGTCCACTTCTGCAAGTGTTTGTCTATCAACAATCCACATTGTCCATAGCTAGCATCAAAATCTTTGATAAAGTCATAAATCTGGATAACATCATGTCAACAATTTCGCAAAAATTTGCATCACGTTCAGCATTTGTATAACCCTTTCCTTAGCTGTCGTTGGACACCGAAATAACACATGCTCATCGACATAGTGTAAATCTTTGATCGTTTACGATCGTTTACGGGGCCAGATCTGGCCTTCCGGGTAATTACACCCGGCCCTCCAGATCATTTTGTTTTATTATTATTTTTAGCCCAATGCTTCTTACATTTATTTATAACTTGTATACTTTTGACAAAATATGTTTTTAGGGAGGTCAAATATTGAATTTTACCGTTTTCAACCCTCGACCAAAGGTGTGTTTTGGATTCTGGCCCCCCTGTGGTTTACACGATCATCAAGAATCAGCTAATCGTGAGGCAAGGAAAAACAACTCTTCATTTTGGCCTTGCATCAATATTTAACATATATACATATAACTAACAGAAAGTGTTGCATAATGTCACAAAACCGCCTTTCTCCGCAACAGAATCAACTGATTTACATTAATTGTGTAAACTATGCATATCAGTGCAAAGCTGTTTATCTCCACTTCAGAATCCGCTGGAATTATGTTAATTGCGTAAATGGTTGAAAAGCTATGGTAGTCGAAAGAATGTAAACACAAGAGCTAAAGCTGCAGTGTGAAAATGTTAGAACCCAAAAGTAGCCACTAAAACAGCTAAATGTTTGGCTTTTATTAAAGGAACATGATATGAAGATGCTAACCTGGAGAGATGTCAAATGACCTCTAAATTCAATATTTTTATTAAAGTTTAAACTTAAATGATTTATAAAGTACACGACTCTGATGCTTTAATCCACCCAGAGAATTATTACCCCTGTGGGGCTTTTCAACACAGTCCACCGAGCATAGTCCCTACTCACATCAAAGAACTCCCACGACGTCTTAGCGTGTCCCGTCTCTCGGCTGCGGTCTTTAACCCTCTTATAAGTGACGATGAGGTTGTTCCATTTGCGGCGGATTTTTTCAACGGGGAGGATGTGTCCCTTAGAGGCCATCTCTTCTTGGACGCTCTGAAAGAGCTGCGAGCGTTCCCGGGTCTCGTAGAGGCCCCAGCGGCGCCCGACAGCCTCAATGAGGCAAAGGACAGCTTTGGAGGAAAAGTCTGAGCCGGAGGAGAGTAACTTTTCAGAAGTAGCAGAGGGCATCACTGCAGCTGAAGGAGAAATGGTAATATTAGCATGTGATGGTGATCTGGATTATTGTTGTAGGACAAATTGTTAAATGATTATAACTAGGGCTGCCACGATTAGTTGACTGTTAAAATAGTTGACAATTAATTTAATAGTCGATTAGTCATTGCTTCATATTATATGCAGTCAGAGTAGTAAAGTTGAACGTTAGATCAAGCTTCGGCTATGTTTTTGGACTGTTTTGGCATTTTTTAAGGTTTTTTAGGATATTTTGGGGTTTAGCAAACATTTCAGCTACATGCTAGCTGTTTTGGCTAATTTAGGATTTTTTTCAGATTCTTCAGGCTAATTTGGAGTTTAGCTAATATTTCAGCTGTATATTAGCTATTAAACTAGGGCTTTTTTTTTTTTTTTAGATTTTTAGGCTGTTTTGGAATTTAGTAAATATTTCAGCAACATTAGCTGTTTTGGCTAACTTCTTTAAGCTTTTTAGGCTAATTTGGTATTTAACTAATATTTTAGCTGGCTATCAGCTTCAGTGTTTTCAGCCGCTGAGTTCAGCATCCAGCATTCACACTAGCATTATAGCAGGTAATACTATATATCTAGTTTTTAGTTAGTTTAAAGCTACTGATGGTTAAGATTTGTGCTTTACATCCACTTTGTGCATGACCCAATTAATCGACTAATCGGAAAAAATAATCAGTGATTACTTGACTACTGAAATAATCGTTTCTGGCAGAACTAGTTATAACATAAAAATTGCAACAAAATAGACAGATACGAGTACTGATTACTGACTACTCCGGAGTGACTTATAGTACGGTATATCTCCTTTTTAGAGAGTTTTTGCTTAAGTTTTGGATATTTTCACAATCATACTTAAAATATTGCAAAATATTTTTTGTATTTTGGCTGTTCTTTTAGGGATCGCCACAGCAAATCACCCACGACCATTGATTCTCAATCCCCCTCATTTCCTTCTCTACATTCATACACTTCTAGGTTTTGTCTTCAAGGATTCCGTTCTGGTAGCTCAAACCTTAGCATCCATCATAATTATTATCCCTTAATATGTCATTGCATTTTGGCTTCCTACATTTATTTCTATACTCATTTATACTCAATATTTATTCCCTACTGATTCATGAACAATACCATTGGTAGGGCTGGGTTGATAAAATCAATTAATCGATTTGAAACGATCTAAGCCTAATAAATCAATAATCAATCCATAAAAATATAGATTGATTTAACACATAAAGCTTAAGTCCGCTAGCTTGATGCTAACATTTAATGGACTTCCCCATAGGATGGCTTATGGTAACTCTCTGTCGACGTAAACATGCATTGCCGACTAAATGAAAAGCTTTATTTACTCACAGGCATTAATTTTCCAAATATTTTAACAGAAAAATTTTTTTAAAAGTAACCATTTGTGGTCTAAAACAGTTTTATGGTCGTTATTTTTTTTTCTTCTTGGAATAAGATGTAATAGTACAGCGCAACATGATCTCAACATTCTTGTTGGAGTTTCTCCTCTTGAGAAATCATGTAACACTGTATGCTATTAACAATCTCATTATTTCAATAATGTGAACTGTATCAGATTATTATATATATATATATATATATATATATATATATATATATATATATATATAATATAATATATATATATATAATATATATATTATATATATATATATATATATATAATAAGTCAAGCTTGGACCAGGGAGTTTGTGTCTGCCATGCATATTCAAGTACTCTTTATTCCCAACCGTTTTTCGTCTTTTTCTTGATTAATGACTATAAAGAAATACCAGAAATGCAATTTTAAGATTAATTTTCTTTACATATGTAAAGAAATATGCAACAAAAACATGCTAAAAACACCAACATTTACATTTAAGTCAATCTTTAAATTTTGAAAAACAAAACTTTAGTAACTTATACCATAAGACCAACTTGATGTAGGTTTCTCTTGGTATTCAACCCAAAAGTATTATCAGTCTGTCCAAAATCAGTCACATGGATGCTGTGATCCCTAAACTAGGAAACTGTTCTAAGCTGTGTCCAAATTCCTTCCCTACTTACTGTATAGTGCTGTCAAAATCTACAATTCTAAAATTGGGTGCCCTAGAAATGTCCAAGAAGTCTTTGTGAAAAACTAGCGTGCGTCAATGGTGACTACAATAGAAAATATAGACCAAAATGCATTGTGGTGGAACAATTTTTGCAACAAAAAAAAAAAAAAAATCCATGCTTAAATGGGTTTAACAAGCCATCCAAATTTTTATCATCAGAACACAGTGGAGTCACAAACAGATGTTGTGAAATGTTTTTATTGATACAATTTTGTGAAATCGGTGATGTCATGTCCAGCGTTTTGCGAAACGAAAATAAAGTAGCACGGTGTCCAGGTTGCTTTTAAAATCCAGGGCACTGGATAGTCCCACACTATATACCGGTAGTTTTTTTGGTAGTGTTCCTACATGTTTCTTCATGTTAAATTTAAGACTTTTAAGACCTTCTTAAGACTTTGCATATGAAAAAATGAAGACCAATTTCTCTGACTAATTCCAAGCCCTATGGACAACGAATAAACAAAATTCTTGAATTTCAGAACAAATTCTTATCAGTAAAGGAGAAATGTAACAAATTGTGGTTCAAATTTTAGTAATTAAATTACAATTTATTTCTAAATTTTCATATTTGAGGCTTTTGGGACCCCTGACATGTTCTCAATATAGAATATAAAAATAAATTGAACTCATTTGTTAATGAGCTTAATTTCCCTCTTATACCCACCAGAAATAGAAGAATTGAATTTAGTTGTCAAAATTGTACTATTTCGTTCCTGAAAATGCACAATGGGTAATAATAAAATATCTACGGGCCAATCAGAACTAATTTAGAAATTAGAAAATATATTATTTATACTTTTCAACTGCAGGTAAAGGAGTTTAAAATGTGTTTATAAACACTATTTAATTTTATAACACTATAATTTACAGTATTGAACATTATTTGCACCAGATATAAAATTATCACTTATGTTTTTTTGTTTTTGTTCGAGATTCTATATAATTATGACCTTTGGCAAAAAGGTCAAATTTAATCCAGTTAATGTGAAGAAAAATAAGTTTAAAAGTCCAGAATAAAATGCTTGGCTCCAGGCTTAAAAATGTACCTTTTCCCTTAGAGTAACATAATTATGTTTTAGTTTTTGATGAAAAGTTCCATGCATGGTTGTGGACTTACTTGGGGAAATCTTCAGGTATGTTTTTCCATCCGCAGATGTGGTGAAGAAGCGGTCCGCGTTGGTCGGATCTGTGCAGAGAAACAACAGAAAGCCATCAGCGTTTCTCTTGCAGCACAGCTGGAGCAGATGTGACTGCAGGATCAGAGGAGCTGCGCTCACACAGCAGCAGGGGGGTTGGTGTAGCGGCGGCCTGCAGCTCCGCCTCAGCCAGCTCCTCTGCAGTCTGTTCCACCCCTCCTTCTCTGCATGCGGCATCTCCACAGGACGCAGGCGACTCCCGGCTGCCCGCAACCGGCGCAGATGAGTTCTCGTCCACGTCTTCCGTCTTCACGTGCATGGCTGCGACGTCGCCTCCCCGCAAATGTCCTTCCATGGCTGACGGGGAGGACGAAAAAAGGGAAAAGCACGCGGCGGAATACAGGCGACGGGTTCTATTGTCTGCGCAGGCGTCGGATTGGGGGAAAGTTTCGAGCTCGCAGTTCATTAGCGCTCATTTCAGCCGGAAGTCAGGGTGCGGATGCGACGAATCCCGCGCGGCTGCATGTTGAACTCAAGCAGAAGCCGCTCGGGAGATGAGATTTTAAATTTCGCTAAGGCAAATGGCTGCGCGGGACCGCAACGGCCAAGCCGACGGATGCGCAGAGCGACTGCGCAGCTCTCAGCTCAGATTTGCTCCTGGGAACCGTTACAGTGACGTCACCCGATTCACGATTCGGCTTCATAATAAAACCACCGATAAAAAAAAAAAAAATCTGTTTCATGAAAATAATTAAATAAATCTGTGACAGATATATTTGAAAGTGAAAAGTAATTTAATAAACTCTTTTGACAACTGATAAACATTACAGATGGTTAACAAACAGTCATAGAATTTCAAAATAAAAGACTTGAAACCTCAGCAAATTCATATTTCTGTTATGTAAACATAACCACACAGTTCAAAAGGATATACGTTTCCTTATGCAGGATAGTCATTTAAAAATACTGAAAGCTGAAGGTTGAAATTAAATTTAACCCGTTAATACTGGAGCTCCATGTTAAATGGCGTAAACTTTAGCCAGGTTTTACATTCATTCAACTAGTCAAAGTCTTCAACAGTTTGTGTAATTATTTCAGCGGGTTCGGAAGCAGAGAAAAGCAGCCGTGCACTGATATGCATCCCTCACAGTACATGGTTCACATAATCAATGTAAACCATCTGATTCTGACTCTAAGATAAGCGGTTTAAATTTTTTATGCAACACTTTAAATTTGTGAAGAATTTCGTACCAGTATAAAGTCGGTATTAAAAGCTGCTTCTGTCAGAATCTGCTTTTTTCACTGTGATGGCATAAATGGAGTTAACGATAAGGCAAAAAAATATATATTATTTAGCTATTGCCGTTGACAGCTCGGGTGTTAAAGGGTTAAAGATGACCTCAATGACATAAGAATAACAACAAAATGATATCTAAGTATTATTTCTAACAAGATTTCTTATTTTTTACAAAGACGTATGAAAAAAACTTGCAAAAACATTTAAAATGTAAAAAAAAAAAAGTTGTTCATAATAACTGAGTAAATAACAATGCAACTACAGAACTAGAACTTGTGGATTAGTGTTCAGAGCTTAGGTTTAGAGTGTACCTCAGTGCAGATTGGCTTTGGAGCAGCCATGTTAGCAACAATGGAGACAAAAATGACAATAATGTGCATACAACATTTTGACAGCATAGCAAAGCATCAGGGTGTCACGCATTTACATCTACTGCTTGTTTGGAAGCAACAAAGAAACAACAAAGAGGAAAACATGACATTTATAGAGCTGATGAATCGACTAGACTCAAACAAATTATTTAAAAAAAAAACCTTTGCCCTACTTCATTACAAGTATTGACAGAAATACATTTTCTATAATTTATTTACTCAGCTCACACCAGGGTAAACACCCCATGTTTTTAAAAATGTCTTTGTCATGTTGACATTCAGTTAATTTGTGCTGGTAGAAAAGACTTTAGGCTTTCTAAATGTTTTTAGGAATCAAAGCACAAGCATCATAGAAATGTATTTCTTAAAGCCTAACTCTTACATTTGAGGAAAATGTGGGGTTTTCAATGCGAGCATCTCTTTTGTCAAGTTCTTACAATGCTTTACACCGAAAGTAGTCTGAAAAGAAACGTCTGGTTGCTCAGTATTGACTTTTTTAAAGAGAACAGGAAAAACGGCACCAACTAATGTATCTACGATCTGCATTGGATTACTCCAGCTGGTCAACGTCATCCAGGAAAGAGTTTTGCTTCAGGGGGACTTAAATAGCTAGCAGCAGTACTTGTTCTAACTTCATTTGACTCTTTTAAATCTCTTTTGATATTTTTTTTATCAAAGAATGAACAAAAATATTGATCAACAGTATTTTGCTTCCCTAGATAGTCTTTTGGCAGGTGTTAAAATCTGTCAAAGCTTTCTGTCCAAGTTAATCTGTTACAATTCTATTTGTATGAAAATTAAGTCTGGAACCAAAAAAAAAACAAAAGCAAAATGAATGTAAGCATCATCTAAGATAAAAAACAAAAATGTAGTTATTACCATATTTTTGGATTATAAAGTGGATTGGACTTTAAAGGTACATTAAGCAAAACAAAACTGTCAACATTCACGAGGCTCCTGATTATAGTTCCTATAATACACTGATCATCAAGTGGTGTAGCTATTCGTTAACCAAAGTTGAGCTAAAACATTCTGACAGGTTTTGAGCGCTAAGTACAGTGTTCCCTCATTTATCCCAGAGTTTACTATACACAAAAACCGCGATAGGTGAAATCCACAAAGTAGGATAAAGACATTTTAAGGCTGTAAAACCACTCACTAAACACTTCATGCACTTTGCTCAGACAAACATAAACATTTTTACACGTTTCTCTCTTGCTTAAACTCTTGAAGTTCAAAACTTTATGGAACAAGTAAAGACATAGACATATAGCATTACCTGCGGTAATGCAAGTGCGAATGCTCTAAGCTGAATGTGGCTACTGACGATGGCAGATCTGACATCTGAAAATGCGGAAACTGAGAGCTAAAAATGCAGAAGCTGATAGCTGAAAACCTTGAGGCTAAAAGTTTGGCGAAATATTAGCTAAATAACAAAGTAGCCACAAAAAATGAAAAAATGTCTATTTTTGCGAAAACAACTAGCATGATGCTAAAATATGAGCTAAACTCAAAATTTGCCTAAAGAACTTAAAAATGACTACTTTTGCTAAAAACAGCTAGCATGGCGCTAAAATATTAGCTAGACTACAAATTAGCTTAATAGACAGGAAAAAATGTCTAAATGGTCTAATAAGAGTTAGCATGTTGCTAAGAAGAAAGCTAAACTCCAAATGACCCTTAATAAAATCCCGTAGTTGTTGAACATTTTCAAGTTTGAATGTTGTCTATTTGAAAGTATGCAGAAGTTCATAGGTTTCAAAGTGCACAGGATTTGAGTAATTTTTCATTAATTTCCTATGGGGACTATTTTCTTAAAATTTAAAAAATGATAACGTTTATGAATACCATAAATAGTTAATAAATTACAAGCACTAATGTCCTGAATGAGCGTTTTGATACCAAAATTGCCGAAGCTGCTGTAAGTGTGATTTAATTTTTATGTGCCGAAAAAAAGTATGTAAAGGAGAAAAATCACTATTGCTAAATTGCAAAAAGTGTGATTGAGTTTTTACGTGCCGAAAAACGTTTAGAAAGGAAACTCACTATATTTACAAAATAAAAGCAGGATTTGTATAAATGTGGAAAACTGACAGCATTTGTCACAGGGAGACCTTGCTAATTGATTTGCCATGTCAACAATCAATCAAGTTAGAATACGCAGTGCGCTTTGAAACAAAAAAAGTATGGAAAATGACACTTTAAAAAAAAATGCGAAAAGGGAACTGTTATGTAGCGCTGAAACACTAACCAAGAATTGGTTTGAGGTCAGTAAGCACTACCAGAATTCATCCATAAGGTGCATCATATTATTTTTGAGAAAATTAATAGATTTTAACAACACAACATGGAGCGGTTATAAATAATACAGCAAATACAAAGAAGTGCAAATTGGAAAAAGCTGTAAAAAGTCTCCCCTGTTTTGCTTTCATTTGGGTCAAAGTTCTATTGGGTAAGAGTGCCAGTAAACAAGCTCTGGCTGTGAATGGTTGTCTGATCTGCTCAAGAGGGAAAGCAAACCAAATAGAAACAATACATATTTTGTTATTCCTGGTATGTTTGTGGAATTTGGTTCTGACCCAAAAACACTGCTGTAACCACGACCTTCAACATGGAGGACACAAAGCAGTCTAGTCATGGATGTTGAGGGCCAACTTGAACTCTTTGTCAAATGTCTGTTTCAATCTCTTGCCCTTTCCAGGAATTCAGCATTATCCTGCAACAGAAAAGAAGTACGTTATATTACCAGCTACTACATTTTTTTTCAAAGAAAACTCTAGTATTTATGTCCACGTACCCGATTGTAACAACTACAGTTGGTAAAAATGAGCTGGACGTCAGATTCAAAATGGCCAACAGTCTTGTATTGGTAATTCTGAAGATTGTCTGCAATTTTGCCCAGCCACATTGGAGTCTTAACAAAGTGCCTGTAGTTTTCCAACTGCAAACATCCAATTAAATGCACTTTAGATTCACAGTATGTGTCTTTACATGCGATTTTTCAACAAAAGTACGAAATGTAACACATACATAAAGCTGCGGTCTGTGTCAAATAACTGCTCATTGTCTGCGTTGCTCAGGAACAGAAGCAGATACTGGCACTCCTGTGAACAAGACCACAGATGAATGAGAGGCGACATCATTAAACAAGAACCACCAAAAAGAAAAACGGGCTGCTGCTTACCACAATGTGCTGAGACATCTGACAGGACAAGACAACTTCCCTCTTCTGCTTGTCATCGTAGCGGCTGTTCTGTAAGGTTTTGAAAATGCAGAATGTGCACATCCACGGCGTGTTGTCACTGCAACCACACACACAGACAAAACAAAGACATCACAGTCAATATATCATCATGCAAGAGGATAATGTCCCGCTTGCAGTTTTTGGATCAGTAAAACAAAAAAAAAGGACAAAATAACAAGATTAAAGCTTTTGTTTTTAAAAATTAATAAATATGTTTATTGTCCACAAAACACACACTCTAGAAAAAGTAGATTTTGCATTAAACATTACTCAAATGTACATTATGTTATTGTTTGAAAACCCATTTAAATACCAACATGATTTACTAACTAAAAACTAAATTCTCCAGACTTCTGACAATGAATGGAGCATTAAGGTGGTCTAGTGCGTAATAGATGCAGATTTGTTTTAGTTTGTACATTAATATAAATTAAACAATGTTCGATGGAGTTCTGTTTTAGTGAAGCTCACCTCATTATTGCTTCTCCAATACGGGGAAGGTGACAGTTCTGGTGGAAGGATTTGGGACAGTGATCACACTCGACTAGATCCCCCACATTTTTACAGATGTAGCACTCATCATCATTTTTTTGATCTTCCTGCAAGAATAAATAAAGAAATTAAAGATCAAGACTGAGACTTGGTTTATTTCTAAAAGTGCACGTTCACCGTCTCTCGGATGTAAAATAGAACATTCAATAAAAATAAATCAATAAGCTCATCTAAAACAAAGCGAGTGGCTCACCTCGTCTTCTAGCTTCGCCTTGCATTTTCTGCATTTGCACAGCAGTGAGTGGGGTGTCAACACTTTTTTCTGCAAAATAAAAACAAAACTACTACAGTGGAGCAAATTATTCTTCAAGTTAATCCACTCAAATATTCATTATAGAAATACTATGAGAGACAGAATGTTAAAAAAAAGTGCAGGATATTTTTGTGTGTTTGTGTTTTTTTGCCCTTTACACATGTAAAGCAGTTTCTGATTTATGCTTACAAAAAAGGGCTTTATAAATACAGTTCATTGACAAAATGACTGTTGAAGCAGAAGAATCTCAAGTCTAGTCTTTTTGTCTAGTTTCAAGATTTTAAAATTCAATCTGCTGGTTATAAATGGTGTATACTTAAAGTGCTTTCTACCTTCTCAGAAGGTCCATACACACATACAGCTGTGTGTACATGTACAAAATGTCTTGAATCTGATCACAAATTCAGATTAGAATTGAACCACGTCAATGGTCCTGAAAACCTTTATCTGATAATAACAAATGTTTACATCTGCCACATTTTGACACGAGCTGTCTAGAATTATCTAAAAAGCTGGAAACAACCATAGAATAGAAAGTAGCAGACTTCTATTCTAAAAACTTATTTAGGCAAAAACATTTCAAAATAGTTCTTAAAAATAATTCATTTCTAATTAAACACCACAATGTTTATAAAACATCTTACATCAATCAATGACATCAAATGAACTAACAGCTAATGTTTCTAGCCTGATTGCTACATGGAGCTAATGGCTAATGTTTCTAGCCTGATCGCTACATGGAGCTAAAGGCTAATGTTTCTAGCCTGATCGCTACATGGAGCTAATGGCAAATGTTTCTAGCCTGATCGCTACATGGAGCTAATGGCTAATGTTTCTAGCCTGATCGCTACATGGAGCTAAAGGCTAATGTTTCTAGCCTGATCGCTACATGGAGCTAAAGGCTAATGTTTCTACCCTGATCGGTACATGGAGCTAATGGCTAATGTTTCTAGCCTGATCGCTACATGGAGCTAACGGCTGATGTTTTTAGCCTGATCGGTACATGGAGCTAATGACTAATGTTTCTAGCCTGATCGCTACATGGAGCTAATGGCTAATGTTTCTAGCCTGATTGCTACATGGAGCTAATGACTAATGTTTCTAGCCTGATCGCTACATGGAGTTAACGGCTGATGTTTTTAGCCTGATCGCTACATGGAGTTAATGGCTGATGTTTCTAGCCTGATCGCTACATGGAGCTAACGGCTAATGTTTTTAGCCTGATTGCTACATGGCGCTAACAGCTAATGTTTTTAGCCTGATCGCTACATGGAGTTAATGGCTAATGTTTCTAGCCTGATCGCTACATGGAGCTAACGGCTGATGTTTTTAGCCTGATCGCTACATGAGCACACAGCTAATATTTTTTGCCTGATCGCTACATGGAGCTAACGGCTAATGTTTCTAGCCTGATCGCTACATGGAGCTAACGGCTAATGTTTCTAGCCTGATCGCTACATGGAGCTAACGGCTAATGTTTTTAGCCTGATCGGTACATGGAGCTACTGACTAATGTTTCTAGCCTGATCGCTACATGGAGCTAATGGCTGATGTTTTTAGCCTGATTGCTACATGGAGCTAATGACTAATGTTTCTAGCCTGATCACTACATGGAGCTAACGGCTGATGTTTTTAGCCTGATCGCTACATGGAGTTAATGGCTGATGTTTCTAGCCTGATCGCTACATGGAGCTAACGGCTGATGTTTTTAGCCTGATCGCTACATGAGCACACAGCTATTATTTTTTTCCTGATCGCTATATGGAGCTAACGGCTAATGTTTTTAGCCTGATCGCTACATGAGCACACAGCTAATATTTTTAGCCTGATCGCTACATGGAGCTAAAGGCTAATGTTTTTAGCCTGATCGGTACATGGAGCTAACGGCTAATGTTTCTAGCCTGATCGCTACATGGAGCTAACGGCTAATGTTTTTAGCCTGATCGGTACATGGAGCTAATGGCTAATGTTTCTAGCCTGATCGCTACATGGAGCTAACGGCTAATGTTTTTAGCCTGATCGCTACATGGAGCTGACGGCTAATGTTTTTAGCCTGATCGCTACATGGCGCTAACAGCTAATGTTTTTAGCCTGATCGCTACATGGAGTTAATGGCTAATGTTTCTAGCCTGATCGCTACATGGAGCTAACGGCTGATGTTTTTAGCCTGATCGCTACATGAGCACACAGCTAATATTTTTTGCCTGATCGCTACATGGAGCTAACGGCTAATGTTTCTAGCCTGATCGCTACATGGAGCTAACGGCTAATGTTTTTAGCCTGATCGGTACATGGAGCTAATGGCTAATGTTTCTAGCCTGATCGCTACATGGAGCTAACGGCTAATGTTTTTAGCCTAATCGCTACATGGAGCTGACGGCTAATGTTTTTAGCCGGATCGCTACATGGCGCTAACAGCTAATGTTTTTAGCCTGATCGCTACATGGAGTTAATGGCTAATGTTTCTAGCCTGATCGCTACATGGAGCTAACGGCTGATGTTTTTAGCCTGATCGCTACATGAGCACACGGCTAATATTTTTTGCCTGATCGCTACATGGAGCTAATGGCTAATGTTTCTAGCCTGATCGCTACATGGAGCTAACGGCTAATGTTTCTAGCCTGATCGCTACATGGAGCTAACAGCTAATGTTTCTAGCCTGATCGCTAAATGGAGCTAATGGCTAATGTTTCTAGCCTGATCGCTACATGGAGCTGACGGCTAATGTTTTTAGCCTGATCGGTACATGGAGCTACTGACTAATGTTTCTAGCCTGATCGCTACATGGAGCTAATGGCTGATGTTTTTAGCCTGATCGCTACATGGAGTTAATGGCTAATGTTTCTAGCCTGATCGCTACATGGAGCTAACGGCTGATGTTTTTAGCCTGATCGCTACATGAGCACACAGCTAATATTTTTTGGCAGATCGCTACATGGAGCTAACGGCTAATGTTTTTAGCCTGATCGCTACATGGAGCTGACGGCTAATGTTTTTAGCCTGATCGCTACAGGGCGCTAACAGCTAATGTTTTTAGCCTGATCGCTACATGGAGTTAATGGCTAATGTTTCTAGCCTGATCGCTACATGGAGCTAACGGCTGATGTTTTTAGCCTGATCGCTACATGAGCACACAGCTAATATTTTTTGCCTGATCGCTACATGGAGCTAACGGCTAATGTTTCTAGCCTGATCGCTACATGGAGCTAACGGCTAATGTTTCTAGCCTGATCGCTACATGGAGCTAACGGCTAATGTTTTTAGCCTGATCGGTACATGGAGCTAATGGCTAATGTTTCTAGCCTGATCGCTACATGGAGCTAATGGCTAATGTTTCTAGCCTGATTGGTACATGGAGCTACTGACTAATGTTTCTAGCCTGATCGCTACATGGAGTTAATGGCTAATGCTTCTAATGCCTGTATGGACATGCATGTATGTTCTAGCCTGATCGCTACATTTTTAAGCCTGATTTTCTACACTGAGCAGCACAGCTAATATTTTTTGCCAGATCGCTACATGCTATGAGCTAACGGCTAATGTTTTTAGCCTGATCGCTACATGGAGCTGACGGCTAATGTTTTTAGCCTGATCGCTACAGGGCGCTAACAGCTAATGTTTTTAGCCTGATTGCTACATGGAGCTAACGGCCAATGGTTTTTGTAGGCACTGAAGGGTTGGTGGTGGAATTAGGTGGCAAAAACTGTAACATCAGGAAGATGATCCTAAAATGCTACCTCACTTAGCTTAGCGTAACATTCCCCTAGTGAATGTTTTTTTCTCAAATAAACTAAAAATGAAAGCACAAAAAACGTTTGTAAAATTTTGTCTGGGATTTTTTTTTTATATTTGCTGCACCATGTTGTGCAACAGCTGCTAACGCGCTGCCTGCAGGTACCTGAATGAGAAGGTTGAGTGGTTGCCCGTTGTGAATAATGTCCTTCCTCCAGGTGTCGTCGGTCTGAGACGTTGCCGCCCTCACAAACTCCACAGGAGTCATCCATTTCTCCTCAGTGCGAATACTCAACCCACGTCTCCCTGAAAGAGGAGCAATTGAGCCAAACGTTTCCCAACTGACAACAAAACAGAGGCAGGATTTATCCCTGCAGTTGGAAGGATGGATTACCTGTTAAAAACCTGTAGCGGTGTAAAACACCCGAAAACTGTCCACATGAGACGGCAAACGTCGCAGTGTCTCTCTCTGGTGGACTCCCCGGTAGCGGGCTTGATTCCTCCATTTCTGTGCAAATGAAACCAAAGATTTAGAAAAGTGTTCTTAAAAATATTATTATTGTTAAGAGTAAATACAATGGAAACAGTTCTTTATTATAAATATTTTTCCTTTAATCTTTTATGATTGGAAAATGTTAACCTTGTGCGACACAAAATACTGCTAAATACCATTTTATCTGGTGGACCATGAGAACACTGGGAATTCTTCTCTCAGGTATACCAACCCACTCTTTTTTAGATTCATGGAGTAGTGACTTTTATATTGGATCAAATACGTTTAGGCATTTTATTTTTATATTATTTATACCACCATCACCATATCCATCCATCAGAAGGAAGACCAAGGGTCAACTAAACTAAACAAAAAGCTTACAATAGTACAGTTTTTTTTAACTAGGCTAATGATCAATCAAATAAGGTGGAGGTTGAAAGTAATGCTGAATTTTCTAACTTCACCTGAGTCACCTGAGTCATCTGTGGAGCTTTCTTTGTCATCGGATGAACCTTGCGGCTCTGGGTCGTCGGTTTCATCTTCATCTGGATCAGACTCTAAAGGTTGTTCAAACAAAAACCACAAGTTGCAAGATCAACGGTGACAATTAAAAAATTATTTCACCAAATAAGTTTGATCTTATAGGAAAACAGCCATTATCGGTGAATCAATAAAGGTGCGGATCTGCATCAGCAGTAATTGGGTAAGGTGATCAACAAAAAAGGAATACTAACTGTTTCTGACTGTAAATAACAAACTGCATCCACTGCTGCATGTAGTTAACAATCTAATGACCATTTAAGCATACTTTCAGCTGAAATAATTTCACTTGGAACTGCAAACTAAGGCGTAGAAGATGGTGGGTTACGCTTTTGAAAAGCCAGCCAATTAAAAGCAACTTCCTCTGAAATGAACCAATCAGAAGAAGCATGGCAATAGCAGAGGCGGGGCATGATCTGAAACAGCTGGTTGGAGCACAGATCATTAAAATAACGAACCTTGGCTGGTATTCCTTTTGGAAAAGAGCGACTTCCTGACCTGCTAGACAGAAAGATAGTTCCAGTTACTCTACATTGACTAAACACTAAAGTAACTAAATGTTTTTTAATCAGTTTGACCTTTTTACTTCTTTTCATGAATGTTGCTGATCTCAAGTGACCGTCCTGTGAGGAATTGCAACAAATAAAGTTTGAATAAAAAGCAAATTTCCAGTAAATGTTGAGGAAACTAAGATAATTTATGTACTTGAATAAGTTTTCCTATGGTGATGCCCGCACACCGAATACTCGTTTTCCAGTTCTTAGACTTCTCCTTTCCAGCAAACTTCTCAAACTCAGGGGGAGTGAACCATTGATCCACTGCTTGGATGCATCTTTCACCTGAAAAATGTGCACAAAACGGAAATGGCAAAGAAAATTAGAGAGGCATGATAAAACTTGGTGTGTAGAAAAAGGGTTTTCTCCACTCCTGAGAACTTCTTTTTTGCATTATAATGTTTACAAACATTAAAATCTTTTAGGAAAAAAAGGAAAATGAAGGTTTTAAGCAAAGTTGCTTTTATTACTGTGGACGTTGCCTTGTCTGAAAAAGAGTCAACCTATTGTTGGCACTAATTACTATCAAATATTTGAAAGAAACTGCAACATTAGTTCTTAGAAAAGCTTTTCAAGTCTTACTCTGATCATCTTTTGACCCGTTGTCAAAGTGTTCCCAGTGATTATGATTATGCTATTTTTAGCCAAAAACAACAAACCTGTCATTTTATAGGACATTTTTATCTGCTGTAGTTCTTAGATGCATCATAAATACACTCTTTTCAAACAACACATTTTGGACCTGAATTAGTATCCAAATTTACAACGATTTGAACAAAAAGATAGCAAGAAATTTGATGTTTTTAAAACTTACATTTCCTCATCTATATCCTCCATCATCAGAAAAATTCCAAAAGATAATGTTAAAAACACCCATAGCCTCACACTATTTCCCACAATAAATCTCAACTAGCAAAGAAAAATGTATATCATCATACTACCACCACTATATTTGATGTTGTTGTTTCTTTTAACAGTATCAGACAAAAACATTGCAGTTTAACCTTTAGCTAGTTTGTCTCGTATGAGCATTCCCTCCATCTTTCCGCAGGTCACAGGCAGCTGGATCTTAAAGATGGGCCAGTTCCAGATCTGCTCTCCTTTTTGGGGGGAAGCTGGAGAGACAAAAAAAAAATCCAGATTTTCGTTCTTTTGATACATATGTGTTATTAAAAAAATGGGCTTCAACAAGAAATAATGTTGTCAGGAAACTCCCACACTCCCAGCTCTTGTTTGGTACTTTAGCCAACATTGTAAATATTGACACGCTTCTTAAGACTATCTAAATGCACAGACGTGACTTACCAAAAGCTATTTTTTTGGATTTCTTCTGACGTGAAGTCATCTGGGATGATGCATCAGGCTGCTCTTCATCCCCACATGCGCTCCGGCTTCTTTTCCTCTCGTTTTTCCCTGAGCTAGCCTCCTTTTTTTCCTTTTTGGCTTCTTCCTTCTTTTCGACATTTTGAGGTAATTGTTCGTCGAATTGAAAAGACCCTGTGAAGAAAGGCGACACTGTTGATCCCTTTTGACAGCATGTTCATTTCTTCCTTTTGTTTCTAACAACCAAATTCACAGCATGGAAAAGATCAAAAGTTGTGTTTTCAAAGCATCTCACCATCCAGGAGGCTTTTATGCAGCGTTTTAAGGACGGGGTACTGGGTTAAGATGACTTCTTTGAAGACACACCTCCAGAACACATGGATGTTGTTTGACCCCTCCTTCTCCAGCCAGTCTAAGATTTCATAGATGGCCATTTGCCTCTTGCCTTTGCTCTTCATTTTGATCACTTTCTGCATGAAAAAAATGGTTACAATGCACACTTTACCAATACAAGTTTTGCCATAATGCAGATATTACAAACACGCATCGATTGAATATTAATACAATATTCAATAAAAAATATGCTTTCCTTCTGTAAAAGATAAAACAACAGGTAAGACATTTTGAAAATTGATAAAATATTGCAGTTCTTTAAAACACCACTGGAGGCAGGCTCCAGAAAAAAATAGTAATTTTCTACTGACTTTATTGTTTATTATATACAACAAATCCATCATTGTTTTATGAACGGTTTAAATTTTATCCATCCTAAACCCTCCGGTTTCCTGTTTAGTGTCATGGAGGTCACTGGAGCCTGCCATTCACTGTAGAAGAGATCTGGAGCGCATAACTGTGACGTCACCCATAGTAAACGACTTACTTCCGGCTTCAAGAAAAAGAAGTATATTTTTGCAAAATACGGTCAGAAAGCAGTGATTGGTAAGAGTTGGTCTGAGTTATTGTTTCTCTGGCAACCACTCTGGCCAATCAGGAGTAAGCTTGTTGGAAGTCAACACTCCTACCACATGAAAACGGGCTTGGGATAATCGGTCAATCAAATGTTTTGATTGTTCAAGGTGGGGACCAGCATGCAGCCATAGGAGGCATCTGATTGGTCAGTTCATAGTTAGAATGATTTGCTATTAGGAAAAAAATTTGCAAAAAAATAAATAAATAAATAAGATTAGCAAGGACACGTTGAAAACAGGTCGGCTGACAATTATAATGACTGAGTAATAGCTGTTTATTTCGCAAATTGCTTTTTGGAGCCAGCAGGTACTTCCTGTTTGGAATGTGAGGGGGGAGAGGCACTCAGTCCAGTTCATTTTTACAGTCAATGGAGCTACTGATAAAGTCGGGGTGCACGCTTGATAGTTCGCCAGTCTCTTGTAAGCCAGGGCTAAAAATAGTACTATAGAGGGGGCATTTGAGTTATTATCATTCAAGATCAGGAGGCAAAAGACAAAGTGATTATTGTTAAATATGGCTGGTAAAAATGGTTATTTTGTGTAAAAAAAAAAAAAAAAAATTTAAATACATGTTCCAAAAACATGTATTTACTAAACTAAATAAGAATTGGCTCAGAGAAAAAGAACTTAGGGAAATACATTAAAAGTAGATGCAAATAAATGACTCGTTCAGATTTTTCCTAGCAAGTTTGCCTCAAGCAGATATTCAATCTGAATTTTAAGTAGATTTCAACAAGATGTTAAACGTCCTGGTCATTCAAATGTGTACTTTGCGTGTTTTAAGAAAATATTTGTGTGTTTTTTTGACAGGTTTATAGACATAAATAGTTTTGAAAGACCCAAATAGGGAAAAAAACAGAAGGGTTGCTGGGAAAACAGCAGAGCAAAGGCTCTCGGGAGTTTGGAAAATCGTGAATTTTCATGTTTTTACGTGGTTACAGAGCCGCAGGAAGACAAAACGCAGTTACAGGCTCTGCACGTGTATTATTACAACCATATTACCACCAGAACACTACTTCCGTCAACGAAACTACTTTGAATAAAGACTTCTGTTTCCCGCCTTTCCCCGCGCGCCTGTTCAAATGAAGGGGGCGTCAGCTCCAACACGGCGTTTACCTTGTATTTGTCGTCAGGGATGAGGTCGTTGTCTCTGAGCTGACTGAGGAAAATCTGCGGGTTCTCCATGCAGGACAGTTCGGTTTTCCGAGAGTGTAAAAAGCGCAATAATTTCGCGGGTGCCAGAAAGTTCAGCGGATCGTCCATGTTTCCGATCTGAAATCTCGGTGGGGGGTCAATAAATAAATAAAACAGCACACAATGCTGTAAATGCAACCTGAAGACCACCACGTAATAAACCACCAGATCGTTCCGGTAGTTTTTCTACCGCGAAGAGAGGGCGAAGAAAACGTCTTGCAGAAGGAACGGAAGCTCTTCCTGGACAAACTAGCGGCCCTCCTACCTCTGATGTTCGGAAAGCGAAAGTAAATATGGGGGATGGATTCCAACTTTTTCGGACAGTCTGATGTCTCCCCGGACAAAATGTACACTATCAAACATATTTAAGTGTTTAAGTTGCCTAGTTAATCATTTTTTTTGTCTGTTTACATATACAAATGGGGGTTTAAAGGGACTGACTGAAACAAATTTGTTTAATTCCTGAAATCATATTATAAAACCGTCTGAGTGTTGCCCCCTAGTGGTTGAAACGTAGTAGTAATGTTTTTTGCTTGTTTTGTTTTTTACTATTTTTATTGCATATTTTTTTCATTTTCCAGTATTTGAGTTTGTTTTGAAATAAATTAACAATTGAAAATATCAAATACACAAGTATACATACCCCCTAAATGGAAGTAAAAATAAATAAATAAATATACTAAAGTAATATTTTTTTTCTGCGAACCAGGTAGTAATTTAACATTTTATTTATTTTTTTTCCTAAAAATTTAAGTTAAAAAAATTCTGATTACTAAATTGTGTGCACCAGATAGTAACTGGTACATACTAGTTACCATCTGGTGAGCGCAAAATAGTGACTATAATTGTTTTCTTCATTTCATTGTTTGGGAAGATTTTATTTATTTATTTTTTTGCCTTTTTTAATTGTTTCTATTTCAATGTCAGAGGTGGGCAAACTTTTGACTCGGGGATCACAAAGGATTCTAAAATTTAAAATTCTAAAATAACCTGGAATCTGGACAAAAGCATACTTTAGTTTTGATCGAAAATGTATGTAGCCTATATATTTTCATAACAGAACATTCTTTATTTAACAAATGGGGCTTTTGTTCTTATTTTAGAGCCAATTGCACCATGGGTTGATGTCCATCAGGGAAAATGCAAATTAAAGAAATGCTGCATTCATGTGGCCTTGGGAATAATTGGAAAAGAAGAAGCCACAAAGTCTTACTTTAGCCTTTAAGAAATTTCAATGAATTACCTTTTTTTTTGGCACAAAAAAAGTTTTGCTTTGCATAAAATCTGTTCATTCTGGAGGTAGAGTTGAGCAACATGTCTGGGTCTACAGTCTCCATGACTTATTTAATGTTTGGCCGAAGAGCCACCATGGAGAGATAAAAGAGCTCCATGTGGATCTGGAGCTGCAGGTTGTAGACCCCCATGTTCTAAACAAAGATCAATGTATATGTATTGCACCACGAGGAGACACAAGAATCACAGGGAAAATTAAATATTAACATATATTAATAATAAAATGTATTCCAGTTTGAAATCTTGGATATTTTAAATAAAACTGTTATTTTATTTAGACAAAAAAGCATAAGGTAGATTTTTTTTACAGAAAAGGTGGCATTTATTTTGTTCCTCAGTCAGACTGAGAATCATAGTGTTGACCAGCTTCCTCCAGGTCATCGTAGACGACTTCTCTGTGCCTCTCCTGGCAAACCTCTACGACCTTCAGGACCTTCGCAAGGCGCCGGTCCAAAGCTGACAGGTGTGGTTCAGAGAGGAGCGGCGCCACGACCGCCAGAGGATCAGCAGCCAGAGATTCACGCATCACCTCACTCAAACGGAGGTGAGGGAGGGACAGGAGGCGCAGGCGCAGGAGGGTGGAGCGACGGATCCTGCAGATGCAGCAGAAGTGAAGACTGATGCTACGTTGAACAACTAAGACGTCTTCAGGTCAACAGGGATGGAAAAACCTTCATAGTTTGTCATCTTCGTGCACCTCAGCCATCAATTTATAAATACAACTAATCTAAATTAATTAAATGCTAATTAAGTAGTTCTTACTTTAAAAAAGTGCCATACTATATTTCTTTTCTTTTTCCCCTCTTTGTCCTCAGCAGTCTTACACTGCTGCGTTTTGTTATTTTAGTTTAGGGTTGGACCTTGGTAGTCTTAATTTGCAGCCGCAGAGCCTGAAAATAGACTCAACATGCGTAGCGACGCGCTAACACGAGAGTTTTGAACGGGGAAGCCCAAAACGCATATAAAAGCACGCTAAGCAACTTTTCATTCAAAGTAGGTGGTTGAACGCATGTTTCCGAGCCTGGTGTGAACGTAAATCAAATCAACTTTATTTATATAGCACTTTTCCAAAAAGATAATTTTTTATCAAAGTACTTTACATAAAAGAAATTAATAAAAAATAATAATAACGTAGAGTTACAAGAAGAGGATCTAGACTTACCTGCAGCACTGCTTCAGAGGTGCTAAAATTGAAGGCTCGTCCTGAGAATGGCGTCCAAACCTGAAGAGATTAGCAGCAAATTTTAAAGCTGATATAAGAAAAACAAAAGGAAAACTTTTGAAAGGTGCTACTCACGCCCGGCCATTGTCTAAGTGAAGCAAAAAAGTCTGATTCCCAAAACTTTCAAAGGTCTCGTAATGATGTCTGTCCATGTTGCCTATGGAGAACACTGTTTTAATCGATTATAAATATCCAAAACACATCGAAGATGTTGTTTTATCCAAATGAAGGTGTGTGAGGAACATTTTGCTGAATTCGTCCTTTATTTCCCCGTATTCCAGTACTCCTCGAGTAAGGCTAATAAAGCAACATTTACCAGGAAAATAAATCATAAAATAATAATCAGCAAATAAAAAATGTCTAAATTTAAAGACAATAGGTTATGGAATGAAAAATATGAAAAAATAATGTTGATTTGGAAGAAGAATATACACATTTACATAACGTCTTAGATTTCTGAAGCTCCATTAATTCATGAAAAAAAAATGTGTTTTCAAGGAAAATGTGCTAAAGTTTCATTTCCAGAAACATCTGAAGGAACTCACTCATGAGGAAGTCCAGCACAGCCATGTCAATGAGATCCACCAGTCTGGTGCCGTGGTTGTAGGGCGGCGTTTCCTTCACTTTGTCACAGTAGGCGGGGTTTGTTTCCCACCTGAAGGAGCAACAGAGTAAAAAAATAAATCCCAAGTTGAGTTATCTGAAAGTCCTGTCTGATCTGTGGGTGCCTTTAAACTATTTTCAAATATCTTTTCATTTTCACTGAAGTTCTGAGCAGCATTTTTGCCTTGCAGTTCTTCTTTACAACCACTAGAGGGCAGCAAACACCCATTGTCGTGTCAGGTTAAACCATGTGGCAAAAAAGGGTCAGGTTTGAATTTGTTGTGTTTCTTTTGGGAAACTTAAAGTACACACTGTGCCAGCTTGGTGCGGCTGTAAGAGCGTCGCCACGGTGACCTCCACGACCTGCGGGGAGCGAGGGAGAGGTCGGGCAGCATGGTAGCCACGGAAACCTCCAAGGCGTGCGGCCGTCCGCACACCGGGTTCTCCGTGGAGCAGTAGTACTCACACTGGCCGTAGAAACAGACGTTCCCGGCTGATGGAGACAAAGAGGACACGACTTGAGCGGGAAGTCTGAGATGTTGAAACGCAGCAGACTCGTCGTTTACACACAAACCAGGAGAGGTGAAGAAAGTCTTCGCCAGCCGGCGGTCAGTGGTGAGCTCTCTGACCTCTGAGGTGACGTTAACAAGTCGACCGACCACAGGAGGAATCCTGTTGAAGCCCAGAACTCTGAGGAAGACAGAGAAACCTCTCAGTTTGGTCATCCTCTGCTCTGGGACGCCCCGTCTTCATTATCTGTACCTGTCCAGGTGAAAGGCAGCGATCTCTGCGTTGTGTCTCTCAAAGTCTGAGAAGTAAAAGAGGTTGGTGTCGGTTTCGGCCTCTCGGGATTGTCTGAGCGGACACAGACGCATTTGGTTTAAAGGCAGGGCTTCCCCTCAGACGGGTCTGGACGGCGAGGTCTTTACCTCATGGGCTTGAGCAGAGCTTGACCGTAATTGGGGAAAGTTACCAGCAGTTTCAGCTGCGTGCCTCCCGTCTTCTGAACTGACAAGACAGAAAATACAACTTAGAAACAGTCCTGGACTGTGAGAACCATTTTGTTTTTTTATTTCACATTTTAGGAAAATGTTCCTTTTTTACGCACCTGGGGTTTGGTGAAAATGTATTTTGGGCTCAGTGAACAACCTGTTGTGAGCTCAATAAAGGTTATAAAGTTTTGTGACCCCAACTACATGTTTGCACATAAATGTAGTTTCATCTTACCGCAAAATAAATCTGACCAAAAAGATGGGGGTAAAAAGAGATCTGCATTTGTGAAATATATATATATATATATATATATATATATATATATTCAAATTTTATTTGATATAAGTTTTTTAATTTATCCTGAATGTATTCTTCATCCAAAATGTTTTTTTTTTGCATTTATAAATCACAAATATCATAAACTTAGGTGATATTTTATAAACTACAAATCATTTTAACAAATAAGAAAGAATTTGTTTTTTGCTTTTAACGTAAATCTGCAAGCAGTAATCTTTTTTTTTTGTTAAAGATCAGAAAAGTAGTTTTTGGATAAAATACAAAAAAATGTCTTTTTTCAAATCAAAAGCTCAGATAAAAAAAAAAAAAAAAAAGAAAAAAAAAAAATTTAAGGATTCCTGTGGTGATTTACCGGTACTTGTCAGACTTCAAGGAAAAGATGACCTAGCGGGAGAAAAACGCGCCTTTAGCCGAGATTAGTGCCTAATTTGCAGTGTCTAACACGTTTTCATCCATTATTCATGCAGCAGCTGCAGAAGACGCAGGCCCGCTGCTTCAGAGGAGCAAACACAAATCGAGCATCTGTGCGTTCTGATGCCGCTGTGTGAATCTTTGTGGTTGTGTGCAGATGGCTCGCTGCTCGCTGGTGTCGGGGTAGCACAAGTTTGTGGGAGGATTTGGATGCATGACCTTACAACAGAGGAGCGTGTCGGTCGGCTGCCAAAAACTGAACCTTTTATCATCCGAGAATATTTTTCTAGGAATTTTTAGCTGCTGTTTGGAGAATTGTTACCGGATTTTCTGGCCAACAAAACATCAGTTATTCTGCACATGTTCTTTTTTTTCTTTTTTTTAAAATCTATAGCAGAATTCAAGGATTCTGGATCCTCTTGGCTTTTCTCTCTGTTGTATTCTGTGTCCTTTGATTTGCAGAATCTCTGCAAGGACCTGAAAGCAAATGCATCTTTATGGACAATCTGTCTGAGCTATATCTTACAGTAAAAACATTAGAATAATCAGGAGAAAGAGGGTTGAAGCTCATTAAGAAGATCTTAAATGTTGAGACAGCGGCAAACATAAATCAATTACAGTTCTTAAAGAATTGTTGAACACTGAATAACCTGTGAAATAATTATAAAAGTAGTTTGGATGAAGAGATCGTTTTTTAAAAGAACAGTTAAAGTTCTTAAGATCTAAAACAAGGGAGTCAAACTCAGTTGGAAAACACACCGGAGGTCACAGGCCGTACAGGATCTTAAACAGTTATGACACACTAAAACAACATTTTTAAAACTTAAAAAATGTAACTTTTTAGCATTACAATAAATTAAACCAGGCAGGAATAGTTTTCCACAATAAATCAAATCAAACCTTAAATAACTTCCAATATTTGACTCTCCATAATATAAATATTTTTAAATTATACAAGTTAGAAATAAGTGCAAGAAAACATCAAATCGTTAATAACAATACAGTAAAATTATCTGGAGGGCCAGATAACATTACCCAGAGGGCCGGATCCGGCCCCCGGGCCTTGACTTTGACACTAAAAAAGTCATTCTTTGTGAGTCCAGTTTTCTGTTTTTACCACCACCTGTATTTCACTTCTTATTTCTTCACATTCTTCCAATTCCAAAATTCACTGAAAATTTCCCAGAAGTCTCTGTGATAAACTAGTGTTTGTCAACGCTAACTTGATTGACAAATATAGACCACAATGCTTCACCAATGAATAATTTATCATTCAAAAAATGCCTTTAAATGGTTTTTGAATAATCTAAGCTTTCATCATCAGTACATTAATTCATGAATGTTAAATATTAATATTTACAAGGTTTTAGAAAATCTGGGTTGTCATTTGGCCTTAAAAAATAAAATTTGGCATAGTGAACATGGTCTCCAAATTAAGTTAAAATCCAACGTGCCGAATATTCCTGCACTATGTTGTTCTTTAGCGTGTTTCAGGGAGTGGTGAGGGCATTAAAGCCAGCAACGATTCTGAAAATTGTCCATAACTCTCCATTTGGAGGGCTAAATGTAGAACTGTGATGATTGGATCAGACTGAAGATGGGTATCAAAAAGCCCACATACTGGGTTATTATGGACCACTTGCCGTCTTCGGCTCTAACCAAGTTTCCCAACCCTGAATCTGATGACGCTCCACGACAAATAAATCAATCCACGTATGGAGGGAGGAACAGCAGTCCAGTTTTCAGACCTGTATTCTTTTGAAAACCTCAGAAATCCAATCAATCAAAGCTGAGCTGGGAGAGTGTTCGCAGAGAAACAAGGTCAAGTGTGAAAGCATGACGGATGGGTTGTCAAGATACATGAAAACTGGGATTAAAAATTCACCAAATATTGATTCTTTTTTTCCTCTGTGAAATCATTTGTTTTCTGGTGTTAGAATAACATCCTGTTTCCTCTTTATCATCTAAAACTCAGATTTTTGTTTCGTTTTTTGCCTCTATTAAAAAATAATTTGGTTTAATTTCAAGTTTAGATGATTTTAGTTGTTTATGGTTTCAAACTTATAAATATAATTATTATAAAACCCCCTTTTTTTAGTTCCACCTGCTTCCTTGTTCTCTCTGTCTTTTGGCTCACCAGCTCCGAGGATGGGTTGTGTTGCCAAATAGTGAGTCAGCTGGTCCAGGTTGGAGTCTTTCCTGTCGTACAGTTCCCAGCGAGAGATGCCCAAGTGGAACCGCAGCCAGGGAGGGTGAGTCTCCTTATCGCTTGTCCAAGTGATTTTATCATAGCCTTCCTCCTGACTGGCGCTTTGCCTGGAGGAAAGGATGAACAATCACAACCACAAACGTGCCGGTTTTTGTGCACTTTTGAAAAGAATGTGGCGCTTTCATGTGTCTGAATTAAACATTTTTCACTGAGGCTTTGAAGGGAACACATAAAAAAGGTTTTCCTTTGTTACTAAAAAAAACACACCTGTCGTGCACCCAAACAGGCTTCTGACAATTATTGGTGTACAATTGAAAAAAGCAAGCTGTGGGGTTCCACAAGGCTCACTGTTGGGACCATGAATTTTACATTTTTTAAAATAAATATTTAAAATCAGAACTTGATACAAATGTTTTAAATTTGTTGTCAATGAAAAACAAAATAAATTCTAGTAAAGTTGAAAAAATAAACATTTGACTTTTGTTTAATTTGGGTTTTATGAATAGATTTAAACCATATAATGCTATAATTAAATAAGGCTTTGAGGATAAATATGACACACAAATACACACACAAATATAGTGGTGATATATATATATATATATATATTATTATATATAAATGAATGCAGCCAAAAAAAAATACTGTACCAAGTACATATTATTCATTCTTTCGCAGTTAAGGCTTTGAAATAAACAGTAAACTTGCTGCAAAACTCATAAACTCATACAACAAAATTATAAAAACAGCCTTGCTCTTGTTGGCCTTTGATTGACTCTGCAGCGAAATGTTGAAAAATGCAATAAAAAAGGGCTTAAACTTAAAAAACAATCATTTTTTAATTAAAACTTCAAGTTATTAGTTTAATAAAGCTTAAAAAAAGCTCAGATTTTAAAGTCCAGTTATGTCTTTGTGGTTTATTGTTGTGTAACTCCCCAGATTTTTACTGTAATTTCCTTGTTCTTAATGACTTACATGGAGAAACCAGAAAACAAAAAGGACGTTTACATGCAGCTGCATCACATTCTCACAGCCGAGAAAAGCTGCAGATGAAACCTCAAATCCCAACGAGCCGAGGAGGAAATGTGGAGGATTGAGTGCCAAAAGCAAAACGGATGAAAAGAAGGATCAAGATTAAACAGTTTCTTCCCGCTTGATCATCAAGAGGAATGTGGTTTGATGATCCGATGAGCTGTGAGGGCTGGCAAAGATGAAAAAAAACCCTGAGTTGTGTCACGCAGGCAGCTGTAGCTCTCTAACACGACTCTCACCACTTACTTCCAGTGATTTAGCTCGTTAGCCTGTGATTACCTATTAGAAGGCATGTTAGGGTGGAAACTTTCGGTTTAGCTCACGGATGTTCATTGAAGAACATTTTCAAAGTCATTTCCTCTTAAGTTTAGCTTAAATGTTCATCATTTTACTCACCATTCACTGTCGTGAGGAAGAAAGTCTTCCTCCTCTTCCTCACCTCCTTTTTCCTCTTCCTCTGATTTTACTCTTAGCAGCCAATCATCTTGCTGCATGGGTGGGCGTGGCAGGTTATAGAGCGGATGTGTGAATAGCTCCTCCAGTTTGGAGCGACCCTTGACCTTCTGCTTCAGGTTTTCGGGCCTCGTTAGTTTTTTTTCCTCGTCTTTCTCAGCTCTGAGCGATTCCTCCCCGTCGGGGTCGGACGTGTTCGATTCCCGGGGGCCACTTGGCAGTTTGTCTGAGGAAGAGGCAGCAGGCGACGAGGAGGACTGACGCGGTTGAGGATCTGTTCCTGGGATGGAGGAGGTGGAGGAGGCGGGCGGGGTGCAGGCGGTCTGGAGGACGGAGAGGCAGAAACAGGCCAGAAGGAGATGAAGAGTGAGAGACAGACACGCCAGGCCCAGATAGATGGAGCGCGTGGATTGACTCAGGTTCCATTTCACCATGCTGGAAGGAAAAAAATATGGAGTTAGAATCACCCGTAACTTTTCTTTTCTTTTGTTACGTTGTTAGGACGTCACCGATTTTACAAATCAAATCACAAAAAATATTTCATGACATCTATTTCTGACGACACTGGATTCTGATGATGAAAATTTGGATGGTTTCAATAAAAAATTACTTTTAAACACATTTTGTTTCGCAAAAATTGTTCGACTGCAATGCATTGTGGTCTATATTTGCTAGTGTAGTGATCGTCAATGCGCGCTAGTTTTTAGCAAAAACTTCTGCGAAATTTCTATTTCTACTTCTATTGAAGAATAAACAGCTGTTACTCACTGTCATGCTGTTTGTCAGAATGAACTGCTAAGAGAGTTGGAGCTCTCTCTGCGACGCGAGAGCACTGGAGCTAATGCTAAGAGCACTGGAGCTAATGCTAAGAGCACTGGAGCTAATGCTAAGAGCATTGGAGCTAATGCTAAGAGCACTGGAGCTAATGCTAAGAGCATTGAAGCTAATGCTAAGAGCACTGGAGCTAATGCTAAGAGCATTGGAGCTAATGCTAAGAGCATTGGAGTTAATGCTAAGAGCACTGGAGCTAACGGCGAGGGCGTTGGAGCTCACCCCGCAAAGCCCGAAAACGGCTGAGCTCACTCCATCATGCTGACATTGAGAGCAGCGGAGGTTGCCCGCCTCGCCGGGCGCCGCAGATCTAGCTTTCTCGCTAAGCCGGCCCCCGGGAAGCTAGCAGAGAGCCGCTGTGGGATTGGGAGGCAGCTTGCTTGGGCCTCCGAAACCTAATGTTTGTTTTTTTTATTTTTTATTTTCATAGAGCCAACAAAAAAAAGATCCTTTAGTTACATCAAGCTAACCTCACTGCCAATAACAAATACAGACCCCACCTCTCTTTGCCCCACCCCCTTTATTGTTGCATTTTCCAAATATGGGCTGAGAGTGGAGTCTGGCTCCAAATGTCCTGTTGTATTACCTTTAAGATGAAGCCGCTCCTTACTACAACAATTTTTGGGCTCAGACAACCCAAAAATAAGCAGTACCCGTATGAATCAACCCCCTACACAAGTGCATGTGACTGAGGCTTGAATGATGAGCATTTCCTTATGTTTTTTTTGGTGACTGGCACACATAAGCAGCTGTATAACGACTATAATGACTTTACTTTCTCAGGTCGTCTAAAGATCGTCTGTTTACCACAGGAAGTTCAGGCGGTGCGTAATCTCACATTGAATTTTAAATGAAGAGCCCTTGTTTTACTGTAATATCCCATCTAAATGCTGGATATGCTGCTTAAAATGCAAAACCAGCCCCTCTCCGTCTTTGAACGGCGCTGCGCTGCATTTTAATCAGCGCATGAAGGGTTCAGTGTTCGGGGCAAGGCGCTTCTGATGAGAAACTGGAGCACAAAAGACGCTCAGAGATTGAATCTTCATTTAAAGCAGGTGTTTCTAGAAGGAAAGTTGATATTTTTCATTCAGGTTTCTGGCAGAGACATTTATATTGAGTAGTTAAGTCAAAAACTTTCAGGTAATCTTTTTTTTTTTTTTGTATAATCATCAAAAGAAAAAGGCTCAGCGAGAAAATCAATACATTATTGAATAATTTGCTGCTCCCAGATTCCCTGTGAGGAGCAGCAGATTTGAGGAATTACTTACATCTTCAAGAGCCTTTTTTCTCTCCCCTCCGTCTCTTCCACTTGTCTTCTGCTGTCAGCGGGACAAAAAGTCAGAGCAAATCTTTTGGCTCTGTTCGACCGCTGTGGTTAGCGTGTGTTATTGTGCGGTCACTGCAGAGCAAACAGTGCCGGGGTGACCTGGGTCAGGGTGACCCACAAACGGGGGCCTCGTGTGAACTTTCAGGCGACGAGAATCAATGAGAAATCACAGAGAGGCTGGCGTTATTGTTGCATCAGCGACAGACGGGCAGGTGAACGCAACAGGAAACTCATCCACCGTTTGCTTTTCAGTATATACTGTACAGCCTGAAAACAATGCCAATATTTGTTAATTTATTTAAAAAAAAGTAAGATACAGTGTTCCAGTGGATTCAAATACTGTTCTGTCCTTTTCACACCTTCATTTGGCTCTAACAGCTTTTATTTTGGAGAGGACAAAACCACCTGGAGATGTCAAATACTTCCAAGAGTTGCTAATTTAGGTGTGAGGCTCACAAGAATGAATAAAAAGCAGGAAAAAGAAGAAGCTTTCCTCCTCACTGTGAGACATTTCTCCACGAGACATTTTCAGCCCTCATTCTATCACGTTTCTTTGCTTTAACACTCAATATTTACATTTCAGTCTCCTTTATATGGAAGCCAAAAACAACCTTTTTTTTTTCTTTTTTGTGTTATAATGAGATAACGATCAACCTGACTGTTCGGGGAAATAAAGAGAGGGGGGCTGGTGCATGAAACGGAATTAAGGTTTTTGAAGAGCTTAGATTCATTAATAAATAAAAAATCAAACAAAAATCAAACAACTTTTGTGGAGTATTTTCTTCCACTGCATTTGTTGTTAACCGCAAAGCAAAAAGTCTTTAACATCTCCCGGTCTCAGTGCGGGAATGGGAGAGGGAACGCTTTATTCTGCATTATCTTGTTGTAAATAGAAAACAATTTTCTCGTTATCATGAGATAGTAGATGATGTGATAATAAGAAAACATAGACAAAGTAGGGCAGATAATTTTTGGCTTCCATACCTTTGCATTCATTTATATTGTTTTTTTTAATTCCTTCTCCTTATTTAGCTGAATAGAATAGAATAGAATAGAATTTTTATTTCTATGTTACTTTTACCCAAAAAGAATCACAAAGTACCTTACAAAAATAGCATAAAATCAAATCAAAATACAAATGGTAATAACATATAATAATACAAATAAAAGTTAAAAACATAGAAAAAGATGGACGGTGGAGCAACAGCTTGAAAGGAGAGGTCTCCTCCAGTCTTATAGTGGGTTTTTGGAATGGTTGGAAGACCTCAAGGATCAGGCCAAAGACTATGGGGTCAAAAGGTCAGGGATGTACGTCGCGGATTGATTTTGCAAGGCTATAAAAGCTAAAAGTAAAATTTCAAAATCTATTTGATATTTGAAGGCAACCAATATAAAGCAGACAATAGAGGAGTGATGTGTATCTGTTAACTAGTTCAGGTGAAAAGCCTCACTGCTGAGTTTTGGTTAAGAGGAATACGGTTTAGGGAACGTTTGTTAAAAAACTTAAAAGAGAGTCACAGTGATCTAAACGAGAAGAAACAAAAGTATGAATATTTGTTTCCAGGTCAGATTGAGACTAAATACTTTTTAATTTTGACATGTTCTTCAGATGATAAAAACTATTTTTATCCTCTGTTTGAGTGACCTTCCAGCTTGTCAAACTGTAACCCCAAGGTTTCTGAGACTCGACTGGACAGAGGAGCTCAGAAACCCAAAGGTGTTGTCTGATGGAAGGAATTGCATTTTTCTGGGGCAAAACCCAATATCTCAGTTTTCTTGGTGTTCAAGAGCAAATGATTATTACACAGCCATGTTTCAATGTTCATCAAGCAGTTCAGCAGATTTTGTAGTTTGTTATACAGAACAGCAAAGCTGGATATCATCTGCAAAGAAATGATATGAAATGTGGCAGAATTACTTTATGAGTCTTCCAAAAGGATCATACATACGAGGTATAAAAGAGGGGCAAGTATAGAACCCTGGGGAACGCCACAAGATATGTTTTCTAAAGCAGAGGTTAAGAAACTAACAGCAAAATTGAAAGTTCTTCCGCTAAGATAAGGGATGATTTGCCTATATTCATTTTGCTGCACAATTGTACAAGTGTTTCTTTCCACTAGTTTTTTAACCCTTTACCACCAGAGATATCTCTACAGTGTCTAAATAACACATTCTTTGACATACCGTTACTGGTTGAACTTTTATTCAACAGATTTTGTAGTTTGCTATAATCCTTGTCTGGTAAAGAACAGTAAAGCTGGGTATCATCTGCATAGAAATGATATAAAATGTGCCAGAATTGATTTATGAGTCTTCTAAAAGGAATCATACACAATATACGATGAAAAAAAGAGGGGCAAGTACAGAACCTTGGGGAACGCCACAAGATATTTTGCTACAGCAGAGGTTAAGGAACAGCAACTTTGAAAGTTCTTCCACTAAGATACGAAATAATTTGCCTGTGTTAATTTTGCCGCTAAATCATGCTAGTGTTTCCACTGGCTTTTTAATCCTTTAACGCCAGAGATGTTGGTAACAAACACTCTTTGATGACCTGGAACTTCTCGAACTGTTATGGCAGCGCAAAGTCTCTTTTTTTGTTAACAAGAACCAACTCTGTTGTTCTTCCTACTTTGGGAGCTTCTTGATATTAATCCTTTTGAGTAACAAAGCACCCGCACATAGAAATGACACTGGGTAAATTCATCGTGGGGGACAAAAGCATGCAAAACCGCGGTAAAAAATCAGGTGAATTGCAATAGTGAGAAAACCACCCCTATCAGTCCTGTACCCCTGTCAGTCCTGTACTGCCTCCTGTTGTCTTCTTCTTCTTTAAGGCCAAGATTTCCATCACTGGTTCAGAATTTATTCTTAAAAAAAACATGTTGAGACAAAAATAACTTCAGGGCTGGAAGCAGAGCAAAAATTGCTGAGTCATGCTGTACTAAAAACTTGGTCAACTCTGACTTTGAGCTTTAGACCATATTTAATGTAAAAATTGGACGTTACTAGATAACTTAATGAAACTAAAAGCTGTTATTGACCCTCAGAAATGTTGACACACTATATGTTTGAGCATTTTGAGGAGGTTTAAATAGTTAATATTTCCAATATTTGTCTTCTAAAGGCTTTACTGAATGATATTACCACATTTATTATGTATTTATTTTAGAAAGAAAAATCCGCTAAATAATTTACATATTTATTGCTAATTAAATCATATTAGAATTAATTTTGAGAGTAAAAATCTCTTTAGAAACGTGACTATAAAAATAAAAAGCAGATTTATTTGTGTTGAATCAAAGGTATAATTCTGAGTCATGTTTGGGTTTCGGGTTAAACATCATCCCACAAATGAATTCCTGATTATTATTCGTTTTCAAAGCTGTTTGTTTCACACAAATATTTCATCCCTTTCTGCTAATCATGTGTTACGGCCCTGGGCCGTTTGGGTCTGTTTCTGCTGCCTTTCCCTTTGCTCCTCCTCTCACACAGGTGCAGCTGTTTCCTAATCAGAGAGGATGGAGATAAAAGGATCCACCTTGGAAGTGCTGGAGTGAGACCCTCCTACGTTGGCTGACCAGATCCGTTGGTTGCAGCTCTGGTTCTGCTGGTCCTCCCTGTTCTGTTGGGTTTTATGCACATTAAAACAACTTAGTGCTACAAATCGGTCTCGTCTCCCCTTTATTTGTTGCGGTTTAGAGCCAGCCGTAACATCATGTTACAGGTTGTCAGCAACTCCAGTTTATAAATCTCATTTTCCTTCTACTAATGTCTTTTCTGTTGGTTTGCTTTGCGTTGCACAAATAAATCTCACCCAAATGCAAGTGTTGAGTAAAATAAAGCATCTTGTAAAGCTTTGTAGCTCCTCTTCCCTTACAGCAGCTGCAGATTTATGTAGGTTGCTTGGAAACAACCCAGGATTTGACTCCTAATTGGAGCGTGCGCCATCCTTTCAGCAAGACCCAGATCCAGACTGTCTCCAAACTCAGAGTAACTATTAGACAAGTCAAGAGTGTGACACATGGTCAAAGAATGAGAACCAAATTGGCAAACAGAGCATAGAGTGGTCATATTGGACATATGTGTTTACAAGACAGCAATAAACCACATTTAATTATAGTTTATTGGTTTTTAAGAGAAAACTCATATCATCTAGAAACATGGAAGGTACATACGTGTTTTGAGATGCCACCATGATGAATGTTCAACCAAAGAAAACCCAAAACTTTGTCTTTAAATGTTGTTTTAAAAACTTTCTTAAGTAGAAAACTTTATTGAAGGGAAGATTTGTTGTAATTTTGTTGGCTAAGCCAACTGGAAAGGTTTTTCTCAGTTAAACCCCTGTCACACCAGGGAAGCGTTCTCGCTGCGATCGCGCGGCATCCATCAAAAAATGCAGAACGCTGAGGTGAACGCAGTAAGGTCGCCATGAGCGCCGTAGCATCGCTGTGACATCTCCAGTGGACGCCGTGGTGTCTCCATGGATGCCATGCCACGGCGCGCACTTTGTGCATGCACAAAGTACGCGCCGTGGCTCGGCGTGTTCATGGCGTTCTGATGTGCGCGCCGTGGCAGCACCGTAGCAGCGCACTGAGAACGCCGAGAGCGCCACAGCAGCGCCGTAGCGCGCACTCAGACGCACATAATCGCCACAAGGACGCAGCTGTAGACAGGGCGCTTGCACGGAGATTCATATAGAGATAGCCATATCGTCCTCCTCAGCAGGAGTCAGGTCCGTCATCGTCTTTTGTGCCTGGATGGAAGGGCTGCTTGACCTTGATGGGGATGGAGAGTCTGGCGGAAGCAGCTCCACTTCCACATGTTGAGGAGACGGTGGTGCAGTGTGGGTTGGGGGCCGCTTTTCGTAGCTCTCTCGACTTTTTTTCCTGTCATGATGCTTTGGGGAACAGCAGGACAGTGCGGGTTTGACTGACAATATACACGCTGGTCGAATGACGTCATAGGGACGATCTGGCAACTGCGCCGTGCACGCGCCATGGGCACGCAGTGACAACTCTTGGTGCGCCGTGTGAACTCCGTCAGCACGCCGTGACAACGCAGTGAAACGCCAAGTAAAACTCTGTGGGAACGCAGTAGCACGCCACGGATGCGCCGTAGGAACGCCATAATTGCCGTGAAAGCGCAGAGACATCTCCATCTTGCGAAAATTGAAACAATTTTCGCTTCATTTTCCTACGTTTCTACGGCGCTCTGAGAAATTTCATAACGCCGTGTGAACTCCGTAAAATCGCAGCCTAGTGTGACAGGGGCTTTACTTGCTTATTAATGTGAGGTTACACCCACTAACCTCTGTGTGTTTATTGATGAAGAAGAAAGTGATCAACAAATTCAATCGGAATTGAGTCCTTTCAATAAAAAGTTGCATCAGACCGGCACAGAGTACTCTGGATCTGTCAAATGGATTCCACAGATATAGCCCCGAGGCGGGCTCTGTGTGGCTTCAGGCCAATGTCTGGCAGGACAGAGGAACCCCCCCATGGTCCTTAACACCTCAGTGGTTGGTGTCTTTGTCCCTGCTCCTGGCGACAAGATGGTTTATAACTTTGATTTTAGTGGAAAAGTACTGATCAGGTCCTTGAAGCTTCTTCTACTGGTTTCAACTAGTCTGGAGCTCCATGAGGGTCAATGTAACAATGTGTGTGCATCAATGTGCTAATAACTGTAAAATAGCATAAAAGTATTTTTTTTATTTTAGTATTAATTTTAGTATTAATTTAAAAATAAACCTAAACAAAACCCTGACCCACAAATCCAGGATTGAACCAAATCCTGAGTAAAGTGAACCATTGAATCCCTCATATTCACAGGTATTGTGTCATTTTTGTTATAGCAATGGAATTTAATGGAGTCCTGTTTTCTGGTCAGACCTCAGAAGGATGGAGTTTTCTTTTAACTTTGTGAGACACGTTTAGTCTAAAATAACTTAAAAACGTTCCTCCTGTTTCTATTCTTATTCTTTTAGTGTGAACAAATCAGAAGTGACTTGAGTAAAGAATGAATCATAGTTTTTTACTTTGATTTACTCAACATTTGTCTGTTGTAGTGGTTAGCGCTCTTGTCTCATAGCGAAGAGTCCCTGGTTCAAATCCCGGCTGGGTTCTTTCTGTGTGGAGTTAGCGTGTTCTCCTCATGCTTTTATTTTTTTTTTTCTTCTCCAGCTTCCTTCCACATTCCAAAAACATTTCATCGGTTGATCTGTTACTCTAAATTTTACCTGATTGTTCCTAGGTGTGAATGTGAGAGCGTGTAATTATGTGGTCGTGTGTACCCTGCCCTTGCCCAAGTGTAGTTAGGATAGGCTCCAGCAACCCTGTGTCACACAAAAGGGATTAAGACAGTTTAGAAAAGAGATGAATGGGTCTATTTTTTGGATTTTAAAGTTTTTATTGGGTTTTTTTTAGCTCTTCAACACCTGTGAAATGCTTAGTTTTCTAAACATTTACTAGAAAAGGGCATAAATGCACAAAAAAACGGTTAATTAATTGATTTGTAAAATAAAATCAGGTTGATGTCTTTGTATGTAAAGGAGTGCTATTATGGTTTTAAGCCCAGTGTTGAGTACAAACACATAAAAGCTGTAAAATGCCACAAAAACATGTATTAAAAACAGTTTTTATTGTACTGGCTCTTTAAGATTCAGTTTTACAGGTAGGATGAAGATCCAAAGCCGGACCAGAACTGCAACTGAATGATTTAAAATAAACTGTCATTGATGTGTTTCAGCTGCAGAGAGAATCACGTGTTTGATGTGATGGAGGGGATCACCTCTTTCTCCCACATGTCACGGTGCATGTCTTTCTTTCACCTGCTCCCACTCACCTCCCGTCCTCCTCCTCCTCCTCTTCCTCTCCTGACATGGAAGCTCAGTGGCCCCGCATCTTTGAAAGCATTGACTCCTGTGGCTCCGGCTGCTGCTGCTGCTCTCTCCGTGTGGATGGGCATGAATATTTTAACTCCGGAGTTGAGGAGCGAGTGAGGAGGACGCGTGGGCTGAAAGAGTGGGAGACAAAAGGAGTGGGGAGGGGTAGAAAAATGTACAGGAGGAGGGAAACAGGTGAGTGCAGTCAAAGAGAAGGAAAGGAGAAAAAATAGAAGCAAGACAGAAAAATGATGAAATGTTGAACACAAGTTGAGACAACAATTTGTTTGATTTGCACACGTACGTAGAAAAAGAATGAGTTTACACATTAAAAACGACACAACGCCCCTCGGCTTGTTGCCTTTTTTCACATTTGAAATTGTCATCAGTGTTCTGTCTCTCTTCCCGTCTGTTTTTTTCTCATTTTCGTCCATTTCAAGGTGACAGCTTGTGAGATAATCTAATCTCGCATCTCCCCTCCAGGGAAAAGCTGTCATCAGCCGGGGCTCAGCGCCTCGTCTGCCTGTAGAAATTCTCCAAACTGCTCTTAAATCAGACGCTCCAAAAGCCATGTGAACATTTCCATTCCACCATGTGAAAACAAAATGTTCCCTCGGTCCTCATTTAAATTGGAGCCGGCTCCACTTGCCAAATGGCAGGGAACGTTCGCGGGACCACTGGCGTATTTTCATTGTGTTTTTGACGAGGGAATTTTTAATTTGGTGGCAAGAACACCTTGCGACAAGCAGGCACAGTTTTCTTCTGATGGAGCAAAACTGCTTATGTAACTCACTGCAAAAGCCTGTTGTCCATGAAAACAAACGGATCCAGGTTCAGATTTGTTTTATTTTTAGCTGTTAGCCCAGATTTATTAAACTGAGGTGCAGATAAGGCAAAAACCATCAAAAACTGAACAGCTTTTAGAATCCACTGCATGACAAATTATCCAAAGTTGTAGTCAAAAATAAATCATAACAGTAACGTCTAATGATGCAAACTGTATTTTTACTTGTTAATGGAAGTTAGTGAAAAATGTATCAAATCAAATGTGTTTATAAAAAGCACTTTTTCATGTTTTTTCATGAAGCTCAAAGCTTCGTTCACACCTTCATCTTTCAATGAAAAGTTCATGTTTCATCTTTCACGAAAGTTTCTAGATATGTGTAGTGCGTACAAAATGTGCTTTCGTCTTTCATAAATCAGAAATAAGCTGTTAAAGACGAAAGCCGGAAGGAGGATCTGCAAAATTTTGCAGAGCTTCGACATTTTGCAAAAAGTTCAAGCTTACTATTCCAACTGTAGGCGGTGGACATGGGCTAGAATCTGTTAGCAATAGTCAGGTGCAAACACCAGTGAGATACTATCAGGGCCTGCAAAGCCTTCAGTGAAGTCCTAAAATTATTGAAAAGAAGTATCTAAATCACAGAGAAGTTTTTTTTTTGTTCAAAATATTTTCCATCGTATCAACTTTTCTTGTAGCTTAATGCTACTGTCAAAGTCTGCCTTTAGCTAATCCAGGCAGTGCTTCTGTCTTCTCTGATTAAATTAAATTAAATAAAAAAATTAAATTCTGATTAAACCATAACCATTTATGGAATAAAAGCATTTACATTGATTTAACTGATCAGAATTTGCTTCATGAGGACAGAAGATTAAATAATCGCCTCTGATTGGATGATAGCTCAAAAGCTAACTTCCTCTGTCCTTCAGGGCGTAGGCAGCAGCTGCTCTTGATTTTTGTTTGAACTACTCACTGTTTTGCAGTTAACTATCGAAGAAGGCGGAGAAATTGATTTAGTTGCAGATTTATTGCATAAGCCAAAAATTGGACATTGTCAAAAAAGGCAGACCAGGTGACGCTAGCGAAGCCCGAGCAGGATTTTCAAGACCACAAAAACTAGTATTTATCGCCCTCTCTGACCCCCGGAAATTTTGGAAAGATTAGAAAATCTTCCCCCACGCATCCCACTCCAGCTTAACACAGAACTGCGGAGCACTATTAGATCTGTCTGCTAAAAACAGAGCTGACTGTCAGAATGCAGGCTTTTGCAGGGAAATCTAAGTTGGATATCTGTAAATAAAAAGGCTTTAAATGAAATAAAATGTCTATTCGCATGTAATTTTTGAAAATCATGCGGCCAGAGCTGAACTCAGACACCATTCGGTAATTGCGCGTACAAGATGCCCTGATTTCACACACCCGGTGTGAACGTAGCATTACAATTATAGAAAATTCTTTCACCTCATTGCGAGAAGCTCCTGGTTTAACTTTTCTGTTTTAAGTTTGCATGTTCTTCTCGTGCACTGGACACTGAAATACTCTGGTTTCAGTCCAAAAATATGGAGAGAAAATAGACTCATTGGATTTGTGTGCATAATTCTTGATTTGTAACTTTTGTTGGCTTGTTTGTGTGTAACTTTGGATTTGTGTGTGCATACTTATCGATTTGTAACTCACACAGTTTGTGCGTAACTGTGTTCACTTGCAATTATCTTTTCACATGTACATAATTACAAAATACAAAACTAAATTACTAAATATAAATTACTTTAAATATAACTTTAAATAACTTTACATTAAATTTTCCACCTAAGTGCTTCACAGTCACAGATCCATTCATCCATTCACACACACAAATTAAAACACCGGTGGCGGCTCCGCTGCCGAACACTAACGCCAACCTTCCACCAGAGGCAAGGCGGGGTTCAATGTAATGCCCAAGGACACTTCGACACATGGGCGGGAATCAAACCTGCAATCATTCAATCAGGACTCGAACACCCTACCGCTACACCACAGCCGCCCCTTAAAAACAACTACACATACAAATCTTTTAAAACGTACAAATCAAATTTGTGACTCTTTTCCCAAATTCATGTGAAATGATGCGTTTAAATGCTACTAGAATGCAGGGTCATCAGAGTTTTCATCAGTGTTGGATTGTGAATAAAATCTGGTAAAAACTTGACATTTTCCCACTCTCTAATGGTGTCTAATATAAAAAAGTCTAAAACACTTTTTCAAAAACTCAACCCTCTCCCTCGTGTCTGTGCTTTCCCTGTCAACGCCTTCGCTATGGAGCTCTTCATGGATCACTGGCCCCCAGCCACGGCAATATCAGGCAGCCTGGAGTCCTCAACACCTGCAGAGCATAGTGGGTCGATCAGCCCTACGTCCCACTCCGTTCTCTGGGTGTGGAGGACGACCTGGTGCTGCCTGCCAGCGCTCCAGAAAGTGCTGCCATATTTAAACTACTAACACATTTTTTTAAGTCTTCTAGAAGTCATCACTCCCTTGTGGCAGCACGGATCACAAATCTGTGACTCAGTAAGAGTCTATTTTGTCTCCATGAAAAACACGATTCAACGGCTGATTTAACACTCCGAACTGTTCTTAGGTGTGATTTTTGTGCGGCCCTGCAACAGATTGTTGACCTGTCCAAGGTGTACCTCGCATTCACCCGACAGTAGCTGGGATAAGTTAAAGCAACTCCATGACCCCGAAAGGATCCAGCGGGTTCTGAAAACGGATAGAAATGAAGAAATTACAGAATATATGCAGTTAATGTTGGGGAAAAGGAGGAGGTGGAGGAAAATAACTCAACTCCTCTCCCTGTGCCTTCTTCCTGAACCACTGGGGACGCCTTGAAACTATTTTGATCACAGCAGGGCTCATTTCCTTGGATTTCTCTGCTCCGTCTGTCAGGTGAAGCATTATGGGAAGTCTGGTGCAGGCAAAGCAAGATGGTTTGTGTGTATGTGGAATCCTGTCATGGTGTGAATGCAGATTGACCATTAGGGTGGAAAAATCAGTTAACAAAATTAAAAAGTATGTCAATGTAAAACATTTAAAGGAGGAGAAGAAACAGCCAAAATAAAAAAATAAAATACTTTAGTAATAAATGTGACCAACCAGCCAAAAGGACGAACGCAACAATCATGTCAGAGAGCGTTAACAAACCTAAACGACGTTTAAAGTGAACAGGGAGACTAAAATGTCTCCATGAATTTAGATCTTTCGGACATCAAAAACATTTATGCAACAGTCAAACACAGAGGTGGTCGTGTGATGGTCTGGACGACTTGCAGCAGTGTCTTGGATTTTTGTATTTTAAGGGAAATCTTGAAGTAAACTGACTAATAAATTGTTGTTTTAGTCACAAATGCACATCAGGCTGTCTGCGGGCAAAAAAAAGAGCAAACCTGTACAGGGGGTGCACGTAGGAAATATCAAGATTGTTGATCGCTCGGTGAATAAAACAATAACTTTGTATTATTCTTTGTTTTTACTGTTCATAACTGCCTCTTTTTTAAAAATCCCTTTAAGTCCTCTCTTCACGTCATGTCCTGCATGTGATGTTTCCACTAAAACCATCATCGGCTCTTGACAGCCTTTTATATGCTGATGAAACTTCACTTCTTCCCCATATTTGCCTCATTCTTGTAATTCAAAACAATAACTAAAACATTTTTGTACAGAACCTGAGCTGCAATTATGCAAGGTGGAAATAAACAATTTCACTGAGTTTAATTGATCACTGCTATTAAATTTAGAGATTAAAGGGAAACCAAAAATCAGAGAAAGGGTCCAATCTGTTCCAGCAGATACATAATTTAGTGACAGGAAACCAAATAAAGCAATTTCATATTATTAAATTCATTATTCTAAATAATTTGTTTTTAAAAATGTGGTTTATGCTAATTATTTGATCCTTCCTGTGGTTTAAATTCAAATACATGTTAATTTTTTTTGCCCAAGGAAGAGCTTTAATGATCACTTTCTCTTTATTTTATGAATATTTTAAATAATGTGGACTAATTGTTGACATAATGTTGGTTATTTGGTGTGAAAAAAAATTATAAATGTTGCAATTTTGGCAAGTTAGGTTTTTTTTGCTTTTTTTTTTTTTTTTAATTGTAATACAGTAACAAAGCAAAAAAATTCCACAAAGTGACTCCAGAAGCTGTAATGCTTTTATTTTACAAATCCTAAATGAACATCATTGACTGGCAATTTTAACATTTATTTTTATTCTTTTTTATTATTATTATTCATGTTATTTGTTTACGGAATTAGAAATGTTTAGATGTGTTTTTGGCTACAACAACTCAGAAAGGCTTGTCTCCAAATGATTCATTTAGTCATGAATCTATCCTCATCCTCCAGTACTTTTAGTGGCACTCCTCCTTCGTTGAAGCAAGATTCATCCGTTCATTCATCTTCTAAACCCATAAATGTCTGTAATGGGGTGACAGGGTTGCTGGAGCCTATCCAGCTAATGTCAGGCAAAGAAGGGAATACACCCGGGAAAGCTCAGAGAGTATTTCTAACAAAGAAAGCTGCTACTCGCTAAAGAACACACAATATTTCAATTTATGTAATACACATTGAGAAATACACATTTGTGAACATTTTAACTAAATAAAAAGAAACTATTCCATAGATGCACAGTGTGTATAGTTATTATGGTCAAGGCCTAAACATAATAAAGATCAAACAATCTGCTTGAAGCTTTGAAGCTTCTGCTGAAAACAGGACATTCCTATGTCTACGTCTGGAGGACGCCACACAGACATCATTAGTGAGTAATGGTTGTAGTCGTGTGGTGTGAAGAGAAAACAAAGGAGGCTGTCTCACTGAAAGCCTTGATCTGAAACTTAAACGTCAGGCGGGAATGAAAGCAAAGTTCTGATGGATTTTAAAACTCAGAACCTTTTCAAAGCTTTGGTGCTTCTGCTGGAATTCTTCGACTTTCTTTCAATCTGCTGGTTTGTATTTCAAAAAAGCACAAATTCCAAGCCCAGAAAAATATCAAAGACTTTGTGAGTTAATGTTAGTTATGCATAGTTTGATAGGAGCAGCCTTCCTCTCTGTTAGGCAGGTGGAAGCATGTGTGGGTAAGAATAGGAAAAAGTTTACTGAAACAAGATGTATCGGAGTAGACAGATGGGTGACGGGAAGTGGGTGAGGGGTTACTCTGTATCAACAATCCCACCCACAACTCAGAGGGGGAAGGTTGTTTGGGGTAAAAATGGCATAATCATTATTAAGAGACCACTGGGATCAGTTTTAAAACACATCAATAGATGACTTCAAAAAATCTGAAGGTTGACAGTTCAAAGAAGGACAAAAAGAAAAAGAAATAAACTGTCCTGAAAAGCAAAAAGAAGTTACTGTGCTGGTTAAAAAAAAAGAAATGTAAAACAAAGGAATTGGAAAACAAAAAAAGGGCAGGTAGACCCCTGACCCGGCCACGTTGACCGTCGGTATCAGTAGCTCCTGCCTAATCTAACTAACAAAAATAAACAAAGCCAGCCAATAAAGACTGCCAAGGTCCAACCCCAAACTAAAATAACAAAACCCAGCAGCGTTAGACTGCTGAGGACATGAAGAGGAAACAGAGAACCAACTCAGCCTCCTGCCTCCTGGTTGACGGCCTCCTCTGGCTTAAATACCTATCAGGTGCTGATGAAGATCCTCAGCTCCACCTGCCAGGTGAACAGAATATGTCTGGACGCAGAACGCCAGCAGCAGCCATAACACCAGACACGATGAGATGGAAAACCTTCAACATCCTCTTTAGAACTCAGTAAGTCAACAACTGAAGGTCTTCAGTCACACCCATAGAATTTTCCTCAAACCATCACACCACCATCACCATGTTTGACAGCTCAGATCTTCCCAGACCACGGCTAAAACCAACTCCAACTATGATAGATGTTAGAGTATGAGTTACCACAGCTTCTGTTCAGAAGCATCACTGAATTGAGCTCTAATGGTCCAGTTCATATTCTGAACCGCTTCAGGGAGAATCTGTTTAGCTTTCAATAAACTCGTTTCAAAAAGTAATGTACAAGTGGATCCAGTTCTAACTTCAAGAAATGCTGTTGGCTGTTCATGATTGGATGTTTAATTCTTTTGGATAATTTCTTTATTCCTGATGCTGAGCATTTTTGTAAAACAGACCAAACCATGATCCGTCCACCCCCATGCTTCACAGTCAAACTTAAAAAGTTTCCTTCACTATCACCAGTGATTTTATGAAGTGTTGCCCTTAGCCTTAAAATAAAATCTAGATAAACGTCTTTGGTTCGAGAAGTTTTTTATCCTGTGAAATGCTGTGAGACACGGACAATTACAGAATGTTCGCAGCGAAGCTTTCTTGTTACGTGTCATAGGGACAGAATGGGAAAACAAATTCATCTTTACAACCAAGGCTTTAAAAAGAATGAGCAGTTTGCACATTTCACAGATTCGTGAGGCGTTCAAAGACTGTGGAGTAACAGGCTGCTGATGAATCAGAGAGCTGCACTGCTGTTGTCTTATGAAATCGTGCTCAGGATAGACGGCTTTACACAGTGTCAATTGTCCCCTTTCCAGTGATGCTCAGCCCTTTCCCTGCTTTGGAATTGACTTTTTTCCGCTCAAAATATAATCCAATGGATTATAAGATGTCAATGACTGGTGTATATTTGAAATTACGTCTTAATGCCAATAGCTGCACAGTAGCCCTTTGAATGGATGTCATCTTTTGAGGCTTGTTCCAGAAGCCTTTTTTTTTCATTTTGGAGGCCTGGAAAAACACAGGCATGCCCCCCCGAATAAATTTTTAAAACCCTTTTACAGACACTATTTATTCTCACATCTGCACCTTCTATAGTCCTATCGAGCCGAGCAGATTTTACAGCACTCCCATTTAAGAAAGAAGGAAAATGTGTCTAGTTCTGTAGAGTTAGAATGAAAACCACATCAAATCTCATCAAACGGGGATAAGGGGAAAACAAATGTATTTTACTTTACCCAACTAAAAATATGTGCAAATATAGGAAGATGGACACTTTTGGTATAAGCAGCCAATTACGATTGATTTAATCGCCCAATCCAGTTCATGCATCAGTTTTTTCTTCGTTTTTCAAGTTAACACCAACAATAAAAAAAAAATAATAACCCTTTAGTTAGTTATAATTTTCTAAACTACTACACACAATACCTGTAATTCTCTGCAACACCTAAAAGAGTGAGTAACGCGGCTAAAACAAAAGTTATTGTGACTATGCTAACTCCCAAACTTATCAGTAAAACAAAACAGTCTGGACTGCGACATGTTAGCTATAGTAGCCATATTAGTGTATTTACAATACTAGTAACTCCCAACCATATATCTCGTAAAAAAAAGACTGATAACGCTAAAAGAAATATTACAGTGACTATGCCAACACCAGACCTTTGTAGTAAAACATAAAAATAACTGTCTGACATTGCTATATTTTAGCTGCATTAGCATATTCACAAGAGTTGTAACTCTCAGCCTTGTTTGCAACAAATTAAAAAAATAACTGATACCCCTAAAACATTGTTACTGTGACTATGCTAAACTTGTAAGTAAGATGTAAAAGAACACAGTCCTACACCGCTATATTTTTGTCACGTTTACATATTTAAGATTGTTCTAACTCTCAACCCTGCTTGAATCTTGTTAAAAAAAAAAAAAAAAAACAGACTGATGTAACTAAAAGAAACATCTATTGACCATGTTAACTTCTAACCTTGTCACTAACACATAAAAATACCTGCTCCAACACCTCTACATGTTAGCCACGTTAGCATATTTATAACAGAAGTAATTCTCAACCTTGCTTTAATCTCATAAAAAAAAATAACAGACTGATCCCGCTAAATAAAACTTTAACAGTAACTGTGCTAACTCCCAACCTTTCTAGTAACATGTAAAGAAACAGTCTGACACTGCTACATTTTAGCTATGTTAGCATATTCACAAAACGTGTTACAACTGTGTTTGCAACAAGTAAAAACCCAGACTGACAGAAATAAAACATGTTACTGTCGTAACGTTGTTAGCAGCACCAAAAAAAATGTTAGCCACGTTAGCATAAACCCCCAACCAAGCATGGCTCAGCACCATGTCCCTCTTAAAATTGCTATGATATCAGTGTTTGATAACATAACTGTCCGCAGTTTGTTTAGATGCCTGTTTTTTCGTTTAGCTTCATCAGGGATTTTATCGCTTTTGTTTATTCTTACAGCATCGATTCCTGACAGAGCAAGAACGGGAGGATTTAGAAAAAAATCCATCACTGATGAAGTCTTTGCTTTTGTGTAGAAGAAAACACAGACAAACTCTTCTCCATTGATCTGTAAAGAAATAGTCTAGACTGCATCTAAGTCTGTTAGTCTGTGTGTTTGTTTGCCGACTTTATAAATTCTGAGCAGATGGAGCCAAAGTCCCTCAGAGGGACGGAGCGTGCTCACTTACATTTGGAGGACAAAACTGAAAAACACACAGAGGAATGCGTTCAGACACAAACCACGAAGGTTTCTGGAATCTGCTGGTGGAGGTGGTGGGTGGGGGAGGCGAAGGAAGGCAGGCTTGAGTACAGCTCAGAGAGCGAGTGCCCACTCGGGTTTGTGTGTTTTTGGCCTGTCATCCCGTCCTCTTTCTTTCACGGTCGCCCACTCAGTTTGTTCTCCCACCCCCATCATCTGACACCCATTCATCCCGGCATGAAACTTTTATCAGCTGCTTATTTTTACATTTCCCTCAGAGTGCATCTGCCTGCAAAAGCAGAGAAAAACGTAACAGAAGTGGGATGGATTCACAAAACCTACAAAAGTGCGAACATGGAGGACAAATATCCTCTTTATGTGCTTAAAACACACACACAAAGCAGTCCTTGAGCTATGATCTCAATCATGGTTTTTATGACCCATCCGTGATGTCGGATCTCTGTCTGCTCATTACATCCACGTTTGGCAGGAAATGCCAGCTGAAAAAACAAAAGATTGATCGGTCAAAGGGCTGCAAATGTCAAGTGAGGAATAAATGAGATCCTGAAAGGTGCTCAGAATTCAAATGATGGAAAGTTATGTCCGAGGATGCAACTCAGGACATCCATCCATCTGTCCATCCATCCATTCATCCATCCATCTGCAAAGCCCAATTTATCTATATCAGGGTCAAAGGGTTGCTGGAGCCTATCCTCACTACATTTGGGCAAGGTCATACACTCATTCATACACACCCACGTTCATGTCAAGGACAATGTAAAGAGACCAATCAACCTCTGAATCTTATTTTATTGATTGTGGTAAAAAAAAAAAAAAAAAACGGAGAGCTCTGAGAAAACAAACACATGTGCAAGGAGAACATACAAACTCCTACACAGAAAGAACCCAGCCAGGATTCAAGCCATAGTTTTCTTGCTGTGAGGCAAGAGTGCTAACCACTACACCACACTCTGCAGGCCTTGGCCAGTCCCATCATCAAAATCTGAAATCCTTTACACAGGTGCCCAAGGGGATCGACCATTTAGCATTTCAATAGGAAGAGATCCTGAAAGTGAAGCATTTTAAGGGTGAAGCATGAACAGTCAGAAGTCTTTGGCGGTTGGGTTCTGGACTGGAGACATCTTGCATGCTAAGAATGACCTTTGACCAAGTGAAGTGTCCCCAGTGTGCAGATGCTAATGGTGGTTAGGACACCGAACTGAAGAACCAGGAGGAGAACAGGTGAGCGACGCAATGTCTGGAATGCAGACAAACAAACGTCACTGAATTTAAAGGCAGGGATTTGAAGTAAGCACTTCAGCTATTGGCTCAGAGTGGAGACCAATTGATGATGTAAGGAGTGATGACCCAGCATGTCTGAAGTGAGATAGAACTTCCTTATCAAAATTGCACCAAAACTTCTCAACATTGGCCTAAGATGAAGACTGACCCAAGATCTAATCAACTCAAACATGGACACGCCGCTACCCTCAGTTTTGAAAACATTTGAAAAGTTTACTTTGATCATCTTCTATTTTTTGTCAGGGATTGTGGTGGAGGACCCAAATGCAGGAGACCAGACTTGGTGGTAGAAACATAAACGTTTACTAAAATAACTAAAACACAACAAAAACAGGAGAACAAACCAGTGCGGTGACAGAACATAAATGAGCAGATGACCTGACAATGAGAACTGAAAACCAGACACTTAAATACACTGAGGTTGATTAACTAAATGAAAACAGCTGTGGATGATTAACCTGAACATGGTGAAACTGACAGAGAAAACAGAAGATGACAAAACCAAAGCACTGAATCATGACAATTTTACTTAATATTACGTGTACTTATTGAACTATTTTGGACTCAAAGATTCAAGCTAATAAATTTTTTGTTCATGTGAAACTCATGAAACACAGTGAATCCAGGCGGGAAAAAATACCCACAATGCAAATCTGGAAAAAAGTACTCATGAAAAAAAAAAAGTAAAAAAAAAACACAAAAAACATTTTACATTCCACAAAAATATGTTTTTTCTTACATTTTGTATTTGATCTATTAAAGGAAAATCATTGCTTTGCTGGTAATAGAATCAAAAAAAAAAAAAGTTTCCAGTAACTGTTTCAGTGAAAGTAGCTGAAACCTGATTTGAGATCCATTCTTCTCCAATTAGATTGTTTATTTTCATTTAGACTGTGGTGAAATACACCAGAATTTAATTATATATATATATTTTTTTATTTTTTTAACTGTGAACCAGAGTTCTTTTAATATTTTATTGGTGCTGACAAAAAAGGGTGAAAAAGGTAACTTCTACTAACCGTCTCTTACCCAAACCTTTGTAAGTATTAACTGTTTGATCATAAAATCAATAGCTCTTGTGGCTTAAATATATAGTTAGTTGCTTTTTCTCCAACATGACATACTATATTTTAAAAAGCCTGCAAAACTCATGTATTCAGAATTGATATAATACTTTGTGGTTTCATAATCTATGAGTTCCTGCATGGACTAGCACAGTGAACTCCAGCTGGTATCTATGTAAAGAGGTTTTATCGCTGCTTCATATGTCATGTATAAATAGTTCTCTGACAGAAGGGAACTCTGTCAGACTCATCCTTCTAGATGCTTATTTGGGGCTTTCAGGTAAAAAAGTTTTTATTGAATATGTGAGTAAAGTACTGTATGTGGTTCAGGTTATTTTAACCAGAAGCAGAGGCAGATTTAGCAAATTGGGGTCCCAAGGTGAGCAATAACATGGGCCCCTGCAACGGTTGTATTAACCTTTTTCCTTTTTTTAATCTTTTGGTAATCTTTAACCTTTTAGACGGCATCGATGTCAAGAGTCCAAATCCTTTGATTGGGATGTAAAAAGTGATTCACCTCATTGGGGAAACCATGTACAAATAGGCCATCTGACTAAATGAGCCATCCAGCCACTGAAACTCTACATGGAATGGCATTCATCTAAAAATAAATAAATAAGAATTTAATTTTTTTTGCCCCTCCCTTTACCTTTCATCTCCTTTTCTGGCATTTTATCTCATTCTTTACTTTCTTTTTCTTCTTTTGGAGTTCCTGTTCTTTTTTACAGTTTCATCTACCTGCACTTTTCGAAGTTTGGAAACTTTTTTTTTTTTTGCTTTCTCTTCCTTTTTTCTTTTTCTTCACAGTCACTCAGATATCTATACTTCATTCTTTTTTTTAATCTGTTCAAAGAGTCTCTCTCTGTTGTCATTGGAATAGTCCATTGCTCCAGAGAGACGGGGGAAGGACAAAACACTTTCACACGGGCCCTCTAATGCCATTTCAGGGATTTAGAATTTTCTTATGACAGAGTTAGATAGAGATAGATATAAATATAATTTTAAATGGGGTCCCTTAAACTGTTGGGGACCCCAGCCAAATGCCTAACTTTGTCTAGTGGTAAGTCCACCCCTGAATATCAGACATTTTTGAAAAAACAACAAATTTAAAAATAGGTTTTTGGGTGTTCCTGTGGCTTAAATTGATGTACTTCCTGTCTGAGTTTTGGTAACAGAAGCCCACAAACAGCTTGAGGTCTAACTTCTCCAATTAAAAGTGTGCATAACACATCACTGAAAAGGGGCTACCCATAATGCCTCAGGAGAAAATGCCCTCTGTGTCTAAACTACAGAGGCTGTAATCCATCTTCCTCCAAAGACTCACTTCCTGTGCATCGATTCTTTTGTTTTCAAATATGGTCGCCTTCACTTTAAAATGGCGCTCCCTTCATCCAAATACGCCGCATCTTCAGAATGAAGATTGAGGACGACATAAACTGTAGTGTCTTACCCAGAGTCCTCAGAGCAGGAGCACCTCTAGCTGCTCTGAGCCTCCTGACTTACTGAGCTGATACTCTGCTTTGCTGAGAGGCAAAACACTGCAGTGACAGTCTAAAGAACAAACTACTTTAATAAACAGATTAAAAATGAAACACCGCAGAAGGGCAAGAATCCAATAAGAGTCTGAATATAAATTCAAAGAGAGACGCACACAAACAGGGCGAGCCGGAAAGAAATAAATCCATTTGAGTCAAGAAAACAGCAGTAGATGCATGAACACAAAAGGAAATACCTGCCAAAAAAGAAGACATTTTAGTTAAATAATATCTTAAAAGATCAAATCTCATTCTCCTGTTTACCATCTGAGAGAAAATGCATTATGACAGATTTCTTATTGAAAGAACAGTATTAGAAGGTTATGAAAGTGGCATCAGTCATTGAGAACAAACATTTCTTTTTCAAAATTACACAAAACATGTTGATTCAAGTTTTAGCATTTATTCTGACCTTGAAAGACTCAACTTATGATGAATAAGAAAAGAGAGAAGAAAGATGCAGAGAACTACTGGAAGACGAAGACAAGAGAAGTGAAGAGAAAAAGAAAAAAGGAAGAGGCAGTTCCGGTCCAGATGGAGGCTCTGTGGGAATCTGGATCCTGTGTGTTTGTGTGTGTTTGCTCCCTTTTTAGTCACACGCAGGGAAAAAAAAAAAGGTAAATCTGTGGATTTGAAAGACTGTCGCCTAATGGGTGGATGCTTCCGCTCAATAATAAATATATACGCTCGCAAAATCCGTAGAGAGACAACAAACGAAACAATTATTTCTGAAGAGCGCTGGCAGTAAGTCATTAAAATCTGGAAAAAGCAAATGATACGAAACTCTTTTAATGGCAAAACGATGTGAAACATTTCACGACTAATGAGCTGGTTTGTGGAAAGGTCAGGAACGTGACTGTGAACACAGAACTCAGAGGAACTGGTGAGGCAGCATGTGGAGCCAAAGGAAAATGGGAATGGAGCAACATCAAACAAAAGCTGCAAAGACCTGAGAAGAAAACACAATATTTTCTCAGGCAAAGAAAGGAAAAGCTCAGAGGGTTCATAGAAGGAACTGTCATAAAGCTGTGTGTAAAGACCAAGGACGGATGTTACAGAAACTTAAATACTGTAATGCCTTTTTTCATCCTAATACCAACAGATCCACGTCAGTGTTTTAGATTTTAGAATTTGGCCAGAAGAGTAAAGAAATACTAAAGATGAAAACAAGTTTTCCATGAAGAGAGGTGATGCTTTAGACAGACAGTTCCATCCATCCATCCATTCCTCCGTCCGTCCATCCGTCCATCCATCCGTCCATCCATCCATCCGTCCACCATCCCTCCATCCGTCCATCCTTCCGTCTGTCCGTCCATCCGTCCATCCATCCGTCCATCCATCCATCTATCCATCCATCCCCCATCCATCCATCCATCCGTCCGTCCGTCCATCCATCCGTCCATCCATCCATCCGTCCGTCCATCCATCCATCCATCCATCCATCCATCCACCCATCCATCCACCCATCCATCCGTCCGTCCGTCCATCCATCCGTCCATCCATCCACCCATCCATCCATCCATCCATCATCCATCCGTCCGTCCGTCCATCCATCCGTCCATCCATCCATCCACCCATCCATCCATCCATCCATCCATCCATCCATCCATCCATCCATCCGTCCATCCGTCCATCTATCCATCCATCCATTCATCCCTCCATCCGTCCATCCTTCCGTCAGTCCGTCCATCCGTCCATCCATCTGGCCATCCATCCATCTACCCATCCCTCCATCCATCCGTCCATCCATCTCTCCATCTGTCTGTCCATCCATCCGTCCATCCATCCATCCTTCCATCCATCCATCCATCCATCCATCCATCCATCCATCCATCCATCCATCCATCCATCCATCCATCCATCCATCCATCTATCCACCCATCCCTCCATCCGTCCATCCTTCCGTCTGTCCGTCCATCCGTCCGGCCATCCATCCATCCATCCACCCATCCCTCCATCTGTCCCCTCCATCCGTCCATCCATCCATCCATTCATCCACCCATCCCTCCAAACGATATAAAAAAAATCAATTACATCTAAATGAAAAAAGAAAAAGAAGAAGCAAAGAAGTTTATTTTGATAAACGTGTGATGCTGAACCGACTCTCTTTCTGAATAGAGAAGTATATTACTGGACAAAGCCAGTAAACTGAATTGTTTACATGTTGTGTTCTTTTTTGAACGAAAAAGTTCTTTGTTTTTGATCAAGTTTTCACTGGACCGTCTCAGTCAGTTCTCTCCAAGGCTGTTAGTCTCTGTAGTTCTGGCAATCAAGATCAGCTGCAGAACTGAGCAGGGCAGCTCGAGTTTCTGCTCAATCTTTCAAAACCTGCAGGAAATGCTTCTGTACAGCTGTGAGTCGATAAAGAGGATGTCCTCGGAGTTCCAGCAAAGCCTTCAAAAACAAGATCAGTGACCAAGAAGTCCATCTGTCTGCCTGTGTCGTTCCGAGGCCAGTCATTTGATGGATTACATTTGATTGCAATCCTCCCCATCCTTCCAAGCACCATGGATTAAACAGGGGTTAGTAATCCACATGGAATAAGGATGAATGTTTTAAACACTGAGCGTAGTCTGTGTCACAGATACAGGGTTGAACTTGGCTGCACTGAAAAAAAAGGTTTGTTTTTGTTTGACAGCTTAATGTAAAGAAGTTTAACCCTCAACACTGGAGCTGTCAAACAGGAAACAGCATGCTCTTTTGAACCAACCATGACTTTTTGACTTATATAACATAATTCCAACATATTCTTAAGTGGCTTTCTAAGTGTTACAAAGTGGTGTGGAGCAACAACTGTTGTCCTTCACAACCAAATACACACTATTTTGAATCTAAAATCATCTAAAAAGGATTTTTTGGCACTTCATTTAATGGCTTATTCACAACAGTTACAGGTACATCTGGGACGTAAGGGTTGTAACAGCCCCTTACAGCCCCTCACAGTCCCAACCTAACATCCAGTTCAATGAAAATGGTGAGTAACATCAGAGTTATCCAGTCGTACAGTTTTGATGATATTCAGATTCCAGCTTAGACGAGGAAAACAAAGACGTTCATGGATCTATTTGTCTGCAAGTGGATGTGTCGGAATGGGGCGGAGCAAGGAGTCTTGGGTCCGCCCATTTCACTTGCTGTCACAAATTTAAGCTTTTTCAAACTGCGTGTTTTTATTTGCTCCCATTTGAGTAAAGTTCTTAAATTAGCATATATATAACATCTGTTCTGAGATAAAGACTACGAGAACATGTTGTAAACACCAAAAACACTAATTTCATAGGGAGTGGGTCTTTAAGCATCAACTTTTTCTATGTAATTTATCATTATTGTGGAATTGCTTTTTCAGATAAGAAGCTTTATACTTCCCACTTTGTAAGTTAATCTTTAAAACACACCTGCACTCTTCTTCCAAGAGCTCGTCTATGGAGAGAAAATAGACTCACTCTGATTTGTGCGTGCGTAATATTCTTATTTTGAAAAGTATAAGTGTTTTAAAAACGCTTATTTAGACTTTTTATATTATTTATTTGGAATATATTTCTAAGAAAGTGGGAAAATGTCTAGTTTTACCAGATGTTATTCACAATCAAAGTTTAAAACGGCCGACAAGAAAACTTTGGTGAACAAGCATCCTGATAGTACTTGAACTCATCCCTCATGGGCGAATTTGTGAGACGTGAGAAGAGTCTCAGAGTTTGTGCGTAACTTAGGCTGTGTGTGTGTGTGTGTAAGAGGTGATCCGTGCGTATTTTAAAAATATATTTTTGAGTAATTAGTTTCAGGCTGTTGTAATTTTAATTTGTACATGTGTAAATTGCATTTTGTATTTTTAAAATTTTTGCAATTTTTTTACTTTTGCCAAAAATGTATTATATTAGTTACAAATCAAGAATTATGCATGCACAAATCAGAGTGAGTTTATTTTCTCTCCATACTCCTGCTTCTCTCCATGACCCTCCACGGGCTCGGACAACCCAAAAACTTACAGGACCCAACGATGTGCCTGTGAGTTCACCTTAAGCAGCAAAGTACTCACATGTTTTACTATGTGAATGTTGAGACAACCAACCCAACTGCTTCTTGCTGTACCTGAAAATGTAGCTGGTTTGAATTTAGTATATTATACATACAACTTCTACCATATATTGAAATCATAATTGGTTTCTCTGGAATTTCAGATAACAGTTTTTACTTTTGGAATCATTTTAAAGATCAGAACAGAAACCCAATATCATCATTTTGTCTCACTAAGACTTCAGCATTATTTTTTATTTCATTTTCTAAATATTTCAGACCTATACTGCAAACTTACACAACAAAAAGAACACAAAAAACATGGGATTCTCCTCTCTGAGCTTTTTATTTCTTTTCCACAAAGCACTTAAGGCTTCCTTCCTGCTGTGTTTGTCAACAGATCCTGTGGATCTCTCAAATGACAGATGGGTGACAGCAGCCTGAAGAGTGGCAACCGTGCTTGCTTTTCTCCTTTTTCTGTCAGGAAAAAAAGATTTACAGCAGAAGAGTGTTTGATAAGATGCTGCGAGACAGGAGCACAACATGAGCTTTGAACATTTAATGACACATAAAAGACGAAAGGGAGCAAATAATCAAACAGCCAAAAAAGACAGAGACATGACAGTAACAGGTGCGTGTTCAATCCCCATCAAGAGTGACAACCTGACTCCAAGAGCAGATAAAGTGAGTTTATTGTGAATGAAATGCAATTTGGAGGTGGTATTACACCAGAAATTTGATTTCAAGTATAGGTCATACCAGGAATGTTTCAGAACTGAAATGATTCTTAATCCTTACCTGAAGGTACAGGGAAGCGGAGTTCACAGGTGGTGTTTTCATTCCAGGAATTTTCCTTTTCCTGCTGTCTTGAGAGACTTCCTGGAAGCTCCACCCTCATTACGGAAATCGGCGGCAGCGCTCCACGTGTTACTGGAGGTCAGCACCTTATCAAAGTATCAAGATGAGTTTCAAAATGATCTCAGAAGCTATGTTGTTGGGACATTTGCTCCCAGAGCTATAGATCAAGAGACTAGAGAAACTCTTGGTTATTAAAAAAAAAAAAAAAAAAAAACCTCCTGGCTGGACTTTTTAGGATCTCATTCTGGATCCGGGCCCAGTGAAGCCTCTCATCTGAGCCTTGATATCCTGGTTATTAAAACTGGCGCTGGCATCCCAGAGGAGCTCAGAGTAAAGCCACAACTCTATCAGATTTGTTAGCTTTTTATCAATTGTTCTGCCCTTTAGAGAAATACAGCTCAAAGTTAGTTTGTCTCCCTGACCTTTAGACTTTAAGTGTGAAAAATTCTTTAGGTAAAAAAATCTGGTAGCCAAACAGCATTTATTACACAACAAAATACGCCTAACAGAACGAATGATTTATTTAAAACACTTTTCACCATATCGAAAAAAATCATTACATTTTATGTAAACTGTAACAATTTCTTGTGACTTTACTATTAAATAATTTTCATACATACAGTATCTCACAAAAGTGAGTACACCCCTTACATTTTGCAGGTATTTATTTATAGCTTTTTCATGGGACAACACTGCCACAATGAATTTTGACAAAATGAAAAGCAGACAGCGTCCATCTTGTTTAACAGTGTAAAGTTGTTTTTCCTGCAAAATAAATCATTATAGAGGCATTAAATAGCCAAAAACCTGGTAGTAAAAGTGAGGGGTGTGCTCACTTCTGTGAGATACTGTATGTATATTTACCGGGTAACACAACAGGACAGTTGGAGGCTAACTTCATTCAAAGCCCAGATTTGAAAAAGGCAAATAAAAGAAAAAATTAAAAAAGAGGTGGACTGAGCAGTGGAGGTATGTTTTGGATCTGTGATTGACATTGAGGTCAGCTTGAGGTAACGTAGTCACTCTGTGTTTTCAATATAAAGAGCAAGGTGATGGGAGTTTTTCTCCTTCAGTGGTAAAATTATGCTAGCATCATAAGCTAATACAAGCTAACACAAATAATAACGAGAGAAACATTCATTGCAAATCCATCACCACGACAGTTTGCTGGATTCAATGCCAATTACACTAAACCACTGTTGCTTAACTTCAGAGTCAACTGGACAACTGAAGACAAAAGACGTGCTAGCCATGCTAAAGCTAACGCGATAACAACTGACCGTTACAGAATCAAAGATATGCTGGACTTTTATTCTGGAGCTGCAGAACACGATAACGCGAATCTTCTGAAATGACGTGGAGCTTCCACCAGTTGACCAATCACGAAATTCAAGTGTAATACCTCGTTTCAACCTGTAGGGGGCAGCACAAAGGTGGTTTTTGACTATAATTTTAGGAGTTAAACACGATTTTTTTAAATGATCGAAAATGTGGCAAAGACCAACAGACAGCACTTGTGAAGCCTCATATATAGAGGTCAACACATTTGATCAAAGATGCTCCACTAGTTCTTATATTTAAGTTATCATTGCTGTGAAGTTAAAATGTGCATAAATGGGAGAAATCTGTTTCCCACATCTGACAGATCTAATTCTCTAACAAAACGATCTATTAATTAGAAATCTCGAATCTAAAATCCTTCCGATTTCTTTTCTTTCAAATGAAAGAGTGCAGTTTACTGTATCAGACAGTGTTGTTGAGGGGGTGTTTTCATGTAACATGTGTTTATTACAGCACATCCCACATGTGCTGGATGCAGCTGAGAGCTGGGGAATAAAGAGCTCTTTGAGGAACAAAGGCCTCCTCTATTTTGGCAGGGTGAGCCGATCTGCTAAAGGAAGGCTTTGGAAACATGAGGGGGCGTACGTGACCTGCATCCGCATTTGTGGATGTGTTGAATGACAGCATTGGTGCAGTGGTTATGAAGCCTTTTCTTCCCTGGGTAAGTCAACGCACACCAGTGTTATTTACTGCTTTTTTATGACGCCTCGGTTATATTTTCTCATATTTTATGCAGCTCAGATCCTCAGGTGGAGAATCATCTCAGACTTTATGTGGAGCCAAAGACTTCTTTCTCTAATTTTAGGCACATGCAGGGAGTAAAATATGTAAATTTTCATTAGTAATTGTCACTAGTAGAAAGCTTTTTTTTTGTTTAATTTGTTTAATCTTAGGCACTAATTACACTTACTTGAAAATAATTGATTTTACTAATGTTAGCAGCTGCAGTTACCCTGAACTGTATAGCAAATATTGACTAAAAGAGCTCATATTTGAGGCTTGTTCCAGAGGCACATTTTTCAATTTTGGGGTCCTGGGCATACAGGAATACCCCCCCCCCCCCCCCCCCAAAAAAAAAAATTGGGGGGGGGGGGGGGGGTTATTTGTTGCCTCAATTGGTCAATCTAAATATTCCTACAAGAGGAGAAAGTTTTATAAAATAAATGCGCATTTTGTGGTACAAGCACCAAATTTGGCATGGATGTACCTTGCAATCCTCTCTTTCACAAAAATGTGTTAGCCAGGAAAAATCCAATATATACATATAATATACATATATATACATATGTATTAGTATTCTTAAGGTACCCCCCAAGTTTATTAAGAATTTTGTACTTTACCAGTCCATATTGTTGAGACTGGGGCAAGCAAACATTAAATATTTAACGATTGGGTGTATGGCCGCCATCTTTAAATAAAATGGCAGCCATTTTGGATTTTCTTGAGGCTAACGTACTTTTGTGAAGGAGGGGATCCTATCCATACCAAATTGGTCCTTTTACAGTTCGTCTGAATTATGAACCAAACTGGCTCCGCTGTATCAATATGAGCACGTTTTACTCACCACAAACATTTATAAAGAATTGAATTGAAACAAAACAATATCTTATAAGAGGGTTAAAAAGGGAATTTTCAATTTACCAAACAACCAATAAAGTTTAGTTTAGTTTAGTTTAGTTTAGTTTAGTTTAGTTTAGTTTAGTTTAGTTTAGTTTAGTTTAGTTTAGTTTAGTTTAGTTTAGTTTAGTTTAGTTTAGTTTTTGCCACTAGATATGTCTAAATATTAGAAAGTGGGCCCCATTTTAGCTTTTGGTACAAGCCAATTAGGTGATCAAAACTTCAATTGGTCATTTAAATTAAAACCAACAATGAAAAACAAATAACTTCAGCTTTATTAAAATGTTCTAAACCAATATAGACAAACAAACAATGGGTCATTTTTTTTTTGTTTCTCCTTTTGGCAGATATATTAAATCAAAACAGTAAACAGAGATAATGAACGTTTCTATCATTTTCATTATAGTTTTGAGAGGGTCACCCAGAAGTCTTTTAGCAGGGAGTTTTTTTGTGTAACCCCGTTTTTTGCACTTTAAAGTGCACTGGACTTTAACCATCAATGAACGTTCTATTTTCAAACTTAGGTCATACAGTTTAAAAGGCACAACGAACTATAAGGCGAGACGAAAGAGTCAGAGAAAAGTCCATCAGTCAGAAAAACATAGTCCAACATCACTACATGCCACATGCTGTATTGGAGTATTGTATGCTACTTTAAAAAAAAAAAACAGCTAAAAGATGCAGCTAAAAGAAAAGTTACATCAACTATGCTAATTCCCAACTTTAGTAGTAATCATAGACATATATTATCTCTGGACAAACCGAGGTGTTGACATCACTCTTAGGAAATGCGTTACCTCCAGGTCTTGTGAAATCTTGTGATATGTGCACTGCTGTTTTGAAACCCGAAAAAATCAGACTGACATTTTGACCCGGCGCCGTGCACATCTCAAAATCGCTTCTGTGCTCACAGTTTTTATATATTCTGCAACACATGGACACTATACTTTTATGACCTTAAATCTCTTTACTCTGTATAGTTATATTGTCTTATTTTTCTTGAAATGTCTTTTTTATTCTTGGCCACCTACTACTTTTATAATTTTTCATACTTACTGGTCTTTGGCCTGTCCTCTGTCAGAGAGTCGGGGAATGCTTTTTACTCCATATAATACAAAGTATGTATATGTAATATGTGGAAAATAAAATAAAAATTGAAATTTTTAATGGTCATTAAAGGAAAAATATGTTTTTGAGTTGTTTCTCATAACAGTAAAAATTGTGACTATGAGGCCTGAAGATTTTACAACAGAGAAGGCTTCTATTGTTTTATATGGAAGAATTAACGTTTAATTCTATATTGTCTAATACTGTTCATTATTTCAATAATTTTGCTGACTTAAACTCGTGCAAACACAAAAGAAAAGAAGCTTATCTATGTAACAGATTTCTGTTTTAGACAGAAATATTTTTAGATAACTGGTACCTAAGAAATTCTAAGTGATCCTAAAGTGTCAGACAAATTCATTTAAACAACATTGTGAATTTAATACGTAGAAGAGAAATAAAAGAAAGGAAATTTTTGTTTTTTGTTTGTAGTAGTCTAGAAATTAATAATTGAATAATGGGGTCACTTTTTGTTATTTTATTGTTGATTTTAATTTGAAAATCGAATGAACAAATGATGCACAGAGGCAATTCATTTACCGTAGGGAAGACATTTTTTAAGAAAAAAACAATTACAATTTTTTTTTGTAGACTTTAATTCACAAAAGAATATGTCATACCAAAAAAATGTTTTTGTCTCAAAATTATATGTTTAATAAAGACAAAGTTTGCAAGTGTCACAAATTCAGAACAAGACAACACCGTACGAGACACGGACTTACAGTTTTTATATAATCAACAATATGAAAATCAATAAACACCACTGCATGAAATAACAAAAAAAAGTGTTCTGGAGTTTCTTGATGCAGCATCATATCAACACATTACAGTCATAAAGCTCCAGTACATTTCCATGAGCCGAGCAGACAACAATTATATATCAGCCCTGCAGACCGAGCAGCCAAATTAAAAACACTATTAAGCACAAGAAAATGGTTTCGACCTGATTTAGCATCTGTCCGGCGGCACCATGCAGAAGTTTCAAGTAAAGTGTTGACTAACTCTATGGTCTTTTTGAAGCTCTGAGATCTGAAAAATGTCACCCGGGAATTTACAGATGCTTAATTAGTTCAAAATATCTGGCAGCGGAAAAGTTCCATCAAGATAATAAAGCAGATGGTTGGTCTACATGGGTACAAACAACCCAACAGGCACTTTCCAACAAAGATATTTGAGTGCAACAGAGACAGACATTCAAAGGTGAAGTATTAGTGTTTCCCAGTTTAGAGTTGTTATTATTGTTGTTAAAAATCCACCACAGCCTGACACAAGAAAACTCGGAATGTATTTGAAAAAAGTTGCGACATGCAGAATTCCTTCTTTTACATTTTGCATATTTGGGTGTATTTGTTAAAAATGTATTATATAAACATCTAAAGATCTTTAATTGTATATGAGAACTGGACTGAGTGAATGTGATGTCACCCATAAAAAATGATTATTGATCAATTGAGTTGCCTTTCTTGGAGCCAGACCACGCCAGGAAGCAGTGATTGGTCTGAGTCAATACTTCTATGGCAACCACTCTCGCCAATCAGGAGTGAGTTTGTTCGAAGGCCACACCCCCACCACTTGAAAGGAGGCTCGAGAGAATCTGTCAAATGAACGTTTGAAGTGAGACCACATACTTTCATTAAGGCATCTGATTGGTCCGTTAATAACTAGAACTAGAGATTTGAAACACGACGGGGGAGGGGGTCGCTCAGTCCAGTTCTCCTATTCAATCAATAGATGGATTTAGTGGGCGGCCACAGCTCGCAACACGTTGAAGACAAGATTTAGAGAACGCAACTTCATACAAAAACCAAACAAAATTGTCACAAATATTATGGATTTTTACACAATACTCCAAACGACATTGTTGTCTACACACGTGTCCCCACAATATTTGTGTGTCCAGAGTGTAAGATGTCAAACTTTACCTTTTGTCTTCAAATTTCCTTTATTGGGACATCAACCCTTCAACCATTCAAAGATGTAAATATCAGTAGGATGACATATTTTTCCTAAAAAAAAACAAACTTTAAAAAGGGTTTATAGTTTTGATACTTTATATTTTTGTCTGTTTTAATTTTCTAGTATGTCTCAAAGATGTCTCAAGTTGTTTTTTTACTTTCTGATTCCCAGAAATCAAATCAATTCAGTTAAAATAAACAAATGGCGCCTCTGTAACTCTTCAAAGATTTGTTGTGTGGATGAGAATATGAATTTAAACTAGATATTTGAGAAGCAAAGACATTTTTAGACATTTGCCCTTGGAGATGTATTCAAAATTTGTGGTGAGCCGTCACGGCCAACAGAAGTGTAATAATAATAAAAAAAAACCCTAAAATAAGTAGAAGATTTGAGCAATGACTCTGAAATGACCTACAGACTTTTAACATATTTAAAATTCCAATAACATGCAAAAAAATCTGCAACTGAGACAAAAACAAAAATAAAGCAAACAAAATTTCTAATTTCTTCCGCCATTTAGTTTGTCCAGAGTCGCTGGAATCTATTATCTTTTGAAGCTTTTAATTAATAAAAGCATCTCTGAAGAATATAAATTAATGTTAAAATAAAGCTATTGTTAGAGCCATTAAACCTTTAAAACCTTTAAAATTTAATTCTGTAAAACAGATTTTTAAAATATATTCAAGTATTAAATATTATAATAGACACATCTGTGTAATTCATGTTAATATATGTACGTTTAGGATTTCATCTAAAGCTTAAAAAGAGTTGTTGTTTTAGTGCTCTGTGTGTCGAGGGTTCAAGACCGGCACTTTCTAATTCATTTCTAATTTTAGATTTATATTGAGAATTCATGTGAAAAATACGTAATGGCACCAATGTCACATGAATGAACCTGTGAAGGTCTGGACAATATTTATCTGTCAAGCTCCTTTACTACTGAATGAGATTTTGCGCGTCAGAGGCGTCTGGTTTCAATGTTGATCACAGATGAGATCAGAGACCTTGTGGCGTATTCTGAGCGCGTGGTGGGAGGTTTGGACGTTGTAACATGTCAAGAGCACAACAATCTGAAGTAAAAGAAGATGAATAGCATCAACCAATCATGGACTCAGCTTTGGAACATGTTGATGACGTAATCAGCTCGTGGAATTAAGAAAAATTGGATTGTTCTACTCCTGAACTTCCTAACATTTTTTCTTTTTTCAAACGAGACACTAATAAGAAGATTCTCTTCATTTATTCTTATATTTATTGTATCCCTATTTGGACAATTGCAGGAGAGCAAGTCGTCAAATGTGTCACAGAGGGACAGAAGTACCGCTGAAAGCAGCCATCATTCAAAGTTGATGCAGTAGACTGTAAACCTCACCAAGTCTATGAATGACCTCACAAACCCAGACATGGAAAATGTGTTTACTGATGCTTTTATAGAGCGCTTTCAAATAAATAACCTGATTTCGACTAAAAACTTTAGAAAGTAGCTCCTCCCACACACGTCTAGAGCATCAGGCTTATCAACACATCCAACATGAATTCGATGCGCAAATTACCTTTTGTATGAAAATCGCATAACATTTGGGCTAAAAATGTACGAATTTCAAGGATTTTGATGCTTTTTTACCACCTCAAAGGATTTTTAGCCTGAGTCACTCAAACTTTGTAAAGTACAAACACTTCATGAAGATGTCTAACATTTTTTGAAGCTTCTCACAAACTGAAACGTATTAACGACAAAGACGAGTTTAAGACATCTGTGGCAAAATGTAATTTTTAAGGATATATCTTGATATGGAACATTTCTGAACTTGCTCAATATTTCAGCTTTTCTTTTCTGTTATTTGAAGAAATTCTTTGAAACTGCTTAGCAATGAAGCCCTCATTTCCTTTGAGAAGCACTTTTCTCATGACCCAAGACTTTTCCAGTGAACATTTTATTCAATATTCTGAGGAAAGAATGAGCTCCTCAGATCTTAAGAGACAAACGCCAAGACTTTGGCACAAATGTAGATGTAGGTGTCTTCTGTTGTGGCACTTCTAAAAGACACTTTGCAATGACAAGACACTACGTGTAGAATTACATCATGCAGAGGTGAAAAGACTGTAAAATCACTCACAACAAGTGTCTGATCCATCAATCTCTTTCTCTGCCTTGGCCTCTTTTCTTTGTCTTTCATCATCTACTCCCGACTGCCATTACACTGTTTAATATTCCCACCACTTTCCCCTGCATTTTTCATCTCCTTACCTTGGCTTTAAACTCTAAAGCTGTCGCAGCCCTTTAATTTATTCCGCTCCATCCTCGCCGCTCGCTCGCACGGAGCCGCTCTAGTTCAGCTTTAATGCAGCTCTCACTTCTGAGGCCGAAAACAGCTCTGAATCACGGACTGATCTGAGAGCAGCTCGGCTGACTCCAGAAAGTAGGCAAACGTTGTTATTGTGTTCACACATGGTTCTAAAGATCGAGTGAAATTGTCCTTTTTGATCTGAAGAGGTTAAAGGAAAAGTTGCGATTTGTAGATTTTTTGTTTTATGAATGTTGAATGGTGTTGTTATTTAATGAAAAAAAAATGTGTCTGCCTATGTAATGAAATCAGAATCATGCTGAGCTAGTGATAATCAGGCCTGTTTTATGCTATTGGTTTATTTTACGTGCTACACTGCCAAATATATATTCTTTGAATGTTTAGTCCATGTCAAAATAAGCATCTTTGTTAAATGACAATCTTTATCTGACAATGACATTTTTATTTAGATTACATTCAACCAAAACAGTTTAAAAAAGTCAAAAACATCTTAAACAATTGAGCGATGGACTGTTAGCATGATGCTACTAGTCGGTGGTAACAAGCTAGCAAGTTAGAAAGCTAGTAACATGTTATTGTAACCAGTGAAATTTGAATTTTTTTGGCTCATAATCGCAAATGAACAGCATAACTTTTCTTCTTTACGTTAGTAAATATGAACTGAAAGCATAATCAATCATTTTTAGCCTAATTATAAGAGTTTGGAGCTAAATATAGCTCTAGCTTGACTGTTAAAGTCTAATGAAAGAAACAAAACAAAATCATAAATTGCATTGAAACATTTTGTGTCCCCAAATCAATTTTCAATTTTTTCTGTGTAAAATGACAGATTTTTTTTTGTGTTTACTTGAGTTTCAGTCACTGTGAGCGTCGGTTGTGTTTACTGCACGGTTCGCCGGGGTCTTTCGTTGCTCCACCGTACGATTCCACCCCCTCTTCGCTCCATCGGGCAACGACGCCCGGCGTCACCGAGCCACATCGTGCCAAGCTGGCCACCTGAGCGGACGACAGAACCTGGTCCCAAATCCCCACCTGAGACAATTCTCCAACAAAGGCTTGGGAGGAGTCAAAACCTCCACCCAGCGAATCCTGTGGATAGAGTTAGGTTGATGTTAGACGCAGGGAGAAATCAGAATCAGCTTCTGCTGTTTTCCTGCCTTTGGCTACACGTTGTAGCTTAGGAGTGATTAAATTTGAAAGCAGCCTTATGGGAAAATTCTTCTGACTCTGGATTATTATCCCCGAGGCTACCGTGTTTGTAGCTCCTGACCAACCTCATTCACAACATCACAGCAGAGCTCACCAGCTCAGTGCTTAGCAAGGAAATTGGATTCATATTTTTGTCCACCAAGACTCTCAGAGCTGTATGAATCTTTCTGTTCTGATTGTTTTTATTTTAACTGATGAAAGAATCAAATATTAAATCATGCAACAGTGTGTGCCATTGCCCTCACCTGCTCTTGCCCCAGAACAAGCATTCCTCCAGGTCGGATGTGATGTCCAGAGGCCAGTCCAGTCCCCGAGCCTCTGTGTTTGCCCCCCTGGTATGCCTGCCAGGCACCCCCCTTTTGGGTCCAGCTCACACAGATGTGTTGCCAGCTGCTTCGGCTAAGGTTAAGAGGCAACTCTACCCCCTAAGAAAAAAAAAAAAAGAAATTTAATAACATGGATGCTTAACAGTCAATATTTCTTACATTTACATTTCTCTGGGAGTTCTGGGTCTAAATCCATCGTTTGGCAAAGACATCCCGCCGACAGTGAGGCTGCTAAATCCTCCAGGCAGCTATTATCATAAAGACTTCACTGCATTAAACCCAACAGCACAGCGCTGAATCACCCTGCCATGCTGTCAAGACAGAATCTCAATGTTTCACTTAAACACACAAACTCTGGCTGAAATGATGGATTCTATTATTCCAATAGAACTGCTCATTCGATAGTAATACGGAGCGTTTTTTAGCTGAGGTCATAATGTCTTTGACCACCAACCAGCCGACACATACATAGACCCTACATGGGTTTATTGATGGAGAACTTATGTAAGAGATAAGTAGATTCAGTATCATCGTTAAAACCACCGACCCATGAGGGATAGAAATGAGCATGAACTCATGTCCACAAATATTACAAGTCGATCCTGTTTGGACAGCCACAGGTAAGACCATCAAGAAACATGCAGACAACACCCGTTTTGGACTCATTTCTAAAAAAAAACAAATAAAGCGCAAATCAAAAGGTGACAAATTATTTCAAACTGTAGCCATGCTCCCATCACATTGATGTGCACAACTTCTAAAAATGTTAAAAAAACACAATTTTGCAATTACACTGATTCAATTAAAGGGCCCTACCATGAAATTCTACTTTTTGTGGTTTTAAATGTATTTTACTGTCCATTCTTCACTATAAAGAACCCCAAAGCAGCATTTTAATCTGTTCATGCATTTAAGAGCAATCATTTAAAAACGTGCAGTCGGCAGCAGCCCCTCCCATACCAATGAAAACGAGCGGTTGGAAACGTGCTGATGTAAGATCGATGCAAACAGCTCCCTCCAGGAAGAGTCTGCTCTGACAGCTCCGCCCCCAGACGAACACAACACCCAATTTCTCCACATGGCTAATGATGATCAGCAGAAAAACTTTCATTATAGATGCAGAAAACCGTATATCTTCCAGTTGTGTCCTGTCTTTAATAAATTCCAGCTCAAACAGGAGTTTAAAGGCGCGTCTTTAAGACCCCCGCCGGATGCCCCGCAGTATTGCTAAATATGACAGTATTGATAATCACCTCCTCCAAGCGCAAAACCTTTTTTAGATCAATGTAAGTTTTTTTCAAAATTGATTTATTTCCATTTGGCTAATTTATCAGAAATTCAATATGCTCAATTTAATAGTCAATGGAAATACAGCTAGTTACTGTATATGTAGACACCTGACAACGGCATGTAACCAATCAAGACTGAACCAGAGTGAGTTAACTATAACTGTTGAGATGTAAGATGTATTTAAACCATCCTGAACTGTTTTTGATTGATCTCTTGATCCATTCTTTCAGTCCCTCCAACACACACTGTTTTATCTGTTCATTCTATCAATCTGTATATTCTTTTATCATTGTGATCCATCCATTTATTCGCATCCATTGACCCATCCATTCGCATGTCATCCATCCATCTATCCATCCCTTGACATATTATCCAAACACCCATCCGTCCATCCGTCCATCCATCCATCCGTCCATCCATCCATCCGTCCATCCGTCCATCCATCCATCCGTCCATCCATCCATCCATCCATCCATCCATCCATCCATCCATCCAACCTTCCATCCATCCGTCCATCAATTGGTTCATCCATCCATCCATCCATCCATCCATCATTCACATAGCGTCTGCCCTGTAACTTGAAGGCGATGAGTTCAGGTCCACGCTTGAGTCAGACCCTGCTTGACCCTTGGCAAAAGGGAAGTTGATCCTTTGATCTCCATTGTTGCAAATATTCATTAAACCACTTCTGCCCCAAACTAACCTCAGATTAGCATCCACTAGAAAGCATACCTAACTTCCATCTTTATTTGTGTCTTACTCTTTACCAATACTGCCTTGTAATCATCCTAGACTCTTATTTTGGTCCCATCCATTCCTCCCTTACCCATAATCCCTCTTTGTTCTTTCATCTATTCCATCCTGTCTTCATCATCTAACCCTCTTGTCTGTACACTCAGCATATGCCCTCACACTCTCCTTCTAATTTATTTTGAGTCTCCTCTATAGTTTTACACCATAAGGGGTTCACAGTCAGAGCAAACCTCCAACTCCCACCCAGAGGAGCTGCAAGACTCTCAGACAGCGCCTTTGCTCAAATCAGCAAAAAGTCAGTGTTATATGTTTAAACTTTAATCAGTGCTCATGGTTTGGCCCTAATTAGCAAACCAATATTTTAAAGAGATGTTTTTAAACCCTGATCTGACCGACTTCTTCTCGGGAAATCAATTTGACCTCCAGCTGAGTTCAGCTGTAGGTGCAGCTGCTGGACAGCTTCCCACAGACTCCTGAAGTACCTTGCCGTTGACGAGCAGCTCGGCGGGAGCGTGCAGGCCTTGCAGGAGCACCATTTCGTTGGGCTCTTCAGGGACGGCGTAGGACACGGGGGTCCCGATGCCTCCCCCCGCCGGACGCAGCCACAGACAGGCGGTGAAGGCTCGCAGCTTCGGAATGGGGTGCTTCATCAGAGCAAACATGTAGTTGGTCCGCGTGGGAAAGGACAGCCTGAATCCCTCCGGGAAAGAATTTCCTGAGGGAACTTGGAAAGAAAGCATCAATGAGACAAAAAGAAAGCTGATCGGGGATCGTCAGATATTTTTCCTGGTTGGATTTTTACATTTTTAGCCATAAAGATCGAGTGTTAGGCAGAGCAAGGATCTGTTTTTTCTTCATCTTTCTGTTAATCATGATTTATTCATCATAAAGAAAACTCATGAATTCGTTTGATGAAAAGTAAATGATACTGAAGCCTCTGAGGTCATTTGAAAGCCAGATTTTTTTTTTTTTTTTTTGTGGTTTAAATCCATGTGTGTGACATTAAACATGCAGTGCTCCCCTTCATTTAGGACAGTGCCACATTCTCCCTCCGCCTTTGCTTCTCTTTTATCAGCTTACCTTCCTCCAGGCCTGAGATCCGGTGGTGTATTTTATTGATGCTCCGCTCGATTTCTTGTCTGTGTTTTTCTGTTTCCAGCCTCAGGGCTTTTCTCTCTTTCTCCAGCAGCTCCACCTTCCTCTCCAGCTCTCCTTCCAAGTCCTCCATCGTCCAGGGCCTGCCAACGTCAGATCTTTGCCCGGGACTGCCAGACCTTTCCGGGTCACCGGTAATACTGTCTTCCTCCGCCTCATCGGAAGCGTCAATGTCCGTCCGGTTGTGTGGAAACGGGCCGATGTCTGACTGTGCAAAACAAAAAATAAAACACTCTCTAAAATGATTTTAAATGCTTCGCTGGTAAGCAGAATTGAGAATCTTTATTTATCTACTGGCAACACTTTTGTTTGAGGTTTTATGATCCTAAAATTTGACTGTCATCGCTTATTTCAGTTCAAAATCATCCAAGTTGAGTTGTTTTTAATCAAACTCTGAGGTTAAAAAGAGACCAACTTTTCTCTGGAAAAAACAAAACATAAATTGGACTAAAATGAAACCACTTTAATACTTTAAAAATTAGTATTGCTCCAAAAAGTGACCCAAAAACCTATCCCAACATGAATAAACCAAGAATTGTGCTCTTGTTTTGGTAGGCAAGATTCAAAATTGAAATATATACTTTATTTTTAAGCCAAACTTTCATATAAAAATTTACTTTTTGAGCTAAATTAATACCTAAATTGATCTGTCATTTTGATTTTTAGAAGATAAAAAAATGATTTAAATAAAATGAAAGACATATTTGTCAACTTTTTAAATTTTGCTTGCCTATAAAGTTTGACATGAATCTGGAGTATTTTTCCCGATATATATATATATATATTCATGTCATATATATTATCTTTGATCATGTTTAGGTCTCCTCATATATGTGACTGAAACCTGATTTAAATGGTCTACACTCAATTTTTGAGCCACTAAAACCATGGATGAAATCCTGCATCATTCTGGGGTCTATAACTTCAGACTCGTGTGTTTTTTTTTGAAGGTGCGGTCAAGGTGCATACAGACCGGCCACTTTTAATGAGAAGTCGTGCATAGACCAGAATTTCGAGCTTCCGCATCCAGATCACATCCTTGATCACACGTCGCTAAGCACGTTTTTTAAGTCCAATCGCGAGCTCCGTGTACAACTCGGGCGTTCATTGTTTGGCACTGAAAGTTCAACCAGTTAAACTTTTGGATGCTAAATCCCAGCAACGCAGTGCTTTAACCCAATCAGGGATTTGGATTTGGTTGACACACGTGGGTAGCGTCTGCATCAAAACACGGAAGTATTGACTGTTGTAAACAAGATCATGCAGGAGACATTAGTAATTAAAGTGTCAGGAACCAAAGCTCTGTCTCCCCCTGTGGTCATCAGCGGGAGCCATCTTCTGAGTACTGACTGCACTCAATCTCCCATCAACCCCAGCACACAGTGTTCAGATGTCTCCACACCTGACTCTTGTCAGTCAATCAGTCACAGGCAAGGCAAGTTTATTTGTATAGCACATTTCATGTACAGAGACAATTCAAAGTGCATCTAAGCACTGCTCAGACCACACTCAATTTGAAGTATTGTTTGTGCCACAGCCTGCATACTGAGCCTTTCATCCTGATCTGATCTCCTTTTCACCTGATCCTTCTTCGTCTTTGATTCTGCTTATGTGCCGCCTGCCCCGACCCTTGCCTGGACCCTGTCCACTCCGGTTGCTCTCTGATGCTATCATGCTTGTTGATAACTTTTGCCTGCCTGACCCAGATTTAGATTTGTGGACTTTTAGCTGTGTTCATGAACCAGCCGTCTGCCTGCTCTGTGACATAATGACACCACGACCGACAATTATAGGAACAGCGTTGTGAAAACAAAATGTCTGGAACAGGAAATGAGGGATTTGCACCACTTTGACTTTGCGCTCCGAGCCTCTACCTATTACAGGTGGTGGACAAATGCTAATAAACAGTAAACAAACATGAATCCTCTTTATGTTGCTACATGTGCATCTGGTATGAATACCACCGGCTGGACACGTGTCCACAAAACCACCTATAGATGTCAGGATCTGGGTGTGGACATAAACACAGGAAACAGAAAGTCCTTGTTGATTACAGCTCCAAAAGAATCTGAAAAAGGCTCGAAGGGTCTTGATACTCGCTCATCTCACATTACGATCTGACAAAGGGTGGCAGGAGAACGAAGACTATAATAGGAGGCTGAGATAATCGGGCTCATCCATTAAGAGGAAGGAGAACCAGGTGGGAGAAAGAAAGAGAAGATTAAAGGTAAACACAACTACACCCCTGATCCCTATCCCCACAATAGGACTCTCTTGAACACATCAACGTGCATTAGAGTGGCCACTTTCAATAAAAAGGCTACATAAATCCGGCTTCTCCGGATACGCAGGTTTCTAAACCCATTTTTTGGACTTCATGTACGTGTTGCAAACTGAACTTGGATCGATTAGGGACTTTGATTTGGTCATGGTGTATGGATGGTGTCCTTCTTAATTCACTTAAGTACCAGCCGTTTGAAAATTGATCTTAGTGGAAAAATGAATAATTGCGGTTAGCTAGAATTCTACAACACCAGGAATTAATATATGTGAATTTTGAATCCAATTAAAGCATGTTTTTCTCTAAATTCCATATTATTTTTTTAGTTTATGAGGTTGATTACCCAATCTCTCCTTCCATCTGCTCCTTGTCCGGCCCTTATGCCAAATTTTAGAACCCTTTGTGGCCCACGAGTCAAAACAATTGCCCACCCCTGGTTTAGAGCATTCTTGACTGCATGTCAAATGCCAGGTGTATACCCAGATTAAAGTCCCACTCTGATGATCGTTTCATCTGTTTTAAAATAATTTCCAGACATTAAGGTGATGCCAGTTTTAGCCAAAATATATTTTTTCTAGGATACAGTTCACAGTTTTTTTATCCTGATTCAAAATTTTAATTAAAAAATACTCGGAATTGCAGGTTTAAGCTTGACTTTCTTTCAAAATGTCCTTTATCATGAAAAAAAATGTAACAGGAACATGTTAATAACACCAAAAACTCCATTCTCATTGGAGTTGGTCTTTAAATATTACAATTTTTATTAATTAATTTCTTTGTTGCATTAAAATGGTTTTAATAAAACCAAAAATCCTCATCAAAATTAATTCTGCTGCAAATAGAAGATGAGAGCAAATATTCTTTTCCACCACAGAAACATTCAAACCACACAAAAAAAAGGGATTGCAAAAATAAAGATGAGAAAAAACACCCTATTTACCATCCTTTTCCATTTCACTGGGCTCAGTGTTATTACGATCTGCATGTTTATGATATGCAGCTGAATTGGATGAGACCTCGAGGGAAAACACCAGTGATTAAGTCCTCTTTTCTAAGAGGCTGGAAAACAGAGTAACACAATTTTACTCTATTTTTAGACGGAGGAGGGAACAATTTGGGAGGAAATTGTAAATAAAATCAGCCTTTAAGTTTTCTGTTAAACTGCTTTGGGAATCTTTAAACATAGAATCAAGTAGAATCCTGAGGATGTTTGGTGCAGACATTTTTCTTTCCTCTCAAGTGCTGCAGGAAGAAAAAAAAAAGTCTTTCTGGCATGAATTGTTTGTATGCAAAACAGTGAACAGGTGAACCTTTTGGAGAGGTGTCAGGGTGAAGACTTGTGCTGCAGTGGGATTACACGCTGAGAGGAGGGAGACCCGCATCCTAAATAACACACAGGATCTCTGCGGTGGAGCGCATTCTGTCTGAGCTCTCCACACCTCCTGAATTATGCATGGCTTTTCTTTGTGGTCCAAAATGAGGTTGTACATCATCTGATTCTGGTCGGACAGGAATATGCTCCAGGTTACTGTTTCCTTCCTTCCACCTCTGAGTTGAAGATGAAACATTCATGCGTACATACTGAAATATTTATTCCAAACCAGGCAGAGATGGATCTCAACTTTGACCTTTATTTAGAGTCTAACAAAAATGGTCATTTAGTTTGGTGATGGGTCTGGACTCTTCTTACCTCCAGCTTCTCTATGCGGTCTTTGAGTTGCGTGATGGCCTGCTCCAGCTCATCCACGGCTCTCACGGTGAGCAGGTGATGCGCGGCGTCCTGTGCGGGGCTGTCCCGCACCATGATGCGCTCCAGGGGCACCTCCTCCAGGGCGCGGAGGCCCGCTGCGCCCCCGCCCCTGCGACCCCTGCCCTGCCCCTTCTCGCACTCGGACAGCTTCCCCGTCAGCTCCCGGATGGTCCGCTGGTCCGTCAGGATTTGGTCCTTCTGCTGCAGGACCGTCTGCCGGAGCTCCTCGGCGGTGGTGCGGAGGTACCCCCAGTCCTCCCCCGCGTACAGCGACGGGTCATCCGCTTGTTGCTGAAAGTTTCTGGGGTTGCACTCCCCAGCGGGGATCGGGGTGCAGATGAGCCGGCTGACCGTCGGGTCGTGCCCGGTGAGTCCAGTGAAGCCGTCCAAGCCGATGTTGAAGGTGGGCGCCTCCGAATCGGGACTTTCAGAACCATGGAGAGCGCCCAGGGATCCCACGCGGGCGGGGGGGTTCTGCGCAGCCGCGTCCGGGAAGAGAGAGCGGTTGTCGGCCGCGGGCTGCCGCTGCGCCGCAGCAGCCCTGGAGGATCCGGTGTGGACAGCCGCGATGATGCAGATAACCGCTCCGATGAAGGCCACCATCCCGGCGGCCAAGATGACAACGATAAACTTCAGTTTGGCGGCGGGAGCGTCCTGATCAGAAATCAAAAACAATCCTTACGGGGAAATGAGGAGAGCATCAATCAGCATGAGAGGAATGAGGGAGACTTCATGCATGTTCTGCACCACAAGTGAGTCCAAATGAAAGCAGGAGAGGAGATGGAGCTGCTCCTCTCTCCTCAGCGCGCATGTGCTCCTGCGCGGGAGAGATGCAGCCTATTACAGTTTTTCTCAATCGCTTTGGTGCGTTTCTCAGATCAGAATTGAAATTCTCATAACTATTAGTTCAACCTCCACAACACTTAGTCATTTGTGCTCATCATAGTAGCAAGATCTCCTCTCTCTGAACAAACTGCAAATGATTTTGGACATGAATCAGTTGCTTTCATACATTCTCGGCTGTTTTTTGACATTTTCATTTGCTTTTGTCATGTCAGTCAAAATGAATTATACTTATGGATGCTGAATAGTCGTTCTCAGTAAAACTAATAGTCTTACTTTCATTGCTTGAGTCATTACACTCAAAATTGTTGAACTAGTTATCAAATGTCAAATATTAGCCATCTGTCAAGCAGATTCTGGACCTTTCTTTATCATTTTTTCCTGAAAATGTCTCCTAAATTGAACATTTGATCTCAGGTGAATTTCAGCTGTCACTCATGAGGACATGTGTGCAACTTTACAGTAGTTGTAACCAACAACAAACAACTTGTTCACTGTCAATTATGGATGAATCCTATGAATCGTCAATGGAAGAGGGGTGAGGATGTGGGGAGGGAAGGGAAAGGGAAGAGGGAGAAGAGGCAGATATAGGCGGATTCCTAATGATATAAGGGCTACAATTGTGGACCATGTTGTCAATCACGGCCTCACCATGGAGGAGGCTGGTCGAAAGGTGCAACCCAATATTGGAAGAACTACTGTCAGTTCAATAATTCAAACATTCTGTAGGGAAAACAGGTATGCAAACAGTAATTTACTGTACTGTTACATGTGCTGTATATTGTTCACAGCTCTACCAAAAAGGTGATTTTATGTTTAACATCTATAGTGACTTTACTGCACATTTCAGATGGCTGTATAAGTAGGCCATAGTGCTGTCTTGAACATTTTCAGGTGTCACCAAATATTTTTGCAATGGAAAACACTGAAATTATAAACTGTCATAGTGAAAACATGACAAAGCCATCTGACTATCTTGTTCATAAAGATGGCGTCAAGACTTTTCATTTTGATGGCACTGACAGTTTCATTGACATGAATACTTGCTTTTGAGGAATGGATTATCAGTTTTGAGCATGCGATGTGCTTTTGCAGGTTATCCACTAGGTTTTGCAGTTTGAACTAATTGTTTAGAGAAATGCACTAACTGTTGTGCAAATGTTAATAGTGTTCTGAGAAACGCACCAAAGCGACTGAGAAAAACTGTAATACAGAGAGAGGGGTGAGAAAGGGATGGATGGACGGATGGATGGATGGACGGATGCTCACTACACTCTTTTTCTATCAATACTTCAACATCTACAACCATAAAGAGTTAATTATTCTGTTGCAGCGTGTTATTTAAAACATTTTGTGTGAAGATGAAGACATTTCTCCTTTTTCTAGTGCAGTATTGACATTTCTGTCACGTGCAAACCATAATAAGGTGTTTTTCCTCCCTTTAGGTAAACTGTTTTCCGGCCCAGTTGCACAGCGCGCGCGCAGTAATTATGGGGTGCAGACAGCCCATAAATCAGAGCTCAGAGCTCCCCGCGGAAAAACCAAAGCTTCACAGCGGGTTTAGTGCGCATGCCCGAACACGACACACCTGATGCTGATGGGAGTTTAATGAGGGAAGAATAAAAACACTGTTTGAGATGAAACGATAGATAGATAGATAGATAGATAGATAGATAGATAGATAGATAGATAGATAGATAGATAGATAGATAGATAGATAGATAGATAGATAGATAGATAGATAGATAGATAGATAGATAGATAGATAGATAGATAGATAGATAGATAGGTCACACATACAGTAGATCAAAACACACAATATAAGTACAATAAATAAATTCATTCTGTTAAAATATGATGATTAAGTTATTGAAAAGAAAAAAAGAGAATAAAAAGTAAATTGGAAATTCAGTGATCAGTATCTACACCTCTTTTGCCCTCCCCTCCAGCAGTGTTATTGCACTGAAGGACTTCCTTTGCCAAAATCCTCCACCTCCAACAGATCACGATTCTTCCTTATCGGCCTTCCTTTACGTCACTGCATGAAGGTGGACACCGGAGACATCAGCCTGCCAGAATATAAAAAGCCATGGAGGACACAGAATGCAATAAGGAAGACGATGAGAGGAAATGCATCTGGATTCTGAGTGAATTTCTTCTCTTCTGGTACATCATTGTGGCTTTACACCAGAAGTCCTGCACAGAGGTTTGAGTGAGAATAGATCCATCACAGAACACACTAAATGCAGGTGTTCACTGGGACTTTTTCTGCTTGATCAGACTGTATTTCTGATGATTTTCATATTTTTGACTGTCCTTTGGAGCTGATTATTAGCCGTGTTCGACAAATCACTTTGTTTCAAATCCCACTCTGATCATCTTTTGATCCATTTTAAAGCACAGATAACATTACAGCCCCCTCACACCCCCAACCTTACCAGCCCAACAAAAATGGCGGCCAAGCTGTCCAGTCGAGGGAAAACAAAGATATTCAAGGATGCATCAGAATGGAGTACAGCATGGAGCTCGCACTGGCCCACTGTATTTTCTATGTCACAAATACAATCTCTCTAACAGCATGTTCTTTTTGCTCCAGATTCACAATAATTAATCATAATTAATAAAGAAACACTTAGAAACACAGTTTTAAATCTATTTATTCTGATCTGTCCTCCATCATTAAAAATGCCACAAGAAGATATTAAAATTATCAGGTTTTTCATTCTTTAATGACTGAAACTTTCTGCTGATCTATCAAGTCCAGAAACATTTATTTTTTTTCCTGAAGAAGGCATTTTAAGCCCGTTATTGCAGCTAAAATGCTGAACTTCACAGTAACAGATATTTGCTCTGGACCGTAGTATAAATCCTCCTAAACAGTTCACTTTTATGGGGGTTCCTGACATTCAGAGAAGATGAACGTAATAATGTGGTGGACAGAATATGACTTACAGTATGATGCTGCATATCTAGCAGGAACAGAACAAAAACATAGCTAACCTAAAACGAGATGAAAAAGACGATGTCCGTACTGTTAAAACATCCAATCAGTAAAAAAAAAATAAATAAAAGAGGTCTTGTAAGCTTCTATCAGAGGTCCTGCTAGGAAATCAGCAGAATGAAGAGTGAATACATTTGTTTGGGATCAGATTTCCAGGTGTTAAAGTGTCAAAATGTATTTGTTTTTAATTAAGATTCCCCCAAAAATGTGTTAAAATGCAAACATCCGTGAACGTTGGGAGCCTCTCTAAAGTAAAAACAATGTTTCATTGTCTCATTGGTTTTTGGTGCCATCTGCTGTGCAAAGCCTTTTTATCTGGAATTAGAAAGTTCTCTTTCTGTTTGAACCTTCACTTCCCGTCTGGATTCTCATAAATGATATCAGTTTTGCAGCTGCCCCACCTTTCCGGAAGGTTCACACAGAGTTTAGTTTGTCACGTCATTGCAGAAAACCAATCCCATTTCAGATGTGCATGAGCCGTGGAGCCCACAGCGGCGTGGATTTCTGCTCGGCAACAGGAGGGCGGAGCTTTGAGCTTTCAGGGAGTCGATAACGTCTCAGCTGAAGTTGGGGTTATAAAGAACAGCAGGGCGGCTCCAGTTTCTGTGTGAATCACGTTTGATTCATCTTTTGGGTTTGTTTGTAGAAATCATTTCTTTATCATTGCAGCAACACCTTTACAAAATTCTATCTGTAGCACCTTTGTTATTTTGTTTGGTGCAGCTTTTGCAAATTAAAAACCAAGATCATAGTTAAGAAACAGCAAAGCAGTTAGATTTTTAGATTTATTTTGATAAAAGTTGTTTCTTAAGTTCTTAAAATCTTTTTCCAAGACAATTTCATTGAATCTTTTCATATTACGTGACATGTTACAACAGAAGGGCCAAAGTCTGGTTCTCCCTGTGCCCGTCCCCAGCCCGGATAAAACACAGGGTTGTGTCATGACAGGCATTAGGTGTAAAACTCTTTGTCCAAAGAAAAAAAACAAACAAAAAGAACAACAAATGTGTGGCTCAGTAAAAGCTGATCTCAAATTCAAATGTGTTTTATTTTATTTTAAATAACATTTCATTTGCTTTTTGATTAAAAAAAATGAAAAGGGATATGGAAATGAAAAAGGAAATGAAGATAATTTTTTAAATGTGAAGTGTGTTTTTGAAAGATTTATCATAATTAAAATTGAGTTTTTAAAGGAGTCCATGTGTATTTAGCATTATGTAGAAGTTATAACATCAGTTTAGAAGAAACTGTCCCACCCCGTCTAAAGGAAGAAACATAAAAGTAAGAAAAATAATAAATGAAATACCCCAATAACTTAAAATATCTCACAAACAGACAGAAAATGAGCTGGAATATTTACAGAAAAATCGAGTAGATGATGTGCATTATTTAAATGCTGAGCTGGAGGTCCTCGTCCAATCAGGTGCTCTGGATAAGTAAGGCACAAATCCGCAAACAAAGATATACGGGAAATAAAGAAAGATGGGAAATCTCCTACTCCATTAAAAAAAAAAAAGAAAGAAACAGAGACAGAATCTGAAGTACAAAAAAAAAAAGAGAAGTCAACCAATATTTTATATAATACCAATATTTTTTTTTAATTTGGCACCTAGAAGTTATTTATACTTGTATAATTGTATCATATTTTAATAAATTCTGTCATTGTACAGTTTTTTCATGTGAAAAGGTTTTTTTTTTTTTTAGCGGAACTGAATTTGAATGATAAGCAAACATAAAATCTATCGAGTGCATTGAATCACAGGCAACATAAAATGAAATTCCATAGATTAATAAAAAATCGTCCATGTATAAATATTATATAAAGTTATTTTTCAGGTTATAATAATTGGACGTTCTGTTTCGCTTTTCAAAATCAAAAACAATTGTGGTTAAAAATTAATATTCCATTAGAAATATTTACCAAAATCCGGAACAAGGATGTGTAATAAGAAGCTAATTTTAGCGCGTGTATATAAAGGCCGTCCTGCCAGGAGCAGAGCGCAGAGTGCAGGCTCCCCGTATGTACACACAGCATGTGCCGGAGCATTTTATGATCCAGTCTGCTTAATTATTTACTCCTGTCTTTCTCTGGCAACGCTGGTGTGGATTACAGCGGCCTCCTCCTCCTCCTCCTCCTCCTCCTCCTCCTCCTCCTCCACACACTCAGACCTGCTGGAGGCTGAGGCGCGTTTGTTGGATGCTGTTGTTGTTAGTGGCTTTCTGCTCATGTGAACATGTCAGGAGTGAACACTGATCACCTGCATCGCTCCACTTTGGGGATTTACACAGTAAGTAACTCCAGTTTCTTAAAGGGATGTTCCGAGAATCTCAGTTGAACTTTTGTTCGGCGGTTTTGCCAGCATTGCTTCCTTTGAGGTTAAATTTTAGCAGAAAAGCCTTTTTGTTTGTTTTTCTCCAACCAGAGCTTGACTGAGGAGTTCAACCCCAGTCTTCTGAAGCTGGTTTCACTGGGAAACAGCTACGTCCAAGCTTTCAAGGGTATGTCAGAACTCCAAGTTTCTGCCTCGATTCCAAAGTTCACATGGATCGCCGCAGTTAACCTCCCACTAATAAAGCTTTAATTGGGGGGGGTTGTAACCAGGAGATTGCAATGATCTCATCACTGCTAGTTCAACCACGTTTACCCTCCACATCCAAGGGATCACTTTAGCCTTTTTAGTATCTTCAGAGTTATAAGTAAACCATTTGATCCCTTTAATCCAAAGAGAAATGCATCTCAACGTAAAATATAACTGAAGTTAGACCTTAGAATACTCCGATGAGGCTTTTTACCACCTGCAGAGGAGCTAAAGTTTCCATGTGTTCAGGGTTGGGTCATAAGTTGCCAGGCTTAATGCAACTGGAGATTTGCTTGTAAATGAAAGGAGCTGGTGAAACATTACCCCAGAGGGTTTTCAAGAGTCCATTGAAACGTCCCGTCTCACAGGGCGTGTTTTTTTTTTTATTTTTTAAGCTGCCTGCAGCCTTATCAGCTCCAACACAAGGCCCGGCCCGGCCCGGCCCGGCCCGCCACCCAAAGCTCATTTTAAATCAAAAACGATTTGAAAAGCCAACAAACTGTAATTCGACTCAGAAGGAAAGCACAAAGTAAATCACATTTCTTGTTTGTTCTTTTCAGCTCTTGCTGCCACTAGTGAAGCGTACTTTAGCGCGCTGTCCAAGATCGGACAAAATGCTCTCAACACCATGTCATCCCGACCACTGGGTAAGTGGAGAGTGTCGTTGTTTTGATACAGGTCAATGATGTCATCCGTTAAGCGTGCTAACACATAAAAGAGAGTTCTTTTGTGCCACACTGATCAAAGTTTATCCTCCAGTTACCTTTTATGGCTCCTTTCATATTTACTGTTCCTGTTTGATCTGTAGAAGTGGGAGGAGACACGTTAGCACACATTTTCAGGATTTTCGGATGAAACATTAAAGCAAAATGATAATATTAAAAAAAAATCCAGCAGGTTAAATCAAACTCCAGTTGTTTTATTTGAAGTATGAAACACAGAAAAAAGTTTTTTTTTTTTCATCGGAGGTGTGACTAACAACAGAAGAATTTTTGATTATAAGAACTAACATCCCTGGTTTACAGCTCTTATCAGATGCCTCACATTGGTCAACAAAAGCTTTTGGAAATCTTTTATGGATCAGTGAAATCAAAGGTTTCAGGAGACATTTCATAGAAACAAATCTGCTATAACAAGAATAAAAGTGGTAGTAGATTCATTATGAAATAGTCCCATTGGTTGTCATTCACATACAGGTGTGTCAAATGTATTCTCCAAATTTGACCTGGATTTGAACTCACGACTTTCCATACGTTTTTTAGATCCTTAAAACGCAAAATATTTTTGGCAATTAACATGGCATTCATTTTATCACAGCAAAAATAAAAAGTGCATACTTTAATATTGGATTTTAAATTGGAAATTATAAAACAAAGAACTAACTGAGGGGATGTCTCAAAAATAGTTTTCTCTCTGTCCTACATAAAGAAAAATAAAACACTAATTTCAATTACAATTTATTTTACTTTTTTGCATGATTGAAAAACAACTTTTTCATCTTTAAATAAAAATAATTGATAGTTTTAAGAAAAAAAACAGACTTTTCACGCGAACATGTTAGTAAAAGTTCTTGAAGCGTCTCAGTTCGTTCAGGTCTGAAAGTGTGACTTTTTGGCAACTGATGAAAAAGAAATCAAACAGGGCAAGTTTCTTCATCAAATATATGAACGGCTCAACATATGCTTTATATATTTTCTCAGTTTTATCTCTTGATATGTTCTGACTCAATTGAGAATGTTTAGAGTATATTGACTCTATATGAAAACTGGACTGAGTGACCCTTCTTGTGTTCCGAACAGGAAGTACGTGCCGGTTTGAGAAACCAAATCCCATGGACTTCTATAGAGAAATAAACAATTATTACTCCGTCATTAAAATGATAAATGGTGTATACTTTTATGGGGCTTTACTTCCTTAATTAAGGAGCTTTTACAGTCATCATGATGGCAGATCTGCCTAAGACCGTCACCAACCTGTACCCACCAGAACCAATGTAGGGTTCAGTGTCTTGCCCTATGAAACTTTGACAAAACCTCGTTTCCACTGAGCTGTCCAGACCGGACTGGACCGGACTTTTGAGCGTTTCCATTACAAAGTTGGACCCATAAGCAGGACCGAATGGTACTATTTTTGGTCCCCCTTTGGTCCATAGAAAAATGGAATGGACCTGTGAGGGCGGAGCTTCTTCATCACACAATTGTAACCCATTGATTGGCATAAAGGTTTTATGACAACAGCAGACGTCCCGACCCCAGATCCAAACTGAAAGTTTTGTCCTCTTTTTGGCTGGATTCTTCATTGCAAAGAATAACAAATTCTTTGCAGACAGTATTCCCCCTCTGAGACACGCCCGTTTTCCTCTCACCCGCGGCCAAAGAATCTCCGTTATCGATCCATATTCATCAAAAACACTTCCAACCGTGTTTTGTAAAACATTTATTGAAGAGCATTGGAGTATTTCTCAACATAAAACATTTTTTTCTATAAACTTTTCTGCAGCGTAGAGGCCGACGTCGTCTCTAATAAAAACTTCCTCCGCATTCTAATCATCCTCTTTGGTTTTCTTTTGAATTTTCCGTCCGTTTCTGAGTCAGCTGATGCAGCTTATGCACCTAATAACTAAAATCGTTGGTCGTCAGTGAAGCTTAAATACAAAATCTTTAACCTGTTGTAAATTTTCAACCACTAACAGATCTACTGGAATTATCTTGTTAACAATTACAGTCACTCAAACACTGGAGTTTTGGTGTTAAAGGGTCAATAGAGTAATCAATCCTAATATTGGTGGTATCTTTATTTCTATACCTTGGAATGGATTCTCCAGTGACTCGAAAGAATTCCAGATAATTGACATCAAACCTTCAGTTTATCATTATAACTGTTTCTTTTTTAGGGGATGTTCTTATTCAGATCTCAGAGAACCAGCGGAGGCTGAACATGGAGCTGGAAGGAATGGTTTGCTGCCTTATTACAGCATTGATCTGCTTCACATTTGATAGCGACTCGTCTTCACGCGTGTTTTTTCTTCCAGTTCTCCTGGTTCAGTTCAGAGGTTCTTCAGAAGATGGAAACGAATGTTCGGCTGGATAGAAATTACCTATCAGTGAGTGAGAATCACACAAGTTTCATGGATTGTTTTAGTCCTAAGATCATGTTTGGTTTGTTGTAATCATCACTTGGTTTGGTGGTTGGAGTTGTGTGAAAGCGATTTGTCGACGGTTTAACTTGAATCCTCCCTCAGGACAGCCGGGTGAAATACGAGACGCTGGTCCATAACCAGGAGAGGCAGCTGAGAAGAGGAGCCAGCCAGGTTCATTTGCTCCTCCTTGTTTCTGCACAGCTGAATATCGACTGCATGTCTGCGTGCGTTACATCTGCTGCCTGCTCTGTCAATGATGTGCGCCCTCAGGACTTCAGTGAGTTCGAGCGCTTCCTCAGGGACAGCCACGGCGAGGCTCTGAAGGAAGAGGAGCGGCGATTCCGCTTCCTGGCAGAGAAGCACAGCAGCCTGATGCAGTCCGCGGCCCAGCTCATGAACAGGGTACACATGTTACCGTCCAACACCTTCTGAATCTTTGATATTTATAGCCAGAAAATAACAACCATTAAAACCTGTTTAAACAATGCATTCTAACATTGACCATGCTCTAATTATATTCTTCATATATTATATTACACATCCCTTATTTTATGGTGTTACAATATCAATACGAGTGTTTCATAAATAATTATTTATTAACTAGCTAATGATTTATGTTTCATCTATTTTCTAATAATTAAAATTCATTTTATGTTTCTTTTGTTTAAATTAAAAAAAATCCCTGAAATGTGTCAAAAACAAAGCATTGTGTCCAGTTTAGAGTTGTCCTGCAGTCATTGAACGTTACATACTCTACATGTAAAAAATCCAAAGAATAATCAATAAGGAAATACTCAGTAATTATCAATTATCCATTGAACAGTTAGAGAGGTTAAAAGAGAGAACTGAATGCTATTTATTTCTTCAGATATAGCGTTACATAAATTCCATTTATTGTGTTTATGTAGACGCTGTTTTATAAAAATATAATTTTTCAGTTCTATTTTTACTTCTTATTTTGTTTGAGCACATTGTTTTAAAGTGACATATTAATGCTGGTATAATTAGAGCAAAAGTTTAGGCCTTTGGGACGTATGGAGCCTTGGACATGACAGTAAGAAAATAATAATAATCATTTTTTCCTCAAATTAATCATTTGTGGTCACACAAATTATCATTCTGTAACCTCAAATTAGTAATAGTAGGAATTAATTTTATTAAAATACGAATTTTTTCAAATAAAATTCAAATTTGGAGGCAAAAAAATCACAATTTTATGCTCACAATATCCAAATTTGTGCATACAAAATGCCAGAAAAAAAGAGCTAAGCTATTTTTCGTCAAAAAATAATAATCTGCGTCCGTAAATCCAAATTTATGTGGAAAAAATGCTAAATTGTGCACAGAAAATACCAATTTGTGCACACACAATGCTATCTTCTTCACTCAGAAAGCCAATAAAACCCTATTCTGAGGGACAAAATACTATTTTTTGGACACAGAATGCCAAATTGGGTCTCAAAACTCTAAAAATGTGACCACAAATTTTAGCGCACCAAATACTAATTTCTGTGCCCAAAAAAGGGTAATGAAATGCTGACTATGGTAAAAAAAAAAAAAAACGAACGATTAATTTGAATAAGCCATTTAATTCTTTCTGTTGAGTTCAGTTCTCCATGAAGATGTGCAGGCCGAGTTGCTGCTGTGTGAACATGTCACAGCTCCTGTGGGCTGATGCTGCCCTCAAGTGATGACAGTAAAACAATGCAAACATCAGCTGTTCCGCTTATATCAGCCGTTACTACTCAAACAGAACATTAATAAAAAAGCTCTGTATCTGTTAAAAGTGAGCAAGGATGATGTCCATCCTAACCATTATAACAAATTATTTTGAAAGACCTTTAATTTTCATATTTCAACTTTTTGGATCAACAAAGCTGAAATATGTATGTTAGATTTTTTATTTTATTTTAATGTGAATTGTTTTAAATAAAATGTGCATTGTTTGTTTGTGTTGCAGACTGGAGGAAACCTCCAGCACCGAGCTGAAGCTTGGACAGAGGACATCAGTGCCACCAGACAGCCGGAGTTGCAGAGACCCGCCTCCGTGGGGAGAACGGTGCGTTCAATGCCAAAAAACACTAACTGTAATATGGATGCAGATCTGGAACCACTTCTCCATAAATCTCTTTAATGCTGCAAATATTTTGCTTCTGGGAATTTGTGATATGATTTTAAAAAAATAAAAAAGTTTCACTAAAAATCTTTTAAATCAGTTCAGTTCTTTGAAAACATTGTTTTGAAATTTGGGGATAAAACCTGATTTTTTATTTATACCAACATATATATTAGATTATGAAGGTGGAGGCAGGCAGTAAATCACTGCCCTCTAGTGGTTAACAACTCATCCAATTTGAAGTGGAAAGAGTTTCATCTTTGCTGGAAGCTACAATAACATTACAGGAATCCTTCAGAGACGAACTGAGAAGACATTTGAAAATCTAAAAGGGTCAAAGGTCAGATTTCATTCAGGAGGCCTGAACTCCACATGTTTGTGCGATTGACATGGAATCAACTTTTGGTTTAGATTTTTCTGACCAAAGCTTCACTCACACGTGTAATTGTGAGCCATGATGTTCATGTGTGTGTTTAATGTAAAATGAAAAACTGTTGAGGAATAAGCAGTATATTTGCAAAGCTGAAAAGTGATTTTTCCTCTTGATTGTAAAAGTCAATCAGAGTTCATTCCACAGGTTCACCCAACCTGAAACAAACAAACATTTTTGACTGCAACATACAGAAAAAAAAATGATTCAGTTTCAACTTTTCTTTGTTTTGATTGGCTAAAACTTTGATTTAGAAGTTGACTTTGAGGTGAAAAAGGTTAGAGGGAAGGAAAAAAATATAAATATATATATAATATATAATATATATATATATATATATTGTGTTTTTGTTTGCATTTCAGATTTGAACTCTCATAAGGATCTGATGAGTGATTAAAATATTTCCCACTCAGATTTTAATGCAAACCGTCGTCAAACGTTTCTTTTTGAACTTCTGTCATGCTGTATATATTCTTACCAAACTACAAGGTGTGCTCATCCTGACATAAAATTCAGAAAAAGCCTGTTAGTAACTTGCTACAAGCTCTTTTTTGCATTTCATAATTTTTGTACTTATGTACAAAATGCATTGGATGAGTTCAAATCAAGAATTCCGCACGCGCAGATCCAAACTCGTGCACATATCTGGGTGGGTCTATTGTCTCTCCATACATTCAGCATTAAAATGAACATTAACCTGATAAAAGTGTGTTAAATGTTAACAGGACGGATTGAAACTGCAGGAGGAGGATTTTAGAAGGGGCCGAGATGAGGAGCCGCTTGGCAGCATCCCATCAAGAGGTGTGTTTTACAGCGAACAGACATCACTTCTCAGTGCTCTTTTAATTATGATTATTCTGGGTTTTTGCCAAAATTCACAGACATTTGAATAAAGAAACACTCAGAAATACAGATTTAATCTTCATTTTTTTTATATGTCTTCTATCCACAAGAACATAGTTAAAAACACATAAATTAAAATCACTGGAGACACCAAATGAGTCCTTTTAGCCTTTTAACAAAGTTGTCTTTGTTCGTTGTAGAAATGAATGTGCTCATATCTTCATCCGTTTTACTTTCTAAATTATTCACAGTCCATCGGGACTTCATCAGAGCTCATTCTGCTTTACTCCACATAGACTCGCATCCATACAGCCTCTATAAAATCATTTGGCTTGTTTTCATTAGGTGTAAAAATAGACCCTCGAACGGCGTATTCACAGCTGACAATAAAAATAACATCTTTTTAATTAAATTCCACTTTTTTCCCCTCTGAAACGTTCCAAGCAGCAGGATGGTTGAGCGTCGCTGCCAAACTGAGCGAGAAAACAACCAAATGAACGGCCTCCCCTGCTGCTGAGGCAGAGAAGAACCCACATTTCCAAGTCTGCCTTTCGTTATGAAAGCCTGAATAAACACCAAAATGAATATTAATGCATTGTAATGTAATCACTGTAATTACAGCACAATTAGAAACCGTTTCTGGGCGCTGGCAGGTGTTGATGAGCCTCGTCCTGCAGGTTTTCAAACTTCTCACCTGTGGGTTTCCTTCCAGCTCCGTCTCCACAGGGAAGCATTTCTCGCCTTCGACTGGACTCTGCGGGAGGCGCCGCTGGTGAAAGAATCATGAGGGCTAAGGTGGCGTACCGCCCCACTGATGTTAACCCCAGTTTGCTGACCTTCAGCAAAGGAGAGAGAGTCATCGTGATGAGCCAGCAGCCCAAAAATGGCTGGCTGTACGGCCGGAACGACAACGGGTCACGGTGAGAAATAATTATATGATGAAACCACACTTTGTCTTCTAATTTGACCTTTTTTTTATTTTAATCTTTATTTTCAGTAAGGGATGGTTTCCAGCCGCCTTTGTGGAACCAGCGATTCCTCCTTCAAGTCCCATGAGCTCTCGGTAAACATCCAAACAGCCACAAATCTGTTGGTTCTAACTCCTAAATTCAAACTAATTCAAATTTCCTCTTTAGCATCTCTCTTGAATGATTAAGAGTGTTTGGTCGTTATCCTGAGGCAGTCTCTGTTGTTTTGGGTTTAGTTTAAAGAAAGGGGTCAGCATGACTCAGGCAGGAAATAGTAAAAATGAACTACTTAAAGTATTTGGGTGACCCGTAGCTGAGAGGAAAACTATAATATTGCTGTTCATGGTCGCTCACCAAATGATTAATGTATAAAGTAAAGAATGGCCCAATGGAAGGAGAGATCTGAATCCTTAGATCTAAACAGATAGTTATAAAGTTATAATTGTGTAGCTGTTAGCACTCACAGCGTTACATGCTCTTGTTGAGACGTCTGATTGGTCAGTTTATAACTTGACTAACTTGTGATAAAGAAAAATAGATCATTAAAAATGAATTAGGTTTGCCAATAATATGTTAAAACGGTTAAAAAGATGAATGAATGATGTTAAAAAGAGACACCAGAGCAAGAATGGTTATTCGGATAAACAGAATGACAGATTACCGTATTTTCTGGACTATAAGCCACTACTTTTTTCCTAGGTTTTGAATCATGCGATTTATACAAAGGTGCGGTTATTCTGTGGATTTTTCTTCCACTGCTCTAACCGGAATTTGTATAAAAAACAAGATAGACAAAAAATCAACGCAAATCAGAAAAACCAACGTTACTTTTTCTTTAGCAGATAGAACACTCATGACAAATTATTAACTGGTAAATTGTTTTTTAAATCCTTCTTCATCGTGGAAATCACACAAGGAAGTTTGTGTGGTGGACATTTTATGTTAAAAGATATGGAGCTTTGCTATCTAGGAAGGAAACTGCACTGCTGCACACAAACTTAGCATCAATGAATCTATGGTGAGACGCTGGAGACGGCAAGTACAGACATGTATAAAATTGTTAAAGTAATTATCTTATTTTTCAACATAGATATCTGCAGCTTATAGCCCAGTGCATCTTGTATTTCTTTTTTTTTTTTTTTAAATTGAGCAGGTGCACCTTATAGTCCAGAAAATACGGTAATTGCTGTTTATTTTTCAATGACAGTCTACGGGATTTTGGGTTTCTGCGACCAGCGGGTACTTCCTATTGGAATGCGAGGGGGGAGATGATGATCATTCCCATTCTCTCTATGTACTTTCTATGATGGCAATTCACAATCAAAACCACCTAAAGTCTAAAAGGGCCTTTTTAACCCTTTAACACTGGAGATGTCACCAGCAACATGAAAATAACACATGTATGGAGAGAAAATAGACTCACTGGACTTGTGTGTAATTCTTGATTTATAACATGTGTCTGCCTGTTTGTGTGTAGCTTTGGGTTAGTGTGTGCGTAATTCTTGATTTGTGACTCATATAGTATATTTAGTGCATAATTCACATATACAAAAATGACAAAATAAAAAAAAAAATACAACAACAGCATTGGGCATATCTAGGAAAATGTGAAATCTTCACCAGATATCATTCATAATCAGTTCAAAGAAGGCAGATAAGAAAACTCTGATGACTCAGCATTCTAGCAGCATTTATCCCTTGTTATCTTCTGGGGTCCAGATGACCCCACTCTAACATTGACGTGTGATCCCTCCCATGACAAAAGAGGACAGGATTTAATGTCTTCCATGAACACCAGTGAAGATAAAAAATCCTCTGAAAAACAAGTTCAGCGCACTGTCTTGGGGGGTCCAGATGACCCCACTTTTAATGTAAACATGTCTAGGGTTCCACAAGGGTTACACTCATGACTTACAGACGAATCTTGGCGACGCTAACAGAGTCTTAAATCAGATTTGTGCGTAAATGCGTCTTTGCATGTGTGTATCAGGTGATTAGTGCGTACTTGACAAATGTTTTTGTCTGTAGTTAGTTTCATGCTGCTGTAGTTTAAAGTTGTTCATGTTTAAATTATAATTTTATTATTTTGTCATTTTTGCACGTGTGAAAACACAATTGCAAGTTTACACATTTACACATAAGTTACAAATCAAGAATTGGCACACTTCATTCCAGTGAGTCTATTTTCTCTCCATAGACGCTCTTTGACATACTGTAACTCTTTGACCATGTAAACAACTGTAAACACAAAGCTGTTTCTGAATCTCCTCAGATTACGTTATTTGCGTTAACAGTTGAAGATTTACAAAAGAACATCAACCCCGGAGCTAAAGCTCTGGTGTTAAAAAGTAGCATAAGGAACCAGCAGCTGCATTTCCTGTAAAGCATGTAAATACTTTTGCCTTCAGGTGCTTTTTCTGTAAACAAGAAATCCTTAAACACACGAAAGATTTAACCCTTTCATGCTCAAATAAAAAATATTCTTCAATTCTTTTTTCTGTTTAAGGTCAATTTAATGGCAAATTAGTTGCGTATGGCGTTGAAAATTTAATAAAAAAAATAACAACTGTAAGAACTTGAACTCTTACAATAAATTTGATTTTTTTCATGCAACTAACCCAACTGTATTTTTGCACGATTCCAGTAATTCCACCATACGAGGAAGCAACATCAGCTTAAACAGTTTGCCACCAGCCAGCACCCAGGGTGGCGCAGCCCCGCCTCCTCCACCTCCACCGCCACCACCTCAGTCTGTACCTGCAAGTCCATCGCCACAGAGTCGGCCAAGCACCATCAAGAAAGCACCCGAGTCTCAACCAGAAAACAAGGTATGACGAAAAACTTTTTGACCAGACAACAACCTCGTTCGTTTGAGAGTTTGAGAGAAGCTTTCCTCAGTCTGTGTGCAGACGTTCTGATGAAAACATCCCGTTTATGGATGTGTCTTTATTTTCAAAGGTTTGGAGACGTGTTGTACTGACTTTTATTTGACAGCTCTGACACCGACTTTTGTCTTATATTGGCTTGTAGATGTGCTAACTGTGTCACAACAAAAAACAGATCCAACCACCTGTTTCTTCAAGGATTTAGAACATATTAAAGAAACATCTTGTGCTTCTTTTTCAATGCAGAAGGAAAAAAAAAAAAAAAAAAACAAAGAGGTGGTAGATTTTCAGGAATAAAGTCATAGAAAGTTATTGCAAAAATGAACACATAATGCAGAATATGTTTCCTGCCTATGATATGAAGTGATTTTTAGACAGTTAAAAAGGAAATCATAATAAAATATTGACATATCTGATGCTTTGTTGACACTGAGCATGTGATATGTGTTTAAGATTGTGGCTGGTTTTTCTGTTCCTACTCAAACTCAAACTCAAACTTTATTTATTTATATAGCGCCTTTTTTTTCGGCCGAAACACAAGGCGCTTAACATAAAAGCAAATAAAATACATATTAAAAACACAAACAACACAGTGTTTAAAAACAAACTTACATAAAGACACAAAGCAAACATCCCTCTCTCCCCCAGTCCCCCCACCCCACCACCCCCAATATGACCCTTGTCAATAAAACTGAACAAAGCTATAAAAACTGCAGATGTAACAAAACAATCTGGCTTGGTACGACTGTGTAGAAACGATATTCCGAGGATCCCCTAATTCAAGAACCCGCCCGACCACAGGGGGCATCGCCGCTGCGCCCGCCCAGCACGGGGCAGCGCAGGACCCGCTCTACCGAGCTGGACCCCAGCCGCCCCAAAGAGAACAGGCACTGCAGCAATAGCCCCCCGCCGCAGGCGGAGCCCCAGAACAGAGAATCCCCGTGAGGAAAACACTGGATTTGAAAACAATCCAGTGACTAACGCATGTTTCTATAGCTTGAAGATAAATCTGGTAAATCTTGCTCCAGGCTTTTTCTTTCACAGCTCTTTTCCGATATACGAATGACTTTGTATCGTATAATTCCGTCTGGGCACAACCCGCAATCATTCATTTCTCCTTAATGATAAATTTTACATGGATATTGAACATTTGTCCAGCAGATCCACTGTGGCAAGGTGCTGTTCACAATGACACCACAGCCTTTATTCTGGTGGATGCAAGGCGGATGCTCCAGTTGCTGATAAGTGTGAGGATCGTGTACAGATGTGTGTCCGTTTGAGACTCTCCTCTGAACCTTTAGGGGGATTTCACACTGAGATGTTTAGTCCTCACTAACGTTTATTTTCTCAGTTTGGGAAACAAAAGATCTTCTTAAAGGGCCAGTATCATGCTATTGGTAAACCTTTCAGAGTAACTTGATCTATAGAAATGATCAGATGTTATCTTTTACGCACTAAAGAACCTTTTTTTATTCAAATATGAGTTGTTGTTGTGACCTTTTTTCCTACCAGGAAGTAAAATGGCTTGATCTCTGAGGGTCCATCCTTCCTTAGGGGTGCCGCCCATTTCATGACTTCATCTTAGACCAGTGTAGCGTGTCTGTGTTTCACTCACGAAAACTAACAACATCTGAGCTTTTGGAAAGTCAACACTCTGATTCAATTCACTACAGTGGGATTACAAAGAGCCAAAAGGAAACTCAGAATAATTAAATTTATGAAACTGGGAAAAAAAAAAATAATAATAATTTAACACCAAGTAAACAGTGCTTAGAGTTCAGATGAACTTTCACTTCTGAGCAACTCAAACAAATAAAATGACGATTGTGTTCTGGTTGCAAATGAACCTTGGTGCAGTTTGGCAAAAACAGAAATCCAAAGAAATGTAAATGTAGTTTTTTGTACAATAAAATGTGCTCATTCAACTCATTCTCACTCCCAGCTCATCACACGATGACGTTTAGTTAAGGACCTCCTAAACGTCACTTTTGACGTTTTGGGGGTCCCCAACTTGTCGTTTTTTGACAAGCTGACTGTTTAATTAAATCATGTTTCCCCAACCAGAACACGAATCAGAACCAGTCCAGCATCCTAACCCAGTACAGCATCTGGTACTGGTTTGGAACCGGTACCGGATCTGGTAACGTGTCCATTGCAGGGTTAGGGTACTGGTACTGGGTTTGGTTACCGGTTCTAGACTTTTTCCGAGCACCTGGTCAGCGGCCGGTACCGCATCCTGTACCTTGTCCCGAGGGTTGCAATTCACATCCGGACCCAGTTTGCGTTGGGTACCGTTTCTGATACTGGGTCAGGTCGCATCCAATGCCACGTCGGGTGCCCGGTTAGAGTTTGGTTACCGGTACTGGAGATGTCCTGAGGACCAGTCTGGTACAGCATTTGTTACCACGTCTGAAACCAGGTCATGTCCAGTATCGCATCTGGTACAGCGTCTGGTATCATGTCTGATGCCTCGACGGGTGCCGGGTTAGGGTACCAGTACAGACCGCGTGCAGTACTGCGCCCAGTATCCTGTCCTGAGGTCGCGGACCCTTGATTTTACGAACAGCTAGTTGGGAATACCCATATCATCAAAAAGTGACGCGGAGGGGTCCTTAACCATACATCAATATGTGACGACCTGGGAATGAGATTGTGTTAGCTTATTGACAAACTATGGTCACGTTTATTTATTCTCTTATTGGCTGCAGGATCAGTTGTTGCAGCTGCATGAATGTCTCTGCTAATGCTTTGCTCAAACATAAAGGCAGATTGAATCAAAGCTGTTCGTCTGCGTTTGAACTCATTATCTCAGTGTGAAAGCGCCCGAACTGTCAACTCCTGTACATCTTAACTCTCTTTGTGCTGCTGCATGACAGTAGAACTGAAAGGTTGAATACTTTATGAGTCCTTTGATTCTGTCCTGAGTTTATGACAGAACTGATGGATTTGGTTTTTGAATCTATCAAATGTTTTTTTTTTTTTTTAATCGCCTCCCTCCTTTAGTTTTATTCATTCTAGCTGTTTTTCTCAGCAGAGACCACAAACTCAAGATTCTCGACCCGAGCTCTTCCCAAGGTGAGTTTCCTGTTATTCACTGAAGACAATCACCGGCACGCCAAAGGTCACAACAAACACTGATAATGTTGCTTTAATCAGCGCAGAATTGCTTCCCTTTATCAGAGTTTAGAGTGCTGTCAGGAGGCTTAGGGCTGTGACTGTCACGCTCACTTCAGACGAGCAATTACAGCAATGTTCAGGTTCAATCCTGAGCTCTTCAGAAGTGTTTTGGTTTTCTGATTTTTGCTCTGGTTTTTGTCCGTTTCGCAGGGGTACCAACCCGTTTGCAACGGTGAAGCTGAAGCCCACGTCCACCAACGACAGATCTGCTCCCCACCTCTACCGCCGGTGACGAGTCCAGCGCTCGCCACTCACTTTTACTTAGGGATCACGCCTTTAAAAATACCAATCAGGACTTTGCTGAGTTTTTGAATAATCCTTCACAAGATGGCCATTTTGATACCTTTAGATTAGAACAATAGTTTGAGCAAAATACTAGTTTTCCTAAATGACCAAGAAATCTGTTTTTTGGATTTTAAAGACCCCCTCTGATGAAAAAGTGAGGTTTTTGGTGTTTTTAACATGTTATTGTGGCATTTTTCAGATTTTGGAGGACATATTTAAAGAAAATTAAGCTTTAAACTGAATAGTTTTTTTATTTAAAACATTGTGAATCAGGATCAGACAGAAAAATGCATCTTAAAGGGTAACCAAACAGTGAAGTTGGAGTCTGAAATGGAAAAATCCAGTCAGAGGGGTGGGGCCGGGGAACAGGACTGTTATCATTACTGGAGCTGCATATCGTGGTGTGGGACTTAAATGGTTTGACCAATCACAAAATTCAGGTGTAATACCTAAATTCAAAATGTAGGGAGCATCACACAGACGGTTTTTGACCATATTTTCTAGTTTATTTTAATTGATCAAAAATGTGAAAATGACCAAGAGACAGCACTTTCAAAGTCCAATTTATAGAGATAAACAGCCGAACGAAGTTGATTTAGGGTTTGGTTACGCTTTAAGAAAAATAATCATGTTTGTGTTGTAGAAAACTGATTGGGTGGGGCATAAGCTCCCTGCTCCGCCCCTTTCTGATGCATTCATGCCTTGTCGGTTCCAAAATTGCTCACCGATTTTTGTTGCTCAGGTAATGTTAGGTTGGGGGTGTGACTGGCTGTAAGCTAGCAGGAAAGTGAGTCAACAGATGGGCGATGGGAAGAGGGGTGGGGTTGCTTTCCACTCAGTTGTACATTTTTTAATGAACTCCGCAGAAGCTATATCCTAATAAAGAACGTTTTGTTATAGTTTTAAAAAAAACTGTGGAAACGTTTTGAAATAGATAAAAAGTTGATCCGTGTGGGACTTTAACCCTTTAACACCTGAGGCGTCGCCGGAGACGCCTAAGCACAAAATCCTTAACACACTGTCACTTTTCGAGCCGTTTTTCTCCTTCAGAATCTACTGGAATCACGTTGATCGTTTTCATGATTGAAAAGTCACAGTAAATCAAAGAAAACACTGGAGCTCTGGTATTAAAGGGTTAAACATTCATTTCCTGCTTTAGCCTCTTGATTTAAACATGTATATGAGGAAACGCGGGGACTTTTTGCACTGTGTGCAGCTCAAACAGCGGATCTGAGAGCATGTTGAAGCGACAGAGCGACGTCATCTGTAGCTCAGGGAGAAATGCAGGAACTTTTTTAATGATCTCCCTGTAATTTCAGCCTCTTTTCTTCTTTTTTCTTTCACTTCCTGAAGTTATCTATTAGCAGAAACATTACTTGTAAATGTAAAAAAAGGATTACTTTACCTGAGGCTGAACATATTCCTTGAAGACTTTGTAAGGAGATTATTTTCTAGGCAGGTGGGGCATTAATTATGTAATGTATTAAAACATAATGAGATGCCGTCTTCTTACTATTTGTTTTAACCAAAAAGGATTTCTAATTTATGGTTAAATAGTGATGAAAATTCTGGAATAAATTCACTTTTATTTAAATAAATTGAAAACTAATAAACTTTTAAGTTACACGATTCAATTATGTTTTTTGTACAAGTTTAAGCAAGCACTCGCATGAATGACTGAAAAACGACTCAGAACTTTAATGAAAAATCTGATTTAATGGTGTGAACATTTTTTTGTATCAGCTCTGAAAGGAAAAACTATCATTGCTACAAATTTTCAATCTTTTCTGGATCATATGATGCAGTAAAGAGCAATCAGATATATATCATAACAGTGTTATAATAAAATCCACTGAAATAAAAACAAGTTTTCCTTGACGTGTTATCGCTGTTTTCTTTCTTTTTTTACACTAAACGTTTACAGAAAACAACCAGATGAATCATTTATTCTGATGATTATTCACAAATGGTTTATCAGTTTTATTAAGTAACTTTATTGATTGAGGAGAAAAACAACAAATGTTTCTTATAAAGTAAGAGAGACACCTTTAGGGGGCGCTCTGTAAGTGACAGACAAACACAACTTTCTATGACGCCAAATTCATAATAATAACATTTATTTCAAGGAAAGCTTTATGTGTTTGTGAATGACAAATTGAATCTCATGCAGTTTTTATAAGATCTGCTTTGTCATTAATGAGTCCAGCAGCCAAATTGGCCTAATTGGGATCCAGATCTTTCTTGTAACTGAAACATCGGGTTTTACACGTGTTCTCCACTTCTATTTGTTGTTTTTTTAGTTATTTTTTTGGGGGAAATTGTTGTGAGTTTCTCATCTGCTAACTAAAGGAATCTGCCTAATAGAGATATGCAGCTGAAGGAGCTTAAGATCGGTGCCTCGGCCCGCCCGGCTCCTCCGCTGGGGACGCTTAACCTAAATTGAACCTTGGTATGAATCCAGTTCTGCTAATGGCTCGACAGCAGCTCTGCACTTCTAAGTAATGACTCTCAGGCAGTTGGAATCGTGCGGCCCTTCTCGGCTTCGGCCCCTCGGAGAATCAGAGCTCACTTTTTAGAGTTTCCTTCTTTACGAGAGTTCAGTGAACGCCTCATAAGAAACAGACTGAAAGAGCCTTTGAGGGTGTTTTGACTCATTTATTTAATTCGTTCACAGCGTCACCTCTTTCATCTTTTGGTTTTTCTTTTAACCCCAGCAGGTTTCCAGAGGAGAAGAGGATGATGGTTGGTGAGAGGACAGAGAGAAGGGAAAGAGAGCAGCGAGGAGAGCAAGAAGAGGTTTGGACGGAGAGAAGGGGAGGAGAAAGGATAGACGGAGAAAGAGTTCAAGAACGGTCAGAGATGTGGAGAGATATTTTCCTTAAACACCACTTTTCAAGTGTTTTACGTTTGTGCATCGATGGATGAAAAAGAAAAGAGAGTATAAAAGAGATGAATCAAATAAAGGAGAAGTTCTGCTAAAGGGGGCGTGAGGGGGGGGGTCTGCGTGACACCGCGGCGTCTATCTTCAGGAGGACGGCAGCATGGCACAGGCCGAGGTCCAAAGAGATGTCAGAGGAAACAGTCTTCAGGGGGGCGGGAGGGCAGCTGGGCGGCGGCGGGGAGGTGCAGGTGCAAGGGGGCGGGGTCGAGGTGTGCTAATAGGTGGGAGGCGAGTTACTGGTGGAGGCGGGTCGCCGTTTATTCTTTCACCAGGGCAGTGAATTCTGAAAGAGAAAACAGGAAAAAAGGTCAGGAGTTTGGAAGCAGATATGATGAGATGCAGCTCATGACAAATTTCTCTTTAATCTTTACAGTTTGTAAAACCACTTTTATCAGGCAGTTCATCACAGAGTCTATCACAGATTTTCCTAAAAGGTCCGTTTATATGACAGTCATTAAAAACTTTGTGTAACCAACAAAAAATAAAAAGTCAGATACATTTTGTGCAGAGACAACCCTGCACTCAGATGACCAAATTGTTCAGCCCAATAGCTGGTTGGCCCGTATGGGTGCTGGAGGTTTTTGAGTTGTCTGGGTCTGTGGAGGGTTGTTAGAGGAGCTGGTGCGCCTTAAAGGAGGTGTAGGTTTCTCTTGCTAACATAGTCTCACCCCCAACTCGTCATATATGGATGTTTGGTTGAGGACCCCTCCGCATCACTTTTTGACATTTTAGGTGTCCCCGACTCGTCGTTTTTTTGAAGTACTGGCTGTATGTAAAATCAAGGATCCGCAACTATTTTTACCCATTTTTAATCCACAGACAGCCCATAGCTACATGAAGGCAGCTATAAGGAACAGGCTCCTCAGTTTTGATTCCCTTCTTACTACTTACCTGCTAAAATACTGTATAGTTCGGAACTATCTGAACCTTTAAAGTGATTTGGACTCCATGCCCACTATGTTTTTTTTTTTAAACAGAAAACCAATTTAATTAAATACCAGCATATTTTGAGTAACATTAGATAGTCACTTGTGTTTTGGTGATTTAAATTTGGATGCTTCATGGAAAAAAAGAGCTTTTTTATTTTCATAAAAAATTGTTCAATCGCAATGCATTGTGGTCGATACTGTCCAATCTAGGGACCATCAATGCACACTGGTTTTTTGTAGCATTCTATGTTGGAATTGTCAATTTGCAGCAAAAAGGCCAAACGCACAACACAGTGCACTAAGTGGTGAGCAGTGAAGGAATTTGGACACAACCAGAATCTGTTGAATTTGTCTGTCAAAACTTTCCCTCATTTTTACGTCACAAAAGTCTATAAATCGAATTTGCGTTTTTTTATATATGTATTTTTTTTTAAGTTTCTTAATTTTTTACTGTTTTAGAAGAGATTTTATCATTCAGTGTTTTAAACACAGCTTTTTTTTAGAAAATAAAATATATATATTTTTAATAATATTAGTGTTAGTATTTAGAAGTTAGAACATTTCTAACCAGCAAAAACTAACATATTATTTCACAAAATATAATATATAATACTTATTGTATTGTGGCATAGATATACATTCAAATGTAACATAATGTAAAAGTTATATTAATATATTTATTAAGCAGACAATTCAATCTTTCATAAAATTCACATTAGCCAGAAAAACTCAAGTCAGGAATTGTTAGATTTCCTCTTTTAAACTTCTGAGCCTCCAGGATTAGAATGATTTCAGGGATGGAGCTGTCCTTCATGAAGTTCTAGATGTAGTAACACATGATGAAAGGACGTCTTCTACAGAGGAGTGGAGGAGGTTGACCTTTGATCCTGTCTGCTGCTCTGAATCCATCGTACGTCAAAGTAACGCAATCTTGCAGCAGACTTTCAAATGTGGAGTGAAATAAAGTCTGAAGGAGCTTCGGTAGTAGAAACATTTTTTTAAATATATTATTTATTTATTCTTTACCACTGCAGCAAAACTTATCTCAAAAATGTTTCATAGTTTCTCCAGAGCTGTTGCAGCACAGTAATACAACCCTTATATATTTACCAACCAGCACCGTGTTCCGACTCTCTCAGGATTACAGAATCAATCCTCTACTGATGATCCACAATGCTCTTTACCCACCAATAACAATAAAGTCCACTGCATTGTTTGGATCTCTGCAGTGGATTCCTGTTTCATCTTGAAGCCACAACCCTCATCTACAGAGAGGCCAGTCCAGCCTCACCTTCCTCCCTGAACGACAGCGGTTCAGCATCATACAGCAAATGATGTTCCTTTAAAGCTGGAATAAATCCATAATCTGCATACTGAGCTGCCTCACTCCCAATAAAGGAAAAAATCCTGACACCCTTGTAGTTTGTTACAAATATTTCTACCCTTTGACATTTTTGGTTGCACATATGTTTGTCTTACAGGAGTTGATGTGTCTGTGGGCAAAACAAGGAAGCCCGCAGGAAGTTCTAAGATTTCAACCCACCAGATGAGCCTGTGGAGCTAAAATATTCATGTACATTTACTTCTACGGGCATCCGGTACTTTCATAATACGTACACATTGTCAAAATGGGGTTAGCGTGACAAACCTTCCTAATGGCGAGTGTGGCATGAGGGTACCTCACCACAGTATCACCTGTCTATCAAACGTGTGTAACTTATATCAGCATTACAAATACTTCATGATACACTAGCCACAATACGATAATCGTACGTCTGGTTTCATACCATTGGGGTCATGGGTCTTGCAGTTCCCTCGAGGTTTGTTAAAAACGGAACACAGATTGTCACAAGTGTATTCTGAAGTATCCATAAGAATCCTGTAAGTTGCGTTAGGGATGGGTGATATATCAGTGCCGGTATCGGACGATATTTATATAATTTGAATTTATCTGTAAAATCCACTAATATTGTTTTGACTGTTTTCAGATAGACTTTATTTTTGGCATCATGGATACTTTTTCCTAATAGATGGGAAGCTTCTGTTTACAGTCCGTAATTGTTCTGACTGTCTTCAAGTTTGTTAAACAGTTGAAGAAGTTTATTGAACATCTGTTCATGTTAAGAAATATCTTCTGCGTGTTCTGTGAAACGACGAGAGCTAACGACGCTAGCAGCGGTTGTTAAGGACTTCACTGATGACCAGATCAAACGACAATAGCAAATGCTAAGTTTTAAGCATAATGTTTGTGACCCCTGATCTACGGCTCACCGAGTGGTCTACAACCGTCTCATTTTGTGCCCATTACAATGCACAGCCGCCATTAGAGATTGTGAGTCTTGTTTTCTTCTCCGCCGACTGACAACTTACAAACAAGGACGAGCTAGCAAGTTCAGAATTGAGTCCAATTGACAAAACAACAGATTTATCATTAAATTTAGTCAAAGGAACACAAACACGGCACCAGTTCCTCTTCTTCAATGCATACATTAGATTATCCTTAAAGTCACATTTCAAAGTTTTCCATTTCAACTTTTACTAACTTGTGACATTAGTTTGTAAACCGTCGGCCAAATGGAAGCGAATTCATGCTAACGCTCCCAGCTCTTCTCCTCACAAAGACACCAAGTTCTGGTCTTAAAGATGCACCCAGCGCTTTGCTCTTCGGCGCGCCGGTCTCTGGATCTTCAGTATAACGGCGTTTTGAAGGTCGACAACGGACACCAGCCGCATGCTTCAGAGTCCGCTGTCCCGCCCCCACTCCTCCTTTCAGCTCTTTGAGCTCAGTCTGTGTTCGTTGATGATAAGAACCCTGCAGAATGATGCTTCCTACTGAGAGTTTTCTGCTGGCGGCGCAGCAGTTATCCCTGGAGAATGACTGCAGTGTGCAGCTTTGGAAAGTGACGGCAAAGCGGAAGCCACTCTGCTCAGGAAGAGCAGGAGTCCAATAAGGGACCAACCCAAAAAAGAGTCCACATTTAAATTCATCTTGCTTTGAAATTCTTCACAGACTTTAGTTTTACAGACTGATAACTGTAGGAGATTTCTACACACATTTGGCGTTAATCTGCTAATAGAATAGGATGTTTTTTGTTTACCATCAACTCCAATCTTTCCGTCGCCGTCCTTGTCGGCTGCTCTTAAAAAGGCTTTGGTTTCTTTGTCCGTCAGGTCCCGGCCATCCTTGGCAAAACCTTTCAGGACGAATCTAATCAGGGAAAGCAGAAATGGTCAGAGTCTACTCTATTGATGTCCCTTGTTTCTGTGATTTGGATTGTTCTTTCTCACTTGAGCTCTTCCTCCTCTATGTAGCCGCTGTTGTCGGCGTCCAGCACCGTGAAGACCTTCTTCACATCGTCGGCGGACTTGGCCCTCAGACCCAGCAACTCAAAGAACTTCTTGTGATCAAAAGAGTCGGCGACTGTTCAAACGGAGCGGACACAAAGAGTCACTGATGGATTTTTACAAACCGCCGGGAGTGAAGGTGGAGGTGGTTTACCTGCGAAGGCATCAAGAGCTTTCTTGATGTCGTCAGCGTTGAGGATGCTGCTCATTGCCATCTTGACTGGTGGAGAAGACAGACGCACAAAAGAAGAAAAGGGGAGAGGAAGAGAAAAGAAGGAATCAGAGGGGACGAGGTTAAAAATAAGGCTGCGGAAGAGCAGCGAGACGAGTCGGAGACATTCTCGTATTACACTGGTGACACCCTGGAAATGGAACAGGAAACCAGGACATGTGAGGAGAAGGTGATGAGTGACAGCCTGAAGAAGTGACAACTAAGGATGAGCTGAGAAAGGGCCGCCACAAACAAAGATACGGGCTACGATAACCTGCAGGACTTTTATTAGTTTGTTAAGTAAAACGATAAACCCAAGTGAAAAACCACAGGGGGATTCAGTTTGTGGTTGGGTCCACACGCAGAATCTTCTTCTGCTTCAGCAGGAAAGGTGAAGCCGGCACTTAACGGCGCTGTGGCTTTTTACGACGTGTGACAGAACCTGATCGCTGCTGGAGATGTTGACGCCCTTTCCTCTGACTTTGACAAAGACTATTTTGCTCGTGGTACATGAGTGTATTCAAACTGGACAGACAAAGACAGGGACCTTATGAGAGGAGAACTGCAATATTCTGCAAAATTATTAACCCTGAAAAGCCCACTACATCAGGGAATTGACACAAAAATCAATGTTGTGTGAACCTTTTATCAGAATCAACCAAACACATTTTACTTTATAATTTTAATGGGATATAGATATAATCAATTATGATAATTTGGGTGATTTGGTTACGTTTTAACTCACAACAATGTTTTAAGACATAAAACTATTGACCCGAATCTACAGGGGCGTCTTATTTACCCACTGACTGAAATTTGATTCACACATTTTTAGCTTGGTGTCACTCATTATAAAGAATTGATTTTAAAAAATGTTTACATTATTTCAATACAGCAAGGACTTTTTTTAAAATAAATTATTTCCACCATTAAATTTTTAAAATTGGCTAACTTTTCCCACCAAAAATGTTTCTGAGGTTTCATGGAGGCAGCCATTTTAAAATAAGCAGATTCTACTGCCCCTAGTGGAATGATGATGAACTACAAGACAGAAAATATGGACAAAGTTATTTTCAATGAATTTGTTAGGAAAATTTGGAACATATTTGTGTGATAGAAGTCTCAGAAATGTGAGTATCAAATATGACGCAAATGGTAACATAAAGTTAAAACTTTGATCTGTTTTGCTGAACATTTTGTTTGATTTATTTGTAAACAGACTTTTTGCATCTTTGCGTACCATGATTGACCATCCATCCTCCAAACTCCCTTAGAAAATCTCGTAACTAAAAGTGGCAACAATTAGAAGACATTACTCAATAATCATTGCAAAAACCTCCAAAAAAAATTGTTGATAATGTAGAACATTTATGAAAACGAGGAGAGAGAGAGGAGTACTCCTGACACTGAACACCTCAGACCTCCTGTGACTCGATGGATCTTCTGTTGGTCTATAGGATAAAACATAAGCTGATCGTCTGATTGCTCTCACTTTTTCAATTCTCCAAACACCTGAAAACGTACCTTTTTCGCAGTGCATTCAACCTTTAATTTTAGCTGTTGACTTAGTGTTATTTAATGGTTTTGTTTTTATGCTATTGCTGTGTTTTTATGCTTTTATTTATGTACTGTGAGGTGACCTTGAGTGCCAAGAAAGGCGCCATATAAATAAAATTTATTATTATTACTATTAAACTTAAAGCCTGTTCTTTTAATCTTTTGTAATAGTTGTGGGCGGGACTTTTGGGTAGTGCAACCCCACCCCCTTTGCCATCACTGTTGTGAGGGAGGAACAGGTAGCTTGTGGAATTCCTCATGTAATTTTTTTTAAAAATAGGCTCTTTTTCAAACTGCATTTTTTGTCTGCTTCTGATCCACATATTCTTTGTTCGAATTGAACAAAGAAATACTCAGAAATGCGATTTAAATATTTTTATTTATGTCCTCCATTACAAGAAAAATGCCAATAGAACATGTTAAAAACAGCAAAAAAAAAAACATTTTCAGTAGAGCAAGAATTTGAAGGAAAAATCTGAACAACCATCACAGGAGGTTATTGACTTTTACCGTTCCTTCAATTACACTGAAGAATTTGCAAATGTGTTTATAGATGGTGGAGGGAAACGGCGCCCATGTGCTTATTAAAGTCACTTGAAGAGAATAAAACTGTCAGATTTAAATGGAACCAGAGTGCAGCAGGAACAGGTCTGCATCGTCATCTACTAAATCATGTTGTTTCATTCTAATGTACGGCCCCCTCAAAGTCAAGATGCTTTTGATCAACGTGACTCCACTCACAATAACTAATTACAAAAGAAATTTGATTAGTACTCCTGTTAGCACGCGAGTTAATCCCTCAAGGTGAAACCGTGTTCTTTACAGGCAACAAGCATCATTTTTTTCTATACTGTTTGTGTCTCAAGTATTACTCACAAAGTAAGCAGAAGTAAAAATGATGTTATAGCGATACAATACAAAAATTAAACATTAAACTACAAAAACTTTCAGGACACCGTTTCCCACAATGCATTGTTTTGTAGTCATCAAGGTGCTCACAGCCAGCGCAGTACCTATTTTCTGGCTGCGCTGGCTTAGGAAGGCACCTTGAACCCGCCCCTTTCTCGCGATACTTCATGTCGTCGCAAATGTGACGTCGGTGACAGAAACTAACCAGCATGCACCGCAATCCAGGCGATCTGCGCAGCGCCGCGTCCGCCTGCATAATCTCAAACACGCCTAAAGTCAAGGCCCGGGTGATCATATCTGACCCTCCAGATTATTTTATTTTATTGTTATTAGTGGCTCAATGTTATTTTACGCTTATTTCTAACTTGTATAATTTTGACATACCAAACATATTTTTATGTAGATTAAAATATTGAAAGTTATTTGAGGTTTAAGTTAATTTGTTCAGGAATAATATTCCTGTCTGTTTCCTGTTCATAGTTATGTTAAAAGGTTACATTTTTAAGGTTTTAAAAATAAAATTTTAGTGTTTAATAAATGTTTATTATCCTGTTCGGCCCGCGACCCTGTACGATTGAGTTGACACCCCTGGTTTAGAGCCAGATGGCAGCTCAGACCAGGATGATGAAGACATTAATGAATGTATTTGTCTGCAAGTGAAGAATTTTGAATTGAGGCGGAGCAAGGAGACTTTGCCCCGCCCATTGCAGTTGCTGCATCACAAAGCTGAGCTTTCTCAAACGGCGGGTTTTTGTCTGATCTTGATCCATCCCGATTTGGATAAAGAAAAACTTCTTAAAAATTTTAAAATCTTTTATTCATTTATTCCATTATGACAAAAATGCAACAAGAACATGTTAAAACTCCAAAAGGAGAAAGTGTAAACAAAGGAATGCTGGGATATGAGCCGAGGCTTACTTCCACGCTGCCAACTCCTGCTCTGCAAAAACTGTGGCCCAATCAGAATTCTTCCCTTCCCCTTCATTTAGCCCTTCAAACGGAGAGTTATGAAAACTAGTGTCACATAATTCGGACGTCACTTTCATTCGATGACATCACCAATAATTGCCAGTCTGCTAGCGTTAGCACGGAGCTTCCAGCGCTTAAATGTACAAAAAAGCAGTGGTTTTATAGCTTCAAAACGGTCATGCTACAACAAAAAGTCATTACTTACATTTAAATGTAAAGTTCTGTGGTTCAGAGCGCACCCGTGTGAAGAACAGCACTTCTCAGCGTGACGCGTTTTACCCTCCACCTGGAGGGTCGGATTTAAACAAAAAAAAATCCATATAAACACTAAAAATGTTCCTTTAAATGGAGGGGAAGAGAGAAAAGAAGAATTTGGGCTGGGCCTTTGTCTTAAAAAACGCCACAGGTCTTTGATTTGGCTAAATGATGCATAATGCTAATTAAAACCCACAGAGAAACAATTTCATAAAATCTAAAAATATAGTTGGAGCTGGACTTCAACAAACGTAAATGACTTCTTTTTGCTGTGAGGAAACACCCGGATCTTCACGTTCCAGAGATAAACGGACACTTTGATGAGCTCAATAAAGTGCTGCAATGATCGCTTCCATTCTTGGGCCGGTGCCGTGCTTGGTGGAGACGCTGGAGCGGCACGCCGTTATCTACTCCAGCATCACGCTCTTCTGGATCGATGGCGAGCCGTGCTTTAGCGTGTGTGGCCTCACATCCAATCTTTTATCATTGCAGAGGAACAACCTCCATCTCTGACCTTTAGCACAAAGGCGTCCGCGGGGAAAACAAACGATTCAATGTGAAACGCGCTGGACGAGATTGATTCACTGAGATCTCTCAGCAAGAGTGAAGCCGTGCGAAGAAAGACGGATTCAATTTAAGGGGGAACGCCGCCGTTGCGATTGGGAGTGTGCGATTAATCATCAGCTACGGGGAAAAGTTCAGAGGCTTTGCAGGGATAATGGTTGGAAGTTAATTTAATCCTGTTATAGGACTTTTAAGGGGTTTTAAGCTCCTAATTCAATGCCTCAAAATAATGGATAAAAATATGAATCTACGTCCAAAACTACAAATCTGATGCCAGGATTTCGTGGAACTAATTAAGATTCAATCAATCCGGTCAAAGAGTAAAAGTAAAAGAACTGGCCAACCCTAGTATGATCTGAAATATGTGTTTTGGTGTTTTTAACCGTTTTTTTTCTCACGACAGAGGAAATACATAAACGAATTTGAGCTTAAAACTTCATTTCTGAGTATTGTTTGATTCAAATGGTGATGGATCAAGAGCAGGTAAACACCCAACACTTGCTTCTCTGCAACAATTCTGAGTCATCGCTTTGCAGACAAAAAGATCCATTCGTGTTTTCATTTTCCCATCTGAGCTGATACATTTCTGAAAACTACAGCTGGATAGCTCAGATATTGCTTGGCATTTGTTTTGCAACGCTAATGTTAGCTTGGGGTTGTGAATTCCTCCAAGCTAGCAAGAGAGAGTATAAACAGAGGAATGACAAAGGCTTTTTGATTTTGGCTAAAAACAGCAGAATAATAATTAAAAAACTTCTATGAATAATTTTATAACAGATAAAAAATGTAGTTGGAGTGGAACTTTACATTTTATCTTCGTTTATCTTAGCATTTTATATATATATATAAAATGCTAAGATAAACAAAGATAATATATACTGCTCACAAAAATTAAAGGAAAACTTTTTTTTTATTGGGCCTGGCATGAATTGAATGAAACCTGTCTGATCATTTTCTTGTTGGTTAATCAGCTGAGGGCCTCGTTAATCAATTTCAGCTGTATTGGTGTTGATGGAATTAACAACAGGTGCACTTCAGTGGCAACAATTAGAAAACCCTCCAAACAGGACTGGTGTTCCATGTGGAGGTCATTTCAAGTTTCTCCTCTTGATCTTTTTTGGCTGGTTTTCCACTCGTGCTGATTTTGTCTTGTGTAATTCTCTCTACTGGCAGTATGAGGAGATTCCTTAACCCTACAGAAGTTGTACAGGTTGTCCAACTTCTCCAGGATGGAACATCCACACGTGCTGCAGTAAGAAGGTTTAATGTGTCTCCCAGCACAATCTCCAGAACATGGAGGAGATTTCAGGAGACTGCTGGTTATTCTGGGAGAGCTGGACAGGGCCGTAGAAGGTCCTCAACCCCTCAGCAGGACCCATACCTGCTCCTTTGTGCAAGGAGGAACAGGCTGAGCACTGCTCGTGCCCTACAGAATGACCTCCAGAGGGCCACTGGTGTGAATGTCTCTACCCAAACAATCAGGAACAGACTTCATGAAGGTGGCCTGAGGGCCCCACGTCCTGTAGTGGGCCCTGTGCTCACTGCCCAGCACCGTGGAGCTCCACTGGCATTTGCTCAAGAACACCAGAATTGGCAAGTCCATCACTGGCGCCCTGTACTTTTCACAGACAAGAGCAGGTTCCCCCTGAGCACCTGTGATAGACATGAAAGAGTCTGGAGAAGACAAGGAGAACGTTATGCTGCCTGCAACGTGGTTCAACATGACAGGTTTGGTGGTGGGTCAGTGATGGTCTGGGGAGGCATATCCATGGAGGGATACACTGACCTCTACTGTCTAGGAAATGGTGCTCTGACTGCCATAAGGTATCCAGATGAAATCCTTGAACCCATTGTCAGACCCCAGCTGGTGCAGTAGGTCCTGGTTTCCTCCTAATGCACGACAATGCCCGGCCTCACATGGCAAGAGTATGCAGGCAGACTCTGGAGGATGAAGGAATTGAAACAATTGAATGGCCTTCACCATCCCCTGACTTAAACCCAACAGAACATCTCTGGGACATTATGTTTGGGTCCATTAGGCGCCGCCAGGTTGCTCCGCAGACTGCACAACAGCTCAGGGATGCCCTCACACAGATCTGGGAGGAAATGCCACAAGACACCATCCGTCGTCTCATTAGGAGCATGCCGCGACGTTGTCAAGCATGCATACAAGCTCATGGGGGCCACACAAGATACTGAAAAGCATTTTGAATTGCAGAAATTAAGTTTTGGAGAAAATGGACTAGCCTGTCACATCTTCATTTCACTCTGATTTTATGGTGTCTACACAATTGAGCCTCTGTAGGCTGAAAACTTATTTCTATTAAAAGACTTGACATCCTTTTGTTCCTGAGACACTGCCCTGTCGTTATTTGTATAGATATCCAACTTCATATTGAGATCTGATGGATCTAATGTGTTTCTTTAAAGTGCTCCTTTAAATTTTGTATATATACACATATACACGCTGAAGTACATATATATATATATATATATATGTGTATATATATGTGTATATATAAATGAATTTTATTTTATTTTATTTTTTTTATTTGGCTACAGTTAATTACCACTACCCATTAAGAACCTTAAAAAGCCCCCCCAAAAAAGTTGTTCTTGGCTTCTTAAGGATCAAATAGTACAAACTGGTATAAACTATAATTGGCCACACTGAATAGAAGGGAAGGATGAGGACACAGTTAAACACACATAATTTATTAGTATAATTCATGAATACAAAAGTTACAGTCTTAAAGTTTAAAAAATGAAAGTGGCAAAAATAGCTCTTACTTAATTAAACCCCAGAAAAAATTTCAAACTTTGAATGATTTGTTCATTATTTTTTATTATTGATTAACACTGGAATTATAAAAAATACTTGCAATTTAAAAGAATTAGATCAAGATAAAGATTGAATCCAAAGGATTTTAAAATGTTGAGGTTTAAAAAAAACACGATAATAGTTTTGAAGTCATGCTTCACCTTTAGTGCTGTGCAGACTTGTTTCATCTGGTTTCCTGTGCTGATGTTGTTCAATTACTCCTCAACAACTCATTTTTTCTCCTTTCCTCTATCCGCTTCACCTCTGCCCTGACTCTTAGTTTTTTGTATTTTTAGACCCGAGCTGCTCCCGCTGTTGGTCATCGTCTGTCCTCCTGAACCGCCGCACACCTGTGCTCCTTCTTATTCAGTTGGACCTTCTTTGCCTCCTTTGGTCATTTGTCATGTCAAAGAAATCCCCAGTTTCCTATTTGAGATCATTACTCACTTTATTGCTGTTAATTGTGATTATTTTCTTGTGTTTTTAGTGCAAGATAAGAAGTTTTTGTCACAATCCTATTTGTCATTTCTTTGTTCTACTTCCTGTTTTTTTTTTTTTTTTTTTAATTTTTCTTTTTTTTGCACACAATCAAAAAACTGTAAGGATGCATCACAAAGTGTTAATATCTTTGCATGCAAAACAGAAAATCTGCATTTTAAATAAGATTTGAAAGTTGATGGATTACATATAATCCCAGTGGTTCTAAAGATCATTATTTGAGTTGTGATTCCTGAGGAGTGGGGAGTTGGTGGAAGGTGTGGGAAACCTAACCGTGCCGCACAGCTGCCAGCTCTCGGCGCTCCTGCAACAGCTGCACACTGGTGAGAACGTGCATGTATTTTTAAGAGCTTCTTAGATGCCAAGACGAAGAAGATTAGAGGAATACGCTTGAAGAAACCTGAGCCCTGTGCGCTCGCCGCATCGAGTCAAGACTTACACAGAGCAAGGTTAACGGGAAGAAAGACACACAAAGCAGAGAATATTCACTATACGTGAACTGGAAATGCCTCGATTATGAGCTTTGATGGATTTAGAGGTTTTATTTCACATTGTGTCGCCGCGTCACTTCACACAATTGAGCCACAAAACAAAACACACTTTTGTGGAATTATATCTGAGCTTCCTGCTGTTTGAAGCCGCCATGACCAACATTGTATTTTCTTTTTTTTGACGTGAAAAGGCTCTCTTCGTGTTCCAGGCCATTGTTCTGTGTGTTCTGCATAAGCCGTATAAATTACACAAAAGCTAAGAAGCCACGGTCAGACATTGACAGTCTGTTCATGACTGTAATCCCATTTTCTCCTAGAGCTCAGCATTTAACTGGATTATTAACGCGGTGGCCGTTTACCGAATCAAGAGGACGTCCGGGTGACTTTATCTGTCTGCGAGAGCTTTTCCATCTGACCCTGAAAATAAGGTCAACGCATTCATGAAAAGTGGATGCTTTTACATTGTTCTATTCGCTTAGAACATACAGACAGAGACGGAGAAGATTTATGTGATCAACACTGCAGAGGAGCCGCCACATTCCCTTCAGCTGAGTCACATGTCATCCATCTGACCAATCAGTGAGGGGTAACGCCCTCACTTCCTTGTTCTGAGTCTCTCAAATCCAACAAAAATAATCGCTAAAGCTCGTGTTTGGCGCCGCAGCTTTCAGCGGGATCCGGTGTCTGTTTAAAAAGTGAACAAAAATATTGAAGCTCATAGAAATGAGTCTGTCCGGCATTATTGACAGTTTTTGCACTTCATCTATGATTCATTTTTACAACATTTAGGAAGAAATCTGCAACTTCCAGCTTTTCTGCCTCAATTATTTTTTTACGTTTTTGGGTGCTAGTGTGTTACGGGATTTTGCAAAAAAAAAGTTGAGCAACACCGGGTTAAGGGCCCCTCTGCGTCTCTTTTTGATGTTTTGGGTCTCCCCAATTTGTTGTTTTATTGACATGTGGGCTGTTTGTAAAATCCATGGTCTGCAACCCTCGGGACGCGGTACCAAATGCAGTACCATACACGCACTGGTCACTGGGACACGTCCAGAACCGGTAACCTAACAAGGTACATGCGGCTTCAATGCGACATTTTACAGTATCCAACACATTAGTTGGATATCTGTAAAAGTCATATAAAGCCACTGTTATTGTTATTCATGTTGATAAGGTGAAGGGTTGAAACTAACTGAGGTCAAATGTAAACACTGGTCTGGAGCTAAAGCTCCAAAGTCAAAAGCCTTAACACTTTTACAAATCTGAACATTTGTGTTAATCTCCTTATCAAAATTATTAAACCGTTTGCAATTTTTTAGACACGTTTGAAGCTAATTCTGAACACTAAACTGTTGATTCACATTAAAAAGTTTAGTAATAGTGGCTAAAATTCTGAAATCTTGTGGAATTTCTGCTTATGATTTTCAACAACTATCTTGTCTGCAACCAAGTCTCCCTGGAATTAATCCATACGTACTTTTTAGAAAAAAATATTAAAAAAATAAGGCTTTTAGGTGTGACTTATAGTGGGAGCAGCAACGTTAGCAAAGATGTTAGCCCACTTTTTAAAAACGTCTCATATTTCTTTTAATCCTAGAAACTGCACCCAGAACAGCTTTGAAGCAGCTTATGTGATAAATAATTGTAGCACAACAATCTTCACTTCAGTCTTTGTTGTCAACCAAAACATTATAGCTGCTTAAATTCACTATGAAGTGCTTATAGCAACAGAATGCAAACGTTAACTTCCACTGAGGTTACGCGGTTCCTGAGGGAAACGTGTCCATACTGCAGAAACCTCCTCACAGGTGTGGAGTAATCACCCGAAAATCAACTTTTTTTCCATCTTTCCTTGAAAAACTGATGCTGAAAAAACAGCAGAAACAACCGTTCTGATGTGATTTTTGCAAACAGGTTTTGACATAAATTTACTATTGATTTTTTCATTGTGTTTGGGTTTTCATTTGCAGGGGAACATCTTCCAGAGGAAATCCTGAGAGCTGGTTGATGCCTACAGATATTTAGAGTGGATTCATGTCTGCAGCACTAAGTATTGACAGCAAATGCAGACGTGTAGTTGCCAAGTAGCTTACAACCTGTAAGTCAGGGGCGTCAAAACTCAATCGCACAAGGGGCCAAAATCCGCACACATCTTAGGCAGGATTAACATTTATTGAACACACTAAAACATTTTTTTAAACTTTAAAACCATAACTTTTTAACATAACTATGAAATAGATATATAGCTGAAGATCTTAGTCTTGATAGCAGAAGATGCTGAAATTGATAGATGAGAACGCTGAAGTTGATAGCCTGCTACAGTGTTAGCTAATTGACAAATGTGCCCAAAATAGTTAAGCTTAAAAAAGCCTAAATTAGCCAAAACAGCTAGCATGTAGCTGAAATATTAGCTAAACTCCTAATTGCCAAAAAGATCTTAGTTAATGCTAAATGTTACTTTTTAACATAAATAAGAATAATAAAAGGTTAGGAATATTATTCTGGAATAAATACACATAACCCTAAACAACTTTCAATATTTTACTCTCCATAAAAATATGATTTGTCAAAATTAAACAATTTTGAAATAAGCACAAGCTAACATCGGGCCACTAATAACACAAAATAAAATGATCTGGAGGGCCGGATCTGGCCCCCGGGCCTTGACTTTAACACATGTGATGTATTTTTGCAAGTGTTAACTTCACAGTAACAGTTGCTGACTCTTTCCTTTTTTTGTACCACAAATTAAGCTCATCTGTGTTTATATTAGTCAAAAGAAAAGCAATTTGTTATTTAAAAAAGGTAAAAAGTTAAGAAAAAATGAGGTTATACAAAAGGAATGAAAAAAGAAAGATTTATTATGCGTTCCAGTTTATGAGAAAATGTTTTGGTTGCATTTGAATCAGAGAAACTCTTTGTTTTCTTTGCGCTTCAGTGATTTCTCATTTTCTCACAGCAGCTCTCGTGCATGTCATACATACATTTACTGAACCCTCTGCTTTCCTCTGCAATTTAAAACGCCATCAAGAGGGGCGTGATCGGCTTTGGAAACGCACAAAAGAAAAACACTAAAATCTTAAACTGTTGACATTTTATGCAAAAAGCTGCTTTAGAAGAAATGAGTCAAACTTGTGACTCAAACACAGCAAAGGTGGCGTCCATCCTAATCCAACGATCTACTCAACCGTTCTAATGACAATCCCACCAAACTGGACCAAATCTTTGCGCTGTTTTTTTGTTCTTCCCATCTCGCCTCATGATAGTTGACTGCATAATCCTGCATTCAAAAGCCCCTCACCTCCACCCAGAGGGATCAACATGTTAGCTGTGGAAAACATGCAGATGTTATGCTGATGCACCAAACTCCTCTATTAGATTCACAGAAGGAGATGAAATATGCATCCCATCCTGAATGATGCATCACTGACATACTGAATACACAGAAATAACACCAACAGGGATTTCGTTTGTAATTCCACGAGGGCAGAAACAGGATTCACCAACTTTGAACAGAAACACAGATACACGGGAGCAGAGAAAGAATTGAGTCGATGGTCATTTCTTGTTAAGGTTTAAAACTAAACAACATAACTTAACAAATTTCAAGTACAATTCTTTGTTTTGTGGCCATGTTTCTGTCTTTTCTAGAGGGGGACACGACACTATATGTTGGAGGGATTCATCTGGACTGATCCTCCGTCTGCCTGTTGATACCACTCACATGAACCTGAACTGTTTCCTGGTTTTGTGTTTGTTCTGTTGCTCCTCCTCCTTTCAGTTATTAAAGCTATGTCACACAGCTACTATATCAATTTATAGAAATTGGTCATACGTCGAAAAAGTGAGAAAAGTTTTGCTCTTTACGTGAAATTTTTTAAAGATGTATCACTAGTAAATCATGTTAAAACGTCAGCACCGTGGTCAGCATCCTCACAATTTTTGATTTTAATTAAACAGTTGGACTCGTGTGGTCTGAACCTGTTCTGTCAGCTGCTAGGTGCATCCAGTTACACCCCCATACCTGACCCCTATTGCAACCTGCATTCTACACTGGAAAGACACCCAGTCCCCCTAACTGGATGAGGGAAGAGAGAGACCCCATTTGGTATAGAGTGCTGGAGGGGTCAAAGATCAGCCAACTTATATACCTGTCACATGATACATGAATGTATGATTATTCCGCTACTTATATCCAATTAATTAGTGATTGTCAGGGATTGTGGTGGAGGACCCAATGCAGGAGACCAGACTTGGTGGCAGAAACATAAACATTTACTAAATCAACTTAAACAGGACAAACTCAGGAGAACAAACCAGTGCAGTGACAGAACAAAAAAGAGCAGATGACCTGACAATGAGAAACTGAAAACCAGACACTTAAATACACTGAGGTTGATTAACTAAATGAAGACAGCTGTGGATGATTAATGAATGTGGTGAGACTGACAGAAAACAGAACATGACAAAACCTAAGCTCTAAATCATGACAGTGATTCATGCGACAATTACATAATTCTGTTGCAATATCTGTGCTGTGGGCGTGATATTAAAGTTATGCATCGCTTTGTACATGTGTGAAAAATCTGTCAGAAATATGTGGAACACTAATAGAAAGCTGCAAATGTGTACATGCCTTTTACAAAAATCAATCACAGTTTAGAGTATAAACTCCTTAAAACATTCATATTCTGCATAATTCTCAAGCAACCAAAAAGTTTGAACAGCTCAGAACCAAATTCAGACAAAGACCCGTTGGCTGAAAACCCTCAATAGAGATCTGTGCATATTGAAGAATGACATATGTATCAGGAAAGTCCAAAATTACATACACGGACAACTCCCAAATTGTACATAGAGACACTAGTTACGTTTCCATGACACATATGCGCAAAACTTTATCTAAATTCTAGAAATGTCCAAAAAAACACAGTTTTGGAATGACAATGTTTGCATGAAATCATAATTATGCAAACAAAAACAAACCAACTTATAGATAAGTCATTATTGTTTGCATTTGGGTGATGTCACAGCATTGTCACACCTGTGAGATCAGCTAATTCACTGAAAGTCGCAGAAGAGAAAAACCTGTTCATCTGTGTTGAAAACTAGCCATTCTAACAAGTAAGAAGTTGGACTCTTTTTTTTCTGTTTGAAAACACGACAAGACCGATTCAAGTTTCTGTCATGGTATTATAGCATTCATCCTCTCTTATTAAGGCTGCAAGCTGCAAAAGCTTGAAGAAGCGATGAGGAAATCTTGGCTGCGGATCCAACGATTCTGTGGGACGTCTCGTGACGTCTCGTGGCGCCTGCTGTGCGGCGCTCAGAGCAGATACTTCATACCAAGAAGCACAATTGATTCAAAAAAGTGTTTTCATTGGAGTTTTGCAAAATATGTCAGTTTTGATACGCCCCCAAAAACCACCTCCTCCTAATGCAAATTTTTTTTTTTATATAAATGCAACATCTCCTTTAAGGGCATCAGGAATCTGCCCTTTTGGGGAGGGGTACTGTGAGGACTGTGAACTTTGGTTTTTGTTAGTTATCATGAAATTTTGGTCATGTTCTGCTTTGAATCGTCCATCACTCACAAAAGTTTCAGGTTTATTATAATTTAACAGTTTCCTTTTTTTTTTTGGTTATTTGCCCTCAATGTAATTAAGTGTCTGATATTCAGTTCATCCTTGCCGTGTAAACTGTTCTGCTTTGTTTCCCATTTTATTCTGTGTTTTTTTTTTATGTTCTGGCTAATTTATGAAATGTTTATGTTTATGTCTTAGTGTCAGTGAGCCTGGCCTCCTGCATTTTGGGTCCAACAACTCCTGGCAGCTTGTCTGCAAGTGGATGGATCAGATTAGAGGGAAGCCGGGGGCTTGTGGCCCACCCACGTCACAAAATATACACTTTTTCTATAAAATATATACTGATAAATACTCAGAAAGGCAATTTTGAGTATAATTTTCTTCACATATTTCTTCCATCATTAGAAAAATGATTTAAACATTTTTTAAAACTCCAAAAACAACATTTTCATTGGAATGAGTTTTTAACTGATTTGACGTTTTGCCATGAAAACCACAAAAAAATAACATTTATCTGATTTTCTAACATAATAAGCACTCTAAAGTGAGTTTGTCGAGCAGAGTTGGCGTCACTTCATAACAAACTAACAACAGTCGCACAAAAACTCTGCATTTGCATAAAATATTACACAACAAATTAAAGATGTAAATTCATTTTAATCCAACACTGAAAGCATTAGCAACAATATTTACAGCCGCTAACATTTAATTCCATCTCTCAAACCAAACATTATGGAATGTGATTCATTAGCCGAGACCATTAAGCGCCGCTCCGCGCTCGCCAAACAGACGATGAAAGCCACCGAAACGAACAGCAACAAATGTATTCTGAAAGGTAACTCTGTGCCTTTCACTACATCAGCAGTTTGGCAAATTTACATTTTCCCCGGAGTGGAGAGGTGAGGCCGCGTTTCCTTTAATTAGGTGTGATTAAAACGTGTCCTTGAAAGGATCACCATCAGGTGAGCTAAAACCGAAACTAGGCCCGTTATCTCACGGAAAATGGATGTTATCATAAAGTAATTACACTGTTGTGGTGCAGGCTGGATCTTAATCTAATCGAGCTCTTAAAAAGGAGTCCATTCTTTACACATTTGACAAATGTAAACCTGGTCTTGGGCTCTTCAATGTTAGTTGTCCAGATGGAATAGGAAAGGAAACATCGCATCTGTTTGGTTGGATCATCCTCCTATGGTTTCATGCAGACACTCCCCTTCACTCCTGCCGGTTGTTTTCCTCCCGGCCTTCCTCGTCCCGCTTCTTCTCCTCGCTCCACCTAATTTCCAGGCCTTCACTTTGTCCTCCAATCCTCCACTGATTTAATCTCTCTCTTGAAGTCATTCCTTTGCCTCCATCCGCCTCTGTTCTCTTAAACTTTTAATTTCCACTTTCGGATCTCGTACGCCGCTCTCTGCTCCGGGGCGATGCGCATCATCAGTGACTAATTACAGGATCTATTCCAATTTTTTTTTCTTCGTTTAAACTGGAGCAAAGATGGAAATAAATGTTATGATTCATGACCTGTTTTAGGCGTCACTATTGGTCTTTTCAGAGCGTGTTAAAGGCCAAAGATTCTGAACAAAAGGTCATTTTTTACATCAAAAACTTTTAAAAGGAGTTCAATTACTTATTACTGCTTAAAAATAAATGAATGAATCATGAGTAGTGTTCATTTTAAGTTTGTTAAAAAACAGATTTACTCTCAGACTTCAGTCCAAACAAAACCTCTCTGAGCAGGAAGCTGTTCTCTCTCTGGTGGAAGGAGGTTCAAAGGATGACCCCAGAGACGCCTAACTGGTTATTGCACACATCAGCTGATTCAAATCGGCATATTAATGTGTTCGCTTTGGGAATTCTTTCCGACTGAAGGCTTAAGGCGCCGCCATCTGTGCCGCTGATAGCTTTATTGTCACATTTATGAGACTGAGCTGTGGGAGAAAGACATGAGAAACAGCCTTCTGTGTCATAAATGTAGACTTGAACTCCATGGAATATTGAACTTTTATGAGCAAACTGTAATTCATTTTTTGTTGTAGTCGAAATTAAATTTATAACAGACGTGAGCCCTGTTTGTTGCTTCCTAATGCTAGGGTGCAGACTCACAGTTGGAAGAGGCTTCAAGTCCCCCTCCACTCCTATTTTTTGAGTTTTTAACATGTATGTGTGACATTTTTCTTATGAAAAAGTACAAATCTCATGAGAAATTTTTTTTTTTGTATTTCAGAGGATTTTCTCCTTTTGAATCGCTGTCAATGAAACCCTCAAAAAGTTTGAATGAATGTTCCGTTGTGATGTCACAAACTTCCTGTTTGGGAAATGAGAGGGAGGAGTCACTCAGTCCAGTTCACATATGTTATATGAAATCCTTTTATTCTATGTAGAACTTTTCTTACATAATGTAATGCAAAGTGCTCTCCACAAAAAGTAAATAACTAAATAAGAAAAATAATAACTCCTCTCCCCCTCAAACTATAACCTTCAACCCCCTCTCCCACCTGACAAACATTGGGAAAGAGGCTGAGAAAAAGTTTGTTGTTGGAAACACTAAGAACTGGGACCCCTCCCCCTCTGTGGATACCCACTTGGGCTGGGAATCCCAATACGTGATAGATCCCATCCATTGAGAACCCATCGAGAATCAATCACTGGACTAAATGTCGACCAAATCGAGAATTTGGCCCTAATAACCACATAACCAGTCGGGGACTCAGCCTTCCCACAGCAAAGCGGCGATGCAGGTCCACATCCAGAGTACCATATACTGTCAACTGTGCAAAAAGCTGTAATGAGCTTCCCAATTGAAAGCCTGTGTCACACAGCAGGACTCACCTCGTGGAGACACACTATGGACTGTCTTCAGGAACTTTATGTTGTCTTTAGCTTAGATATAGCATAGAAGACCATAGCTCATGCTAAATCCTCACTGTTTGCTCCTGTTATGCTCTAAGCAGTAAGTATTAATAAATCACCCACAAATTCCATGTTGGACACATTTGCCTGAACACAAATCTGTCTTTTTAATCAAGGATTTCAGTAATCAAGTCCTCATTCTGTGATTTAAGACACACCCAAAAAATCTGGCCGTTATTGTGAGTGACTCTGAGCGTTTGATGTTTGATGCCAGCGGTCTTTGTTACTGCAGTGTCACTCTGCCAGTGTAGCATTACAACTCACCCTGACAAACAGCAGGGGTCTCTGATTCAGAGGGAGGAATCACAGAGACAGAACTGAAGTTCTACACTGTTACAAAAGAGATTTCATCACAGCGAAGCAGAGAAAAAAACCTCAATGTGGAATTGAGAAAGCAATTGAGGATGTTCTCTACATTCCTTATCTTAATTTTGTCTGTTTTCATATTAATATAGCACAAGTTGGAATTTATTTTAGATTTTTTTTGTTGTTGATTGAAGCAAGTGCTTCCTCCAGAAGGACAGTACTTGTGTGATCCATTTTGTTACTTTTTACAGAAACAAAACATAAACGTTTATTTAACTACAAAATATTACAGTAAATATTCTCCCTAATTGTTTTAAGTGCCAAATGCAGATGAATTCATCCCTTTATGATTGAAAGAATTTACAATACTGACATGAAATATTTTATAAATGTAGCAAAATCGTGGATTTCCAAGTTTTTTTTTGGAGAAATACTTCTTTGCATTGAAAAAGAAATATTGGGAGATTTCCTAAATCTATGGATCTGGTTATTGTCAAAAGATGTTTGGGCTCATCAAAGCCTTAGGCTGCATTCAAGCAGCCACTTCCAATGAAAAGGGTCTCAGGCTCCTTCATTCATGCGTAACTGTACACATTGTAAGACTATTGAACCCATTTTGAACGTTAAACCAGTTTGAACTTTAACCAATCAGCGACTTGGATTGGATGGCGTCATCTTTACTACACGGAAGTGCCAACAGTTTGAAGATTGAACATATTGGAAAAGTTAATAATTGTGGTTTGTGTCCGGCAGGAATTATACAACAACAAATCATATCGGAATACACGATATACAGACACTGCACAGCCATGCAATGCAATTTTCATTTTTTTTTTTTTCTTTTTAGATGTCAGACATGAACCTATAAGATAATCTTTTCAGAATCCTCCATGATTTCTAAGTGGGAGAACTTTCAAAATCAAAGGGTGTTCAAATACTTATTTGCCTCACTGTGTACGGGAATAGAGCTGTGAAAGGTTCATGAGATTTGCACCACTTTAACATTTTGTACCAAGCCTCTACTGTAGCTGGCGCTCATCCACTAGTAAACAGTGGATAAAGTCATAGAAGGCCCTCCTTGCTTGTCCGACATGAACAGCATGGGCTATACGCATCTTCAAAAACCCACATTTAGCACGTTCTTGAATGCATCACATGCCCTTGTGTCCGTGCTTCAGTCAAATGCACCACTATGGGTCAACCCCCCTAAAGGTGCTGGAGCTTTTGTGGTTTTCATAAATGTTCACTACGACCTGTTGACCGCAGCACGCCTGTAGAAAAAAAAGTGCATGAACATTTTTGCTCTATAGGGTAACTCAGTTGGCAACAACTTTGATATTTTGTTTTGACCACCTGTGTTCCTCAGGTTTCTCAATTTTTTCCACCCCAGAGTCCATATTCCCCCAATCAAAGGGGAAAAATCTTCACACAAAGATCACATTAAAAATGTTTTCAGCGTGGATACATTTGCAGAAACACACAAAGAAGAAACCAGCTCCTCTCCTTGTTTCTGCCTTTGATTTTTTTCACAGACAAGATGCTGATTAAAAAAACGGAGCTGACAAAGACCAGTCCAGAAAACATGGACGCCAGAATGAAAACAAAGAATGAAACCTTGTACCATGAGTGGATGAGGGTTCATCAAATCTAACAATAAAAATCACTGAAAGAAAAGTGTCTTTAATTTTAACAGGAACCACTCTGATTTCTGTTGTACAAACAACAAACGCTTGAGAAATGTAATCAAGCAATCTGGATAAATCTTCTCTCCACATTGCTGAGCTCAATACTGGGGGGATCGGAAGCTTCTTTTGTCTTTTTTGAGTATTTTTCACTGCATCTGTCTGCAGACATTGGAGAGAACACACCAATCACACAGTACAAAGTAACCAGGGAACTAAAAAAGGATGAAAAAGTATGATCTCTGTTAGGATCAATACAGAAAGGAGAGTGCAGACAGTTGATGGAAATACTGTTTTATTTGTTTTTACATATTTTGTGTCAGATATCAACAACATTTGGAGTACAGTCACCAATAGGTCAAGTTTTTAATGTTGCAGTCAAATGTCCAATAGATGCTTTTATTCTGAATCAGAATTCATGTTATGTCTGGACGTTTGTCTGCCTACTTCATACATGATAGGGCTTAGTCTCTCTGCTGGGTTTTAGGAGAGTCTTCTTTCTACCCCTGCGTAATTAAACATGGCTGATGAAGACCAAAATAACAGCAAACATGGAGACACGAGGCAAGCTAAAGCCTGGTGACATCCTGCAGGTCGGCAGAGGAAAGCTGCAGCGTGAAAGTTCAAAATGAGAGACGAGCGATCGTGTGATTCACACACTCTATTCCCAGACGCCTGAAGCAGTGGAGGGATTCACAAGACAGGTGCCCAAGGAGAATGGAGAGTTACTACTCCAATGCACAGAGCCCACACGTTCTGACACGCAAGATATATATATATATATGTTTATATACACTTAATATATTAGGGGGAGACATTATTGTTTTATTCGTGATTAATTAATTACGGAAAAATTAGCACATTAATTTTTTACCATATCAATTTCACGTTTCTTAAATAATTATGATCTACTATGTAGAAGATAATCCCCTGAGGACATGTCCATTATTCTAAGTAATGCACAACGTAGAGGCCTGATTGCATCTGCAGTTGATTTCTTGAAGTTCGTTCATTCCGTCAAATGCCTCCTAGTGGGACTTTGTCCCGCTTATTTGTCACTATATATATATATAAAACTGTTAGTTCTTCAGTCTTTTTATATTTTTAGGTTTTAATCTTTTTTTTCCACAAAAATTATACTTTTGATAGGAGGAGCTTCATGGTAATAACAGCCGCAAAGCCAATGTCTAAACCTCATATTAACTGATTTAAAATATAATTTCAATACAAAAGTTCCAGTTTTTCTTTTTGTCAAATGATGAAGCAAAAGTTTACTTCAAAGAAACAAAGTCTAAATTAAAAAAAAGAATTCCTGAACTTGTGTTCCAAAGTCTACAATCTTGAACCAGTATCTCAGAGTCTTAACTCTTGAACCTTGTCTACGTTCCTGAACCAGTGTCCCAAAGTCTACGTTCCTGAACCAGTATTCCAAAATCTACATTCCTGGACCAGTATTCCAAAATCTACATTCCTGGACCAGTATCCCAAAGTCTACTTTCCTGAAACTTGGTCCCAAAGTCTACGTTTCTGAACCAGTGTCAAAGGGTCTTTTTTCCTGAACCAGTATCCCAAAATCTACATTCCAAAACCAGAATCCAAAGTCTACGTTTCTGAACCAGCATCGCAAAGTCTATGTTCTTGAACCTTCCTGTCCCAAAGTCTACATTCCTAAACCAGTGTCACAAACTCTACGTTCCTGAACCAGTATTCCAAAATCTACATTCCTGGACCAGTATCCCAAAGTCCACTTTCCTGAAACTTGGTCCCAAAGTCTATGTTTCTGAGCCAGTATCGCAAAATCTACATTCCAAAAGCAGTATCCCAAAGTCTACGTTCCTGAACTTGCGTCCCAGTCTATGTTCCTGTACCCCCTCACCAAAGTCTACGTTCGTGAACGCGTGTCACGGTGTCTACATTCCTGAACAAGTGTCCCAGTCTAGGTTCCTGAACCAGTATCCCATATTCTACACTCCTGAAGTAGTGTCCCAAAGTTTACAGTCCTTGACCGTGTCCCAGTCTACGTTTCTAAACTGATGCCTCAATGTCTGCATTCCTGAACAAGTGTACAAGAGTCTACGTTCCTAGACCAGTGTCACATAATCTATGTTCCTGATCCAGTGTCCCAGAGTCCGTGACTTTTTAGAGTCTATGTTCCAAGCTGCTCTATTGACCTGTTTTTCCTTTCTTTTGTCGTTTTTCCTTCCAATTGATTAAAGTCCCTGTCTGCAATCCTTAACACGTCATTTTTCTAGTTGTCCGTCATCTCAAACCATGACAGCTTTAGGGGAAATGGGTGCCCCACCAGACCTTCATGACTTGATGACTTGGAGAAATGCAAGGGAAAGAAGAACAATTTTGAAGTGTCCAATTAAAATAAAAAAAGAGAAAAAAAAAAAGGAAACCGTTCCTCAAAATACAAACATGTAGAGAGGAGAGGAATTAAAGACTTCAAGCAGCTTACAGCTGAGAAACACAGAGGTAGGAACATAAACAGCTGTTTTATCTATGAAAATATGCAGGTATTTAAGTCTAGCTGCAGACATATTTCAAAGATCTTGTTAACATATGACTGACACTGAGCAGATTCGACGTCAAAGGGAAAGCATTCATGAGAAGAAGGCAGACAGAGCAAAACGTCATTTTCACACCATTCCGATGCTAACATCAGTTCTTTATAATCAACATGAAACTTTTGATCACCCTTGTGCTAAATGCGGCACATTATAAAATCATTATGGTTATAACAACACCATCTGCCTCGCACCCTCATCCTGCACGATTGCTTTTATCTGCTCTTTATGGGCAATAAAACTTTACGAGTCATTTCTACACGAACAAGTCGCTCAGCAGTGGCTTTCTCTGCTCGCTGCTGGTGAGCTTCAATTTGTGAGGCAGACAAGAACCGTTTTGTTGATCCAATATTAGAGATATTAAAAAACAACAAGTAATACATGACTGTTAGAAAGTACTATTTGCTTCAGAGTTCATTTGTAGGGTGCTGTGCATTTGTTCTACCCGGACGTTGAGTTGAACTGCATGAATCAGATGGGATTACGTTGATTAAAGAGCTGAGGCTGGTTTATACTTCCAAGCGATTTGTAATCGTCGTATTGGTCGCACGACCATCGGAGCAGAGTTGCTCTAGTCTCTGCGGAATGTGACACCTGCTGGTGATGTCACATGTGACTGAAATGTTACGCCCAGTGTGCAGTCATGGGCAAAACATTTAACTTGAATTTATTTCAGTGATTAGAAAACTCTGTTCAGAAAAATATTTTTTAATGCCGGAAATGATAAAAACTTACAGAAGTAGTTTAGAAATTCAAACCTGCAGAGAAACCGAAAGAGCGGACAACTAGACAGAAAAGCAAATTACTGTAAAGATGTCTTGTATTTTAAATCTTGCAGCACTCGAGAAAGAAATAAGCCCCTTTCCAATAACAGTCTGGTCTGTTCTCTCCAATATTTTCGGTAATTTGAGGGGTTTGATTAATCCAAGGCTGGAAAAACTGGCTTCCAACACTTTGAGTATGAGTCATATGACCATACAGTCTGTGCATATGTTTATATGCAATCATTGTATACACGTTAGGCTAGTTGTGTCATTGTTAACCAACTTAACTTGGGACACAAGTTCAAACTTTTGTGTCAAAGTAAAAAGATCATTGTGTCCCTGGGTAAATAAATGAAGTTCATTTAGCCTAAAATAAAAATAGATCATATTGTCTCTGTCTATTATGAATCCTTACTCGTTCTTTCTTTTACACAACAGACCACTAAATATCAATTTTTAGCCTATTTTGTTCGCACATTTTAATTATTAAGTATTTATTTATCCTGTCATCAAATGGGCTCCATAGAATCCAACTTTGGGAAATACTATGAAACTAAATTCTATACAGCAGAAGTCCTCCAGTAGCGCATGGAAGCAGTTTGGAGTGGAGACAGTACCTTTTTCAGACATCTTCAATAAAATAATGGGGTACTTTCACCTTTTTGAACCTAATGGACTGGAAATGAAATGCAGCCTTTAGTTTTTTTATGTGTTGCAGGGTTCCGGGGGAGGTGGGGTCTATCTGACACAGAGAAGAGAGCCTGTAATTAAGTCGAGTTAATGCACTGGAGTCTCATGTGTATCGATCCGCTGCCTGCTAATGTCCCACACTGCCATGACTTGTTAGACTTATTATGTGCACACATGCAGCCACAGTTTGATGTGATTAGACCGACTCATGCATGAGTCCGTGGCTCTCTGCCAGAGTGCGGCTCTTTCTCGGTGAAGGTAAAGGAAAGCAGCAGAAGTCTTCCTGTGTCTCATGGTAAGAGAGCTAAAGTTGAAAGGTTTTTGACATTTGTGGACAGGAATAAGACACATGTTAAAAACTAATTTACCGTAATTACCGTACAAGCTTATAAGGCGCACTGGAATATAAGCCACACCTCCAATGAATGGTCAATTTTTTACATATGTAATATATTTAAGGTGTAATGAACTATTAGATGCATTAAATGAGACAAAATGATTTAAAAAAGACTTTATCAACTGTCTTCTAATCCAAATTCTTCCCTACCCCTCTGATTGTAAGGGTAGGGTGTCCGAAACAGTTCAATCTGCCGGACTTTAAACTGTCCCGCATTGCGCTTTGCCGCGGAGTAGAAACTTATTCTTTCATATTGCGTGTTCTGAAGCACAGAAGTTTACACTTAATGTAAATAATGACTTTTTGTTTTAGTTTGACTTTTTAAACGTATAAAACCAAAGTTGTGTTTCCGAGCGCTGACAGCTACATGTAGACAAAAATGATGACGTTATCGAGGGGGGGTGATGTTCCAATTTGAAGAAAATATGTTTCCATAACTCTCCTTTTAGAGGGATCAATGTAGGGATTGGTAGAAGCCATAGAGAAAGGGGAGGAGTTAAAATTCAGCCTTGAACCTATTTTTAGCACGCTAAACATTAGCCGTGCTAGCATATTCATGACACCTGTAACTTCCAACCTTGTTTGCAAAATGTAAAAACAGACGGATTTCACTAAAACAGACATGACAATGCAAACTCCCAACAGTCTTAATAACATGAAAATAAATGAACAAAGTCTGACACTGCTACACGTTAGCTGCATTAGCCACGTTAGCGTATTTTCCTATAAGATACATCCTCATTTGCACCTCGACAGAGTACCCTGTAGTTTCTCAAAATCACTTCAACATCAGTAAACACAGAATTATTCCATGAATAAGGTGCTCTGGATAATAAGGCACACTGTTTTTTTTTAATTTTATTTAAGCTTTTAAGTGCACCCTATAATGTGGAATATCAATAAACCAAAAATATTAATTTTTAACCCAACCTTTTTTTTAAGAACATCCATTAAAATGTAAGTGCTTTGCAAAAACATGAGTAATAAGAAATTAAAAAAATGAGTGCACATATGAGCTTATAATTACTAAAAGCAAAACAGATTACAGCACCTTGAACTTAATTAGTCATAAAGAAAACAGACTGACCATGAGTCACTGAATAAACCTGATGTATAATTTTTTTAATTTACCATGGACTTGTTTTCTAACTCTTAATGCATATTCAACTAGTATTTAGTGTTTTCTCTATTTTTTAAATCATTATGGCCAAAAAACTTTTGTTTCCTGACTTGAAAACTCTGTTTGTTTTTGTTTTTTGTTTTTTGAGAAGCTTTCAGATCACCTGCTGTGACTTTATTTTTTCAAGCATCCAGCTCTATATACAACCCAAAATAGTAATGAATGTAAGAGAATTTTCAGGACTCAGCCTCTCCCTCTGCAGGTTGAGGAAAGAACAGTTTATTCCTCCTTTGACCAGCTTCTCTAAACACTCTAAACTAAGGAAATTTACATTCTCTTCAAAAATAAATACAGTAATTAAAACAAAATCAACTTTAAATGTGAGTCTATAATGATGAACAACAAATGATGTCACACTGACATCAGCCTTTATCCCTGCTTGAAAATAAAAGCTTAAAATTAGACAATTGTGATTGTTGGTAACTTCCTTATCTATACATTCCACTGATGTATCTGGTTGATGCTTGAAAATTTTATATTTCATGTCAATTCTTTAATGATAAAATTAGAACTGTTGAACTAAATGTCAACTTATTAATATGTTAAAATCTGTAGAATTTATATAAGAATTCTGAAAAATGACAATGTGTAGTGAATTTAAGTTGCACTTAAATGTTTTTTTAAATAAATAAATATAGTTTTTAGATATAAAATAACAAAGCTTTTGTGAATTCTGCAGAAATACTAATGTGTGGGTGTTTGGGAGGGGGGCATTTCTTTTAAAACATCTTATTTAATGAAAATGTGGCACTTCTCCTTTCCTTTAAATCTCCTAAAGAGAACTGAAACAGCTCTATCCGTTCAAGCTTAACGGTTTCACTTTAGTATTTCACTCTTTTATTCTTATGAGAAGAGTTTCTTACTGTTCTGATATAAATTCTAAAGTCACGCCTTCGAAGCACAGCTGCTTTTGTACTGTTTAATGTAAATCAAGGAATGTATAGGGGAGAGACCATGACTGACCTTGCTGAGAGTTTAGACCTTTGAATTTGTTTGCCTGAGATTTCATCCAAAGGATAAACCTATATGGAATCTGTGAGAATGTTAGACCATATCTGATTGTAGGCTCAGTATATGTGAATCGATTTACTTACAAAATATAGTGTTCAATAAGTTGAAGTTTTAGTCATTGTTGTTTTGGACGTCCCTTCCGGTGTTGCCAGATTGGGCAGTTTGCCACCCAAGTGTGTACTTTTGATTCTAAATTTGCAGGAAAAGAGTTACTTTCTGACATAATTGGGTTCGTTTTTTGGTTCCTTATTAAAATAATATTTCTTGGGCGGCAGTGCTTCACCTTCCATCATCCTCACCTGCCATCATGAGACGTAAGTCAATAATAAAATATATGTCTGCTAACCTGTGCCAAAAAAACAGTTTATATATAATATTAATAATATAATCTAATCGTTTTTAGTCTCAAAATCTCTGTGTTTAGTACTTCCTGTTCAGTTCCAGTAAAGGTCGAGTCCAGCATCACTTCATCAGAATGCTCAATCCCTTCAGACTGGGTTAATGGCGCCTTTAGTTTACTCAACCTATAACAATTATGTAATTCTTTGTTAAATTTCTATTTTATACCTTCTTTGGCGTTTTAATACATATCCTCAATTTATTACTAGGGCTGTGAGCATTAAAGCGTTAAAGCACGCAAATAACCAAACTGTTTGTCATTTGCAGCAGTCTTTCGCTTTGACTCGCTGATTTAAAACACTTCATTGTTCCACTTATCCGTTATCCGGTTATTTACAGTAGAAATAAATTAATCTGTTTTTAGTACTTTGACCTTGTTTTTTTCTGGTTTAGATTGCTTTTCACAAAAAGCGGAGTATTTGATCCGTGGTCCAAGACGTAACATAGTGAGGCGCCGCTGAGCCTCCAATGCAGCGGCAGAAGAAAGCGATATACATGACGATAGGTTAAATATAGCATCAGTTCAGAGAGAAGGTTGTTGTTTTTGTCAAGCAGATGAAGAAATGAAGAAAACAATGTTAAAGGAGCCTGCGCCACAGTGATACGAAGCAGTGACCAGAACTTCTTCTTTTTTTTTTTTCTCTTTTTTTATTTGTAGGTCTGCAGGTTGATTTCTTGTGGCTGTGTGTAAACATCATTCTTTTCTTGGAGTATTACTGACATAAAAGTGAGTTCTGCTTTTATACTGTTTTTTGGGGCTTTGTGCACACAAATTACATTTCTTAGTTAATACTTGATAATTGATAAATTCAGATGATAAAAATGAAGAGAAAAATTCTCTGTGCCTGTTATAAAATTTACCCAAAAAACATAGTAATTAATGGTGATAAATCATAACACAAAAGTGTGATTAATCAGATTTGTTTTAATTGATTGAAAGCCTTAAATAAAAATAAACATTTTAAATGTACAATTTTGTGTGTGAGTTCATATTGTGATTATTTGCAGATGATAAGTGGATGACAAATGCTGTAACTTACAAAAAAGTCAATTTTGATTGATCATGATACATTTTTTACCAAGTTTGGGATTAATTCTTTTTTTTTTTTTAATTAATCAAATCCCGGAACTATTTATTATGGGTAAAATTTTGGTAAATAAACTATGGGTATTGTATTTCACATTTTTCAATTGTTTCTTTGGTGTGAACCAAAATAAGTTGCACTAAAAAAACACAAAGTTATGCAGCCCTATAATTAGGACTGTGTATTGGCAAGATTTGGCGATACAATACGCATCCTGATACGTGTCTCACAATACGATTTGTATTGCGATATCTCCCAAGACTGGACCAGAACAAATGATCACTTTTATTTTAAGAGTATGATGTAGAAAATAAAAAATCTACCTGTATATTTAGGGTTTAGCGGGAATACAAAAGTAAGACGCTGAAGAAAGCTTTTAAATGTTTTAATAGAAATCATCTTGCTAGCATTTTAAATCTATACAAGTATTCATTAAACAAAATATTGTGATATATTGCCAAATTGACTATTCCCATAAACTCCTATTAATGATAACCAAACACCAGATAATTTGTTTTTCTGAATGATTATAAGAGTTTTAGGAGCATTTTTCCTTTTACTAAATGTATTAAAAAACACGATCTCACACAATCGCAGGTGATAAATTATTTGATTTAGTTCATGATGTTTTATTTACAGAACAGGGTTTTAAAAACCAAACCACTCTGTAATACATTTCACAAGGACTTTTGCTTATAGGCCTTCATGAAAAATGAAAATGTAAACACACTAAACACTTTTGAGAGATAATGAGTGATACCAGAACCCCTTTGATTATTATGGGAGTTCTTTTTCCATTTGTCCTTATTTCTTTATTTTGTTCTATATGTTTGTGTAAAAATGAGGGGGAGGCATATGTGAGCCACAGTTGATCTTCATTTTTTGCTAATAAAGTTTAACAAGTCTGTTTTTTTAAGTTTTGTTTTGACTGTTTTAAAAAATGGCAGATTTATTATAATAAAGGTTTTGTATTTTATTTATTTATTTACAAATACACTGAAATAGGACTGCAATCAATTTTGTTGTATAATGTACAGTGACAATAAAAAGTATTCTATTCTATTCAAAACACGAAGTAAAAAGTAATTAAAGTTTATTAATCATTTCTTAACTTTTTACCATTTTTTAGATACTTATTTGGGGGATAACCACAACTATCTGGCATCACTGGAGTCAATACTCCAAGCTTTACACTGCACCACTTTTTTTACACACTATTTCCCAGTGTGAGTAAATACAGCAAGTCTTAACTCCTCCTTTGTCAGAGCAGAAGAAGCTGATGCCGTGAATGCAGAGCAGAAAAGAGAGAATGACAAGTAATGCAGCAGCGCTTCAGTCGGTCGGAGTGCTGAGACCGCTCTGATCCTCTTTGTTCTTTTGCAGCTCTTCCTTTTATCACCCAGGGCTTTGACAGAAGCTGCTGGGACTCACACATCAGGTCACATGCACTCCTCATGCATCCCCGAAGCCCCTCGCTTTCACTGAGACACACGACCAGCCAGCTCTAGAAACAGGAGCGACTGATGAGAAGATGGGAGGCGAGTAGACGGACGAGGGGAGTAATCAGAACCGGCGTGTATCTGTGAGGTTGTTGGGTCCTGGAGGGAGGAATTTGAATAAAATGGGGGAAAATGATTTGTGTGAAAGATTAAATGCATAAAGTGAGCAGGAAAACTGTGACAGTTTAAAAAGAAATGCTTTCATTTCAACTGTCAAAAAAATGTCAAGGAAATTGCGCAATTTAGACATGTAAAGCTACGTTTACACTGGCCTCAGCAACTGGTATTAGGAGGACCACTCTTAATGAAAAGTCTAACACCACAAAACCGTAAAAAAATCCTCATGTTTTCGTGTTGCTATGCAATTATTTTTATTTTCTGGCTCTTTGTACAAACCGGGTGTTGACTGAATGTGCACTGAAAGTTCAACCAGTTGAACTTTTGACTGGTTGAACGTCAACCATCTGAACTTTAATGCGATACGCGTATCACATTCACATCTGCCTCCTTTTTGATTCATATCAAATTTACTGCTCAAAGCCTCCCCTAATATGTAAATGACGCCCCGGCCTGGAGTTGACTGGAGCAATGACTGAAAAACTCTCCAAACAAAACCAAGCTGGTAATAAGATGGGAATTTAATTACCAAATATATATATATATTTATATTTATACAAAACAATCAAAAAACACACGGACCAAAGTCTCTTACGATAGCCACACAAAATATGCTCTGCTGCTGCTGGGGGGTGGGGGGGGTGTCCAACAGATCATGTGGCAGTATTTAAATGCTGAGTTGGAGGCCCTCGTCCAATCAGGTGCTGAACAATTTGGGCACAAATCTGCAAACAGATAGGATGGGTACAAGAACAAGGAAAGGCAGAAAAACTTAATCTGCAGCAGAAGACATGAGAGAACAGAAACAGAAAACATCCTTAAAGTACAAAAAAAAATTACCTCAGCTGTAAGCAAGTCGTTGAAAAAGTGGCGTGCCCAAAGCGTAGTCCCTGATTGGTTAACGAGCCAAATAGCACCACCCTGCTCAAATCTCACCGCTGCTGGACTCGACCCCAAAATTACGCTGCAGGACTTCAGAGTGTCCAGTTTCTCTTTGAATCCTTTATCCCCCGTCCTCATCCCCTCACTCACGGTGTCACGCGTTCCCTGAATCCTCAGGTTAAATCTCGCTTCAGAGGAACAAAGACGTTTCTTTTCTCCCTGACACAGACGTCTTTCTCTGTTTCCTCTCACACACACGCTGGCAGCTGTCAGTCATCCGGCCTCTAAACTGATTTTTCTCATTTCATCATCGTACCGTCCTCCTTTCAGGGGAGATGAGATGAAATCAGATCCTACGCCTCATTGGGCGAGTGTCTCCTTGAATATCAAGTAGCTTCAAGGCTTCCAAAAGCAAGCAAATACATTATGTAGTTTATTATCAAAGGACAGCAACTGAAGAGGCTCTTAGTTTGGAGAGTTATAATCATTAAAAGTTCATAACTGAAGACATTGATACTAATAGATACTAAAACAATATGCAGACCTGTTTGGGAATAATCACCAAAAATACAAACATTTCAGACTTCTACATTTTATTTTTGTGTCAAAATTGAGGGGTTCCTACAGGGGTTTGACGTTTTTCACTTTATTTATTGTGGACCCCCGTGAGCTGCCTTTAGCGTGTCTGTACATTCATGTCTTTGTCGCTGAGCCCATCTGCCCCCACTCCCCTGCCACTACTTTGCCCCTCCCCCTGGAGCTTTAACTGTTAATGCAAATAAATGATTCCCAGCATTGTAGTACAGAAAAGCAGCGTCGCACTGATGTGCCACACTTCACAGTTGAGGTGTGTTCACACAATCCATGTAAATCGGCTGATTCTGTTGTGGAGAGCAGAAGTTTGTTAACATATGGATATGTTTCAAATACTAATTTAACACCGAGAGCAACAGCAGTATTGCTTCAAAACAACAGATTATATTGGTCAAAAGGTCAGACCAAGAAGTTTCTACTGTCTTTGCCTTTTCAAGTACATGTAGTGCAAACAAAGTCGTCCAATCACAAACTCGCGTCAATTACAACTAACTGAAGGTAAACAATAGTGACCGATGTGTCATACAGTTAAAATACATACAAACTCGTCATACATGGACGTATGGGTGGGGACCCCACTAACATGTGTTGATGCTTTTTCTGACTTGCTGCCTGCTCGCATTAAATGACTTCAGTAATGTTAGAAAATGTTCACAGATTCTGAAATAAGAGATTCTAAAACACTAGTTGGATTTATTTACGTTTCGCATCATAAAAATAATTCTGCTTTAATTTAAGTTCTATGTACCAACAAAAATGTACGACGTAATCGCTGAATAATCAAAAAATGACAGTTTTTTCACCACAAAGGACAAAAGGGTTTAAAAGAATATCTGAAGCTTCTTCTTGTAGACATTTTGTTTTGTTGTTTAACATAAAAGTGACAGTTTAAAAAAAATGTTTCTATGTTGAAAGAAATTATAGTTTTGAACAGCAAATGAAAAAGAAATACCTAGATTAAGTCCATTTAGGTAAAAGAATCGGACTGTATCGTATCGCCAAAAAGTTAGTTGAATCTTTTATGTATCAATTTGTGAACCGTATGGAATTGGGAGAGAAAAAGCTACACAGTCATTATTCTGTAAAGTGACAGTGTTTGTCGGTGCAAAGCCAAGAAAAAAGAAAAGAGCAAAAATAATCATTATACAATATTTAAACAGCTGCAATATTAATAGTGATGCTGAAAAATACAGAAATTGTTGGACTTTCTTAAAACAGCATGACGTGTTTATTGTTAATTAAGTCAAACTTTTCCTTTCTTTAAATTGATTTTTTTTAATCATTTTGCTTCCACGTCTCTAAAGCTGAAAACACAGGATGTCCTTGCATCCTGAATGAACGTTTTCATCCGTCTTCCTGCATCTCCTCCCTCTCATTTACCTGCCCTTCCAAGTCTCCTTCAATCGCTTCCCATTTCCTACCATCAATTTCGCGTTTTTATCTCGTCTAGGTGCACATCAGCCCCTCCCCCCACTCTTTCACCTCAAAATCCCTGATTCCTTCCCACTTTTTCCCCTCCCTCCTGCACTCGTACGTCCTCGCCTCCCCTGTGCTATAGACCATTTGGCCAACACAGTCGGCTAAACTCCAGATGTGCTGCTCTGAATGATGACCAGCATCACACACGCTCACACACACCGAGTGAGCAGCAAATGGTCCCATCATTGCAGGAACATTTCTACACCCTGCATTTCCTCTTTTCTATAAGCATTTTCTTTCTGTCTTTCAGACAACAAAGTTGCTCTGCGTCTTAAACAATTCACTGCAAAAAGGATGTTTGTGCACATAAACACAAATGTGCACTGGCAGCAATAATGTTCCATTGTTTTTCCATATGAGCAGATGCAAAGACGTGTGCTACAATCCCTAAAAGACAATCGTTTGTCTCGGACAAATTTATTTTTTATGCCATCTCTCCATCTGCTCGGCCCCCCGCCAGGCTGCCCCTCCCCCCTCGCCGCCCCGCTGTCTCGTCTTTCTCTTCTTTAAATTCCAAATGGATTAATTACTCCAGCTGATTGAATGGACAACATCATCAATAGTGTGTTATCTCGGTTTCGACTCTTTGCTTAATGAGCTGCAAAAATGTCTACAAATGGCTCGTTGGGGAAAAAAGAAAAATCACTTTCTGGCAGGAAGTTTCAGAATAAAATAATACTGACAAAAGTGTTGTGGTTTATCGAGGAAGTCTGTTGACTTTGGACACTCCTGCAGTAGAGAATACATTCTGAAGCGATATTTAAAGCCTGCAGGTTTACTAGACCAGTCGTCCCAAGCCTCCTGGCTGTGAACCGGTACCGGTTGCTGGGACAGTTGGTACCAGACTGCAGAGAAAAAAAAAACATGACCCACAATTTCCCCTGTTTTCTTTGTGATCTGATTCTGAGGGAGGTTTTATTTTGGAGAAGTACTAGATTCACATGTCAAGTCACTTGGTCACAAGTCTAAAATCCATCCACTGCTTTATTGAAGCAGCTGTCCCACCTGTTTAATCGAAAACACAAGCTCAAAGTTACCAAAAAACAGATGTATTTAGAAAGTTTCTTTTTGCTCCATTTTTATTTCAAAAATGGATTTCTTGCTACAGTTGTTCCCACAAACCATAACATTAATGCCTAATATTCAGCAGAAACCGGTTGTCTAATGTTATTGTAACATGGAGTCAGAGGCAGTTGGATCCATATGCAGCGCTTTATTAAAGGGTTGAGGGGCAAAAGCAGGTCAGACAGGCAGCGGTCAGGCACGGCTTGGCTTTGTCAGAGGAGAGGCAGGCGGAGGTCAAGGGCAGGCAGGAGTCGAGGCAGGCGGCTGACAGGAGAGAGGAGTTCAAAAGTAAGCCGGCAACAGTAAGGGCAGGATTCAAAGCTACAGGGTAGCAGGGAGGATAATACGTCGCACTGAGTTTGGCTTGGTGCTCTGGTTTTAAGCTGTCGAGTCTGATTGCAGATGAGAAGCAGCTGAGGGGCTTCTGGGAGGAGCTGCAGGGGCTGATGGGAAATGCAGTGAGAAGAGAACAGGAAGTTGCTAATACTCAGGAGACAGTGCGCGGAGGGGGCCAGAGGGGGAGACAAAGGGCAACCTTCTGACAGTTATGAGTATGTGCTAATAAATTTGTCCAAACGGTGGAATAGTGACGCTTTTAAAAAACATATTTTTCCATTGCCCTTTGAAAATTGGAAAAGGCAGAAGTTGGTGATTGATTTTTTTTTTTTTTTTTGGCTTCCACTTTGACAATTATGGGTTAAGGGAAAATTTATATCACATTTTAATGGTTCGTACTTGAAATCTAGTCTATCAGTAAAGTTTTAAGGAGCTGCAGATATTTTAAAGGTGACTAAGACAAACTTTACTCCAAAAGTTAAAAGAAAAAGGAAGATTTAAATATTAAATGCTCTCTTCAGGCTCGTAGAGACCAGTCTGTTAATATATTGTCTGACATGAAATTGGTCCATTTAAAAAAAATAAAGACTTAGCACAGGGGTGATGAGGCAGAGGGGCTGGCACGTAGCTACTAAACCATCAGTCTTTCATGCACTGATTGGCTGAAACAGAAATGGCTATGAAGGATTCGTCATCTACTGCAGGTGTCAGAAAACAAGGACTCCAGTAGAAAGGACAATTCTATAAAGATGTGACTGAGACGTTCTATTAAATGTGTCTGAAATCACACAAGATTGAAAAAATGTGTAAGTGATAGTGGATCTTTACTGCACCAGCTGTCTGTCAATACCAAATCAACACAAAATGATCACTTCTAGATGGGAGATTCAGTTCATTTGTGTGGATCACAGACCTCTAATGAAAAGTCAATCAGACAACAAAGAGTCCGACTTCTTGAAATTTGTCACACTGTCAAAGTTATATGTAGTTATACAACCAGGACTGCTTATATTAACATTAAAACAACAAAAGTCAAAAACTCCAAGATAAAGTCTTGTTAGTCTTTTTTTCTGAAAAAGGCGGCTGATTTAGGCCTTTCCTTTTTTTTTTAGATAGATTATGAAAAACACACACTCCATCCGTCCATTTGTCAATCCATCCATCCAACCAACCAATGTCTTCCGCTCATCCAGGACCGGGTTGTAGGGGCAGCAGTCTACGCAAAGATGCCCAGACTTCCCTCTCCCCGAGCAGCCAAGAGGTGTAGTCTCTTCAGCGTGTCTTGAGTCTTCCGCCTCTGCCCAGTGGACATACCTGAACACATCTCCATGGAGGCATCCAGGAGGCAATTGAACCAAATGCCTGAGTCACCTCAACTGGCTCCTCTCAATCTGGAGGAGAAGCGGCTCTTCTTCGATCTCTCTCCAGGTGACTGAGCTTCTCCAACCCTCGTGCTCTCGTGGGGATGATCCCAACCTTATATGAAGGCATTATCCCTTCCATGACAATGGTGGACAAGGTGTACAAGACCGACAATCATTGAAAAAAAAAGTTCAGCGCACTGTCTTGTGGGGTCCAGATGACCCCACTTTTATGTACACAAGCCTAGGAGAGCGGAAAGGCTAAGGAAGTGGTCAGCCATCGTGCAGAAGAAGCTCGTTTCAACCACTTGTTTTCGGAATCTTGTTCTTTGGATCATGACCCAGAGCTCATGAATATAGGTGAAGAATGAAGATTGACTGGTAAATTGAGAGCTTTGCTTTCTAGCTCAGCTCTCTCTTCACCAAAATGGATCGTATAGCAGAGGACACACACCAATACACGCACAAATCTTCTCTCACTTGAGAACAAGATCCCCAAATACTACAACTCCTCCACCGGGGCAGTAGCACTACACCCATCCAGAGATGGCCAACTACCTTTCTGAAGTCGACAACCATGACCTCAGAATAAGTGGAGCTGAACCTCATCCCAGCTTCCTCACTTGGCTGTATCCTAACCCCATGCATGCCTCGATGAAGCCAACAGGACAACATCATCTGCAAAGAGCAAAATTTAAATCGTGTGGTTCCCAAATCGGAACCCCTCCGAGCCCTGACTGTGCCTAGAAATCTGTCACCATTGACAATTACCATCTACATGTAGCTGGAGATCTTAAGTTATTGGGATGTGTTGTGACAAACTGAGCTGTTGTATTGAAAATTAGACCCTCACAACCTGGGCAGGAGGAAAAAACATATTAAACTTGTTTTCTGCAAGTATGAACACATTTCACTCATAAATAAAAAAAAATGAAAAAGAAAAGTAAAAAAATATATATTGAGAATGTAATTTGTTAAGTTTTAGCCCTCATCCAAGATGCATCTGATGCAGCTGTTTACTCCTGGAGCTGGAGGTCACGGGCAGAGGAAGCTAAAAGTCACGCATCATCTGCAAACAGCAGAGATGGGATTCCAAGTCGCATAACCACCAGTTGACTCTAGAGATAAATTCTGTTTGTAAAAGTTATGACAAAATAAATGTCTTTGCATTAGTATCTGAAAATAGGTCTTTGATGTTATTTCAACCTAGTTTATAGCCTAGCTAAATACTTTACAGTTTGTCAGTACTGTTTACTTAGAGCTTGAAAAAGTCTTTGTACTTGCAGCCTTCATGTAGCGCAGCATTTGTGAAGATGGACTTTTGTTTACATGTGAGCATCAGCTCCAGAATACTCACCCGCAGTTGACACAGACACAGTGTGACTGTGATGTGGGTTCATGACCTCGTGCCCCCACATTGACCTACAAGTACACTTCCCCACACTGCAAAAACCAGCGTTCCATTACAGCTGGTCCAATGATAACATTATCTTATTTATGCTTGTTGAGTTCAGGGATTTTTTTTTTTCCTTTTAATGCTGCCAAAGATTTTGATTATCAAATGAAATATTTTTCATGTCAGAATTTTGATCTTCTTAATAAAACTTAATCAAGTATACTGATCTTGTCTTTTATTAAAAATGCACTTTGGTGAAGAAAAGTGTCAGATTAGTCTAGTAGTGCAAGGGTGCCCAAAGTGGAGGCCGCGGGCCAAATTTGGCCAACTAAAGGTCATCTTTTGGCCCGGCAAGTCTTGGCCTTTGGAAGGTACAATGTTTAGTTCAAACCCCTTAACCATATGGTGTTCCAAAACTCAATCAGTGAATAAGCTGCAGGCCAACATTGAGTCACGGATAAAGTCTAAAGACCAGCTTCACGTCTCTCATTAGGATCCCAGTTTGCTTTTTTCATTGGAAGAACGTTTGTTTTAGCTTGATCTTGTTTTTCAATTAAAAATGGTCAGTGAGGTCTTGCAGTTATATTTTAAGGGTTTCAAAGAAAAATTTTACTTTTCTTCATTCTCACTAATCTCTGTCACTTTGATACATACAGAATTTAAATAAATGAATTTAACCATATTCTTTATTTTATGCTTTTACGTCATGACATGAAAAAGAATATGGTATTTGGTCTGCGGACTGGGACCACATTTAGATTTTCGCCCTTTGAGCGAAAAGGTTTGTGCACTCCTGGTCAAGTGTCTTGTGGTTAATTTAAATATTTATGAAAAAAATGCAGATCGGGGATGCATTGATAACTGTTTCATAAACTAAACATTCATAATTGAATTGTTGCTTCCTGAATCATAATTGAACAAATTGCCTCAAGATTTCTACCTCTACTAATGTTCCAACGTCATCAAATTGAACTGAGCTCCAGTTCTGTCAGGAGTCAGAGCTCTCTCTCTGATCATCGACGGGAGAAGTCTCCAGAGTTCTAACACACCTGACTCCAATCTGACTGTCACCCACCTGCTTCTTAAGCACCGCACAGCACCTCCCTCAGTGTAAAGTATTGTTTAGTGCCACCCCGCCAGCATTACTGAGCGTTTCATTCTGGAACTGATCGTCTGTTTCAGACTCTGATTCATCTCTGATTGGTTGCTGCCTGCCCTGACCCTCATCTGGACTCTGACTCCTCAATCTCTTCTTGGGTGATCCCATGCTCGTGACTGACCTTTGCCCGTCACTCTGAGTTTCTTCTGCCCGAATACACTCTGCGCTCAGAGCGGAACAACTGGACCAAAAGAGCCAACATAGTCGAGCATTATGGGATGTAAAACAGAGGTGGAATGTAGCGACCGAAGAGCCGCGGACAAACGTGGAGCAACTGAGACACAGCAACTCATTGAAATTGTGTCACATAAATGCAGGCTCATCAAAACACCTTTAAACATGATACACATTATTTTTCACATGGTCAATCTATGTATAACAAATAAATGCCATTAACTGCCTCTAATCAATCAATCGATTTATTATTTATATAGCACCTTTAAAAACAGGAGCAACCAAAGTGCAGGACAGAAAAAAATATGTATAAAATCCTGAAACGATTAAATAAAAGAAAGAAACAATCATGTCTCCGCTATACAAAAGTAGCAGTAAAAATTGTTGTACCTGACATTGATACTAAGTGGACTTTTCCAGTTTGAATACAGTTTTTCTTATTTGTCAAACCACTGCTAAAAAAAAAGGATAGGGTTTTTCTATCTCTCAGTTTCAAAGGAATGTTTGTCTGAAAGTGACTTTTCTCAAAGAAATCCCTGTGATTGGTTTCTCATGCTACAGAAACGCCTCCTCCTTCTCCCTGTCCTCATCTTCTTCCTCATTCTCCTGCATCCAGAGATGAAGAGTCTACAGGCCAACATGTCAGTGAGCACGTCCTCACTCGCATAAAATTCCATCCATTCACACGATTGAGCGAGCCATACAAAGCATGCATGGAGAGAACAAGGCACAGATACAGTGTTACAAAAAATACAAATAAATAATTTGAGATGGAAGCTCATGAATTCTGTTTGGTTGATTGATTTCTGAATATATATATATATATATATATATATATATATATATATATATATATATATATATATATATAATATAGTAGCAGAACATATGAGATTTTAGTCTTCATCCACGGATTTCTCCACCAAGAATCCTGATCCATAAAATTCCCCATCAGTGACAGCTGATTAGTGCATTTGCTGCATTGTTGCAGGCTGAATGTATCTGTGTGAGTTCGGGTCTCCCGCAGCTGCATATACTGCAGCCTTCGTCATGCCTGGCTGCCTCACAGCAGTGTGATGTAATGCCCTTCTTTGTTTTATTTTTTTTCCTCCTCAGCCGCTTTAAGTGAATCAAGTTTTTTTTAATTTAAATGTGTATTAAATGCATTTAAATCATTGAGACAGATGTGAGTTATGTCAGTTTGTTTCAGCTGCGGTGCCAGGCAGCACAAAGATGGTTTAAACCCTGAGTAAACGGGGTCACCGAAAAAGCAGCAGAGATCACTCACCACCCCAGGCTGCTTAGTCTTAAATGGAGAATAAATAGTAAAACATTGAAGAAAAAATCTTTGTTTAGATTGAGCAGGCTATCTGAAGATTAAAGCCAAGGACTTGGAGGACAGCGTTTACTTTTCGATCCGAGAGAGAAGTGAGACAACCTGGAGCTCTTTTCAGTGATTGTAATGAGGGACGAAGCTTTCTGAGATCTGACTCAGTCCATTCTGCCTTTGAGCTTTGCAGTACAAACATGCCTGGTTATTGGAACCAGCTTATTTAATCAACATCATGATCTTAAGCCCAGAGAGGACAACTACATTGATGCTCGTTTCTCTGGCAAAAGTGTCCACTCTCATACAGAGAGAAAAAAAAAACAAAAACAAGGGCAATGATACACAGTGTTCCCTCATTTATTGTGGAGGTCACGTTCTAAAGATACCTTGCAATAGATAACATTTGTGTAGTACGAATAGATACATATTTATCCACTCATCTGAGACCAGGTCAAAGCAGTCTTGACATGGATTTCCAGACTTCCCTCTCCCTGTTCACTTACTCCTGCTCCTCTGGGGGACGCTCCTAGGCCTGCCTCTCCAATCTCAGGCTTAGATCGTCCCTCTGTGAATAAGACCCCAACATACATAAACTCCCCCACTCCACCACCAAAAGAGGGCAATCTGCTTTTCTCCAATCAATAACCATGGTGTCAGACTTAGCAGAACTGACCCTCATCTCAGCCGCTTCACACTCACTCCAAGGCATGCTGGATGCTGGGGGTTCTGGCTTGATGAAGGCAACAGAGCAACACTGACTGCAAAGAGAAGAGAGGAGATAGTGTTTTCCCCAAGCCAGACACCCTCAGGCCCCTGGCTGCACCTAGAATTTGTCCATAGAGACTATGAACAGAACTGGTGGTAAAGGGCAGTCCTGCCGGAGCTCAACATGCACCCATAGGTCTGACTTACTGCCGGCTGGGCAAACCAAGCTCCTGCTGTGGTCATAAAACGATCGAACAGCTCTGAGTAAGGCTCCCTGAACCCCATAATAACGATGCATACTGCACAGGGCATCATGGGGACATGGTCAAACTCCTTCTCAAATCCACAAAACACAGTACTGGACGAGTGAACTCCAACTTCCACTGATCCACCGGTCCACCACCAGAACTCGAACTCTCCTCTCCAGTAGCCTAGCATAGACTTTCCCAGGGAGGCTAAGGACTATGATTCCCTGTTAGTTGGAACACACCTTCTTGACCCCTTTCTTAAAAAGGGGAACCACCACCTTTGTCTCCGAGTCCAGTGGTACAGTTCCCAAACGTCATTTGATGCTGCAGAGGCATGGCAGCCAAAACACTCCACCAAATCAAGACTGTGATATTTGGGGAAGACTTCATCCACTTCTGGTTCCTTGCCACTGAAGAGCTTATCGACTATCCTAGTGACTTCAGCTTAGCTGATGGATAGCCCCAGCCCAAAGTCCTCAGCCCCTGCTTCCTCAAGAGAAGGTATGTCCCCTGGATTGAGGAGATCCTCAAAGTATTCCTTCCAGCATCTAACAATGTTCACAGTTTAAGATCTAGGGGCGGCCATGGTGCAGCGGTAGGGCGGTCAACTCCAGATCAGACTATTGCAGGTTCGAATTCCTGCCTTGCCCTCCCATGTGTCCTTGGGCAGGACACTGAACCCACATTGCCTCTGGTGGAAGGTTGGAGCCAGTGTTTGGCAGCAGTTACCATCAGTGTGTGACTGGGTAAGTGGGTTGAGACTGTAAAGCGCTTTGGGCCTTTAAGGAAGGTAGTAAGTGCTATACAAGTATACACCTTTACCATTTGAAGTCAACGACTCCCCACCTTCACTGAAAACAATGCCTACAGGAAATAGTTTACCAGAATCTCTTCAAGGTCAACCAATAGTTCTTCTCCATGACATCACCAGACTCCTCCCAGGTCAGAGTTTCGGCTTCCTTAACTCGCTTGGACTGAATCAAAATATGACCAAAAGGGATTTTGCTTGGAAGAGGATAAGAAAGGATAGAGGACAATGGTAAGTTGTAAAACCCTTTACTTATTCATTTCTGTTAATGCCTGTTTCTGACACAGCCACTTAACAAAAAAAGGTAAATCCACAACTATGTCTTTAATCAGTTCTTTTATCTGATTAAAGACATTCTTTACATGTAAACACATTTAATATTGAAAAAGAACATTTGGATTGAGTTTATTTTACTATAACTTGAAAACAACTAAGTGCCAACAGTGCAGACAACACCTGCGATGGCAGCAAAAATGATCAACTCATTATTACAGTCCATTATGTGGAAACAGAATTTCACAAACGTGACCATATAGTTTGGTAATATGTTCTAATAATGTTCTCTTTTTATTACTTTGATGAGGAAGAACAGTAGTGTGCTGAACTTTATCAAACTAAAATTTAAATTGATTATTTGTTGTTTACTTGTTTCTTTGTACACATTATGTTTACACTCACAAGAAATACGAGGAATTTGGAAAACGTCTCTTGCACTGTTCAGTGCAGATATTTATCTCTGAGTTGAGTTTTTGGCTAAAGATGTCCTGGATCGATTTTACATCAGAGAATCAGATCGCTCAAAATGAACCAAAATTGACTAATGAATCGTATCGGCAAGCACAAATTGTGATATGAATCAATTTGTTGGTAAAATGAATCGTTAAACCTTTAATATTTTCCTCCACGATGTTGTAAAGACCCAGTTTAAAAGATCAGCTTTTCCAAAAAGATGCTTTTCCTTCAGAATGTGATGTTTGTTGGAGAAAACCTTCAGATTCTTCCTCCTCACTGAGATTCATCAGCTTTTCTCTCCCTCAAGTCCCTTTAATATCCTTTATCATCACCTTACTGACTTTGACGTAAACCCAACTTTTTCAACGGCCCGCCTGTCACTGATGGAAACGTTTTATCTCCTGTGAGTGCCTTGTTTTTCCATGGTGCATTTCTCGTATCAGAAGTCCATCTTGTCCTTGTCTTTGCTGCATTGTAGCATTTGCTTTGCCTCTTCTTGTCAGTCTCTCTTCCCATATATGCTCCCTTTTTTTTTTCTCAGCAGGACACACACACACACACTCGTTTCTGGCCCACAGCAACCAAAGCAACCCTAAATAGAGCCAGGCAAAAAATATGATTTTGTATTTAAAAAGAATGTTTCTCATTTCTACAATGAGTAGGGGGAGGAGGGGAGTGGACAGTGCGCCTGCAGCAGCTGTTAAAGACACAGTTTGAAGAATAGTAACATTTGTGAGTGGAATGAGCGTCCATTCATTGTTAGTGGATTTCTCTAGAGCCGTTAATTTGACCTTCAGTTTGAACTATTCCGAGCTATTTTGCGTATCAGAGGTTTTGCATGTCTGGTTTGTAGTTTTGGGATGAATTTTGTTTGAGGAAACACACACACGATTCAGAAGCAAGCATTTTATTCTACAATGTCTCTGTTTTATTTTGGTTAAAATCCGAGGCTCTGGTCAGGGTAAGTGGATGGGTTGCAGCATGAGGAAGATCCGTGAGTTGAGGCCATTTTGTTAGTGAGTGGGAGAGCCGTTATGACCATCACGAGCTACCGCACCAGCATGGGTGCGAGTGTGCACATGGGAAGTGGATGTTGGCAGATCTCTGTTTCACCGGGCCGGTGTAGGGGGCCGGCGTGGAGCCATTGCCATGAGGGGCAATGCTCATCAGCAATTCAGTGCAGTGGAGCACTAGCTAAGGCCCGGTTTCTAGCACTCCTGGCAGCTCCTGCAAGGGTGTGCCAAGAAAAAGAGATAAGTCGGAGCGCCACTGACCCCAAAGCGAATCACAAAAAAAAAAGAGGTGAAACTCTGGCAGCGATAAGGCAGCTGCTCACGCGACCATGGACTAAGACGTACGTGCTGCATGAAGCCTTTCATGCTGAAGCGGAGGATGAATCCCTCTTCTACCCCAATGCCCTGAGGGGTAGGGGTGTCTCAGTTCTTTTTAAGTCAAAGGGGTGGAGGTAAAAGAGAGGGGGTTTGTGGGATTATACTTCAACATGACAATGTCCTTGTTCGTACGTTCACCATTACAAGAATGTCTTGATTATAATAGAACAGTAGAAAGTATGAAGATTGAAACGAGTGAATCTTTCAATCTCTCATTTTATATATTTTTAAAACTTTTAGTAAAAACAATCAACAAGAATGAATATTTTCTGTCTGATACACATATTTTGGTTATAAATCACAGATTCTTGTAACCTTAAAGGGTGAAGCACTTATAGGACTAAGAATGAAGAAGCTCCTGACGTCCCTGTAAGTTTGGATGAACAATTATGTCTCAAAAGTCAGTCGCCCTTAGTTCTAGAGCATCCAGCTCTAGCTCCGCCCTTTAGGCCTTCTTGTCAGGGTTTAAAGATTGGGGTATGACTAAGGGGAAATACTGGGATTCTGCCCCCTTCCACATTAAACTCCCCTCCAGGCCTAATTGCAGGCCAGTTCTGGTCTGGCTAAAGACAGTAAAAGTAGGTTTTTAACCTTTTAACGCCAGAGCTCCAGTGTTTGTTTGATTAATTATAGTTTTTCAATTGTTAATGTGATCAATGTAACTCATTGATCGTGGTAATGGTTAAAAAATTACAGTATGTTAAAAGATTTTATGTTTAAGCATCACCTCAGTGTTAAAGGGTTAAACCCAAATAGCAGAATTAAATCATGATGGACATCAATTTAAGAGATACATGTGTGCACTTCTATGTACAGTGTCTTTGAATGCTATATGTATGTATGAGCTTGGGAAAGCATCCATATGTAAATCCATTCTGCAAAGTGGTTTGTTAAAAATCCACTTTTGTCTCTTCGTAAGGATAATTTAAACCTAAATGTGACACAGAGCAGCATATTTTATGACATAACCATGGTGACCTGGAAGAGCAAATCCCATCAGCAAGTCACCCAGCGCAAAAACATATTACAGATCACGACAATTGTTTTACACAAAAATTCACTTTAATTTATGTATTTTTTAATTGATTTTTTTAAAATTATTTTTACATTTTGGCTTGTGGAGTTTGTATCGCTTTTCTTTTAATATTTGTTTTACTTTTTTAATGCTGACAAGAGTCCTTTTGTATTGAATTGTTTGATGTAATTTACACTTCAATGCCACTAGAATAACTCAATCCCTCTCATAAAGTGACAAACTACTTTTGTTAATAATTAAAATATTACTAGAATTGGGGTTTATAGTTGATGTTTTTTTTCCAGTATTTGGTTTCAACAGTGCAGTTAGCTGGAAATTTCCATTTAAGAATCTATGTGGACGTTTTGTTGGAAACAAACGAAACAGATCTGAGCTGCAGCTGCGATCCACCTGCTGACAGACTTGATTATAATCAGCCATCAAGCATCTCAATGTCTCAAACTCCAGAATGACAGTGATTAAACTGTGGCAGACCCTGCTGCGTTCCTCTGAGGTGCAGGTACAGACACCGGTGGTGTAATCTTGATGTTACTCATCAAGATACAGATGGTTGGAGCATCAGAATATGATACTGTTAACAGTGGTCTTAATGTTGGTCGGCATGTAGATCTCAATGTAGACGCCATCTTTGTTTTTATTGCCTCCAGTCATCCCAGACAATCATACACTGGTGGTAAAAGGGTATTCCAAAGGTTACAACTTTCTGATCCAGTTTGTTTGGGTCAAAGTCAGACCTCTGGATGTGCCAGTCCCCTTCATCCAAACCTTTAAAGAACATTTGTTGAGGAAATCAAAAGTACATGAAAGGTGTAAAAAGTTATCACAAAAAAACACCTTTTTTCACTCACCAAACGTGCCAAATTGAGTCAAATTATTTGTCACTTTACACAGGACAATGAACTCCAATGCAGACGTTCAGCTCCCCATATCATGACGCTCCCACCACACTGTTTTGTACTCACATCAATGCCAGCAGATATTTAGAAACCTTCATCTACAGAATCAGTTAAATTGCATTTGACGCCATTTTTTAATTGTATAGCAAAAACGTATTCATGAATGATCTGTTACTAAGTCATCTTACCCGTTCAATAAGTAGCATTAGCAGTCGACTCTCACCTATGCTGCAACAATGAGCTTCTCTCTGCTTTCACTTTAAGATCCAGCAGGTAAGAAATGTCATGATACCCTGCAACTGCAAAGCCAGCATCCTGTTACAGCATCAACCTTGAAGAACGGCTTATAGAAATCAAAATGGGCGGTCATATTTTTGGCTCATTGCATTTGAAAAAAAAAATATATTTTCCATATGATTTTTGTTCAAGGTTTGTGTCACTGAGGGAAAAATGAATGATTGACAGTGAACAACAAAAGTGCAGTATAGAATTGTTCCTCAAAGCGGCTGTCTTTGAGCATTAAGCAGGTCTGACGCTGACAGGTTTGCTTTAGCTTAAAAAAAGAGGTGTAACAAAGTCAAGTAGAGACTGATTAAACACAAAGTTGCAGGAAAAAATATAAAATAACATACATTTGAAGCCTCAAAAGAGGTCAAACAGAAATGTTACTCCTGTCAGTTGAGAGCTGCTGCTGAGATGCTTCCCTTTATTAGGGCTCTATCTGATGTTAAAACGCAGTGAAAGGAAAATAAAAAACAAAAAAAACTTTGAATTTTACCAAATTTGCGGGTCATAAACTTCTTGTAAAGTTTTCCCAGACAGTCAAACAGTTCAAAGTTTTTCATTGGCTGTCAAAGCTCATTCAGATACTATAACTTGCCAATATGGGAATAAAATTTATAGTTAAATTTTAATCTGTTGTCAGCTGGAAACAAGCTTTGAACTCTTAAAGACAGAAGCCTCTGGAGTGTAATCACACAAGGCCACTTTAAAGTGAAGCTGAGAGTCTCTTTGGTTTGATAAGATGGGTTTTTGAATTTGAGAAGGAGGACTTCTAAATGAATCGCACCACAACGGGGCTAAAAGAGAAGGCAGGATTGGCCGTTCAGTGTAGCATGCTAGGCTGCAGGTTTGTCATCAAAAAAGAGTCTCAAAAACTGTGAACACAACAAAATGTAATTATTTGCTCAGAAACCCCTAACATTAATCTACATTGTAAACATATGTTGCAGTACATGTGGTTTCATAAAAGCACTATATAAAGTTTCATGAATATGGTACATGTGGTTTCTTAAAAGTGATATATGCGGTTTTAATAAGACTCAATATGTGGTTTTATGATCGTTGTATGTATAGCTTTATAAAAGTATTATATGTGGTTTCCTGAGGTTCAGTTTTTATTATATTCTCCTTAGAAATGTGACCAAATCTCCACAACCTCTGCTGAACTCTTTAACACTCTTCTCATGTTTACATTCTTCAACTACCATAAACCTTCAATAGTTTACTTAATCAATGTAATTCCAGCAAATTCTGAAAGCCGCCTTGCGCTGTTATCCAATTACTTTACTGCAGTCATGTGTTGCATTCTGTTGCAGAGCTGATATGAAAACTGCTTTTTTTGCTGTCAGAGTTTGTTTGATTGCGTTAAACAGTCGAGGAGTTACTCTGTATGTTGAAGACAGTGTGTTATTTAAGTGTCCCTGGCGATGTCTCCGATGGTAATAAAGGGTTGACTGTTGAAGGCCTGAGGATTCAGGACAAAGTTTGGACCATGAAGTGATGACAGGAAGAAAAAACTCTATCATCTTCGCTGTTTCTCCTGGACAAAAACCAGCTGGTAACTCTAAAACACAATTGATGTTTTTTTTTTTTTACCGGGTTTTTGCTTCACAAGGCCGCAGTTATGATCTTATCACATCAAGGATTGATAATAAGGTTCAAACTGAGGCGCCTTTGCTGCACATTTGTTTTAGATGTAGATAAACAAACCCAGCCTTCAAGGAAGCTTTATTTTCTCCCACAAGTTTCCTTGATCCACAATGACCTTCAGTAATAATGCAGAAATTCACTTTTTTAAGAGAAAAATGTGAACACCTGCAGAACATAGTAATGAACTATAGATCAAAGTCAAGAAATGTGCTAGAAAAGTCAAAAGATAAACTCCAGAATCAGCTTCGTGCCACACAGGAAGGATAAAAGTGTTTTGATCCACTGTTACTTCCATTGTTTGCCCTGCAAGTTTTTTATTGATATAATTGATTAAATGATAAAATTCAAGATAAGATTAGTTTTTAAATAAATAAATTATTTGAATAAATAAGATATTTTTTTACACTGGATGTTTAAAACCAAACCAAAAGAAGTAACAACATTTTTCAGAAAGAGTTTTCTGCTTAGAAACTAACATTTACATTTCTGTATTGTAATTTTTGCAGTAAATCAGTTGTGGTTTTGATTGTCGTATTCTCCTCCTCCAGGTGAAGATATAAATGGACTATGATCTGATCCTGTTGCATCATTCACTCCTTAAGAAACAGAGGAAATCTAAATATACACCAAGATTTTCCTCCCAGAAGGTGGAGGCTTTAAGTGCTTTTGATAAAATAGGTCACATTATCCTATTAATTTCCCATTTCTTAAAAAAAAAAAAAAAAAAAAAGGAAAGTTAAGGGCTAAAATAACAAGAGACCTCTCTATCCATTTTTCTCGCTCTCTGTCCCACCTGACCGAGGGTTTGTTAATGATCTCATTTAAGGGGTCATGGGTTTTCTAATTGCAAATGTGGCTCTGGACTGACCCTAGTGACAGTCTAAAGTTAGAATCGACTTTTTGTCCTCACTAAAAATACTCCAACTTTTGCCACCCGCTGTGCTCACAAACCCACCGACCCTTGCGCTCTCTCCTGCGACATGACTTGAGTTCAAAAGTGCCTTCTTGTCAGAACATTTCGTACCAATATCAGTATAAAAAAAAAAGATGACCTTTTGACCAAATGTATTACTGCAAACACATGAGGCTCCTTTGTTTCAGTGCTTTTTACATTACCCCACTGAGTCCAGCATCTGCGGTACTGCAGATCACACTACCGGTTTAGTTCATGCAGTCCTACAACCATCACTGAGAAATGATTTGTGTCAATGCCGTTCTGTCAGGTTTTACCACCTGTGCATTTGGACCATCAAGCTCTCTGTAGAAACTGACAGATCTGTCCTTGACCTTGGCAACAATGACTAACTAACTTGTGACGAGTCCAGTCCGCTAGTATGCCGATCACGGCCCCCTGTCAGGGCCCATTATGGTAACAGGGGGCGCTCATTAATGTGTCTGTGTGTTTTAATTGTGATCAGGCAGTTAGGAAAAAGAGAAGGGAATGCCATGTGACCTGTGCTGCATCAGTGAACACACCGTGCATGAAATGGCTGCAGGTTTGGGTCAGCATTAAGCATTGTTTGTAAGAAAAAAAATCAATGCACACTTCTTCTGCCAAACCATCCCTCCTCTTTGTTACCTTTGTGTTTTAATCAATGCTTTGGAAAGAAAGGCTCAGAAAAGAAAGGGGCTGTATTGTGCATTTCCTCCAGCTAAACGCAAATGTCATTTATCCTGCTCTTCAGTGAGGAATGATGGCGTTTAATTACCTACCCAACCTCTTGAGTTGCAGAGGCACTGGGGTGGCACGGCGACCACGCTCAGTTTATCCTGAAATGAGTTATGAGCTCACGAGTCAGAAGAATTTAAATAGCCAGTTAAGCATCAATAAAACACTGTAATAATGGAGGGATTGGAAGGAAAGATGCAAAGGTCAATCCAGATTAGGGGAAATTCTTCAACTTGTTTTCAATGTGCCAAGTAAGCACATTCATATTTGACTGTCCCTTCCTTGACATCTATCACTTACGGTCACAAGCCCGTGGAAAGATCCTATAGATCCCTATATGCAACCGCCTTTCCGTCAGCCTGCACTCATTCATTGGCCCTCTACACACCATCAAGCAGTGGGGGGGCGAGAGGCAGGAGCCAAGGGGCAAATGGCAATGTAGGACGAACGACGGCTTCAACCCACACGCACAACTTAATCAAAGTGAAGTATGAATACATGAAACCCAATCATCGCCATCATTTCTGTCCTAGTAAAGCCTGCAAGCGCGTTCTTCCCTAACTGTAAGCTAAAACCACACAGGCATTAGTGTTGCATTATAGATGCACACTTGCTTTAAGTGGCATATCTTAGTTTGTAATCACGCTAATCTGTTAGCTCTTATGCAACACCACTTTGTAAGTGGAGACAGGTCAGAGTCAGTAACGTACCGCGACTCCCCTCCGGGTTTCTAATTAAACAAATTTATGCGGGGATCATGATGAAAGTGGCTAGCCTTTTTAACCAGAGCAACAGCTACTTCATGCTGCTCAGTTTAGCACAGGCTGTCCTTGCATCAGGGGGATGGATTACCATTTTCACGCATTACCACAGAGGGATGATAGCTATATAAATAGATAACTCTTATCTAACCAGGTAAGTCTGTTGAGATCCACATTTTAGTTGCAGTGAAGACCTAGCCAAGACGTAGCGCCTCTTACTGACAGTGAAGTTCACAAGCTTTTCTCCAGCAAAAACAACTTTTTTATTTTATGTATTTTCCAACACTACAAGGGGTACTTAAAAGTCTTAGTTTATTTTCAAAAAATGACAACGCGTCTGGATTAATTCAGGTTGTGTTTACTGATGTCTAAGTCATTTTTTGAGGTATAAGGTGCTCTGTCAAAACATTGTGTTGGCCGTTATAGTGAATTTGCTAATGTGGCTAACATATAGCATTAGCACACTGTGTTTGTATTAGTTTTTTTTTTTACCAACAAGGCTGGGAGTTAGCGTTGTTACAGTAGTTTTTGTTTTAGCTGTACCACTCAGGTTTTTTACATGCTGCAAACAAAGTTGGGAGTTTTGCGAAAGCTTTAATGTGGCTAACATGTAGCGACGTCAGACTGGGTTTTTGTAGTTTTTGCGTGTTACTACCAAGGTTGAAAGTTAACATATTCACTAAACTTTTTTCTGTATCAGTCCAGTTTGCGCTGCAAATAGGGTTGGGAGTTATCTAGCAAAAATGCTAATGAGGCTAACATGTAGCATGTGTTGCAATCTAGTTCTAGAATTGCTGTGAACAAAGTTAATAAAATCTGACAGCCCAATGTGCTTTTCTCCAACTCCTTTGTCCTGCTTAATGCATCTAATAGCTTGGTACACCACCACAGAAGTCAAAAAATAGACCATTCATTCATTCAATCATAGTGTGCCTTATAATCCGGTGCCAGCAATAGTGCCAATAATATGGTACTTTGGAGAAACAGAAATGTAATGAAACCTCTGTGTAAGATGTCAGTGGTCACATGACCCACTGGGTTTAATAGCACTCCTTAGAAGCCAAACTTGAAATCTTACAACAAACTGATTCAAAAACGGGCTATTCACATCTCTTGTTAATCTGAAATGTTTGCAACTCCAAATTAAGACAAACCAGCTTGTAGTTCCATTGTGAAGTGACTTGATCCAGACTCAAGGAAACATCACAAGTAGGACACATAAAATCAATCAGCTCATGGCGGCTTCATCCCTTCATTTCCTTGCAGTTTACACTTTCATACATGCACTTTGTGTCATGGCTAACACATATAATTTCAAACTAGTGTGAGAAAAAGAATTGAACAGTTTGTCTCAGAGCTTTGACATCATTCCCAAAGTTGAAAAGCCAATGTGTAGTCACAGAACTCTGCTACTGAAATGGTGAAAACATGATAAAGAAGTGAAATACATCCATTTCAGAGCCAATGACCATCACAAAAAGTGAGTCTTTCTCCAAACTGTTGGAGATGTTGTCCCTTGTGCCATCATGGCAGCATTCTTTAGTGCTTGATTGCACTGATCCTATTGGATTAAAGGACTGATTTGGATCAAGAGAAAATGTTGGAATTTTCTGTTAAACATAAAATGTTCTGTATCTTTAGTACAGGCTCGCAAACTTCTAACATCTCAAAAAAAAAAAAAAAAGAAAAAACTTAAAGGCTTTTTGCAATAAGGATTACAGCTTCAGGTAACACAGCTTCACAGTCCTCAAGAAAGACAGCATGTTACACAATTGATCTTTTAGTGGATTGATCCAGAATCAGAAGATATTTCAGGTTAGATGAATCAAGTGTCAAAGTAGGTGCCATCATGAATAAGAAGATGTTTAGTATTGGAGTAAGTATTGGACCCTTACTGACCATGTGCAAATACTACACACCGGGATACATAAGAGCCCATTGATGTGGGATTTACACACAAACAGCAGAACATTTACAACAATCAGGATGCAATGATCTAAAAAAGGCTTTAGGTCAGCTTCCACTATCTGATAGTCGGAGCAAAATTAAACTGAAATGTACACGAAGCAAAATATCACCAACCAGGATTTTATTTTTCCAATTTTAGGGTTAACAGCTGAAATTCTGATTTATGATAATTAGGAATTTTTCTGTTTGTTTGAAGCTATTTTAGCTTTATTTTTTCCCTTTGGCCACAATATTAAAGCACTATAAAGGGAAAAGTGAAATACCCATGTCGTTCATCACACATTAGTGTAAACCATCAACAGCAGAGGTGTTTATATTTTTGATGGATATTTGACATTTAATTGAGGTCATAAAACAGTCTTGTTTTACAGGATATGCTGCAGGACTTTCAGTATAACAGTACATCACCAGCGCCAAAGGAAAACAAAATATTATAAAAACAATCCTTGGATGCCAGATTTCTAATTACTCAATCAGTTATTCATCCTTTGTCTCTTTGTTTACCTGTTTTCATCCAACAGCGGTGTCCTCCACCATGATAGTGTTTCTCACCTGAGTATTTCACACTCCACGAAGCTGCATCCATGCAAAATCACGCAATTCCCATGAAACCGTGTGCCGTAAAAGCCTGGCCTTATTATCTGGTGGGGTTGTGGGGCTATCGTATGAGCAGCAAAAATCCCCCTTAAAGGTACAGTCTGTCTCACTTTCCAACTTAAAACGATTCTTTGTTCCCGTCATCATTGATTTATGTCAAATTCTCCTGCCTGCTTCAGTAATTATCCAGTAAATTAAAATGAAGCCCAACGCAGCAGAAACCAAACAAAGAGGTTATTTAGATGGAGTAATGAGTTTGCACAACGACAAATCCTTCCTGTCATCTCTGATGAATCCATAGTCACCGTTGCTCTGGATTGTGGGGGTTCTTTGCATTCAGACGTCTATAGAAAACACTGAGTCATGCAGATGCCCTCAGGTGGAGCTGCTTGGCTTTCACCTTGGATGCATGTTGACCTGATTTCAGCATTTTTGTGTTACTTCTGCCACAAACCTTTGATTCGAGATGTTTTTGGTTGATTCGAATTATATGAATTGGATTTTTAAATCAACAGTTTATTTAGAATTTTAACCATTTTTGGCAAGACAGGATGTAAACGGGTGTGGTTGAGTTCTGTCTTTCAGTTTTCACACTGAACTTCTCTTCTTTGAGTCGTATAACACATGTTCCAGTGTTTTGGGTCACAGTTGATAGTTCTTCACACATCACAGTTGTTCGGGTGAATGAACAATAGGAGGTTTTGCACCAAAACTTAAGGTGCTCACTCATATAAATCATTGAAAAATGTTTTTTATTGCCAATATCTGAAGCATGAACTTCTACAATCGAATAAATAAACTGAACTGTATTGTCTGACACAACCTCATTGGAGGAGTTCTGCATAGAGATAACCTGCAACATGTCTTCAACTGTGTTTGAAGTTGATTTTCTATACATTGCCTCTGTAAAATGGATGTTTCTCCTCTGCAGTGCTGTGGAGTTTCAATTACGGAGCACGCCTCAATCAGCTCCTCTTGCTTCCCTTTATTTCTTGTGTCTTTCTGCACACTCTCAGGGAACCAATCACCGTCTGCTGTTTTCCGGTCCTGTTTGTGAATGGGACTTTTACGAGAGAGGAGGAGGAAGAGGAGGAGAAGAGCAGCGCTGCATTTGTAGGCATGCCGATGCCACAATCAGGGGGTTACCAGCTACAAATTCTGTCGCTTTATTTCGTTTTCTCTCTGAGTTTTCATTTTTGTACACCCCCCCTCGTCCCATCAGCTTTGAACTCTGACTCGTCTTCCTCCTTTGATGCTGCAGTTTAGTGCTGCATTAAAACAGTCTCTCACTTTCCATCCCTGTCTGCTCCCGCTTTCCTCGTCTTTCCCTCCGCTGTCCTGTCACATCACTGCCTCTCCTCCGTCTTGCTGGTCCCCTCCCCCCCCCCCCCGGCATCCCACCTGCAGCCACACGCCAAAGCGGGACGCCGGCTCACGGACGGAGACCCTTACCTTCTGTGACAAGGTCTTCGTCCTCACTTGGGTGAAGAGCGGCAAGCTGGCGAGCTTCTGGAGGCTGGAGAGAAGTGGAGGACAGAGAGAGAAAGAGATGGAAGGGAAGAGAAAGAGAGATAAGAGACGAGAGGGGGAGTGTGAGAGGTTTAAAGATAGAGAGAAAGAGAGGGAGGAAAAGTGGACTCGAGCAGGGGGGGGGCAATCAAAGAGGAGGAGGAGGAGGGAGCTCCAGCTCGCTGGAGGTGAGATGAAGGGGAGAAAGAGAGTGGTAAAGAGAGATAAAGGGGGAGGCAGAGATGGAGAGGGGGAGGAAGGATCGCAAGAGAAGTTGAGAGGAAGAATGGAGACGGGGGAGATGAACAGGAGGATGGATAAGGGGACACCCTCTGAAAAAAGCAGATTAAAAAAGAGGGGAGCACAAAAAAAAAGACAAAAACCCTGACAGAGGACGCGCAGAGGACGGGGAAAAGTTCCTGATTGCAGAACTGTCTGGTCCTGATGCAGGGGAAGCCCTCACTACAGTAAATCATAATCCAGAGCAGTGTTGCAGCACAGAGGAACAATTAACTGAGGGGCAATAACTTAAAGATGGATGGATGGGAGAAAATGGAATCTAAGAGGTTTCTTTGGAGAGGTTCGATATGTTTGATGTGTTAGAGCAAAGAGGAAGACAAGCCGCCTCAGGCTGGGTGTGATGGGGCGCTGCAGCAAGGTTGAATGGAGGATGGCGATATTGTGGAAATCCATTGATGTGTCCCACGCCTCTCAGGAAGTTAAAGTACGGCGGGTCAGACGTGAACGACGGCGTTCTGCAGAGTCACGCAGCGGAGACTTAAGAGCACACTGCAGCTGTGGATTATGGATTACGAGCAACCTCTCTGCACAAAAGTGCTGCGTGCCAAGAGCGAAAGCCCCCAACATGCAGCTGCATCGATTGCGTGTCTTTGTGTTTGATTGTGTTCCGAAATGGTGATTATTTAGAGTCAACGTTATTTCTTTTCTTTAGGACATTTATATCCATCATGTCAGTTTATCTCTTTGCTGTCTTTGCAATTTTATTTTCTTTCATGTAATTTTATTTGCAAAATAAAATCTTCACTGTCGTGTATATCTTTGCTAATCTTTGATTATAGATTTGTGGTAAAGCGTCCCATTTGAAAAGACAGCTTAGGTTTTAATGCTGACATCTGCTGCTGTTAGTTCATAATCCCTCATTATTAAAGTTGGAGGTTTTGATTCAGTCACGTTGTATCGAAATTTCAGTTAACATTTTTTCAGGGTGTCCAAATCTACAATTCCAAAGTCCAGTTCCCTAAAAATTACCCAGAAGTCCAGTATGCACCAATGCTCACCACACTGACAAATATTGACCACAATGCATTGCTTTTCGATTTTTTTTTTTTTTTTATTTGACAACAATTTTATTTTTCAGAAATCATCCAAGTTTTCATTATCAGAACACAATAAATTCATAATTCCACCAGGTAGAGGGATCCCTGAGTTCTCTGGCAAGACCACGAGCCGGGGATCCCATCACATCTGAGCCGAGGGGTGTCCGTTTCCCTGCATTTGGTGTAGGTGTCGGCCCTTGCCATCGAGTGGTGGGCCCCTCTAATAGTCCATCGATGGGTAAGGCTGGTTGGAAAATGAAGCTCTTTGGGGACCCACACCTCTCCTGCGTGGAGGTGGGTGTCCCCTGGCTTGCTTGCCTGGACCTCTCTCAGGGTGGGCAGGTACTTTTTTCGAACATGGGGTGGGTCTCCCTTAGGGGACCCTTGCCCGTGCCTCTAGTTGGCGGGATGCCCAGGACTCCTAAATGGTGGTGGGCTGGTTGTGTGGGGCTGAGGGGGCACTCCGAGGGTGGGGCCCCATGCTGGGCCCCTTGGTGAGGCGGGGTTATCCTCCTGACAGGGCATGAACTTGCACTCTCCATGCCCCTGTGCCTCCCTGGTCTCCGGCCTTGAGGCCCGTGTGGCGGTCCTGCTCGCCCTGGTTCTTGTGGCTGGCTAGATTGCAGATGCATTTCCTTCAGTTGTCAAAAATCTTGAACAACTTTCACGTGGTCTTGGAAGTTAGGTAACAGTGGCTTACTGCAATTGGCATTGAATCAAGCAAACTTGCTCGGGATTTTTTGCTTAATACATCAGCCTTTATTAGCTATGATGCTAGCGTTATTTTTACCACTTGCAGACACAGGTCCTGCAAACCCTCGTGTTGTGCCAAGATATATATCCCTACCAGAATTTGTTTTGCAACGCTCATATTGCAGCCCTGGCGTTGGGCATTATATACTGAGAAAATCCTCAACCTCCACAGAAAGTTCTGCGGTGAAACCATAGACATGTACTATTATCACTATACATAATTACACTATATCATAATATACAGTAAATGGTTGAAACTGGGATCACTTTCCATCATTTTCCATTATTGAAGACGCAGTGTACCGTCCCTTAACCCCGCCCCTTTTTTTTAGCATTTTTCAAATCTGGGCTGAGACTGAAGTCACCCTCCAACTGTCCTGTTGTGCTACCCTTTAAAGTTTTATCACAGCTACCTTTTCACATTCAATTTCAAATCTGAATTCAAGTCTTTTTTTATCTTCATCTTGACGAGACACAGAAACTCTAAAGAAACAGAAGCTGTTTTTGGAGGTCCGGGTCAGTTACAAAGATGCTGGGCCTCATTTCTGTCAAGGTGAATGTCCATTTGCTCAAGGACACTTCAGCCGGATGGATTCTTGCCAGTGCAGAACTTAATCCTGAAAGGTCTGTCTCAAAAAAAAAGCCTTGCTCAGCTGTTTGCTTTTCAGATAACAGAGGTCTGTTTTTAGAGCCGTGCAGAGCATCAAAACAATAATCCTTTGTGTCGTCTCTATTTCCAGACTATATCACAAAGACGGTCGACCTGCATGTGTGGGTTTATTAAAAGGTGGAACAATAACATGGAGGCTGAGACAGTTTTAAATGATTGTAACTTTAAGCTGCTATATTTGACCCTAAATGAATAATTCATCATTGAAAGGGAAAGGTAAGCAGCTGTTTGTCATTTAAGTCAATCAAATCCAAAAGATCAATGACGTAAAAACAATTTAACTCCGAATGACCGATTTACATAGGTGTATGGTGAAATCAAAATGTATTTGTAATGTCATTTACTTAAACTCCGATTATTTTATGTCTAAGCAACAGCTGTCTTTCAGAGGACACAGTACTAAACCAAGGAACCCACAGGGGCCCCAATAGCAGATTAAAGTAGTGCTGGGTTGATAAAATCAATTAATCGATCAGAATCGATCTAAGATTAATAGATCAACCACTGATCAATACAAGTAAAGACAGATTCAAAGTATAAAGTTAAAGTCAACTAGCTTGATGCTAACACATAGTGGGATTACTCATAGGAAGGCTAATGCTAAGGTTCAGTCAATCTAAACATACATTGCTGACTAAATGAACATCTTAATAAACTCACAGGTAGGAATTTCCCAAACTCTTCTAGAAAATATGTTTTAAAGTAACCATTTGTGATCTAAATTACAGTTTTCCAGTCATACTTTCTTCTTCTTTTGGAATACGGTGTAATGCTATACTGCGATCGCCACCTAGAGGTCAAACTGAATCGTCCTCCAGGAGAAGCAGAACAATTGTTGGAGCTTCTCTGTTTGATAATCCATGTAACACTGTATGGTATTTACAATTTCATTAATGTTTCACTAATACATTTACAATACAATACATACATTTTACAGTATGTGAACTGCATCAAATTAATATGAATATCTTCAAAACATATATAGATTTCTAAACAAATATGTCTACATGTATAAACTCAAAATTGAATTGAATCAAATTGAGTGAATCGAAAGAGTCGAAATAAATCAAAATCAAATTGATTCTTGAAATTATTATCGACACTCAGTTCCATATGGGTTGGGTTTCACAGCATTGTGTGTGTAAAATCTTTAAATTTGCTTGCTACGCTGTTTAAAAGGAAAATCTTGGATTCTTTAATGCAGATCACAAAATGCTTTTGTCTATGATGGATTGTTTTAAGGAATATCTATAGGTAACAGTGGATGCAGTTTATTTTTATAGGCAGAACTGTGGCTATAAGTATGATAATGTCATTACTGGCCATGAGTCTGTTGAAAAAACAAAGATATTTCAGATCTGCATGTTGTTGCATCTTTTTTTAAAAAAAAATTATTTGTTATGATGAAGTGTGTATAAAGCTGGAGAACAGGACAATGATCATTCATTCATTCATTCATTCAATCATTCATTCATTTATTCATCCTTTGAGCTGAGACTGATGTAAAGACCCAGTCCCACTGGCTTTCATGACCGAGATATGGCCGCAGGATAGAAGTGTATACACACAGTACAAAATTTGGCCGCCGTTACATGCGGTAAAAAATTTTTAAACTGCACAAACATTTAGACCGTGGGTGACTGCATGGTATCAGTGTTACAGCCGTGCAACGGCTGTGGAACAGCAGTGGCAGTGTGAGATCGGGCCGCGGAGCACCCGAGCTTGGATGTGGGCACGGCTGTAGCGCGGACATTTCCGTGCGTTTGTACCACTGCTTACAGCGTCTGTTTAGCGGCCAAGAATGGGAGGACGCGCTTACACGCGATTAAGCTGTGCTCTGGCAGTGGAATGGACTCTGGCGTCTGTATCACTGCTATTCCACAAACATGCATTGATAAATCAATTTTGACCAAAAGTTAGCGCGTCTAAGTGCGTGTGGGCAATTTTCCAAACTTTTTAACCGTGCTATGGCCATCAAATCCTGTGGGACTGGGCCTTAATGGCCATTAGAAGGAGCTAACGTTGCCCTTAACGGACATATTAGTCATGTGTGGGCGCAAACGGTTAGATGAGTTTTAGAGCAACCCTATTGTTACAATACAACACCCTAAAAAAAAAAAAAAAAAGGGTCACTAAAGATGGGAAAAAAAAATCCAAAGAAAAACTTGAAGTAAGCAAACAGTCCTTAATGTGGTCCAAGCAATTGCTAAAAGTTAATTAAATGTTCTGACACTGAGAACTCAAACAAGGACACCAACATACTCAACCAACTCAATGTAAGTGCAGGCAGCTGTGGACCACTCCACAAACAACCACAGGTGAGTGGGCGGTGCCCTCCAGGAGGAACCACAGCCAGCATGAACAGAAAACAGAGAAGATGAGGACACAAACCAAAACTCACTGTGTCACCTGTGGTTCTGTCAACATGGCAGCTGGTGTGATATGAGCAGCCCCTGAGCCAACAGAAACACAGCCAGTGTGAGTCACGAAAACTAGACGTGGTCATACTCAATCAAAAGAGACCAAAACTCATCATGTTTGACAAAAGATGTGAGAGAAAAAACAAAAAAGAATCATAAAATAATATAGCGGATATTTTGAAAAATATATTTTTAAAAAAGCTAATAAGAAGTTACTTATGTGTGATTAGAATTAATCACACATGAGGTCATGGTCCTTTTTTAATGACTCTTGATTTTAAGTGTGAAGCTAGATTGACTCCGCCCACAGCACAGTTAACTCAACCAACCATCACGATGAAAAGTCTAAGGCTGCGTTCAGTCTGGACACATCTGGTTCACTCGCAATGAACAGACAGTTTGTTTCCCCGAAAATCTGGAACAAATTTTCAGTCTGAATACGTCCAAACAGACCCTGGTCCAGGACCATGTTTGAGGTGGTCTCATTTGAATAAGTGAACCATCCCGACAAAGATTGTAAAGCCTAGAACTTCCAATATTCTATGTCTTGTTGCTTTGCCCCGCCCACATAATTCCTGGCCAATGACTGAAGAGATCAGGTTTGGTTTGTCATCGGACTTGAATACACCCAAGCGGTTCAGGAACACACTACAAATGGGTGACTGACCCAAATGGAGACGAGGCTCCAGATTTAAAAATGATTTATTGTAGTTTTTTTTAAATATTGAAATATTAAAAGACCTACAATAAAACCACTAGGGGCCTACAGCCCACCTGCAAACAGAGACCTGGTTACTCAAGCAAAACCAAAAAAGAAAACACCCACTCACATGTTAAGACATAAAGTGAACAGAATCCAACCCAGGAGTAACACAGCACAAAAAAAACACAAAATGTCCACTTGAATACCAGTCACTGTTGCACTGACTCGGTGGTAGATGAGGGGACCTGTGGAGCATCTGTGGTTTGTCTTGGCGAAGTCAACAAGACCCGTAAAAAACAGAAACTGGTTCCACATCAACGACCCTGCAGGAAAAGGCAGGGAGCGATGCATTCCATTATAATTCATTTGACCCAGTCCACACGCCGATCTGCTGTGCAACAAGGAATTACAGTATGACCACCACTGTACTGGGAGCCCAGTGGAAACCCGGAAAGGGAGGCAGGCTCAGCTCAGAAGTCAGGAAGAGTCCCATTTTCAGGGATGGCCAGGTGCTTATTATGGTGACTACACCTGTGCATCAGCATAATTAACCCGTCCTGCCACATAAACATGTGGAACAAGCGTCCATGTTCAAAACTCTCATAGCTATACAGGTTTCTCTGACTGTTTAAGGCTCTTCATACAAAACACACGTTCCATTTAACTGTTGACCAATCAGGGACTCCGATTTCAAACTGACTAATAAGTGCCTTCCCTTTTATTGTACGGAAGCACCAACTTCATGCAAATTGCTCTGGGAAGAGAAATTATTAAGTGCGGTTTGAAATTATAAAACACCAAATCGAGCTGTGAAAGAAAAATCCTGGAGCAAAATTCACGGGATTTGCACCACATCAACATTTTGCATCAAGCTTCTTCAAACTGTTGGTGGCGGACATGCGCTAGCAAACAAGAAAAAAAAAGAAGAAGCCCCTTCTTGCTCGTCCAGTGTGAAAACCATTGTCTAATTGTGTAACCAGTGTGAAATTAAGCCTTTTTTTACTTCCTTTACAGTGCAGGAATCAAGAATTCCTTCCAGCTGCTCTCTGATCAAACTGAGTCTACATTCTAATGACTTCGTTGGAGTCTTGCTGGACGAGCACTCAGCTCCACACAGTGGGCGTACGTACAGATAGACACAAGAAACCCCATCATTCATCTAATGAATTCAGATTGCATTCCAATTAAACTTTAACAGCATTTCATTTTGCTGCTGGAGACTGCGTGTCATTAAAACACATCGTGATACTAAAGAGAATCTATTAAATATTAATATTTTCCTCTCAGAAAACGAATTCTTTGCACAAAGATACTGCAGCACTTCATTGTTTTGGAGTTCTTAAATTTCTGTAAAAGTCTATCACTGTTGACATAAAAATGCAGGACACTCTTAAACTACAAACTTACTTAATAATGTGTTAAATTCTTTTTTATGACGTGTTTTGAGGCAAACAGGAAGAACAGAAGCAAAGCAAAAGGGAAATAAAGGTTTCCTGACACGGAGTCACTCAGATTTATCATGCAAATCCTTTTGCAACTTTGACTTTTGTTTCAAGTAACCTTAAGAAATCACAAAACAGTGGTCATATAGGGCTCCTTTTGTGTGTTACCCAGGTTATATATCACAATGATCAAGTGGTCATCCATAAATGACAGTTTGTATAAAACCTTTTTTTTTTTCTTGGTAAAATACTTCCCATTTTCTATTATTTTTTAATTAAAAGTTGTATATTTTAATAAAATGTTTGTTTCAAACTGTGAGTGACCAGCAGGGGGCAGGATCCTTCAAAGCTAACCAAAGAATAGAAACGTTTTACTGCTGCATTATAGCATGTTATGACATTTTGATTAAAGGAGATTAAAGCACAACAAAAAGAAAATAATGGTGCATTAACATGTATGTCCAGTTTTTATTCTGATAATCAGATTAATCATAGACAGATTTACTGTGGATGTGATGATAATATTGATTATTTGATCAGTGGGTTATATGAAATTAATGTCTGACAGAAAAGGAGAAATTTAGAGATGCTTTATATTTCTAGGAACAAGTAAGTTCTGTCTTTTCTACGATGCCGCATTCTGTTTAATGATTTAGACTCATCTGGACTCCTGCCAACGTCGTTGCAGAGTTAAAAAAAACCCCACACAAAAGCAGTTCTGCCTCAGCAGTCACCAGAGGCTGATTGCTGGGTTTGTTTTTTAACCATGAAAAACAGCCGACAAGCTCGGGAAAGTCATTCAAACAGCAGACAGCCGACAGTTCGGAGCGTTTTGTGCGTGCGGCGTCTCATGAAGGAAAAAGTTTGCTCTTCATCAGCTTTGAAACAAAAAAAGAGTCAAAATGAGGAAGCAGTCGTGGGGCACTTTCCTTCAACGTCAGCTTCGCTTGAACTGAAGTCTCAAAGACATTCGTTGGCAGGAAGTGGACGGGCTAAAAGTAGAAGAAGTAAAGGGTCAGCCGCCTTTTTATCACGGCAAAACTGACTTGTTAAAATCATGTTTCGAAAATCTTTATATGCATGAAAATGTCAAGATTTTCAAATTTGGTGACTTTTTCTTTTATTTAAAATTTTTTTTATGAGATTTCCTGACAAGTTTTACTAACACGTTTTGCAGCAGAAGCTAAAATTCCCCTTTTAACCAATTATTACTGGAGTGTCGACACAAACTGTCATTTTGGAAACTGAAACTAACTTGTTCTTGTTTGCACATTTACAGTAGCATGACATTTTCTTTTCTTGAGTTATGTTCTCTCTAAACAATTGAAAAAAAAACTGATTACTCTTAAATAATAATTTTTAAACTTAAAATACAGAAAAGGTATATATTGATACACAAAAATAATTTAAAAAATGAACCTTAATGATATTGATTATAAGTTGTGATAACAAAGTCATGACTTGTGTGCATAAATCCGGTGTGAATGACATTAACATCTGCACACAACAGGAAACACAACACTTCAGATCAGCTGTTGTGCACAAACGATCGGTTCTTTTGAACATTAAAAACTCATAGCTTGCACATTAGTTGTGCAATTGTTTAGTGTGCTATTATAGTGAAGACAATGCAGTTTTATTAAATGAATAGTTATTACATTCAAGTAAAAATAGCACTAATAATAGAGGACGTGCTTATAAAACAGAAAAAGTTATATCTGATAAACATTTGTGCACATATAACTGACAGAGAGCTTTCCTTTTCATGTCAAATAATCCATCTGTGTGGAAAAATACTTTGTTCAAATAAGATGTTGAGCACAGACGATACCTTTAGTGCACGGAAAACTAAACTTGTGCTGAGAAGAAAAAAGATCGCTGAGAAAAGATAGACACGAGCACAGAAGGTGTCAATACCACACAAAATAACAAGTTGAGCTCGTGGGTTTGAACGACCAAAAGAATCGTCTGCATGTGAGACAATTCTCACTTTGAGTCTTTTTTTGTTTCAGTTCTTTGTTTTTGTTTTTTTTTTTTTTAAGTCAAAATTTTTTGTAAAATATTAAAAGTTTTTCTGTCTGGTTTCTTGCATTTTAGCTCATTACAATTCAATCCATCAAATGATTTCTTGTAGACTAAGGAGCCAATACGATCCAATACGTGAAAAAAAGGAGTGCATTGAGCAGATATTTGTTTAATAGAGTCTTTTCACATGACGTCACACACGATGGTGACATCGCCGACAGTGTGTGAAGTTATTTCCGGTCTAGACCGGCAAGGCGGAGAACTGAACGCTGTTTAACACAAACTGACGTAAATAATAAAATGTAACCTCAACAACTGTTACGGAAAATTGAACAAAATGTATTTCTCGAGTTTCCTACCTGACTGGATTTTTATTTTATTGTTCACAAATTAAAGTGCAAATGTCAGTAACAGTGCTAGCAGAATCGTGCACAGCTGCTTCCCCAAATTCCTTTAGGCAATATTGAACAAATTGTGCATTATTTATCTCTTATAACTCTGTCAAAATTTGACAAAAAATACAAGTATGTCACTGAATGCTACTTGCTTGAATGTGAAGGTATTAAAATTTTATTCTTCTAATTTATGCTAACGTTTGCAATAGCTTTGTGTATGAAACGTGGAAATGATGCACATGATCTTTTCTGACCTGTTAAAAGTTGCTTAATGTCCGTGCTCGAAAAAAAAAACAAAAGTCAGACAATTTCAGTGTGTCTATGAAAAAAAATATGAAAGTGACTATTTTCATGTTACGTACAGCCAGTGCTGCACTTTTATTGTGGGCGCTCTTACTTTGAAAGCTGCTCTTAACATTTTTGCTGCGCCCAACCAATGTTGTTTTTACAATAATCCCCTAAAATATCCCGTAGAACAACAAGTAATTTATCTTAAAGCGTTTTAACTGTGTAAGGGCAATGCAGCGACATGAATTTCTATCAGTTTTTGTGCTCGATCGAAATTAAAAAACATGATAATATCAGCCAAAATGGAACCTGTTACAATAAAATCTGCTCAAATGAAAGATCGGTATTTTCAATAAAACATTTGTATTTTGATTTATGAACGATCTAAGAGAGGAAATAAAAATATAGTTAGGGAGGACATTTATGAAATAAATATAGTCACATTTTTTCTGTTACAATTGGTTGGGTTACCTTTTTTTCAATATTTGTAAAATTGGGTTTCAGGTATCAGCTTTGGGTCTAAACCCATAAACAGAAAATCACTCTGCACACTGATTTTGCCTGACATCCCCGTGAAAAGGCTCCATCATAAACACATTTTGTCAGCCTCAAGATGCAGATCTAAAATACTTCAGCCCTCCCGGCTGATCTGGGCCTTCCAGCTGTTTGATGACATGTAGACATGTATTATTGGCACGGCAAACAGGAAATCGCTCCACTGAAATCATACGTTAGGAAGCTGCTTTGAAACGTTACGTCATGTATCCTAAATGAGGTTCAAACAATGCAAGTTTCAGTTGAATTTGTGAGCCACATGCAGGAAATGTGTGTGGTTAGTTTTTACATTTTGTCTGAATTTTCTGAACTGTTGGCACACAGCGGTTTTTGTGGTTCTTCTCCATTCATTCCCTTCTGTATTTGTTTTCAGTTTAGAAACGGATGAACTCTCCGGTGCAGAACAGCTGTCCCCTGTGTATTCCTTCAACACTTCATCAGAGCGTTCAGCTAACAGGATCTAACAGGATGAAACAGCTGATTATGCTTCATAGAGAAATGTTACAAAGTGTCACGGTGGACAGAAAGAAGGAAGTGATCTGTTGCACAGGAAACTCCCACAGTGTTCAAGTCAGCCGTAGGTGGGACGAGGAGGAAGCATTGCGACACACAGTTGAGGTTGACTTCAACAAGCACCTTCGCTCCGCGTCTTCAGGACCCGGATGATCCAAAGTCACCTGGAAGTCCTCATGTCAGCCGAAACCGATATTAGGAAACCAAGATCATGAGTTATGTCTTTGTTCATTGGAGAAAAGTTTACTGTAAATGAGACTACAAGTTTATACAACATCATATTTGTAAAGAACTGGGTGCGTAATCTGATTACATCCACAAGAATTTAACATTTGAGGTGTGATGTCAGATTTGTATTAAACACTGGTCTCAGATTTTACAAGAACGGACGACCCATCATGTTTGTCTCAGTCTCAGAGGCTACAAAAATTAAAAAGTGTTACTTGAAAAACTAACCCTGCCAGTTGATGAGGGTTGTGTCACTTTGGCCTAAAGACACTCCAGTGAAAGAGATGTTCTTGGTTCAATTAAATTTAATTCTGTTTTATTTATATAGCCCAGTCTCACAAGAGATCTGCCTCATTGGGCTCATTTGGTGTGTTGAACATGTTCTTGTGGTATTTTTTCTGATAATGGAGGACATTTAGCAACAATTAGTTTCTGATAGGTGGCTAGAAGTTAGAGGTTGCTCTGGGGTTCTGTCCTCTATTCTCATTTACTTCTCCTCTATTCTTTATTATTTATGTTTTATTTAGTTCTCTATGCTTCTGTTTTGCGCTGTACGATTCATGTCTGTGCTCCTGTTCTTGGTCGTGGACCACGCCTCTGGCTCGTCGTGGCTGTGGACCTCGCCCCCACCCGTCCCCCTATCTGGATAAACATTATTCAGATATGTAGTTGTAAAGTTAAATAAGTTAATTCTTCTTTAACAGTCCTGGTAAATCACCTTTCCGTCCTGGGACAGGACTCCACCTTCATGTAGGTCTCCATAAGGTTTCTTTTTTTTCCTAGAATCAGCTTTTTTTAGGAGTTTTTCCTTACCGGGAAGGAGGGTCTAAGGGCACGGAGAATCAGTTTAGTTTAGTAAAGCAATCAGCAATTGTTTATATTTTATGACTGGCTTTCTGCTTTTTGTAAAATTAATTATATGAAGCCCAATGAGACACTTGTTTGGTGATATTGGGCTATGTGAATATAATTGAATTGTATATTCAATTTGTGGCATAAAAGTTGCACCAGGAAGGTCACAAGCTCCTGCTCGACCAATAGATCAAAAGATGATAAGAACGGTTCTTTGAACACAATTTAGAAAGTTATAAAGGCTTTATTTATTCAAGACACAATGAAAAATGACTCCACAAACGGCTTCACTGACAGCCAAGAACCTCTATGAAAAGTACATGACTGAAAAAACTTTACCCAGGTTGAATGACGTTGCTTTTCCACTAGAGGGCGATATTGTTCGACTGCAGCATAGAAATAAAAGCAAGAAGAAGAAAACTGGTACTCCTGGATTATAAAGAAATACTTGTAAACTAACAAACCCTGGAGAGAATCAAACCTGCCAGTGTGAATGAAACATAAGCACGAAATGTTAAATTAGTATTTTTTTTTATTGAATTTTGATTTAAAAATAACTTCAAAAACTGAGGAAATCTGTTTGATGACTAGATAAAAATACAATAATTTATCAAGGTAAAAACTTGAATTCATTAATGAATTATTTATTTCAAGCAATCAGGTAATAATACATAAATAACATCTTACATAATTAATCACAAATGATCGCTTGAGGGGAGTGGGAGGAAGCGGACCTACATTATCCCACTCCAGTTTGACCTCAACATTTTTTTACATGAATTATCAACATCCGGTTCAAGACTTATTAGAAAACATTTATTCCCTACAATCATAGATTCAGATTATTAAGCATCGAGATCAGTGAAGTAATTAAATTTCAAACATCCAGAGACAAGTCATTTGTATTAATCAGTGCCAAAAATCTACATAAACTCAGACGATTGTCATCAGGAAAAAAATCTATCCACATTAATCAATACTAAAAATCTAAGCCTATTCATCATCACCAAAAAAAAAAATCACCCGCACCAACCAGCAACCAAAAATCCAGAGCATATCCAGAGAATTAATAATCATCTGAATTTATTCTAGACCCCCACACGATCAATGCATATGATCCACCTGATGATGATGATATAAGCACATCCCAGACTCCCCGATGATAATCATTAATTATCATCAGAAAGAAAAATCCTCTACATTAGTCAATACAAAAAACCCAAAATATATTCATTAAAAAAGTCAATTAGTGCAGATTGTTTTCATAGGAAAATCAATCATAAATCACACTTTAGGAGAAAGAAAGTAAAAGAAAGAATCAAGAATACGTGCAGACAACAGTTTACAGTAGATCTTGAACACGACTTTGAAAAGACAAAGAGTTGAAGAGTTGGAGAGTTGAAGACACGCGTCTGCTGCTCATGAACCGGAAACGAAAACTTCATTGTCAAGCACATACATATTCATAGTTGTAGTGAGCTTTAGCGTTTATCTGGCCTCTCGAGGGGATCATATCCAAATCAACATCTGAGTTATTTACTAAATGTTTACTTTCTGTTGAAGATCTCATTCAGATACAGAAAACACTCAATAATGCAGGCAGAGTGGCCCAAACAATACTTCGCAGTGACTGTGACTCTGTTCTACTTAAGAAGCACGTGGGTGATTGTCTGATTGGAGACAGCTGAGCAGCATCCAGGAACTGTGGGCTGGGGCTGCTGGGAGATGAAGTTCAGTCAGTACTCTGACTCCTGGCAATATTTTATATAAATTAACAACAATATAGAAATTATGTTTTTTTTTTTTTCATTTAGCATTGACTGTATTTCTAACTTGTATAATTTTGACAGGATAAATTTACATGGAAAGGAAATATTATAAATGATTTAATGGTTTGAGTTGAGTTTTGTAAATCTGTTTTTATTCACATTTATACTAAAAAAAATAAGTTTTAATAGTTTATTTGTAGTGTGTTCATGGTATGTTCAGTGAACACACTACAAATAAACTTAAATAAACTTAAGTTTTTAGTATAAAGTGTGAATAAAAACAGACTTAAAAGCCCCGTGTGCAATTGAGTTTGACACCGCTGGTTTACATACTCTCGCTAGCTTACAGCTCCTCACACCCCCAACAAAAATTGTAGTACAGTTTTGAGCCAGATACCAGCTCAGACGAGGAAAACAAAGACCTACATGAATCCATTTCACTATGGTTCACACTGGACGCAGAAGTGTCAAAGCGGCGCGGTGCCGAGTGCCCACTCTCGCAATTCACACCAGCCGCGCATTTTTCCGCAGCGGTCCACAGGCACTTCTGCTGGAGCTTGTTTTTGGTTTTGCCATCATGGGTAAGTTAACAACCTAAAAACCTTTGTCAATCGCAGCGTTTTATTATTAAAAATTGGTTATATTTTGAAAATAAACCGAGTGCTCTCATGTATCCGGATGTAACTTCCTGCCAGGATTGACACACAAAATAGACCATACGCCGAAACTATCCGCTGCACGGGTGTGAGTCTTCCGCGGAGGACCGCGGCGCTCCGCGCCTGGTGTGAACCGCACCAAGGTCAACAAGGATGCAAATGGAAGCGCCTCCGCTCCAAAGTGCTTCCGCATCCTGTGTGAACCAGGGGCTAGTCTACAAGCGGAAGCATCAGAGCGAAGCGTATCGTAGGTCCTATGTCACAGCTACAGTCGTTTTCATCTGCTCCAGATCAACAGAGATTTAAATACAGGAAATACTCAGAAATTCAATTTTTATCTTAAATATTTTATTCACCAAAACACAATTTTCATCATTGAAGCTTAAAACAGTTTGACTTTTTTTTCAAATTGTTACCACATCACTTTTGTAGACACAACAAAATGATGAAAAATGGTTGTAATTAAACATCTAAAGAGAATTGAGACTCCCCTCTAGAGAACTCCAAAAACATTGGTGTCATTTTTACACATATTCTTTTGTGGTCTTTGTTCTTTTATCTTGGTTTTTTAGGGGGTTGTGGGTAACCTAGAGGACACCTCACATCTACGTGCAAGGTTAATATCTGTGGTCTGCATCCACAGATCTATGTAAAGCACCTTCAGTGGGAACAATAACAACTCTGCTGCTTAGTTTCAGAATTAGTGTTCAATTCCTGAAATATTCTGAAGGTGTTTTCCCCAGTTTGCTACTGTATATGAGAGACAAAAGGCAGAAGTAGAAATCCTTATTTGTTTAAAAGCACCGTGTCTAAGATCTTTAATCCTTTAACACCTGAGGCATCGTCGGTGATGCTTAAAGACAAAATATTTAACTTTTCAACACATCAACGTCATTCCAATAGATTCTAAAGCTGGAATTATCATTTTAACAGTTGAAAAGTTACAGTAAATCAAAGAAATTTAAACAATCTAATCGTACAGACATACGTTCTGGTTCACACTGACATGCGTGTGTCAGTCTCTTCTTTTTTTTTCACTCTATCACATGTGAGAAACAGAGATAAGGGCAAAGAGGATGTGCGGTGACATCCCACGGCATGTAAACACTCACAGCGGAAGAAAACCGACGGTGTGGTTATGAGTCATTTCTTCATTATTTCTAGTAAATGAAGTACTTCCCTCTCAGCCTGTCTGTCTTAGACTGGCTTTAACACGTCAAGCAGGCATCCTGACAGCTCTACAGAGGTCTCCATGATGTGAGGACACACGGGTGGATAAAAACACTGAAGCTGAGGGATGGCGGTCCTCTGGATCCTGCTTTGGTTGGTGATCCCCCGTCCGGTTCTCCTGTGTGGTCACTGTGCCGTCCAGCAAAGCAGCAGCTCACCAACCGGTAAGTTTTAATGTTTAGGTTTGATCAACCTTTAGTTGTATACGTTTTGTTCAGAATTGTCTGGAAACTAAATATCCGCTTCCAGATGTCCGGAAAATATCTTTTTCTTTCCCAGAAAATCGTCTTCATAACAAAGTTTTACAAATATCTGCAGAATTTTTTACAAATTAAGATGATTTTGACTGTTTATTATATATATATATATATATATATATATATATATATATATATATATACTGACTAAAAAAATCTTGACTTTGGGTTTTAAAAGAGTGCGTAAAATTCCCTCTCTGGTCCAAAACGTACAGTTAAAAATAAATGATTTACACTAAATTGTGCCCATTCATTTATAAAATGTAGTTCTTAATTATTTAAAATATCTAAAATTACTGAAAAATAAATGTAGTAATATGACAACAATTTGACCATCTTTAGCACATCGAGTTCCTTTCAAAACAAAACACACCCCGGGTCAATAAGATGCTCCTGCAGCAGCAGATTTATCAGAAATGAAAATGCAACAAAGCAGAATAAAACATGTGCATTAAGCTTATTCTAATAATAAAGCATGCTGACTGCAGATTAAACCTTTTACCATCATTTATGTTCAGTTATTTGAAGAATTTAGACATATATAGACAGCTTAGTTAAAATAAATTAACCAAACACTTCAAACTCAATATTTAGGGTTTTATTTTAGAATTTAAGTTAAAGAGACCCAATGAAGAAAAAAGCGACTGGACAGCTCAGTTGCCTGTGTGTAGGACTGGCGCATGGGAAACCAGGGTTCATTTCCCCAGGGCGCTATGAGCTTAATCCAAAGTGAGTTCTAGGTAAGACCCTTCATGCAATGAGTCGGGTCTCCCAGTGCTGGTCCCCAGCCCGGATAAAAGCACCGTACAGGGTTGCGTTAAGAAGAAATACCAAACCAAATGTGGATCAGTGAAGACTGCAGCGATATGCTGAAAGGTGAACGAAAAGACAATAAATGTGCGACGCCTGACTCTGGAGCCCAGTCTTCTGCTGGGGTCAATGATGTTATCCTGGATAGTCTTGTATTTGTTGCCGGTTGGGGTCTTCAGGCATGTTTTTTTTTTTTTTTCATTCATTAATAGGGAAAACAAACAATATAACCTTAAGTTATAAACTCAAACATGATGGAAACAGAAAGAAAAAATGAAAAGGGGACAGAAAGAAGAAAAACTTACTTTGTCTGCCTGTCTGCACGTGGGGCCTTTGGGCTGGACCCTGAGTTTCTGGTGGCCCAATATCTGGCTGGGGTCAGTGCGTCACAGTGACGGGACCTCCCTTTGTGTTCTCTCTGCTTCTATTTCTGGTATTGGATGGACTTTCTCAGGCTACTTCTCTGTGGAGAGTCAAGGCAGCTCTAGCTTTAGTTGCTAAATCTTCAATTTAGACATAAAAATTATATTTTTACCACATAAGCAGAAGCAGAAGCATCTGCAGGTTGTTGCAATTGTTTTTTATTTACCCAACTTTCAGGCTACCATAGGGTTCAAAAAGCTGTAATAAAATCCTCCGTGTCTAACTCAGATCCATCACTGCTGGAGTCCTTAGAGTGTTACAACGACTACAGAACCAAAGTCCACTGCAGGTGGAGGAGACAAGGGAACTCCGACCTGCAGCTGTGGTTTCAAATAGGCACCAGCAGGTAAGAAGAGGACAGGTGAGGAAGCTTTGTGTTTTCTGTCTAACAGCTCAGGTTTTGTACCCAGCAGTAAGCCGTGTGTGCCGTCCGACGCTCCGGACGATCCCGGATTTGCCCACTGCACTTATGAGACATCTTTGTTTTCAATCGGCATCAGCCATACGCTCTTCTTCACCAAAAACCAAACGCTGAGGCTTTCCTCAGCCGACCCCAAGCCCGTGGCTCTCCTGCAGGAACGTGAGTCGGACCCACAGCTTCACCTCTGACCTCTCCGACTCCTCTGGGTGCTTACAGCTGTCTTTCGTTGCACAGTGAGAGCGCTCCCGCCTGTGAACTTGTCCTCACACGAGGTCGGGGACGGAGGCCGCCGGCTGCAGTGGTGGAGCCCGTACCCCTCCTCCTCCTCCCTGAAGCTCAAGTATCGGCTCAGCTACAGGGCTGAGACTGATGACCACTGGACGGTGAGCTGCCGCTCTAGACCGCACGCTAATGCTTTGGAGAGTGTGAAACTCACTCAGCGTGCATCACCTCTTCTGGACTCTCTGTAGACTGTGAACCTCACAGAGACGAGTGTGACACTTGAGCGTCCGTCCTTGCTTGAAGGACGCAGATATGAAGCCAGGGTGCAGGCTCATGCCGGCGTGGGCCAGTGGAGCAACTGGAGTCCTGCAGTGACCTGGACGACGAAAGACAGTAGGACAAAAATACAAAAAAAGCATCTTATATTTGAAGTATTCATCTGTCTAGATCTGATCTATTGAGCTGCTTTTCTTGGTTGCAGACTCGGTACAATTTCCCAGGTTGCATTGTGTTCTGGACGGAGAAAAAGAAGTGCTGTGCAGCTGGGAGGTGAGCGCAGATCTGGCGCCGATCATCAGCTACCAGCTTAGGTGTCGACAGAATCCACAGATCGGTACGCTCTGATTTATCCCTCATGATTGGTGCTGGAGAAGACAGCCATCACTCATCTTGTTTTCAACATTGATCCTGTCAGTTTTGAAGCCTGCTGCCTGAGCCCCAGAGTGACCTCTGACCTGAGCGGGAAGGAAACGTACAGCTGCTCGCTGGCCGTGTCAGGGCCTGAGCGTCTGCAGCTGGACCTCCTGCCAGAGCGCAGAGCCAAAACCTTTCAAGTCTACCAACACAGTGAGTGAAGTCAAGGGAGAGGAGAACAGATGTGGTGAAACAGCTCCACCTAGTGGCTAAATGGTTCCACTGCACTGGCTCAATGCAGATTGGAAAGACAAAAAGGCCTTTTTGAAGAAAGTGACTATTTGCAAGTAATTTTCTACATACCTGCAAACACTACTTTTTTTTTTTTTTTTGGACAACAGACCCGTAGGAAGGGTCAATGTTGGGTTAGAATAATGAAAACAACATTTAGCCTTGGAAGCACTTAAAATACATGTAACATCTTGACGTGTGGTCAACATGAATCTCTATCGTTTTTTGCATTATCACATATAAATATGAGTGAATAACATCAGCGCTTCATGAAATAAATTTGTCATTTAAAGTCATTTCTACAGATTTTCCAATTTTTCTTGATAATCTAAACCTTCTGTGTCTGTTTAAAGCAGCGCTGGAGCGCACTGACACACTAAAGCACGCGTTTTCAGTATAACAGTGTTTTAAAGATATATAAGTGAATTAAAGATTCATAGAAATGTGCTGTTTAAAAAATGCCAAAAAAGAAACGTGGCGGCCAAGAGACAGACCATCACAAAACTGAACTTGGGCTTCCTCTTCTTGTACTGTTTACTAGTGCATGTCCACCATGTTTTGTATGTAGGACTAACAAACAGTCGTAAAAACCTGTGCAGCTCCACATGAACATATGATACGAGCTTTTGTGTGAGTTTACATAGACGTTCCATTGAAATTGGCTGCTTGAACGCACGTTACCGAGGGCGGCTTAAATGCAACCTGGAGGTTAACTCCTGTAGGACAGGAGGCTCACAGGACAACTACTTCAAGAACAGGATAATTAGTGTCAGTGACTTTTCATGGCGTGAGAAGAACACTTAAACAGACACAGCCAGCGCATCATTATGCAGCAGCATGCAGAGCGAGGATATCTGCCAGTTGATCAGAGGTTCATATAACAAGACATAAAATCCAGCAAGATCAACACGAAGTGAAAAATTTGAAAGTGGTCAGCATCTCTCTAAGGAGTTGGTTTTAGATGAACAAGAGTTAAAATACAACAAATACTAAGATTTTATAATCTATACAAATGTTGTCATAAATATTTAAACCGTGCAGCAAATATAAACAAATAATGATTTAAAGGTCACAAGACAAATTTTCCTTCTGAAGATGCAGAAAAGCTTTTTCCATAGGATGTGTGGTTTTGTCATACATGTTATTTTCTAACTCGAGGAAGGAGGAATAACATTAGTTCCATAATAATCCCGCTTTCGTTCCGTCCTGGTTTCTCAATGCGCAGTTCAACCCAGCCCTCCACAGCACGTGAAAGTGAAGGAAAGGAACAGAAACTGGTTGGTGGAATGGACTGAGTCCGCCTCTGCAGCTGATCTCAGACTGTCCTATCAGATCCGGTACGACAAGACACAGGAGGAGGTGAGCTAAATTTGATGCCATCAATAATATATATATATTTTTTTCTGTTAATGGTTCAAATAACTGATTCCACACATTGGATGTTCTTCGGTATGTAGTTCTCTGGATTTACTTAAACTATTTTCTGCTGTTTTATTTAAACGTTATTCTAAAATTAAGATATAAATTGTCAGAAATTCAAGTTTAAATGTGATATGGAATAGATTTAATTTTGTATACATTTCAATTGTAGTCAATTTTAGGTTAAAGACTCACTTGAAGGAAAATTATGTTTTACATGTTTTTATGCGTTTTGTTGATGATGAGAACATATATAAAGACAATTAGGGTAGAAATTTCATTTCTGAGTATTTTCTTTATTTTAATTATTGTAAATGAGAAGTAGACGGAAAAAAGTTTGTAGTTGTGACATAGAAGTTACAACGGCAAGCCACGAGCAGGGATGTGGATTTTTAGGGCGAATAAATCCATTAACGTCTTCATTTTTCTCATCCGAGCTGGAATCCAGCTCAAACCTGTGCGGCTGGATTGCTCCAATATTGCTCCCCAATTTAGTTGCGCCGGAAATGTTCTCTTGGATTTGAGGGCTGTAAGAGAGTGGAACTGAGTGGAAACAAAGGGATTATGGGAAATTCATGCCAACAGTCACAACTCAAAGGCACATTTCTGATGAACTCCTGCTGCTCTGCAGAAACTATATCCTTGTAGTTGTTTTTAAATTCTAAAAACGGCACAATCGTAATAAAAAAATCTCTGAGAACGATTTTACAATTGATCAATATTTCAAGCGTTCCTCAATGACTACTGGATGCTATTTTTGTGATCTAATATTCCCATCTTTTAAAGTCTTAAACTGTCAACCAAGAATAAACATGCACACAGTTTTGTTGCAAAATGTCTTTTTTGACATGAAAAGTATTGTTTTCTAATTGTTAGAACTAATCAAGTTATCTGTTTTCTGGAACATTGTTAAATTGAACATTTATTTCGCTTTGACATTTCAGAATCATTTGGGTCTCATTAGTTCTTATCCATACAGTCAAAGACTGAAAACCTGCAGAGAATACATGACAACTTTACTTCTTTCTGGACTTCTAATATAACCATAAATTCCTGCTGGCTGGCATCATCATTGTGGAAATAATGCAAGTGGTTTCCACTCTGTCTTCTATATTCAGCAATTAAAGGTTAAACCCCATTTGACTCTAAAAGAAATAAAAAAACAGAGGATTGTTTGAGAAGAAACACAAATAAACTGTTTCTCTGCTCAGTTTCAGGATATTTACCCTCTCTTCCCTGTGTTTTATCAGCAGGGGTCTTCTGTGCTGCTGAACATTTCAGAGGGGTCCACGTCCGTCCTCATCCTGGGAGACTCTCTTTCTCCACTTCAGGGTTACCAGGTTCAGAGCAGGTGCCTTGTCGTCCCCGGGGAGGGCTCTTACTACAAAGGAATCCCCTCCGAATGGACAACTCCTGTGATGTGGACCTCAAAAGAAGGTGTTGCATTCAAACGCGGAACAATCACCACTTTCTAGTGTTTGGTGTTGCAAGCACAGCACATAAAAGTCCACACTTGTTTGCCTCCTGACAGCCTTCTGGTCTATCTCCACCCTGATCTACATCGTCATCGCTGCGATTGTTGTGGTGGTCTTCCTAACTCTCTACTGCACTCTTCCAGCTTTTCAAAGGTACAGACACGACAATGATTGCCAAGTCTCTAGTCACAACTGCCTTTACGAGTGGATACAGGCTGTCTGTGGGAGAAACATAGGCACGCTTGTTCTGGGCTTTCTAGTCGTAGATGCATACTTTTGGCTATGGGTTTGATGCAGGCAGCAGGTCAGGGAGAACACAGAGGTCAGACACAGGCATGTCCTAAGATTTTTTTTCAACCCTTTCCAATTCTGAGAAATGGGGCTGTTGGTTTGATTCTGGAAGTGAAAGGATTCCATGTTGCATGCGGCCTGACTGTTCAAATTTAGGAAATTCATTTGGCCATTCCACGGGCACTTATGTATGACCTAGACACCCCGTGCGTTTGAGTATGATCAGTTCCAACAACAAACAACAATCTGGCGCGTCACTCCTAAAACAAACAGATGACCAGACGTCATTCAAGTGTGACGCTAATCCCGTCACATGCGAACGACGTGAAAACCACAAAACAACACATCCCGGACGAGCCCCCAATTTGTTATGACTGGCTTTGAATCCTAGCAAATAACTGGGACTAACTACATCGGCATTAGAAATACTTCACGGCACATTTCCGTCGATGCACGACAATAGTACGTACCATTCTCGTGACATTCTGTAAGGACACGCCTGCTTTTCCTTTAAGACGCAGCCACTCCTGTCTACGACCCAAACGGGTCAAGCCCCGCACTGATCTGTTGTTTAAGTGCTGAATATATACTAAAATTCATGCCTTTGTTTTATTTCTAAACCATCAGGAAAATCCTGCTGTGGAAGGAATCGCTTCCTCTCCAGAAAAGAGCAAGATTCTGTCTGAGATCATGGTGAGACTTCTTTTTTTTTACATAATTGAAGCTTCTTGCAAAGTGTATTTATTGTTGCACCTTGCTGTGATCCAGTCACCTGCCTCTCAGCTTGTCATGCAAAATGAGAAGACTTGCATTTGCAAAGTGGAACACCTCGACTCCGTTTCGACTTGGTAGGACTTTTCTAATTCCCACCTGTTCTAAGTGTTGTTTGGAGAATCATGAATGAAGAGTTGACCCAACACCTCGACCCTGTGTAGCTCTTCAGAAGCTCCTCTGTGGCCCTCAAAGACTTCCGAGCAGCGTGTGGATCAGAACCCAGAATGCTGGAGCGGGGATGACGTGACCTGCTGTGTTGACAAGATGAATGGCTCTGACACGTCATCTATGAGCTTCAGCGGGCCTTACATCTTCTGTCAGGTTTGCAAACGCCAGATTTCCTTAAAGCTCTGATGTAACACACAGAAAAAAAAATGCTACGTCCACAGCAGGTTCTTGAACCCTTTTTAGCCCACAGTGTTCACTCCGGACAAGCAAAAAGGGGCTTCTTCTTCTTTTTTTTTTTTTTCTGCTCTTTGGTAGCTCATGTCTGCCTCCTACAGTTGGAAGGGGCTTAGTGCAAAATGTCAAAGCAGTGCAAATCTTGCAAATTTTGCTGCAGTCTCCTTTCACAGCTTTACTCTGATAAATGAAAGACTTGGTGTCACAAAACTGCAATTATTAATTTCTCCTCCCCTATCCCTTTTCACACAGTTAGCATTTCTGTGAATTAAAGAGGACGCCGTCCACACCTCGCTAACAAATCGGAGTTCCTGACTGGTCAAAGCTCAGTCTTATTGAACTTTCAAACTGCGTTTAATAGCTACTCATTTTGTACGTAGAGCCTGAAAGAGTCCTAAAAACCGGCGTAGCTACTTGTGAACGTGGAAGCCTAAAATGTCCAGTTATGAACATTTAAATAGGCTTAACATTGGAAGTTCTTCTTGATCACGTGTTGCGGAGGGCGGTTTGAACGTAGCTTTAAAAACAAGTGGTTGCTAGCGTCTACACTGTATAATGACTTATTACAAAAAGCAGAGGTTAAGAACTTTTTTGTAAATCTCGCCTTACTGACTTGTTAAAAATATTAGTAATTCATGCCAATTTATTGCAGCCCGAATTTTTTTCTGGTGGCAGGTAAGTGGGTCTGTACATGAACTCATTAGAGCTCTTCAACCTTGTTTCAACTGTCCAGCCCGATATTGGCCTATAGGAAGTGAGACAGTCCAGTTAATTCTGGTTAACATTTCCACTCAATTAAGCCTCGCTGCCACTGAGCGTTTTTTTCCACGGCGCATGCTTGGTGTAGACCGCTAGCGTGCCGCTAGCTCACCCAGTATCCCACCGTCACCAAGGATGGGAAGAAACGTTTGCAGTTCCACCACAGACCAGGCCTTGATGTAAATTGTAAAACCGCAAAAACACAAATGGAAACAAACTCTAGGAACGTTAGCCTAAATGAGCGCTATACTGGCGCTTCCTAATGTTGTCATCACTTTCTGCCTATCAACGGGTGGTTACAGGGCTCCGGCCCAGCACTGTTTAAGGGTCAATTTTTTAATGGAAAACTCAAAATACCGGACTGGACCAGACCGGATCGGACTGCTCAGAGGAAATGAGGCATTGGTTCATTTCGTCAGGCCCAGTCAACCAATGTACAACAACAATCCCATCCCACTTTAAACTTCTTTTTTTCGCCTTTGCCAAATATCAGTCAAGTGTGTATCTATAGAGGAAGTCAGAATGCCTTCACACTGAAGCAAACTGCACCTTTTCCTGGTTCCTGTCAAGTGAACCAGACTCATTCCTAAATGGACCACGGCGTGATTTTCTCACATTGACCAAAAGAATATGGCTGGATTCAAATTCTTCCCTAAACAGCTTTTCCCTACCCCTCCAATTGGCTTTTGGAGTATAGAGTCTCGAAAGAGCCAAAATGAAATAAATATATACACCATTAAATAAATAAATGTGCCATTAATTATTTAAAAGTGGCAATAAATACATAAATCTTGAAATGAATAAATAAATCTTGAAATAAATGTGGCATTAAAATATTAAAATAGCACATTTAAGTATTTAATGACATATTTATTTATTTCATTGTCCCTTGTAGGTTAAAAGAGAATTGAAATAAATACATTTAATATGAAATAAATACGTCATTAATTATTTAAAAGTTATTTCATGATTTAATGACATATTTCACGAAACAGGAAGTGGACACACCATTCAAATGCAATCCGTCAGGAGGTGTGCTTTCCTTCATGTGGGTGTGCTTTGAAGCACAGAAGTTTACATTTGAATGGAAGTAATGACTTTTTGTTTTAGAGTGACCTTTTAAAGTTATAAAAACAAATGTTGTTATCTGTTTCCGAGTGCTAGCAACTCCGCGCTAACAGAGCTGACCGGCGACTATTGATGACATCATCGAGTGGGAGTGACATCCAAATTTGAAGACACAATTTTTACATAATTTTCCATTTGGAGGGCTAAATGTAGGGGTAGGGAGGAAGAATTTGGATTCCGTCTACATTTTCCATGTTAGGCATAGAACAGACCTGCCATCCTGTATGTGCTCTTAAGGGTTTACTGAATCACATTTTTTTCCAGGTGTCAGAATCAACATCCGGCTCAGTGAAAACAGACCATGGAGACAAAGAGACTTTGATGGAGGTCTCTCCAACGACTGCTTTTCCTCACAACGTCGACAGCTATGTGCGTCTTCCCAACACAGGCCTCTCAAGGTCCACAGAGGATCTGGCATTTCACAGCAATCCAAACTCAGAATGGTTCCAACATGCTGAGCAGCACCAACACCTTTCAGATACCACACTGTGGCATGTTCAGTCAAACCAGCAGCTCATCAGCAGTCCGCCTCCGGAGTACACTGCAAGCCCTTTCTGCCCCTGGCCCGAAGAGGGAACCATTCCCCAATCAGGATACTGCCACCTCCCTGCAGCATTTATGACAGCAACCAAATAAGAAACAGAAAAGTTCAAAATCTTTGTCATTACTAACCACCAAAAAGAGACTAAATAGAGAGGGAAAATTGTAAATAAATGTTTCACTAACATTCACTTGAAAGTTGCACACTTTAATTAAGCTGATTATGCTTTTTTGTAAAATTTGTTCCGTTCTGTATTATTTTATTTTTGTTGATATTAGTTTATAAGCTTTAGAATGCTGTAAAATCTGCTTTAGTGAACTGGACCAGTTTGTTGTGTTTAAATTGTTTGGCTCTGTGCATTAAGTTGTCAGTTAAAGAGTGACAAGTCTTTTCTATGTTTAAAACTATTTTAAATAAAAAAATATGGGAAATTTGAAAAATCAGTTGTTTTGTTTCTTTAAAAAAAGGTATGGAAGGGAGCATTTAAAGAATTGACTTTTAGATTCTTTGTTGTTGGTAAGCAGAGTTTGCATTGAAGTTTCTGGAAACCCTTAATATTTGCTACTGTTTCGAGTTTCTTAATATCAAAAAATCTAATATAAAGTCACCTATGAAGTCCCCAAAACATGAACTGTTCCTGCGAAGAATATTGCATTTAGAGGAATAACATTTGATTAAGAAAACAACATCAAAATATAAAATTACATGTACTTTATGAGGAAAAGAGAAACTGGTAAAGTGTGCATCCTAATACCATATTCTTTCCTACTAAACTCAAAAGGAGACAAATGAGGAGCAAACAGGAGGCTGAGCAGAAAGCGTGATGAGGATGTTCTAAAAACCAGGCACTTGAGCACCTAAATATTATCTTAAATTAGGATAGCTGTGGATTATGAAGAACCTGAACTACATGTGACTCTGACAGGAGAAACAAACAAAACCTGAAAGCAGAACATGACAGAAACCTAAAAAAAAAAAAAAACATTTGTGGGATCAAACCAAAACAAAGACCTTGATCCTGACAGTTTCACTGCACATTTTTCGCCTGCAAACAGCCCATATCCATCCATAGTTGTGCTTTAGGCAGATTCATGTCAGTCTCACCAGCAGAGATTACTGACCCAAAAAAAGGTGGTGGAGTTGCCACGGGACTTCTATGTTTCTGTCTTAGCAGAGAGACGGTTTACAGAAGGTGATCCAAGACCTTTTGCACTCGCTGTATGTTTATGTGGTCTCAGTTTTGTGTTCTTATACAGCTTCTTTTTATGGTTGGTTTCATAACAAAGAAGTTTTTCCATTGGGGGGGTGTTGGATAGTGGGATAGTGGGGCTGCCACCTCCTGGTTCCAACAAGCTGCCGACTGTGCAGCATAAACATATGTTTCTCACAGGAAACATGTTTCAAGATGTTAAAAATATTCCTTAAAGTTTTAATTTATTGTTTCAGATGGAGCAATAAATTAATTCCCGTCCCAAAGAAGCATGGTGCACGTGACCCAAGTGACTTTAGGCCAGTCGCTCTCACCTCCAACATAATGAAAACAGCTGGTGCTGCACATTATGCATCCACGGGGCAGGACAAGATGGATCCACTTGTTGCTCAGAGGGAGGGTGTTGATGCTGCTGCGCTCCACCTGCTCCATCTCACACTCTCCTACCTGCACAAGGTGCTGTGAGACAGCTGTTTTTTTTTTAAGTTTCAAGTGCTTTTAATACAATACATCCCCACCTGCTCCAAACAAAGCTGACCAACATGGCGGTTGACCCCCTACCTACAAGACACACCTCAGTTTGTTAGGTTGGGGAGAACTGTGTCATCAGTGGTGTTCCACAGGGAACTGTTCTCTCACCTTAAGCCACTTTAAAAAATAAGAATAGTCTTAACAATTTACACCATCTTAACACGTCTAATAGAAAAAAGAACTCACTTTCTGTTTTTTTACTTTTTAAAAACTCACTTGGAAAATAATCTCCCCCCACAAGGTGGCAGTATATCTCATAAAAAAGATGCTTCAATTATTCTGAGTTTGGCCTTCATATTACTTTCAAAAAAGAAAAAAAAAACTTTAATCAATATAAAACAAAGGTTTTTATTTTCTGTTTTTATTTAATGTTTCCTCTTGCAGAGGTGATTTGAGTCGTTACCTTCTACTTTTGAGAAAACTGTTTCCTCATTCCTCCTTTGGGCACAGCTCCTTTCAGATCCCAGCACACTTCACTTCAGAGATTGAAGGTTTCCAAACCCCAATCATTATCCTCCTACCACCGTGCATGACAGCAGATGTGAAGATTTTGAATGCTTAAGGATATGAATTAGTTGTCCAATAAATGGGAATATTATTGCCTCTTTAATTGATTTGTTTTGTTTTCAAAGTTAAACCATTTGGAAATGTTCCAGCTGGTGCTTGTTTGGCGATGGTATCGTCTGAATTAACCTGAAAAGGAAAAGAAAAAAAACACAAACAATAGATTTTCCCAAACTTTGTGTGAACTTGGGGAAAAGTATGTCAAATTGTTGACAAGTTGTTTGGGGAAAAAAATCAAAAATGTTATTTTAAAATAACTTCAGTAAATGTACAGTGGATAAAAAAATAGATTAAAAGTGAGAAACTTAGATGACTTATTTTCACCTAGTTTGAACTTTGGATCATTGAGATCAGTCTATTCCACCGATTTCACTCTAATGATGGGAAATATTTGTCTTTATTTATTTTTGCTTTACACAGTTGCACATGTTGGTGACACAGCAGCTCTTTGTGCACTGGGCTGCAGACCTGCTACCAAATTCATCTTTAATGCATTTTGAACTCAATAAAAAAACAAAACTGAACATAGACTAAACAATAGACTCACTGCTGTAAAAAAAATAAAAATAAGACGAGAAAAAGTCCAATCAGTGCTGACTTTCATTTTACTCAGAAATACTTTAAATACTACTTCAAAAGAGGAGAGAAGACTTATTTTTAAAGTAATTTAAAGATTAGGCAGGAGCTTTCCTCTGGGTGTGAGAATGAAAACACTTGTGCAGCACAAACCTAAAGTAGAAAATAAGTACAGAGCACAAAACGACTGACGTTACACCCTCTGACACTGCTGTACGGTGCTGTGCATGTGTGATTTGGTTTCATTGTGTGTGTCATGTGGACTTCCTGGCCTGATTTCCTCAAAACTAGATCCAAATCAAGTTAATTTGATTCAAAGAACGTTCAATTAATATAAAAATTAAATTCACCTCAGTCTCTAATCTTTTCCTGCTAGCCCCTTTCATACAACAAACCTTTTTTGGTCAACTTGGAATCGTCATTGATTGACTCCTGGTATTTTGTGAACCCTTGGCGGTCATTCTGACCACTCAGAATTTTCCTCTACAGCAGGAGAAAGTTAACACTATCTATAAGATTATATTAGGCCCGATTCCCTTTTGGAATTGGTTACTTGGATGCTTTTTTTATGCCAAATTGCAAGATGAAGCTCCTATTAATGGATCAAAATCCTGCTGCAGGTTTTCTTATTATTCTGTCCAAAATGACAGACGTCACTGTAGTCCAGATTTCTGCTATTATTTAGATTTCTCCCTATTATTTATCTTAATTAAAACCCTATCATGAACACTATTGTAAACAGAGATCACACAATCATATTCAGTGCTCACTTGAACGTATTCACAAACATTAGCGTTGTTAATCCTCTTCTCAGTTCAGTTCAGATAAGAGTTTTTGGGGGTTTTTTTTAACAGTTTTTAGAGTTTAAAGTTACAGTAAATCCATCTTTCTCCTGTTACCACAGAGGCTTATCCAGACACTGTATGGAGCCGAGGCAGGGTGCAAAGTCTGCCACTCAATCACAGCAGGTTACAGCAAATGCAGCATGCAAAGACTGTGCATTAATAATTAGGCAGTCGAGTTCTGAGATTGTTGAAATTCTTGGCATTCTGATACTAACTTCCTCACTTTGAGACAGTCTGAAGGTTCATTTTCCTGTGATGAGACTGAAGTCAAGCTGAGTCAGCTGTCTATCATGTTTGTATGTTCCCTGTAAATTATTCTTTTCCCTCAAAACTGCAGTTATGCCAGAGTTTATGTCTTAGTTTTTAAAGTAAAAGTGCGAATGTAAACTTTTGAAAACATACTAGTCAATTGCAGCTGAGAAGAGGTGGGTTTTAAAAACACTGAGTGTTATGGAGAGAAAATAAACTCACTCTGATTTGTGCGTGCGTATTCTTGATTCATGCTTAATTTCTCGATTTGTAACTCATATAATACATTTTGTGCAAAAGCAAAAATATTACAAAATAAAAAAAAAAATACAATTCACACATGCACAAATTCAAATTACAACAGCCTAAGACTAATTACACACACAAATCTTTAAAAAATACATACTAATCACCTCTTACGCACACACAACACATCAGTTACACACAAATCTGACCAACGTGGAGATCAACGGCAAGTTCAGTTAAGAAGGACTAACTACTCTAAAATGAGATTGTAATGAGGTCAACGGATTTTCTATTCATCGTAGAATAGGTCTCAGTGTCTTAGTTATGATTAGGCAGTTTTTAGACAAATTCAAAAGAAATTGTGTTATTTTCTTAGAGAATCATGTTTGTGTGGCATTTTTCTTATGAAAGAGAACAAATGTAATGTAACTCTCGTTAAATTGTAGCATTAAAATAAACATTTTGCAAAGAAAAGGTAGAAGTTCATTAATACGTTTTACATTTTTTTGAAAACAATAATATAGTAAAATGTTACTTAAATTTTGTTTTTGTGTTCCTTTTATTTTGAAAGTCCTTTGGGTGAAAATGTATTTATAATATGGCAGAATTGCCAGAATGCTTTTGTTACTGGGCAGATTAGAAAGAGCGCTGAACACATTTTTGTTGCTCTTAATTTGATTAGATAATGAGAGAGAGAAAGAGAAAAGCAGAAAGATAATGCAGTGAGGAGGAGACGAGAGACTCACGGCAGGAAAATGTGGATGAAGGATTAATTACGACTGTTAACAAGTTCCAGTAACTGATAAATATGTTGAGAACGAACGGAAAGTGAGTTCAGAAAAACATTTGAATGTTCTAAAAGTAACGATGCACTTTGTGGGTTTGAGCCTGCTAGTCAGCTCGACTTAGCTAATTTAGCATACGGACTGGATTTTGAGTCGCTAACACAGCGACTGAAAACCCCGGGACTGCACGAAGAACACCGGAATCAAGTTAGTGGGACACACACACGTTTAAGGATTCCAGTTTGACTCTGACAGGACGGTCAGAGTTAATCGCCACACTTTATCGTCTAACAAGAAAAGATTGTGGGAACATCCAATCGAAAGAGAATAGGTCTGCAATGGGGGTACATTTGAGTTTTGATGATTTTGGATTTAATTAATGCGACTTAGGTTTATTTTGGGGGTTATTTTATTTTTTTGCATTTTAATTTTGAGATACATATTTCTGTTTTAAAACCTGTCCAAAAGTAAAAAAAGGTTCATGTGTTTTTGGTGATCAAAAAAAATATAAATAGTTAAATGTTCAGAACTTTGTGTTTATTTATGAAAAGATATTATGAGAATATTCATGAGTTTTGCATTTCCGAGTATTTCTCCTATTAAATACTTACGGTAGCAAAAATCTTGAGATTCCGCTGAGCTAAAAAAAACTTTCAGTAAAATTTAATTGAAAATTAGATGAAAAAACAAAAACAGCTAAGCTAACTTAGAGCTAAAGTAGACGGTCAGCCGGCTGTTACTGCTGGATAAACAAACTGAAAAAAAGATTTAGAAAGTCAGTAGGATCAAAATATTCAACTCTCTTTCTATTAAGGATTTTTCTTTCTTTCTTTTTGACTAAGGTTAGCTTTATTTTAGCTCCGAGTTAGCTTAGCTGCATTTGTTTTTACCATCCATTCTCTTAATCCGCTATCCCGTTCGGTGTCACAATGTTGATAAAGCCTGGTCCGGGTACAAGTGACGTACAAGTTTCTGAACAGTAAAAATTCATGTTCAAGGCAAAGAAAAGTCGTATTCAAGACAAAATTTGTATTAAAATAAAAAAAAAAAAAGAAGTAGCGTGTAAACAGGGTTCTGGTATCTCTGTGTTGGATGACAGCGTTCTTGTGTCGTCACCTGTGTACAACATGTCCCTGTCCTATTGTCAAACATGAAAACAGGAAAATCAAAGCAGTGGAAGGTGTAGGCCGTGCGCGGCGCCACACAAAAGCTTGTGTAACCTCCTGTCTGAAGACGTCCTGTTTCCTCTTGTTGTGCTTTACTGTCACATGACGAGATACAGCAAAGAAACGTCCAATGTGGAATCAAATTCTACATTGTTTATTTATGAATAAACCTGCTTTTTTTCTTATTTTTAACATAGTTCAAACAGAGAAAAATGATGAAGCATGCTTCAGCAACAGTCATGCTGTAACTTGGACACAAGCTGTCTGGAGGCTTGATTCATTTCTTAGGGACTCACCACAATAACTTTAACAACTTCCTGGTTCAGATGAACCCTTCCTTTTTAAACTGGGTCAAGTGTGAGACTCCGTCTTAGAAAAAGAAAAAATGAGATGAGTATATCTAAACATCTACAATCTTTATAGAGATAAAACAAAGAATAAAAATGTACGGCACACAAGCGGGGGGGCAGGATTTGGAATAAACAAAATGGAACAAATAAATTATGATCAGGAATAAATGAAATGTTTTTTAATACTAATAAAGAGATTCTAAATGCAAAATCAGGAGGACAAAGGGCTTAGACCAACGGGAAATTTTCTTGAACACTTCCTCCGATAAAAATTGTTTTTTTGGTGATTTTTTGGGTTTGTTTTTTCAACATTGTAGCATTTCTCTCACAATTGAGGACATGTATAAAAAAAGCATAAAATTGAATTTAGGGGGAATTTCTTTATTCAAATTGTTGTGAAAAATGCTGTTTTCAAAAGCTTTTAGCAGTGATGACAATTTTATTATTAATATTTTGGCTAAAAACAGCATAATTATAGTTAAAAGCGCACTGGAAACGCTTTATACAAGATCAAAAGACGATCAGAGTGGGACTTTTCTTCCAATTTTTATTTGTTTGTTTGTCGCACAGAGAGGGTGCAATACAAGCAGAAAGGAACCACTCTGACCTCTGTTCAATTGGCTTAAAAAAAAGGATCAGCTGAAATTATCCATCTAAATTAGGAGTGTCAAACTCAATCGCATAAGGGGCCAAAATCCAAGACACACCTTATGTCGCGGGCCGAACAGGATAAACATTTATTGAAGACTATAAAATTAAATTTTTAAAACTTTAAAACCATAACTTTTTAACATTATTATGACATATATATGGCATTACCTGCGTAATGCTAGTGTGAATGCTGGAAGCTGAATTTGGCAGCTGAAGATGCTGAAATTGGTAGGTAAAAATGATGATGGTAATAGCTCGAAATGCTGAAGTTGTTAGCCAGCTAAAATGTTAGCTAAATGCCAAATTAGCTTAAAAAACTAAAAAAACAAACAACTTCGGTTGGCCAAAACAGCTAGCATGCAACTGAAAAAATAGCTAAACTTAAAAATATCACCAGCAAATCACACAAAAATAAACCCTTTCCGCGCTGAGTAGAAAGATCCTCCCCCTTCCCCTGACTTGGTACGAGCCATGGGTTGATTGCACAAACGAGGCCTCCATCTGCTATAATCACAGGCGCGCTTCCATGACCACACAGGAAGAGTCACCTCACAAGCAGAGAAGAGTTAGTTAGAAACGCCCCAAACAACATCAACACACATCTAATAAAGGAGAGCTATGGTTAGAAACAAACAATACATGAAATATTGTTAAGTGTTGAATGGGTCGCTGATTCATCTCTGCATCTCCCCTAAAGATTTCTTTAGTTTTCATGCAGTAACAACTTTAGAATTTTGCAAATCCATAATTTTTTTCTTAAAATTACTTTATCAAAAAGTTGTTTTACCTTGTAACTGTGTAGATTTTTGTGTGTGTTAAATATATATACTTTTTTCTTAAGAGACTCGCTCATGTGGTCTCTCTGAATGTTTTCCTGTGTTGTTTAACCCTTTGACACAGAAGATCAATGTTCTTTGATTTACTGTTTTTTTAATTGTTAACATGATTAATGTAATGGGCTTAATTCTAGCTTTTTTGTCATTTACTAAGATTTTTTTAGGCTATTTTGGAGTTTAGCTAATATTCCAGCTACTTGTTGGCTGTTTTGGCTAATTTTGGCTTTAGCTTTAGCTATTTTTTTCAGCGATATGCTCGCTGTTTTTGCTAACCTGAGTTTTTTAGGCTAATTTGGGATTAAGCTAATATTTTAGCTGGCTATCAACTTCAGTGTTTTTAGCTATCAATTTCAGCTTCTTCAGCAGCCAAATTCAACTTACAGCATTGCTACTAGCATTATCCCAGGTAATGCTACATATGTAGTTCATGTTAAAAAGTTGGTTCTAAAGTTTTTAAAATTTAATTTTAGTGTTCAATAAATGTTTATCCTGTTCAGCCCACGACCTGTTTTGGATTTTGGCCCCTTGTGCGATGGAGTTTGACACCCCTGTCATATACAGTCAATGGAACAAGCTAAAATTGAATTTGGTGAGCCAGACATGAAAACATTTAACAGAATCTTGGTTTAAACATGCAGATCTTAAAGCCATTTAGACTTGCAGAGGAATAAGTCTCAGGAAAACCCAACATGATGGAAGATGTGTTGTAAAACATTAGTAGAACCAACAGTAACAGCTGGGGTCAGGTCAGAGTATTGTCCTCAGACCTGTTGTTGGTGAGGAGACCAAATCAACAAGCCATGTCATCTTTTGCAGTCAGTTGGTCAGCCGTGAAACCTCCCGTGCTTCTTTGGAGAGGCTCCCGCTCCCTCAAAGACCCCCACAAACGGATCTTATTTGTGTTTGAATGAGTGCACGGCCCGTGTCTGTGTGTCAGCCACAGCTCAGGTCCTCCCTCTGCTTTTTTAGTGTGGGATGCTGCAGAAACACAAATGGCAAAACATACATCCCACCTTGATGCTGAATTTGTAGACAATCTGCAGTTTGGAGTTAGAGTCCATGTGTGAGAGTGGCTGTAGGGAAGCTGCATCAGTGCCTGACCACACACTAACGTGAAGGTGTTACATGCAAGCCACAGTTCTGTAAATAAGCCTCTTCAGTCTACAAACCGTCAAGATTTATTGGGTTTTCCATATGACAGTTTGGCGCACATGCAGAGACGTGCAGCTGAACGCTGAGTCGGAGAGTTTTTGGAGCCAAGAGTCAAGTGTGTAACCATGAAAAACAAACTACAACACGAGTGTGTGCCAAAGTTCACCTGCTTTTGTGCAACCACTCTTTCTTTTGTCAGACTAAACACTTCAGTTACCAAGCACAAACTAACTTCATTGTTAGATCATTTGGATCAATTTAACCACCTCTTTTTGTATTTGCTGTACTGTAAAATTCAACACACTCACCACACACAAATGTTTTGAGACTATTTTTTCTCCGTAGTTTTCTGTTTCTAATCCCATCTCGACATATATGGACGTACGATTTCCATTGAATCAGGGTTCCCCAATCTCCAAGTCAAGAACCGGTACCAGTCCAAGGGCTGCTTGGTACCAAGCCACAGACAGAGAAAAAAATGCATCAGGGTTCCCCATCCATCAGGACGCAGACCGATACCTTTACCTGGTACTGGTTCCACGTCCTGAGGATTGGGGATCACTTCAGCAGCTTTACAATCTTTTTTTCACAATGATTATTTTTTTGTTGCCATTTTTCAAGATTACCTAATAATTTAATTCTAAAACTTTCCAATTTTTTCTGTTCATTTTAGATTATGAAATCTGTTCAAAGGCTGTTGGAACCAAAAGTAGGAGTATGACATATTCGTTTTAGAGGCTCTTTGTTTAGTGCAAGATGTGTTTCTCTTCATGAGACGCTTCTCATAGGAGATGTTAAAAGGTTTTTTTTATGTATATTCTGTCATTTGTAATTTTTGTTAAAAAACCAAGCTGATCTTAATCGTGTTTTTGGTGTTTCTCACACGTTTTTCTCATAATTGAAGACAAAGAATTTAAGAATAAAAATGCATCTTTATTCAAATTGAAGCCGATGAAAAATCGTCAGTTGAAAAAGCTCTCTTTGTGACGCAGTGAGTGAAATGGGCGGGCTAAAGTCTTCCACCTCAGCTCCATTCTGATGCGTCCACTTGTAGATGAATAGATTCATTAGAGTCGTCGTTTTCCTCGTCTGAGCTGGTATCTGGCTCAAAACTGTACGGATGGATAGCTCAGATATTGCTCGCCATTTTTTATCACACCAGTAATGCGAGCTTGGAGTTGTAAGGGGCTGTAAGCTACCAGGACAGTGTGTAAACAAAGGGATGACAGGACATCAGTCAAGGCTTACTTCCAGTCCCGCCCACAACTCAGAAGTGAGTTTCTGATGAACTACTATAGACCTGCAGAAACTAAGTCCTAGAAAACAACAAAGGTTTTTTGATTTTTTTTTTACCACTGAGAAGGCTTTTACAATAGATTAAAAAATGATTGGAGTGGAACTTTAAAGAAAGTGAAGGGAGGAAGAAAAAATCTATTGAAGTCAGAAATTGAGTTTGAGGTTTCGTTTTTTGACCATATGATTCCAGGTCCCAGCTGACCCAACAAAGCAGATCCAGTTTATTAACAGCAAGTAAAGCAAGAACGGGTGCAAAATGACAAGGACCCGGCCAGGACAGTCCTGCTGAGAGATACACGGATAACGCTTTTGCACTCAGAAATCGAGTCTGATTACAGAGAGAGAATGCATTAAGCTGGAAACAGAAGGGGAAAAAGGAGTCAAAAATGAAGAAAAAACTATTCCTACTGGGATATGTGATCAAACTTATTTTTGGCCACAAATGTTGGATGGACATGACGGTAAGACGTGGAGAATTTTGCATATTTATTTCTTTAAACTTAGCAACAAGCAGACCAGAACAGATCCGTGGCTTTTGTCTGGGCGACATCGCTTTTTGCAGTATTTGTATGGAACATCATTTCTGCTTTGACATAAAGACAAATAAATAAAGATAGTAGCAGTCATCTCACAGATCAGGATGGATGTTATTGACTTCTCCCTCCACATTTTTGTTCCAGTGTTACATATAACAAAGCATACGGTTAAAGACAGACCATCACATTAATATGCTAATGACTGATATCACACATAGCATTTATGTTGTTAGTTATCCTGGTTATCTTGATGGTTATCCAATAACAAACCAACATTTATGTTTTACCCTTTTTTCCTCCAAATTTAGTTTTATTGCAGCTTAAAATAAATTTTAGATTTCCGACACCCGACGTGAACACATTTAAGTGCAGCTTCTCTCTGCTGATATCTAAACAAGGATTCAGGAAGAGTTCTGAAATTGCACTATTTTCCACAGTTGTACAGCCGGGCTTCTTCACTCATGCAATTCGTCAGTCTTTGAGTCTCCTTTGGTGCTTCCTCCTTACATCTGCCGTCAAGGCAAGCATTGTCCTGAGAAAATCCCTTTTATTTCATTGTTTTTTCCCCCACTCTTCTGAACTCCATCTAGGAATAGTTACAGGTTCAGCATCAGTCATTAGTAGTGTTACTGGGGAGATCTCACAGGAAGAGCTGGTTAAACGACAAATGAATAAATATGTGAACAAAAGGGATTGTCCTCAAAAAGCTCCTTGATTGTAGTTTCTCCCTGAAGAAGAAATAAAAGATGTTTTAATCGTTCCATTTCCTTTTAATCTAAAGTTACGTTTATTCGGATAGCTTACCCGGATTCTCTCAGTTCTACATAAGCATCGCTCTCATAGCTGCCTTGCTGATCCGTTTGCGGTTCTTCTTCATCCTTTTCTTTATGTGGTTTGGACGAAGCAGAAGTCTGGGCACTGTCGGAGCTGATGGCTTCCGAGTGGTGGTTGTTGTTGTCTCTGTAACAGCAGAGCAGAATGTCACACCACAGTCTGCAGGGGTGGCTGTGGTGGTCACAAATACAACTGTCACTGTGTGATGGGGAGGCATCGGAGGAATCTTCAAGAGTTTGTGCCACTGAACTATTTTTTTTTTTAATCATTAGTGGTCATGAATGAAGATGGCGGCAGTCAGATGGCCGTCAGGCATGCAGAATGGCCTACTTTTTATATATCCCGGGTTTATAAAAAAATATCTGTATATGTATTCCATTGTGACAAAAGTATCGGGATTACTTGTATCACGACTCAAGGATCGGGATATGTATTGTATCACAACAGAAAGATCGGGATATGTATTGTAATGCTACACAAGTATCAGATTACGTATTGTATCGTCACCCAAATATCGGCATATCTGTCGTATTGCGAAACTAGTATTGAGAAACATATTGTATCACGACACAAGGATTGAGGTTATATCATATTGTGACACTAGTATCGGGATATGTATTGTATTGCATCGTATTGCAACACTAGTATCGGGATATGTATTGTATCGCGACACAAGTAACGGGATACATATATAATCAGACTCTGCCAATGCACACTCCTACTTGGTATGGACGACCGCCTTCTGGAGATATTAACACATGGTCCAATCAGAGCTGCCCTGTGGCAGCCCAGCTGTCACCTGATTTTTGCAATGATTTTCCCCACCTGTGCCACAGCACAACTTCAAAATGTCCCACTGGCCACCAGCTGATGTCAACTTTTAGGGAAAGTTGCCGTAAATGTTTACTTTTTCCAAAAATACACAGCACATAAATATGTAAATATGCATCTGCCATCTCCGGATTACAAACGCCGCTGCTGAATTCACTAAAAAACTTGCATTTATGTCCTTGGCGGTGGCATTTTGAGACCTAGGTTTCAGATAAAACTATTGAAATCTGATCAGAAAGTTGCTGGTCCAGCTCTCACCATGCCCACCTATGTGACATAGTGCCCTTGGGCAAGACACTAAACCCCACATTGCTGATAGTTATACAGTAATTTAACACCAAGAAAGGTAGAAAAGTGTTACATAACTGTAAATCTTTACTATTAGCAGGATTCTTGGAAACATTTTTCTCTGATATTTAGATATTAAAGCTACAACAACTCTGCTTTGCTTACGTTTTAATCATTGCATGCATATGTTCCCCAAGAAATAACCTACTCACATCATGTCACATCTTTAGTTCTGCATTCATTAACAAAAGTACTTCCTCTGTTTTACATCAGGTGTTCCAGGGATTATTTGTTCCTGTTTCCTGTCCTCTCATTGTTTCATCTCGCCTCTTTTATTGTTCCATACACTGCAGTGCAGTGGTCAATCCAACAAAGTTTTGTTCAGGAAGATTTTTTTTTTATTCCACTATTTTTCTTCTCCTATGTTAACCCACTGCTTCAGTCCTCATGTGTCTCAATTATTCAGACCATTCTTTTAAAACGATCAAAACAATCGGGCTTCAATAAAATGATCTGGACTAAACTGGATTACAATGAAACGACCGTTTGGATTCATTTTCGGTTATTTCACTCATGAATGCTTTTCTCTTAATGTGAGGTGACCTGAGTGTAAATTAATTTAAAAAGTAACAGGCTTGTCCTGAACTGAAAGGAGAAATGGTTTGTTAGGGGTTATGTTGGAAAACTATTTTTTACCTGAACTTGAAGTGCTGAGCACAGAAAAAAGTTCTGATTGACAAACACAGGGACAGTTTTTAATTTAATAAGACAAAAACTGCACTTCAAACAGACCTATTTATTGTAATTAAGTGTTGTTCAGGTTACTTAAAAATCAATCCCTCAATTTATAATGCTAATGTTTCAGAATCATAATATATTTTATGAGTTTTAAGTTACTTTTGTTGTAAAATCTGCAGAGGAACATAAACTCTGCAGTGATAAATATACTGCAGAGTATTTTACATTAAGATTAGAGATATTTTGGTTTATTAATGGTTGCTATAGTTTATTCTTGGTGAAGACTGAAAGTACTGATAAAATTACTGGAGAACCAACACATAGCTTCAAATATTGCCATAAAAAAAGAAAAACAAGCTTTTTACTAAAATACTAATAATAATAATAATAATAATAATAATAATAATTTAGGCCATGCAATAAATCGAAAATTTATCGTCATCACAATTTTGGCCTGTGTAATACATGTATCGCGAAGATGGCATAAATTGCAATAAACGGTCACCCTTAATGTTAACACACATGTTAAAACAAACTCAAGATTGCTTGAAGAATTCAACATAATTAATAGAGAGCTTTATGCATTTAACCTATCAGATGGAGCCCTTTTGTGTTAGATGCCTTCTATGTAGACGTGGGTCTTTTGGAGTATAGTTTAAGTTTTGTTAACTTGTCTTTGTGTAACAAAACTGTTACAGTGAAATGGAAATTATGTATTTAATTGTTTTGGTTTTTGTTTGTGTCTCTTCGTCATCGCAAGAGGGATCACCAATATCGCACATTGTGAGTTTTCCTCATACAGTGTAGCACTAATAATATAATAATAATAATAATAATAATAATAATAATAATAATAATAATAATAACAATTCGAAGACAAAATGAAATGCTTCCTAATAAATCAGGTTGGCATCACTATACTAGCCTGGAAAAACCAAAAAGATCAATGTTGGTTATAAAAGAAAAATATGACTAAACTCTTTTTTTTGATTCTGCCTGTGTCTCCACATGGTCTCTCTGCTTTTAACTGCCATGTTATTGGCTATTAGTCTGTTAATAAATGTGTCATAAAACACTTTATTATAGCAACTAGAGCATTATTTGTTACTCCAAATCCTGGGGGTGTCACTAATGAAGAAATAACCAATATATACCATAATGTGTGTGGCTACCAACTAGTGCAGCCACAAACGATTATTTTAATAGTTCACTAATCACTGATTATTTTTTCCGACTAATCGTCTGATCGGGTCATGTGCAAACTGGATGTAAAGCACACGTCTTAACCATCGATAGCTTTTAACTAACTAAAAACTAGATGTATAGCATTACCTGAGAGAATGCAAATGTGAAGGCTGGAAGCTTAATTTGCAGCTAAAGATGCTAGTGCTAATAGCTGAAGATGCTGAAAGTGATAGCTAAAAATGAAGAAGCTGATAGCTGAAAACACTGAAGCTGATAGCCAGCTGAAATATTAGTTAAATGTCAAATTAGTCTAAAAAAACTGAAAAAAGCCTGAAAAAAGTTAGCCAAACAGCTAGCATGCAGCTGAAATATTAGCTAAACTCCAAAATAGCCTAAAAAGACTATTTTAATAGTCGATTAGCCGACTGATCGCGGCTGCCCCACTACCAGCACAATCCCCACCTGGTTTCTGTGTGACTGTTTTCACAGAATGGCGTTGGCCGTCTCCAGGCTCCTCCTCCTCTCGTCTGTTCTGCTGCTGTCGCAGCACCTCCTTCTCCTGGTCCAGCCTCTTGTGAAGAAGAAGAAGCTCTTTTCTCTCGGCCTCTAATTTGTCCTCCTCCATCTGTAAAATCCTCTCCACCTCTGGAGTCTCGTTTTCTCTCCTTCTGGGTTCTGGATTTGGTTCTTTGGTGGGTCGGAATCTGCTTCCAAGTCTGTCAATCAGGACATCTTCTCTGGGGGGTTCAGTAACCTGCTGATAAAGTCCACCTGCGTGGCTCTTCAAGAATGGGGATTTGTCATCTTTTCTTTGCTGGTTGTGTGTTTGTGTGTGTGTGTTTTCTGTATTGTCTTTCTCTTTAGTCTTTTTCAGCCCGTCCACATTGTCTTCCAGCTCTCTCATGGCCTCCAGACCAACAGTGTCTCCTGTGGAGAAAGTTTTGTTGTCCTCTGAGACTTTCTCATCCTTCCTCTCTGCATCCTCCAGTTTCCCTGTTTGCTCTTCAGCTCCAAGAAGTCTGGTGGAATTATGAGCCCAGTGCGGAGCAAAGAACACAGCCTCTCCGGAGCGGGACGCGTCCTCCTCGGCGAGGCTGTAGCCTTCAGCGGGCTGCGTGAAGGTGTCTCCTCTGGAGCTCCAGTGCTGCTCCAACAGGTCCTCCAGATGGGCCCTCTGGTTCTGCTTCAGCTCATCCAGCTGATGCAGCTCATCTTTTGGGTGCAGCTTCACCTTGATGGCATCAAAAAAAAAAAAAAAGAGTGAGTGTTGTGTTTTATAAAACAATGTTTCTATCGCACAAGTATTGAAATTTTGCACGTTTTTTTTTTTTTTTTTTTTTACCAAAAAGCTCAGAACTTTTGTCAGAAAACACAAGTAGAGTTTTTTTCTGTGTTTTTACTCGGTGTAAGCGCGTCTACTGTTCTGCATGGAGTCACAATATTAAATAACATCAGAACAACCTCATCATTTTTGCTTAGTCAAACTGTGAATCTGAGGCGGGTTTTAAAAAGTGCTTCCGGGTTCAAACTCTTTAAAAAGGAGCTGGTTCCAGACAACAGGATGGCATCGAGACATCATTTGGATTCCCACCCTGACGCTTGGTTCAGACACGCGGAAGTGGCGTGGAGCAGTGCGGAACAGCCGCCGCTTCCATTCGGCGCCCTTGTTAGCATCAGAAGCAAAGCGGCGTGGACCCCTGCAGCCCATTCGCACAGTGCAGCATCTGGTCTGTTTTTCGCACGAGCCGCCAGTGATCTGCGTCACATTGTTTTTGGCCAAAAACTGTTTGACTGCAATGCATTGTGGTCTATATTCGCTAACTTAGTGAGCATCGATACACGCTAATTTTTTTGCAAAGACTTCTGGGAAGATTCTAGAGCACTCGATTCTAGAATTGTAGATTCGGACAGCTCTAGAACATGGCGAACACACTACATAGTGGGATGGGAAGGAATTCGGCTATAGCTTAAGTCAGGGGTCTCAAACTTGCGACCTGCGGGGCATTTGTGGCCCCCAAGTCAATATTTTGCAGCCCCCACCTTAATATGAAAGTTTAATGTCTACTAACCAATATCTTCTGCATTTCCAGCCTTCTTTGATGATAGCTTTGTATTTACTTTGTGATGTTTCAGTTTCAGCTTTGTGTTTAAAACTCTGCATTTCATTTTGTTGTTGGATCTGGTCGTCAGAAAAGTCTATAGCAGCAGTTGCTAGCATCATTAGCTCCTGTCGTTTCACAGTAGTAATACATAGACATGAACAAATGTTCCATAGACTTGTTCAGAAGACATAGACAATAGACCATATTTTTGGCACAGATGGAACCCCATACAACCCAGACTCTTCCCTCAGGGGCCCAAGGTAAATAGAGTTAGGGAATCCTAGCTTAAGTCTTAAGTTCAAACCTTTAAAGATCCAGTGAAAATTGTCTTTTATATATTCTTGTAGTATTTTTTTTTCAAAGTAAAGGACCAATATATATCAAATCTATGATTAAAACAGAATTTCAGAGTATTTTTTTATTTAATTGCATTGGATCAGTATACCTGATGCTAGAAAACGCTCAGACTAATGACAGTCATTGAAATGGGTGTGCTCCTCCCCCTGCCCCGCTCACGCTAAGGTGTGCGAGACATGATGAGCGTTGGAAATTTGTGCTGTAGTAAACTGTGATTTTTTTTTTGGCATAATCATAATCGAAAGATCACTAAGAACATTGAACTGAATCTGCTGCTTTTTAAATGGAATCTGCTGAAAAAAAAGATGAAGTTTCTGTGTTTCATCTGGTTGTTTCTAACTTCTTCCTCACTGAATTCATCAGTGGGACGGGTTAACAAAGCCAAAAGTGGCCCCCCTGCCCATGAATGCTTCAGGGCGCGTGACAGCACTCGTACCTGTTCCTGCGCAGGTGCTTGGCTGAGCGTCTGGTTCCGATGCAGGTGGCTGTGTGGCCTGCGAGAGGATTTTTTCTTGGCTGCCGGGAGACGTGGCGCTAGCTGACATCTGCATTCCACGTGGTCCACGACCGACACCACCGCTTTGGCGTACGTCGGCCTTTTATTGATGTACTCAATCTTCAAGACCTGGAGACAGAGAGAGAAGTGAAAAGGAAGCGTTTCATTTTTAAACCAAATTCTTTGATCAGACGCAAAATGATGATAAAGTCAAAGTGTGGATGTTGGATTTCTGTTTTGTTTTCGCCCAGCCATGAAGATCCAAAACACAAGAAGACAAAACAAAGAACCAGAGGAACTCAAATGTTTGCTGTACCTGCAGGTATCTGGTGTGTGTGACTACAGGGACACACTGCAAGCTCTTGGTGTTGCAGCAGCCGGAGCAGCGCTGCACCTCCACACACGGAGGCCATAGCAGGAAGTTAGCGTTGCTGCGGTCCAGCATCGCCCGGGTGACCTCCACCACCTCGGTGCGAACTTTACACAGCGCCTGCTGAGCTGGCTGAGCATCTGAGGGACCAAACAAACCAACATCCATGTTAGACTTTGCTCACTTTTAATCTAATTATTGCTGATATTCTTAACTAGCTGAAGAGATTAACTGCTTAATCAATACATTTCACATAATTTGTTTTTGTTTGCTTTCATGTTTGCATGCATGATAGAAGACAACTCTCTGTGACAGTGGACCTTCTCACAAGATAATCATGCATCAAGTGAAGCACATATCATATTCTCTTTAGCTCAATTTTGCTTTTTGGTCTGCGAAAAACGCACAAAAACACCTGAAGTCACACTGTCACTGAACCACTGAGGGTTTGCTTTCTATTTGCAGGCAGACCTGCATTCACTTGTTCATCTGAACTAGAGTTGGGATGAGTTTTCACACTTTCTAAATCGTGGAGGGATCAAACATCCCACTGGGAAAACAAAAAGTTTTTTTCTGGGGGTGTAACAATAAATTGATTAATTGATGAATCGATTTCTATTTCTACAAATAAAGCAGATTGATCTGTCTGAGGCAGAATCAAATCGACCAATACCGTTAAAAAATTGTTTCAAAATGCAATAAATCAAAAATCAATCTTTGAAAAAACCCTTTGGATTGAGGCGTGGTAAGAGTTCGTTTTACTGTAACGTAAAACTACTAAATGCATTTACAGCACATGACACACATGATCAAGCGTCATTACAGTCCGATGTGTGGAAACACTTTGAATTTTGGCAAAGTCATGTGATCATACAGTGTGGTAGAAAGTTCTAGTAATGTTTGGATTATTTTAATGTGGAAAAATCAACAGTGGGCTGAACTTTATGAAACTGAAATGTGAACAGATCTCTCATTAATTCTTGTTTACTTGTTTTTTTGTTCACATATTTAATTTACACTTGATTTTCTTGTAAGAAATAGAAGGAATCAGGAGAACATCACCTGCACTGTTTAGGTATTTATGTCTGAGTCACACTGGTTGAAATTTTGACTAATGGATCAATTTTAGATCAGTAAATCGAATCGTTCAAAATGAACCAAAATCAGAAGTTAAAATCAATCATTACAACGTAGTATAGTAGATAAATTCAAAGTAAAATTCAAGTATACTGCCTCACTTATAGCATAGACTGAGTATACTTGTATTTCTATAACTTGAAATTCTAGAAATGTAAAAAAAAGACTATTTAATTACACTGTTTCCAATAAATCCTAATTATGTGAATAAACACAAACCAACTCACACAATAAGTTATTCAAAACATGGCGAACAATACTTTGATTTACAGCAGATACATTTCAAATTTCTACCACAGCGCTAGCGCTCATCATCATCTATCAAAGGAGACGACGGCGTCTCTTTCAGGTCATCGAGCGGCGGGGTACGTGGGAGCGGCTACAGATGGTTGGCGAGTTTACAGAGGAGCCGTGGATCCGATAAATCCGCAGCAGCAGTTTTGTGAAAAAGGTCACCTCCTCCAAGCACGACAGATTTTATCATTAGACAAATTTATTATCGCTCATCTAATTTGCTTAATAGAAACGCAGCTAGAGAGTCGGATTCAAGTCCTTCAGAAAGTTAAACTTACAGATTATAGGAAAGCAGATTTAATGTGGTTTGATGTCTAGGAATGCTAACATCTGCTTCCTCATAACAACATAAACTGTGTGTCTCTAAAAGCGTGCTCATCTCATTAATTGCCACACGGGAAACTTCTGCTCTTTGTGAAGAACCAAACTTATAAGGACAAGCAGACAGAAAGCTCAGAGCAGTTATGAAGTGGAAGGACGATGTGAGGAGACGAAGGTAACATTTGATTTGGATTTCAAACGTGGGAAACCTAAAAAGCGGGCCCGCTCAGCTCACCCAGGCTCCGTGGCAGTCTGTGACCTCCATTGGCTGCAGCAGACTCATCCTGCTCATCTGAGACAAAACAACACAGACAAACACAGACGGAAATGAGACTGTTGTTCAGCTGTCTTCATGAGACATTCTGCTGCTCTTATCATGAGATGACAAACTTTATATTAGTGTTTGATTTCATTCTTTCTCTGAGCACAACTGTGCATTTAATGTAATTCAGAGGATAATGAACCGTAGAAAAGCAGATTTGTGCTAATATGCAATAATTTACACTTATGAAGTGTTCAATCTAAATCAGCTGATTCTGCTTTTCTATCCACCAAAATCAGCTGATTCATGTTGATTGTGTGAACGAATGAAAAAAGACTGTATACCAAAGAGCGTGTTATTTAAGTGTGGCAAATCTGGTGTTAAAGGGTTATTAATAAGCGTTTATTCAAAATGTTCCGAGGCTTCATCGCCTTAACCCTTTAATCATCAGAGATTTGGTTCCAGTGTTGATATTCTTTGACCTCCTGTAACTCTCCTGAACCAACACATCCTCACCAACTCATCATGACGTTTGGTTAAGGAACCCTCCGTGTCAAAAATTGACGTTTTGGGTGTTCCCGACTGGTTGTTTTTTGACGTCCAGTTACATCAGGGGTCCCCAACCTCTAGCTGTGACCTGGAACCGGTTCAGTGCTGGGACACATTGTTACTACAGCCCAGTACTGTATCTGGTATCGGTTCAGGTCACTATCATGTTCGGTACTGCATCCGGTGCTGGGTTAGGGTGTCTGTGACAGCATTGGGTACCGGTACTGGACACGTCCTAAGGACCAGTTGCGTCCATTGTCGCGTAAGGGCCCGGTACCGTGTCTGGTACTGCATCTGGTGATGGGTTAAGGTAACACTAATGGGTTTGGGCACCAGTACTGGACGCGTCATAAGGACCAGTCCACGTCCGGTACCGTGTCCCGAGGGATGCGGATCCTTGATTTTATGAAAAGCCAAAATGTTAAAAAATGATGACACCCAAAAAGCGACGCGGAGGGGTTCTAACCAACATCAATATGTCAGAATGTGTTATTTCTTGCATTTTGGGAATTGCATAAACTCAGACGGGTGTGAATTACTTTGTGTCGCCAACAACATATCTGGTATTAAAGGGATAAACAAGAACTGACCACTAATTCTAACTCATTTTCAGACAATCATATCCTGATGGTTCATCTTACAAAATTTACCCACAAAACAATTTCAAACAATTTTACTTTTGCTCTACTCCTGACCCGAACTTTTATTTAATTTAAAGGCTGCTTCCTCAACTCCTTGTGCAGTCATAATGCTGCTGAATCGCACCAGGATTCACTTGCAAGAGAATGTCCTGTGTAACTGCTAAATCACAGGAATTCAGACACGTTTTCACGCCCACCGAAAACCAAAAACTGCTGTGGATCCAACAGTTCAGTGTGAAAGCATCCTAAAGGCAAACTGACCCAAATAAATATGGAATGTTAGTAGCGTTTTTTTAAATCAATTAAATATGAAAACATACATTTGATTTATCCAAACATTAAAAGCAAAATGTGTTGATTCTGTAGCAAATGTGTAGGAATCGGAGAAGTTTCTGTTTCTTTACCTACGGAGTCAGAGAGCAGCAGCAGCTGAAGGTCTTCTATGGAGGAGATGGGAGTGTTTCTAACCAGCTCCACCAGAGCTGCAGGCAGAGCGTCCCCCTGAAAGCCACACGGAGGACAACACACACCACAAGAAGTGAGACACACAACCCAAACAAAAGACGGAGCAATGCCGCCGTACTTGTGCGGCGAGCTTGTCGTTTCTGCGCCAACACAAGGGCTTCCCTTATGTCAGAAATCCAAATATCAGATTGCACACGAGCACAAAGCAACCTAACCTCGGAGAAAGAGAACTTTTTCATCCGTTAGATCCTTCATCAAAGCAATAAAAGTAGTCCACTAAACTGATGTCATGTCAAAGAAAAAGTGGAGAACTTTACCGCTCTGCATGTTCTAACAATCAGATATAAACAGGAAATGTTCACTTTTATTTTAACTTCTTTTAGAATAATTACTGTAGTCTACACATGTGGAGTATATATTTTTATTTCAATTTAGTAAGAAAAGATTCAGTTTAAAAATAGATTTTTACATGTTTCAGTGATCATCGTATTTTTATTCTTCTAAATTTTGCTTTTTTTTTTTCTTTTTATTCTTGTCTTGCATTTTCTTTCTAATTTTATGTTTTTAAGGCAGACAATTTTATCAAAAGCTGAGTTGATAAAATCAGTTAATCGATTTTAGCTTTTGAGGTCAATAATTGATCCATAAAAACAGAGATCAATCTAGCACATGAAGCTAAAGTCAGCTAGCTTGATGCTAACATTTAATAGAATTTAAATAGAAAGGCTAATGCTAACGCTCAGCTGACCTAAACATACACTACTAACTAAAGGAACATCTTTATTTACTCACAGGCATTAATTTTCTGGACTTATTTTAGGAAATATTTTTAAGTAACCTCTTTTTTGTCTAAAACAACATTTTTTGCTCATTCTTTGCTTATTCTTCTTGAAAAAAGTGTAGTGCTATAATGTGAGCTCCACCTAGTGGCCAAACCTAAACACCCTACAGGAGAAGCAGAGCAATGTTTACAATGTTAATGATCTGAACATGTTTGATGGAGCTTCTCCGTTTGAGAAACCCTGTAACACTGTTTGCTATTAACAATCTCATTATTTCACTAATACATTTTCAGTTTGTGAACGTATCAGATTAAAATAAACACATTCAAAATATATCAGATTATCAATGTATTTCTAAACAAATATGTCTAAATGCCTAAACCTTGTTAACTCAAAACTGAATTGAATCGAATTCAGTGGATCAAAAAAATTGAAATCAAACCTGGAAATTATTATTGATATCCAGCCCTAATTTTATCATCAGGACAGTACAGCAGATCAAAAATAGCTTAGTAGCTAACTCTCGTCCATTACCAGTCATACTTTTTAATGAATAATGTCCTTGTCAAATAAATGAACAAATAAAAAAAAAAGTCCTTCACAAGGATCAGCAAAATGAAATCCAGAAATTGTGCATGTTGGCTGGTTTTAAAAGAGAGATTTGGTTTGTTTACATTTTTCTTAATTAACTTTTAATCATTTTTTTTAAATGTTTCCATCTTTTAAATTATGGTGATGCCGTTAGACAAAATCTAGGACAGAGTTTTCTACAGATTAGCTGGAGTTCATTAGAAATTCATCTCTAAGTTGTGGGCGGGACTACTGACGAGGAGTAAGCCTGCCCTCACTTCCCGATATCCATCTGTTTACAAACACGTTAAAAAACACCAAACACACAATTCCATTTTGAGAGGGTCTTAAAACAAAATAAATATTAAATAACTAAAAATTGATTGTGTTGTTCTTTCATTGATTGATCTATTTCTTGTCTTTTTACGTTGATTAATGTGTTTTAACAAAGTTCTGTATGTGTGGGTCTTGATTTCCTAACGATAAAAAAGTTATTTGAATTTTAAAATAAAGAAAAACTATGATACTTTGTACTGCAGATACTATGATACTGCAGCTGACTAACTATTTCCCCGGCTTAAAACCAAAACCCCAGCAGAGATTTTAGGGATCCGATTGTGGGTTTAACCCCCCCTCACAGGTCATTGATGGGATGGAGACGGCCAAATAGGGGGGAGAGAATTAACCAGAGCAGACAAACAATAGTCACTCAGAGCGCGGTGAATGACTATTGGCGTTGTGTCCTCTCATCTGCTAACATTTAGGGGTCAAATGACCAAGGAAGGAGTCAGGAAGTGGGGGAAGGAATGATACGGAGAGGATGACAGAAAGGGGGGGCATCTGAAGAAAAAAAAGAGGAATAATGGATGAATAATAGACGGACCAGGACATAGAAGGATTGGACGTGGGTCGAGGGCTTCCTGACGTGGATTGGGTTTGATCTCGTTGGAATCTCATGGAAAAAAATGATCAAATTGGTGAAAAAGATTGACCCCACTCATAAGAGAGCTCCATCCTTTACCAGAGGCTGCAAGACGGGGCAGAAGCAGAACTAGAAGAAACAGACACAGGAAGCCTCATCCTGCTGTTTTCCCTCATCGTTGGTCGGATTTTCTCCGGGTCCAGCAGGGAAATACCTGCCGCATTAGACTCACATGTCCTCTGCGGTTCTGCTGGAGCCCCCCAGGACCCATCGTGATTATTTCCTCTCTGCCAGCAGAGCGAGATGGGATAATTGTGTCCGATGTTAATTACAGCGTGTTTTTTTTTTGTTTTGTTTTTTTTGGACGTGCCTGCTGTCGTAGCAATTTGTGTCGAATCAGGAAACATTAAATAAACACAACAAACAGATGAAAAGGACAAACAACAGATCTGAGAGCATTAATGACAGAAATATGAAACTGGGGCGAGGACGCTGGCGTTCTGCGGGGTACAAGACTCACAGATCTCACCACCAGATGACAAAAGATTAAAGAAAAAGACTTTTCTTTTAATATGTCTATTCAAGTCACAAACTACACTGACACAAGTAAAACATTGGATCAATTATCAAAAGTTTTGTAATTTGTTACATTTAAAATGATTACTTTCGTTGAATTATTGAGTTGATGGTTAATTAAACTTAAAAATTAAAATTAATGTTTTAAAATGCATAAAATTACAGAAATTTGTTAATTGATCCAAAGTTTCACTTTGAACATTGAACTAGAAACAAAAGTAGAGTTCAGAATAAACTGAGTTTCAAAAATGTATAAATTAAGTCTATTTAATTTATGTTATTAACAAATGCTTAAAACTTATGGAATCACTGATGTGTCAATATTTGAGTTATTACACCAAGAAATATATATTTGTTAAAAAACTGTAAAATGAAATTAAAATGAAAAGAAACTGTTTCCCTAATTTATTTTGGTTTAAAATCTATTTTACCCTTTTTTTCTTTTGTCTCTAGACATATTTCAGACCCTCAAAAGTTTCTTCTAAACATTTAAATTTACCTTGAAAATGTATATTTTTGAAACATTTCAATCCTTCTATAGATTTTTTAAATATTTTTTTTTATTATCTACAGATTTGTGTTATTTTCCTGTCATTTACTTATTGTATGTCGTCCTTTTTTAAGCTATCTTTGTCTCTGAGCTGTTCCACTTTATTGTTCCTCTTTTTGAACCACAAATTAGACCTTTAAGGTACAAACTCTCTATATCTTTTCTCACTAATACATTTTTAAGATCCAAAACTCTTTTCAAATTAAAAATGTTAATTTGCAATTTTATAGAATTATATATCATGGCTGTTACATGCCAGTTACATGTGATGACATGATGGCAGTAACTTTTTTTGTAGGATTTTACAGTAAAGACATATTTTAACCTGTTTTTCTGTTCGGAAACAAGAATAGAAATGTGAAAATAAAATAAAAATGCATTTTTTACAGTAAATGTAGTTAATAAATTGGAAGATAGAATATGTTTTTACCAATCCATTCAGAGGAGCTGATGGAAAATGCAGATTGTGCCTAAATAAAAATAATAAAACAAAAAATATACATTTGATAGAAATGTTTTTTTAAAATGATAAAATACTTTTTATTGATTGTAAATAGTTTGATTTTTTTTTTTTTTTTGCATTCGAGTTGTTCCGTAAATTTTAGCCTGCTTCAAATTGAGTTTCTGCTGATGCAGCATCTGCCTCGGCAGCTGGAATCCGAATGAAAAATTACAAAAAGCGCGTGTGCATACTGTGAACCTGGAACTGAGCTTTCTGTTTGACGATACAAATTAAATCAGTTGAACAACAGCTCTGCTTTCTCTGCATAAAAACTTCTCCTACAGAGCCCATCTGCGCTGCAGTTCCATCTCAAGCGCTCTCGGGCCCTCAGGCCTCATACCACCGAAAACGACAGCACATGCTAAAGAAAACCAGCTACAGACAAGCCCCGCAGAGGCCAGGGGGACAGGAGGGAGCATCTAATCGCACTTAATGAGGGGGTTTAGTTCACTGACAGCACAGCGGCAGCCACCACACATGTGGGAGGTTTCACATGTCGGCCCTGAAAGTGTGCCAGCACGTGCCTATCACAGCAATGTGTCAGTCATCGGGAGGCTGTCTGTCATCTCCCCTCCTGTATCTGTTGAGCAGGATTTCAAATTTATGGCCCAATTATCAAATATTCACAGTGTAACCAGAACCAGACTCCATAAAAAAAACCCTCAACATCAGAAATGCAGCTGCGACAGCTCAAAGTTTGAAGAGAAGACACGGGGAATTCCTGCTTCACACCTCAAAGCCTTTCACCTTGTGAAGTCTGCCTCACAAAAAGGATGTCTCCTTCAAATAAGAAGGCAGCTGGATGACTGGGAGCTAAAAAGTCATCAATCGTGCTGGACTAGGATTTCAAATCTTACTTTTCTTTTCAGATGAGCTCATTCTCAGAAAGTTCCTATGGGTCAGCTCTGAGAGAAAACAATGCACACTGGGAGGAAAACGCGCCCTCAGAGGAATCAAAGAAAGCCCCTTCTTCTCCTGTTAACTTATTCAACCCACCACTTCCCAAAACCCTTTACTCCTGTGAGTCAGAGCCACTCATTTGGTAAATTGTGGAGGAAATGGGGCGTAGATTATATCTCTGGAAGAATTAAAAACGGATTAAAACAAAACAAAACAAAGCTATCAGCTACAGACGTATTCAGAAACCAACATTGTTTTTTAAAAGAAAGACCTCTTCCACTTCCTGTTTGACCTCAATCCTCCATCATTCTCTCATCACCTCGTGTTCATTCACACACAGGCCAATTAACAGCAGAGACAGCAGCTGTGGTCCCTGGAGGATGGGGATGCTCCAAGCTGAACACCTGGACCTGCATCCCTGAACGCATCACCTCAAGCACGTGGGGCGTCCAGCTGTGGTGGGAGCCAATCAGGGCAGAGTCCACCACCTCTGCACGCCTCACCTGCAGCTATCTACCCAAACTGTGTCACGCTAAAGCAGAAGCAGTTTGTCCAATTAAATTAAAGCGATCGCAGTTAATTGGATTTAATTAATTGGATTTTTCAAGTAAAGCCATTCAATTGGAAACATTTTACAAATAAAAAGTTTTGCCACCCCCTTCTCTCTCTCTCTCCATACTCACCCTGGCGACACCAGAACGCAGCCACGCGGCCAGCAGCGCGAGCAGCAGCAGATGCACCCACGAGCTCATCTTGCTGCCCAGCCTCGAGCCTCTTCGACGGACCGGGCATTTATGGAGGCGCGCGCGAGGCTCTCCGCTCAGCACTGCGCGCGAGGAGGACAGCGGCGGCTCCGGCTGCGGGTCTGCGCGCGCGTCCGAGCTCTGTCCACGCTGGTGGTGCCCCCCTCCACCCCCCTCTCTAGTTTCGAGATGGAGTCACTCACTTCTAAAGTCTAAGATCCACTTCAGGCATCCTGGATTACAAACACTGTCTATTTTCCCCAAAAAATAGAGTTCCTGTGCGTCTTGACGCGTTTCAAATACGCACTACCAAGACAGATCGATGAAGTTACAAAGCCAGCAAAGTATCCGAGGGAGAAAAAGTATTCCAATCGCGTTAATAAAAAGAATAAAATCACAGGAAAATTGTTTAAATCCCAAATGACAGCGAGAGTCTTTTCTCCTTGAACCGTCCTAAAGTCCAGCCTCAGTAAGCTGAGATCCTCTAGCAGGTCAGGACGGGAGTTTGCGCTCTTCTTCCAAGTAGTCTTATCAAACAGCAAAGTGTTGTGAGGCTTGGTGCGCCGCAGCGCTGGAGCAGCCTGATTACGCAGAGGAGGAGGAGGAGGAGGAGGTGAGGCGGAGGAGCAGATTTCCAAGAGAGTCCACTGTGTCTCTCTCCCGCCCCCTGTCTGAAGAATGGAGCAGAATGCGCCTTTACGCGCAACGCTTCCTCCGAACGGAGTCATTTGCAGATGTTACTGAGGTTGGAACGAGTTCCTCTGTACTTTACTTGTTCTGTTTGCCTCACAAAAAAAAAGAAAAGAGAAAAGAGTTCCACTCTGATCATCTTTTTGATCTTTTAGCTGTTTTTAGCCAAATTTTAAACTTTCGTTTTCTAGGACATAGTTTCTGCAGAGCGACTATAGTTAATTAGAAACCTCACCTCGGAGTTGTACAGTTGGTTTGAAGCAACCCCGACCCCCCTTCCCCTCACCTCTGCAGAGTGGAGCATATTTTTTCATCTCTTCCTAATTCGATTTAACTAAAGAAATGATCGTCAGACGTATCGTTTTCAGCTTCATTTTCTCTACAAAAAATTTTTAAAAACGTAATTTTCCATCAGAGTGGGTCTTAAAATCCTTTTCTAGAAGTTAGTTGCTATGCCAACTGACTCCTCTTTTCAAGTACTCCTCAATGTTTTCCTTTTTTTTTTTTTGTTGTCCTGAACATTTCTGCCCCAAAGCTTTTCCAACCTCTTCATGCCGCTGCTGAGTGATTTTTCTGGGAAGCGACACAGAGAGAGAAGGTGTTTTGTGTATTTTACAGTGGCAGATAAAAGGCATCACCGCAGCTATGCTCCAGCGCTCTCTTCCTCCGGGTCAGCGCTGGCCCGCTGAATTGTAGGATGCCATTGTTTCTCTAACAAGAGTCGGTGGAGGAAGCAGCGTGAGCTCCGCAGCTATATTTACACTCCGTTTCATATTCGCACGTTTGACCAAGGCCAGTGTTTTTGTGACTTGGGGATGCCAGAGGAAACGCTGGTGACAAAAGTAAAGGGATCAAATGCTTGAATTCTCAGAGAATTCAATTCTTGATGTCTGAGATCAGAATCCTGGTCGTAAACGGTGTTATGACTTTATATCAGGACTCTGAATACATGAGAGTCTGGCGGTTTATAGAAGGAAAGGAGAGAGGGGAGGCTGGGGGTGGGCATGTTCTCGACTGGAGGCAGGGATTTTCCCACCAACAACTGAATTAAAAATCTCACTTTTATATGGAAAAGTCCTTTGAATAAGTGATGACACACCAGGTAACATCAGTACATCAGTAATCTGCTGTCATGGTTACCAGAAAACATCTTTTTTTTGTCTTCTGTTGATATCATCACTAGGATCTACATTTCACTCATCAATTACCAACTTTCACATTTCATAAATTAAAGTCCTTATTACTTTTTTTGAACTCCTTGTGGATTGAAAATGACCTTCTGGGTAATGTTTTTTGTGAACACAATGATACAGGTCCTATGGTCAGTCTGCAGGTAAAAACGATCAGTCGTCGATCGCTTATTGAGTCTCTAGAGCCAAAATGTTCTTACAATTTTTTTTCAATGGGCAACAGGTTATAGTAAACGCTTTACATGCAAGGACTAGATGCAGATGTATCGTACAGTACTATTACTCCGCATCTAGTAAAAAGTATGCGCTTTGCAGGCGCTACTGGCGTGCAGCCTGATTGTTAAAAATGAGGAAATCAGAGTGTAAGTTGTGGCGGTTCACACATGGGCTCACACATCTGTGCTCCCTAAGGTGAGTTTGCTTCTCTCTACAGCCTCGTTTCCACTGAGTCCGGTGTGGTCCAGTCTGGTATTTTGAACGTCTCTATTGTAAAATAGACGCATTAAACAGTACAAAACCGTACCTCTCGAGGGCCCCCATCAGCTGTAGATCTATAGAAAAATGGAACTGGTTGGTTGAGGCGGCGCCGCTGTTAGAAAGCAACATTATAGCGCTAAGCTAACAATTCCATTTTCCTCCTTATGGCGGTATTCCTCTCAGGAATCTTCTTTCAACAACATTAAATTCCTGTTATTCACGATGTACCAAAAGTAAAGCAAGAAATAGAAGAACTGATGGATGACCTCCATTTTTATTGCTTTTTCTAGTCGTCGCACTATAATGACACAGTCTACACCACGCATGTGCCGCGAAAACAAACCGCTCAGTGGGAGTGAGGCTTAATTGAGTAGAAATGCTCGCCAGTATTAACTGGTCCGTACTGTACCACTCACATGTAGCTAGGGCAAGACTGTTTGTGGCTCTACGTACAAAAAAACACGCATTGTTAGTCAAGCCAGGCTAAATTTTGACCAGTCAGGGACTTGGATTTGGTAGTGACATATGGATGGCGTTTCTTACAATTATGAAGGAGAAATCAATAATGGCGGTTTGTGTCCATCTGGAATAGAATGACACCATGTCTTTCATTTATTGGAATAGAGCTGTGACAGAAAAAGCTTGGAGTCAGATTCACCAGATTTGCACCGATATGATATTTCACACCAAGACTGTTTTTAACTGTGGATGGTGGACAAGAGCAAATAAACAGTAGAAAAAAAGAAGAAGCCCCTCCATGTTTGTCCAGTGTGAAGACCACGGGCTTTGGGCGTTCTGAAACACACCTTAAATGCCAGGTGTGACCGCACCTTAAGGCATTAACTAGGGTGTTGTGGTGCAAAGGTAGAGCATCCAACCTCTGATTAGAGGTTCGATTCCCACCTTAGCTGCACGAGTCAATGCACGATCAAAGAGTCCTTAGACAAGATGTTTACTCCACACTGATTCTGATGGTTGAGTTTGGCACCACTGTAAATGTGTCATCGATGTGAAGACTGTCATGTAATGCACATTTACAAAGAGATAGTTCTCTGTTATCCAGGAAATGGACGTGCTAGAACACGACATGACTGTCGCGGTTGTTTGGGCAACTAGCTAAAATGCTATGTTTTTTTAGCATTTTATTAAATATATATAATATATATATATATAGTAATATATTATATATATATATATATATATATGTGTGTGTGTGTGTGTGTATATGTATATATATACACACACACATATATATGTGTGTATGTATATATATACATATATATATATACTATGTATAATATATATATATGTGTGTATATGTATATATATATATACACACACACATATATATGTGTGTGTGTATATATATACATATATATACATACATATGTATATATTATATATATATGTGTGTATATGTATATATATATATATATGTGTGTATATGTATATATATATATATATATACATAATACACATATATATATATATATATATATATATATGTCTATATTATATATATATATATATATATATATATATATATATATATATATATATGTATATCTCTGTTCAATCTTCTTTCATGTGTTGCGTCTGTGCGTTCCTTTGGTTCTTCGGGTTGTGAACTCCTCTATAAAAACTGGATTGGTTGATATCAATTAAAATCGTAGAAGTCTTTCCATACTTCTTCCCCGGGTCACACCTGTCACAGAAACACGCTGCTGCCTTCCCACGGAGAGAAAGCCATCCATCAACTTTTACCGTCAACCTAACGAGAAACAGCCAGAAATGTCACGGAGGCCCCCGCGTGTGCAGGAGCACACGCTCCAGCCCTGTGTGCGTGCACGTGTGCGGCAAGCGCAGCTCTTAAACAAGCATTCCCATCATGCACAGCCTGCAGAAGGCCCACCGCCCCTCACGCACTCGCTGTCCGAGCAAGCCGCCATTCGGGCCGCGAGCGGAGGACAGAGGGCCCTCTATGTTAAACAGTGCAGTGAGAAATGACAGAACTCGCTCAAATATTTAAGAGCTTTGCAGCATATCCGTCGAGGGTCACGGCCCTCTGAACTAATCTCTTATTGAACAATGATGGCATTTGATTTCAGGCGGGGGGATTTTTTTTCCTGCAGTTGGATGAAAAGGTTCAGTGGTTAATTTGACGTTGTAACCACATTACTGGACGCCGCCTCCACCAATTCTCTCTATGGCCATCCTCACAGAAGTTTTTTTCCATGGAAGATATGGATGAACCTCGATTAGTCGCAGGGATAGGCTCTCATCCGTGCGTGTCGCCGGGATCATGGAGGATGGGGAGTCGGTGGTTGGCCTCTTGAACCGCTCGCCTCTGCTCTCAGGTTTCCCAATCCCCAGGAGCAGGAATGTGGCTCAATCTGATGATTAGAAAAAAGATTTCAGTTCAGAAACATTTACCCGACTCATTGTTTTGTCAGCTCCTCATTTTTTGCACCAGTACACCCGAGCGGGAGGAAGCAAAGTCTGAGGAGCTGCAGCGGCTTTGAAGAGGAGATCTGTCAGCGGCAGGTAACGAACGAGCCCGGAGTGACTGACAGCAGAGAAGAATGCTCTCCTCGGAAACAAAGAACTCGGGAAAGAACAGGAACAGCCAAAGAGAAAGACACAATGGAGGTTCATGCAGCAGAAATGAAGTTTCAAAACCAAAGTCAAACAGACTGAGGTGAAGATCTGCATTCTTAAAGACTTAAAGAGCCATCAGGATCCATTTCACACTGACCACAACTCAATCCTGCTTCAGAAAACAACAATCTAATCTGTATTTATCTTATTGTTACTATTATGACAAATAGAAATGAACTTATGGGTTTCTTGGGTATAGATAAAACAAAAACATAAAAAGAAAATAGCCTTTAATTAAAAAGTGAAATAGTTTTTCAACTTCTGACAGAGGTTCACATGACTTCCTTTCAAAATAAAAGACACCTTGTTCTACATCCCAGATCAGCAAACGGCTGTACTGCGATACGTATCGTGATACATGTCTCACGATATGATAGGTATTGCAGTTATCCCAAGACTGTATCAGAACAATTTTTCACTTTTGGTATCCGAGGTTCTCATGAGATCTTGTTATTGTTTTGGTCTTGGTGTAGAGCTGCTCAGAGAGGTTCACTGTGCTCTGCCGTTAACTAGCAGTTGAGAGTTTCAAGGTGAAAAACACAAGTAAGACATTCAAGGACACTCAATTCATTAAACATGTTCATATTTTAAACCGATACAATTATTGCCAAAGTATTGCGATATATCACCAAATCGATCTTTACCTACACCTCTTGTAGGTAGTGTGATTTAATTGTAATAAGTAATAATAAATATATATATTTAAACTATTTATTTCATCTGATTTTAAATCAGACAAATTAAATTATATTAGAGCCAATAAGATGACTCTTGCTATATTTTTAGAACCATAAGGTGCACCTAAAATCATTTAATTTGCTCAAAATAAAAAAATCTACCTCAAAGTCCCACTCAGATCATCTTTTGATCATTGTAAAAGTGTTCTCTGTCATCTTTTAATCATGATTATGCTGTAAATTTGTTATTTTTTAGGACATAGTTTCAGTGCTTCTCTAGAAATTCACCTGTTAGTTGTGGGCAGGAATATAAGGCCGTAAGTAAGCCTCCCTTTATATCCCATCATCTCTTTTTTTTACATGATCTCCCACTAGCTTACAGCCCCTCACAACCCCAACCTCACATTAGTGGTGCAACATCGGTGTGATCTATGCAGTTTTGGTCCAGAAGCTGGCTTGGACGGGGAACACAAAGACATTCATGGATCTATTTGTCTGCAAGTGAATGCATCAGAATGAAGTGGAGCAGGGAGCTTGTGCCCCCCCCTTGCATTTTCTACACAACAATACAACCTTTGTCAAATTGCATTTTTTTGTCTGCTCCCGATTCCCAATAATTTGAATAAAGAAATGATCAGAAATGTAATTTAAAGCTTTTTTGTATTAATACGACTTTCATCATCAGAAAAATGACACAAGAAGATGTTAAAAAATACCCCCCAAAAAAAAGATTTTGTCTTTGTCAAGTGAGTCTTTAAGTAGAAATTGTGTTTACTGATCTCCAAATCATTTGCTGTAGGAAACGACACTCAAATATCTGTCTAAATATTTTAGTCCGACTTTATGAAACCAAGCAGCTTGATGGAATGTTAGAGGATTTCGGTCAGGACCCTGCAGAGTGATACGTTATTTTATTGTTTTTTACTTTTCCACTTATTTACTTGTGATTTTACTCTTACTTTTAAACCAAAAAAAAGTTTATTTTCTTGAACCAAAAAGTCACATTAGAGATTATTCGAGCTTCCTGTGGAGCCTCCGGTTGCAGACTTCTGTCTTAGACCATTTGATGTTTGGATCTGATGTTGCAGATGCTTGGCGGCGTGGGCTTTAAAGCTACTTTTTTCAACTCTACAAATAATCTTTTCAAGAATTTCCTTTGATTTGACTTTGGAATTCTTTCCATATCCTATAAAATGAAAAAAAGAAATCTCAGAAAGTCGACTCTTTACCAGTTTCTCCCCAAATGGCTCCATATTTCTTGTTTTCCTCTCCAAACGCAAACAAAGCGATTCACAATCTGTCAACATGCCTTCTATGAATTTGTTTTATTTCTGTTGGATGGCCGTTGTGCTGACGATGACATTGTGAAGACACCAACAAGATTGAGTGAGGATGGACCACACCAAGCTGCAGAGCATAAACACCTCCGTGAGGAATGTCTGGTTTTGTTCTGCTCCAAGAGGCTGTGTACAGTAGCATTCCTCTGCCAGCCTCCCCTCCCTATCCTGCTCCGCTGAGCGCCGTGAGTGTGCAGCTCGATTTGCTGTATTGCAGATCAAGTCCATGTTTTTTTTAGACTCTTCTCAATAGGAGAGTCTGACCATTTGACCAGAATAAGTAGCTCCTTTAACATTTCCTCCAACACTTTTACACGCTTTTTGTTTTCTCATTTTAACCATTCGTAGAAAAAAGTTCTTTAAAAAAAACGTTCTTTGAGCAGCTTGATCCCTCATTGTATAGTCAATTTTATTTGCAGACTTTCCTCAAAACTCCAATTCAAAGGAGAAGTGTTTTAGTTCTTTCACCTCAGTTATAACCGTTTTTTATTTACAAATGAGAATTAGAGGAGAAACAACATTTTTTTTAAAAAGACGGGAAAATTCTGTCTTTAATCTCTTGTTTACTTCTTTATAGAAACAGTCCTGATGGAACAACTTTGATTTGGTGTCTTTCACATTTTAAACCTTTCACATACATGTCATGGTAAAAAAATAAAAAAAATTGTGAATCCAATGTTTTTGTTCATCATTAAAAAAAATTAAAAAAAAGGAAAATACTTGAAAATTTAAATGATTTTTTAATATTTTGACTTTTCAGTCTGAAACCAGAGTATTTTTATAGGTAAATATTGAAATAAAAAAAAAAACAAATAAAAATGTATTTCCTTTATCTAGTCAAAGCTCAAATAGACTAAATTAATCTAAGAGTAAAGGAAAATGCTTCATTAGAATGAATACATTTAGAGAATAATTTTCCTCATCTTTTCTGATAAAGTCAGGCTTAAACTTTATAAATCCAGTTTTTGACTCAGAAACTTGACAGCATTTATGAAAAATGATGATTGAAGGATCCAGAAAAGATTCTTTAATGGTTTAATGAAGGCTGAAGAAATGAACTATCAGAAGATATCCCGCCAGCAAAAGGATCGACACAAACTGTAAGCTTAAACACAGTCAAGGCCCGGGGGCCGGATCCGGCCCTCTCGATCATTTTCTTTTATTGTTATGGCCCAATGTTATCTTTCGCTTATTTCTAACTTGTATAATTTTGTCTAAATACATTTTTACGAGCCGGAGCATAATGTGACATTTCTTTCATAGTCTCTCATACTTTCATATTCACCTTAATCCCTTTCTTCATACCATTCTGAATCTTTTAATGAGTGTGCATACAATGTGAAGCTGCTGGAAATTTACTGTCAACATGTAAAAAGACAGAAATGTAGCTTCATACTCTGCACAGCTCTGTGACCGTCTGGTGTAGTAAAATGTGAAGCAGTGTGTTTTTACTTGAATCAAAGACGATCAAAGCTCTCCAGGATGGGAAATAACAGTTTCATTGGACTGAGAGTTTCTTTGACTTTGCTCTGCTGGTGTCACTGCAGGAAATCATGCAGATTTTTTTGTTAATTGATGGTTAGGAGATGATGGTTAAATGCATAAACGAAGAAACCATTTAGCATGATAGAAACTGTCCAAAACTCTCTTTTTTTAAGTTATTTCTTTGAAAATATTTCCTGAAGTTTCCCATTTGTTTCAACTCTGATTTATTTGACAAATATTTAGCTTTGCTTTGTTATTTTTTTTCTATCTCTGCACATACTTTGAGCTTTTGTGATCAACACGACAGTGTTGTGGACAGAATATGAACTGATTGATGAACAGCGATGCCTCGCTGCATTTTAAAGGTGCCTTCGTGGTGCCAGATGTTCGCTATGTGAAACAGGATTTCCCTTAAAAAAACGCTCTACATCACCACATAAAAATTGAGGAAGTTAGGAAATAATGACTCAGAGCAAAGGCAGAGAAAAATAACACAATTAGGTAGGAAAACACAAAACAGCGTTTATGTCATCTGTTTATGATTTATTGCCAGCATCTCTAACCTAAAGAAGGATCTGTGCTTTTATTTTGAAAATCAGAAACTTACGACTTGGAGGTAGTAAGTGTGTACATCGAATGTATAAGAATGTATGAGATAACTGGAGTACATGAGTGTGACGTCATTCATAGAAAACGGTTTACTTCAGGCTCCAACCAAAAAAACATAAATTCAGTCGCCATTTTGCTTTTTGATGAAGGGGGGCCACCATGTTAGAGTCAGACAATATCAGTAAGCAGTGATTGGTCTAGGTCGGTCTACGAAGGTTTACTTCAGAAAACGAGGACAGAAAAGTATTTCCTCTGATTTCAATGTAATTGAGTCAGTTCTCGGGCTGTAGAGAAAAACGATTCGGTGAAATATCACGATATTTCATTCAGCGATACTTGTACTGATTTAGAATGCTGACAGGTTACTATTTCGTTCATTTCTTTGAGCGTCCTTCAACGTCTTCCTGTTTCCCCCCTAAACCCCCGACCACTAGTTGGCAGCGCAGCCACCTTTTTAGCAGCTTACAAGAACTTACGAGTGCTAAATGTTCAGTCAGCCTTGTGGTTTTTGCTGTTAAAAGGCATGTACTACTTAGTATGAGTTAGTTATTTTTCTAACTCATACTCTTTAAAACTAAGTGATTATTTGTTTCTGGTGTAGTCTTTGGATATATTGTGATATGTAGGAGCAAACCGAAGGATTGGAGGTGAGCCTAGAGTCAGACGTCAACCAAAAGGAAATGGTGGGACTTTCTGACAGACAAACAGAGGCGGCTACAGAAATAGAAAAGAGGAAAAACGAGTACAGGTGTATTTGCAACGGCCGATCTAAAATGGAATCTCTCCGCTCTGGTCCTGCATCTCAGAGCCTCCTCCCAGCTGTTCCTGTTTACAAGGCCGCTTCCTGTGACACGATCCGTCATCTGCTATTCCTCTCACAAACCACAACCGAAAAAGCACACTTGAATTTCCCACCTCGTGGGGGCGGAACTGGAGGTCCAGAATCATTTATTAAATGTAAAGAACAAGTTATTCAACAGATTCTATGGTAGATAGAGAGAAAGTTGAACTTCAGGAGCGAGAATGAAGCTTCAGGGAATTGATTGAATGGATTTAGCTGTTTTTGTATTATTATTCCTCTTTAAATCATCTTTCATTGAGTTTTCTGGAAGATCTTCACGTTACGGCTGTCTATTGTGTGTTCACATCGTGACGTTGTTTCTGCCATGAAATATTGAAATACTTGATATGAATGTCTCACTAAAAAACAAAAGTCGATGCGACTCACACAAAACTTGCAGGAAGGGAGAAGAAACAGGTGATGTGTGATTGACACATGGAGCATTTGGATTTGAGGAACTCTGGAGAACATTAAATCAATCTTTTGAGCTTTTTGTGGTAAATGTCACAGAGAAGAAAACTGAAAATATGAAGGCAGATTGATAAAGTTCCTCATATATACTACATATTTCAATTTAATTATAAATAAAGAATGATTTTTGAAAAATCAAAATTAATGTCCACACCTTAGTGCAGTTGTCATAGGTATTGGGGCGGAGTCTCTGGTCTGCTGCTGGGGGGTGGTACCCACCCAATTTATCTCAGCACCCAGATCTACCCAGTTGAGAAGTTTAGAACTTCTTACTTGGGGATAACATGGCGGCTTCACTTTTTGGAACAGCCTACAAGGTTTTACTCACCTGCTCTCTTTTCCTATGAGACAAACCCTCAAGGTTTAAGGTAGGGGTGTTAAACTCAACCACACACGGGGTCAAAATCCAAAACACGTCTTATGTCACGGGCCAAATGGGATAAACATTATTAAACTCAATATAATTAAATTTTTAAACTTTAAAGATGTAACTATTTAACAAGACTAGGAATAAAAATGGAATATTGTTCCAGAATAAATCAACTTCCACCTTAAACAACTTTCAATATTTGACTCTCCACAAAAATATATTTTGTTGAAATTACACAAATTAGAAATAAAATAAACATTACATTTATTTACTTTAATGTCATTCAATATGAAAAATTATATTTAAGTTATTTTGTTGATCTCCATTAAATATATCCTGTTAAAATTATCCAAATATGAAAATTTGCTGCTGAACAAAACAAACAAAGCCTGGAAATAAAAATAAAATGTGTGCTTTTTAGCAGAAACAGATCAAATGATTACGTTTTGCTGGCTTGGCTGTTTCATTCTGTTTTGCTCTCAGTTATTTAGTCCGGTTTTGTTTATTTCTTTATGCACCATGGGGGAGGGATGTAAAACATTGGTTGGTCGTGCCTGAATTCCCTCCCTAACTACTAAAAAACTTTTCTTTTGATCCCTCAATTCATTTAGATTTGATTCATATTTGAGTTTGTACGGTTTACACATTTCTTAAGAAAGATATTAATAATCTATATGTATTCTTTGAAGATTTTCATATTAATCTGATGCAGTTTAAATACTTCAAAATGCATCAGTGGAATGATGAGATTGTTAACATCATAGGGTGTTACATGGTTACTCAAACAGAGAACAATTGTTCTGCCTCTCCTGGAGAACGTTTCAGTTTGGCCACGAGGTGGCGATCGTACTTATAGCATTACACCTTATTCCAGAAGAGTAAGACAGTATAAGTAGAAAACTAAATTTCAGACCACAAATGGTTACTGTAAAAAATATTTCCTTAAAAGAGTTTGGATAATTCATGATTGTGAGTTTATAAAGATGTTTATTATGTATGTTTAGGTCGACGATCATTAGTATTAGCCGTCCTACGGGAAATTCCATTAAACATTAGCATCAAGCTAACGAACTTTTGCTTCAGGCATTAGATCGATCTATATTTTTATGGATCGGTTATTGACCATTCTGTTTTGTGACGATGGTTTCAAACTGAAGTGCCACCACTTGACGTCTATGTGACAATTTAAATGTCTTTATTGATAAATTGACTTTATTTTGTTCATTTTTTTTTAAGTGAAGCCATTTTACATTGGACTGGTGGGGATCTGATTTGCTTGTACGACATTTACTTCCAAATTTTCCCTAAATAGAAAATGAACACATTCTTTATTTGATATAAGATCGTTTTTCTCAGCATGAAGGTTTGCAAATGAAAAAAAGGGAAATTCTCAGTTTTCTGGCATTTATATGTTGAAATCTAAGTAACGTATAAACTTTATACATGTTAGCATTATAACTTGACCAAACTACCCAATTTTACATAAAGTATATTTCATTTTTTGTGGAATATGTCAACATTTATGAATAACAGAAGACAATTTTAAATTAGTTTTACTTGTTGCAGGTCAAATTCCCCTTCCTCTTGAATCTCTTGTGTATCAGTAAACACACCCAGTACATTTTCTCTGATTTGATTCATTTACCTAATAGACATCCCTGGTATTTTATTGGCACACCAAAGCAGTGCACACACATGCATTAGCACCTCAGTCGGATGCATCACAGTTCTGAGGGGGAAAATAAAAGACACCACAGGAAAACACCTCAAGCGCTTAATCATGAGTTGAGATGTAGTTAGTGAAAAGCCTCCTACAGCAGCTGAAAGCCTCAGTGTGTAATTGTCAGCGCTGCTCAATGAAAGTTGCAAATCCTCCATAAAGTGCCATAAATCCCAGGAATGTGGAGTCCTCTGCACAGACTTTACAGGAATGTCCTTTGGAGCACACTGCACAGTCATCTGCATACATGTTGACATGAGCATCAGCAGTGCAGGAGCGTGCACACGCCTCTGTACATCTAGACTTCTGCAGCACACACACAGTGCTTTGTCCTCATGCCACGTGATAGGAAGTTTAGGTCAAGAACCCTGTAATCAAAGTGAACAATCAAACAGGTCCAGGCAGCTCCAGATAAGAACCTGCTCATTATATAGTGCAGGTGATCGCTCATAGATTTGATTTGAAAATAGATTTTACTCATTATTCTTCAGAAGTGTTGAGCAGACTGGTTTTCAAACGCAGGTGAACTATCATTGGTGTTTGCTGCAGAGGTCAGGTGGAAAAGAGGAGGCAAAGGTAGTTAAAAAGGCCCTAATGGTTTCACGGGGGAGGAGAGGAAATGAGAGGAGAGGCGTAAAATGAGAGGGTGTGAGCGAGGCGTTAGTCGTTAAAGAGCTGGAGAGAGTGGAAACGGGGAAATCCAGGCTTTACCTCCCAGAAGACAGACGGCAGTGGGAGGGGCCGGGGGTAGAAACCCGCACAAAGACCTGCAGCTGACGGGGACGAGGGTCGCCGAGGACAAAAAAAAGTGACTGGCGTCTGGTGCAGCAGTGATTTCCATCCCCTCCTACTTCACATACAATGAAAATTGTGTCTGGAAACAATGCCATCTGCAGAGACAGAGTGGGAAGAAACTTTGGAGTTGCCCAGTTCAGCTGTGTGGCAGCCAGGGAACTGTGTCAAGGAGGTGATGGAGCCAGGCTTTCTGTGTGCACTGCTTTGTGTGCGAGGAAGGGCAATTCACTTGGATTCGTGTCAACGGCCCCGATAATTAACCTTTTTCTGAAGAGTTCACGTCATTATTACCTCATTTTCCTCTCATAGCTGTGATTCTCTACCCTCCTGAACTCTTCAGTTCCTTCAAACGGATCATACAGCAGCTCAAGATTATCACTCCTATTTCAAATTCAACTTTATTGATAGGTCACTTTTCCTGCAACAGAATACTTCAAAGTTCTTTGAATAAAATGAACACATTATTTTTAAAAATCTATACACATTCTATGCAAACAAACGATGGAAAAAACTGTTTATAAAATCAAATTAAAACACAAAGTAATACAAAAAGCTGAGTCAAAACAATGTTTTGTTTTTTTTTTTTTTAAAAAAAGCTCCAGTTTTTAATCTATTTATGTTATCTTAAAATTCAAATAATAAAAAGTAAAGAAATGTGTTGATAAAATCCTATTTACATCTGCAACTATATTCTATTTTAAATTATTATTTCAAATTTTGTACAATTATGGATTATTTTTTGTAACTACACCAAAATAAACTTTATTGTTCATAACAGAATAAACATTGTTTCCGTATTTATACAAAAAGTTTAACAGGTTTTTGGTTAGTATGTTTGATCCAATTTTAAAAAAGCTTTTTGCATTAAATCTGAATATAAAACGATCTATTTTTTCTAATATTTAGTTTATATTTTAGGTTTTGTTTCATTTATGCACATGTTTTTCAGATATTGAGCAGTTGTTCATTGATCTTTTTTAAGCTCCTTTAATCTAAAGAGTATTTGTCATATAAAAAGCCAAAAACAAAAACAGTGGATTTTTTTTCTTTTACCATCTATCATCGCTGACTTGGATGCATCAATGTTTCTGTTATGCTGTTATGCCAGCAGATGCTTGACTGAAATCCAGAGTTTTTAAGTATGATCCTTTAAAAAATAAGAACAATTATTTACAAAAACATATATTCAGTACACATTTCTATTTATAGTCCTTTATTTTTAGTGAAATCCACATATTATAGCATGTATTTCACCTTCTGTAATAAACAGGCTTAAACAAGAGTGGCACTAAATCAATCTGTCATATCAGTTACTCAAAGTATTTTTTCCTTTTGTCCCATTACCAGGAAATGATCAAATTGGGTTTGGTAAAATGATCAGAAGTTTGGCTTTATGGGATGATCAAAAGATTCTGATTTACATTATAGACTATGACTAATTTCAAAGAATTGTGTTTATATGTGAGGATGTAACTTTTTGACTTCCCGTTATTTTCAATAACCTGATTGTCTGTTCTTCAGAGAAATGGCCGCTCTGACAGGCTTTACATCAGCTGTGCTAATTTGGAAACAAATGTCTGAAATAAAATAATAAAGTTGCCACAGTTACATAAATTAGCTAATAATCTCAGCTACTATCTTCTGTATTTTGTCCTCCTTGGATAGTTTACAATCTATCACACTGAAAAGAAACAGGCAGCTGATGCCAAATAAGGTCCTCTTCCATTTTTAAATTTGACCCAGAGGTGAATAATTTTCAAATCTCTTGTTTTGCTCTTTGGGTCAAACTTCTGAATTATTTAGAGATTTGTTTATTTGTATTAGCAGTTGTTGAGTTGATCAAAGAAAACTTCATTCTTTTAGGCTCTCCTTTTAAGTTTCCTTTCTGTTGTGGAAGTCTTGTGTTGTTGAAGTTTGCCATCATCCCAGACTTTACGGTAAAATGTTGCTTGTATCATAATACTTGTTTGTAATTCTGTTTGATGAAAGTTTATTGATTTTTGTAATTCTTTTTCTGTTTTGTTCAGTTTTGACAGCTGTGATGACTCACTATATCGGGATAATGAACCCTAGATTGTTCCTGGTAGTTATAGGCTGGTGTCAGTGTTGAGTAGTGGATCTGCCATGAGTGTGTGAATGTGTGTGTGCATGGGTGAATGGGACTGTCACTGGGAATCCCTGTCAGACCTTTAAAGGGGTCCTACCATGAAAATTCTACTTTTTGAGATTTTATATGCATTATACCGTTCATTCTTCACTATATAGAATCCCAAAGCGGTATTTTGATCTGTTCATGCATTTAACAGTAAACCTCAAAAAACCCGTGCCCCTCCCCTACCCACAAAAACGAGTGGGTTGTATTGTGCTGACGTCAGCATGATGGGAACAGCCCCATCCAGGGAGAGTCTGCTCTGCCAGCACCGTCCCCAGTCTAACACCAACGCTCAATTTCTCCACTGATCTAGCGGTGATAAGCAAAAAAAAGGTCATGCCAGATTCAGAATCCTTTATATCTTCCTGTCTTCAATAAATTCCAGGTCTAACAAGTGTTCTTTGCTTTAGCCACGAGGCTCCTTTAAGATCCCCCACCCTGGTATGTGCCTCCACCTTTGAAGAAGTTTAGATTATTTCCGTGGGAGAAATGCAGAAAATGGGGAAATGCTTCAGGAATCGAGTCATTTTACTTCTGGGTAGGAAAAAACTCACAAAAAAATAACTCATCTTTCATAAGTAATTTGTTTTTTAGTGTTCCAAATGTAAAATATGGTCATATATATGGATATAGTCCACTCTGAAAGGCTTAAGAAAATCATGGTATGGCCCCTTCAAGGACAGTAGTACAGCGCTGTATACACCCTCGCACTCAGTTTGACAAGTTGGATCACAAAATTATGTCTTTCAGTTTTTTCCAACTTGACATAAAGTAAATGTGAGTGCTAAACTCCGATTGGGCACTCAGATACCTAAAGGATCTGAGAATTGGACCTTTTTCCAGATTCTATGAATCGTTGAAGGAAAATGTTTGAGCTTCCTCCGTTCAGATGGATTTAATTGGTGGAGAAAGTTGAGTTTTGACCTGAATAGAGAAGTTCACTGAAGATCAAGTGGTGGTTGACACGTTAATGATTCGACTGTACTTCTGATGAAAAGCACAAAAGAGAGCAAACAGCTTGTCACATGTTTTTGTTATTACTCAGATTTTCCTCCGTCTGAATTATGCTGCTCTGACGTCTGTACCGGATCCATCCTTCTTCCTGGACTCCACATGGCGTTAACGGTAGCTGCTCTGGCTCTCTCCTCCTGTTTAATTCCCCTCCTCATCCTGCCTCTCCTTCGCCTCTTCTTCCTCTTCCCTCCTCTGGCTTTGTTTGTTCTCCCAGCGCGTCCAGGTGATTCCTGCACAGCTTCATGTTCCGCTTAAGCTCCTCTTCCGCTCTGACTCAGGTACACTCATGCCGACGGCTTCCCCTGGCTGCAGCGCGCCGATTTGCCGTTACGCTCACACACTACAAGTTCTGCAAATGTGTGCAGAGACACAAAGCAAAGCGCTCCTGGTTTCGCGGTACGTCACACAGTCGTGCACGCCCATGCGTGTTGCACACTATTCCATCCACCTCACTCTTTCTCTGCCATCCAACAATAACACAACAAACCTAGCTTCCTGTGTGCGGGGGAACAATGGAAGGATAGCTTTGATGGCCAGAGGTAGTTTGTTGTAGGTATTCTCTTATCGATTCACATCAGACACAGATCCTGGCTGGATCCCATTGTTGTTTCATTGCTAACCAGCCCCACTGTGACAGTACTTCATCAACGGCTTTTAGACTTATACAAGAAAACCAGACAACCATGAGAATGCAGTCGGGTTCTGCACGTCATAAATATTCCAAAGTCAGCAAAAAATGTGGGGATTGAATGTAACTATGCTGCTGAATGAAATAAAACATCAACAGCTGAACATTTGTAAAAGATCTGACTCGCTGGGTCATTTTTGGGTCTGTGGACGACTGGTGGGGGACAACAATAAGAAAATATTGCACTTTGTCTGACAGAAATACATTGACATTTACTCCCCAGCTGTAACTTTGTCTTTCAAAATTTTGTGGATTTTTATAATAAAAATTCACTCTTCTTATGTAATAAATATCCTGGTAACACTGGTACTATAAAAGGCATTTTTTAAATAATCAGGTTTTCAACTCTGATTCATGTCAGTGCCTTCCCCCTAGTGGCCAAAAGATGCACTTTTAATTATTACCATTGTCTTTCAAAGAAGTTTTCAGCAAAAAGTGTTCATAGATTTATTTTCTAACAAATCCCTAATGCCACAAAATAGTCCTGTTTCTGGAGTTTTGCAGCCTGCTGAAAACTTCAAAAACAGCTCACCACTCGTTTCAATATTTTTATTACTATTAGATTTTTCTTAATCTGAATTACTCTGTATTAATGTCTGAACAGGATCCATTCTACTCTCTCAGATCAGGAGCATTCAGTCAAACATAAGATGTGATACATCTAGCTAATCATCAGGATCAGGATTAGTTCAGGATCATCATCATTATAATGACTGTTATTTATCCTTGTCTTTCCCAAGCCAGTTTGTCTCCCACTTCAGCAGAAGAACCTTTAATCTCGCTGTATACTCTTAATCATCCAAATCACAAAATCCTGTTTTTTGGTGTTCCTCAAGGTTCTGTTCTGAGCCCCATTTAATTTATTTTTTTCGTTCTCTTTAGGTCCTTCTGAGAGGACGTATCAGCCAATTCAGTCACATTTTCTATATTTTACAGGCTGATTCAACTTTATTGTTCCTTGAGTGAAAACAATGTCTAAACTGTCTAACCTGCTTAGCCAGCATCAAAGGGTGGGTACATGAAAACCCTACTCTAAAATATCCTCCAACAAAAGACATATCGGTTCACTAATATCAAAGTTAGTTAAATACAATATTTAAACATAAAAAAACACAAACGAGGAGCCCTCTCAAATGGGTATTCCTAAGGCAGAACCCTACGTTTTTGTGCACTGCTTTTCCATATGTTTTTTTAATTTTTGAAATCCTATTAAAATAAAATATTTATCCTTCTAAAAAGATGTTTACTCTTTAAACCAGGTCACAACTAAAAATTCTTCCCAATTGGCTGTGAAATAAGTCATGCAGGAATAGATTTCAGGAAGTGCTCGGACCACAAATGACAATGGTCTCACAAATATTTAAATTAATGAGGGAAAAAAAGCAGATAAGAAGAAATCTGCTGTGGATATGATTTTACCTCAGGTTTGGTCATGACAAAAACTAAAAATAAACCATCTGAGGCCACAGGGGGTGGTAAATACATTTGCAACAAAATCTTAAGATATAAAAGGCAGAAACAAACCTTTAATGCGATAAAGTTATAAACTGGATGCAACTGGATTCAGATTAATTAATAATGATAATCAGGAGAGGAAACAAGTTAAAGTCCCACTCCGATTATCTTTTAATCTACTGTGAAAGTGTTCCAAGTTTTTTTTTATTATTGTTTTTTAGATTATTATTATCATGATAGTGCAGTTTTTGAACAACATTAAAAAAAAAGTCACTTTCTGGACATAGTTTCTTCAGAGCTGCTGAAGTTCATTAGAAATTCACCTCTGAGCTCTGTTAGAATGGAGCAACCCCGCCCCTTCCTCTCTCTGTTGATGACATCACAAATACAATCTTTTTTCGAACTGCTTTTTTTCATCTGCTCCTGATTCACAAGAGTTTCAATAAATAAACAATCAAAAATGCATTTTTAATCTTAATTGTCTTTAGATTTGTTCTCAATGATCAGAAAAATACCACAACTAAATGTCAAAAACACCATTTAGGTGTTTAGATAAAATGTAGAAAAAATACATCACAAGTAAATGTGAGTCTTCCCTGTTGCTGGATTACTCTCAGCTGACATGGGGATCCGCTCTGTCCGGGTAGGCAGTTGCTATGGAAACATAAAACATTTGTCCACGCACCATATTGTTCAGTCATGCACTGTGTGTGTTTGTGTCACTGTGGTGCTCTGCGTGGGAGAAAGGAGGAGATGAGTCATAGCGCACATACCACCAGGACACAACAGCTCCCCCTGTTGCTGGGGCAGGGGAAATCCCGGGCTGTGGGTGTATTGTGTGCGACTTGACATCACAGGCCTCCTTCATCCTACGTTTCTCCCTCCACAGGAACTCTGCAGGCGGAGGCAACAGGTGGAGGGAGATGAGTTTAGGGAGATCTCTTCTTTGGCTTCTTTCATTGTTTCCCAGTAAACCTACAAGAGTTTACTGGGAACTTCTTCTTGGCTAACTCTTGCATGAATAAACGCCATTTTTTTGTCTTCTTTTGCCTTAAAGAGTGTATACCATGCAAAATCTACTTTTTGAGCTTTTAAGTGAGAGCTCTTCATTCCTCACAAAACGGTATTTTGTTCCATTCATGCATGTCTGAGTATTCCTCCAAAAACCTAAACTCACAGCTTCAACTCCTCCCAAACCCACAAAAACAAGCAGGTTCTCACGAGCTGATGTCATAAAGTGAGAACAGCCCCTTCAAGGAATAATTTATCCAAAAAATAAAAAAAAGAAAGAGACTATGTTGCCGCAGACTAAAATAGACACACTTTCACTGCTCAGCTAACGCTGTTCAACCGTTATCTTCACCGCTCAGCTAATGGTGTTCAGCCGCTACCTCCGCCACTCAGCTGATGGGGCTCAGCAGCTAGCTTCTCTGCTCAGCTAACGGTGTTCACCCGCTCGCCTCTGCGCTCAGCCAGCAGTGCTAAGTAATTAGCTTTGCCGCTCAGCTAGCGGTGCCCAGCTGCTAGCTTCTCCACTTAGCTAGCAGTGCTCAGAGCTATTGCTGCAACCAGTGGCTATTAAAGACAGATAGTTGTGCAGTCATCCATCCTTGCAAAAGTTTGGATGTTGTGTGTTTTTGAGGGGAAAACGCAGACACAAGGGTAAGGCCCTCTCTAGGATGACATCAAGAAATGAGCGCCACCCACAAGGATCAAATGGCGGCACCTCCAAGATCTAATAACTCGTATGACCTAGTGTGCCAAAGGTAATACATGATCATATATATGGAAATAGTTTCCTTTGAAAGGCTTAAGAAAAGCATGGCCCTTTAAAACTACAAATAGGAGTGAATTAAAAGCTTAAGAGTGCAGGTGAAGTGTGCAAACCTGTGAAAGTGTGAAATGGGACACATGTCTTGAACCTCAACAGTTTATTGGCTCAGGGGGCTCAAACAGACACACATGCTGGACAGACGACGACACACTCAAGCATATACACTGTGTCATGCACTCCCCAACACGACTTTACACACACGCGGCGGGGAAAGGAAGCTGCAACACAATGATAAGGTCTGGAAACACAATGGGCTCAGCAGTGCACAGACAGAAGCCAGGACCAGTTTAGCTCTGAAAGGTCAACAAGCCTCTCCAGGCTTTCATTCAGTTCCTCCAGTTATTATTGTTCAACATTATAATGATTACTCCGATGGCCTTTATTTTGCAAATGCGGGAGCCATCCGGAAATACCACTGAAGTATGAAATTGCAGACCTGAGTGGACAGATGGGAAAAGGTTACTTATTTTGGAAGGTGAACATCTTTGACGTCAAGTTTCCCATGGAATGATGCAGCTGCAGACGGGGCTGGAGGCTCATCAGCGGACCGCTGGTCAGGTGCCAATTTCAAGGACATGTTCTCGTGTTCACACAAGAGACAAAACAACTCCTGATGCGAAAGCAAACGTGTAACATTCAGGTCGGATTATATGTTAAAAGAAATGACCAAGTTACAGACCGACTAATTTACCATCTCCCCCTGAGAGGATTACAGATTATAATGTCTATGGTTTCTGTTCTACAGTGAAACGCTGAAAAAATCCATTCAAATACAAGTTTTGAACAAGTATCAAACACAAGATCCCTCTCCCGGCGTGGAGAGGAGGCCGCCGAGCCAGGAGACCGGCACCCAAGAGACAAGACCACCAGGTTCCCAACACCCCCGCCAGGGATGGGGTAGGGGACAGAAAGTCAAAGGTTCCACCTTCCTTGTGTGATGTTTGTGTGTTTGTGTGTCAGAGTGTATATTTTGTGGTGTTGGAGGTGTGTGTACTAAAGGGTGCAGTTAAAATTGGTGAGTAGGGCCCTGACAGGACATCTCCTGATTGCTTTTATTTATTTTTTCAACAAAATAAGTTATTTTTTTATTTGGATAAATGCAAAAGGAAAAAGGATGTGATCAAAACTCATAATCTGAATTAATTAAAAAAAATAGTGATAAGAAAAAAATTCTAGTGGAAACTCTTAAGACTCAACTAATTTGTTTTGGACATTAGTATTATTGTGAATGACTTGTTTACATGCCTCAAGAGGTAAGATAGGCTAGATATTTAACAAAAGAACAGCATTATTGTAGAATTTTCCAAAGACCTGTATATATATATATATATATATAATATATATATATATATATTTTTTTTTTTTTTTTTTTTTTTTGTCGGAAAAATAAAATTAGGATTTCAAGTATAAAATATTGTGCCTACAGTCAGACCCAGTCTCGTGGATTGGCAGGGGCTGGTGCTCAGATCTGGGTTTTTGAGGAATGATCAGATGCATGAAAAGAGCAAAATTCCACTATAGGGGTTTTTGTGAGGAATTGACATTATAATTCAGTTAAAATCTCAAAAAGTTGATTTTTCATTATATAGGCCCTTTGAAAAATATTTCATTTATTCATTTACAGTATAAAGCACCTTTCACCACCAGCCAAGGAGGCCAAAAGTCCTGTACACAAAGAAACACAATACATAACAATCATAAAAACAATTTAAAAAAAAAAATTTATAAAATATTAATAGAATAACTTTGATCATGAGAGCTCTTGTAGGGACTAAATGCATTCATTTTAATTTTCTTAAACTAATGATTGAACAAAAAATCACATCTGTATGTTGTGCAACAAAACAAGTTACTGGGAGGAAACCATTTACTCTGCTATTGATAATCAAAATGCCCACCTAAACACTTCATTTTTTTTTTTTTGTTTTTGAAAAAAAAGACAGTGCAGTTTATAATCCACTGTACCTTATTTACAGATTAATTCTCGTGTTTACTAATGTCGAACCAATTTTGTCAAGATGTCAAAGCGTTAGTCTGTATTTTAGATGAGTTGCAAACAAGGTTGGGTGTTAGCGTAAACACGCTAACACAGTTAGCAGGTAGCGGTGTTGAAATATTTTTTTAACGTGTGACTAACAAGCTTGAGAGTTATGTAGTCACAGTAATGTTTGTTTTTTGCGACATCAGTCTGTTTTTTAATGTGTTGCAAATTAAGTTGAGAGTTAGGCCTACAGGTGTTTGTTATTACACTAACGGAGCTAACGTGTTGCGGTGCAATTTTTTTGTACACAGTTCAGGTAATAAAGAGCAGCAACCTCAAAGGTCTGTCTGTGCAATTGTCAATGATGATAAAGACCAAAGCTGGTCACAGCCCACTGCCAAATGTCACAGAGCTTACACAATATTCATTCTATCATGGAACACCATCTACGGCCTCTTTCTATGGAAAAGTCTTCCAACAAAACAAAAAAGGTCAAGACATTAGAAAGTAGAAAACAGCAAAAGGTTATAATAAGAGGGTTGGAATGCAGATAGTGTGAAAATTAAGGGAACTTTGTCCACTTCCCTTCAGACGCTGAGTCATGGATTAAGTCATTTTTGAAAAGTGACCTTTGGTGTCGAAGCTGCTTTGTTGAACTGGTATGCAGGATGGCCTACACAGTGGTCGTTTAGGAGTGAAGTCACTTGACTTCAACTTTTGGCTTCTTTCTTTGAAATTTGAAAACGTTTTGGTGAAAAGGTCGATTCATTACAACTTTTTTCCAGATTTTAATGGTTCAGTTGAAGATGTAAATGTCTGTTTTTGTAATAAAGTGCTTTACAGAAAAACCACTTTGGGCATGAAGCCCGTCTTTGGGGCAGTAGATCTAACCTCTGCCCTGTTCCTAATTTCTTCTTTTGGAAAATGTTCTCCAAAGCTGCACAGCAATGCAAACCTCCTGGGGGATAAACAAAGCTTGAAAAACTAAAGCTAACTCTATCGACGGCAACCACCGAGAGTCCTCAAGGTTACTCAGCAATTCAAGGCCTGTTAAAGCCATCTGTAGATGTGCAATCAGAGAGCTGGATGAGTCTGTAATTTCATCTCACCCAAAGAGACAGACAGCTGGAGCCCTGCAAGTGCTAATGACTGTTTGCTGATGGGGAGGAAAACACTCATCTGTATTCAGAGGAGACAAAAAAATTCCTTTCAGCTTTTCGGCGGCTTTTTGATACTGAATTGATACATATATTTAAACTACGTGTCGGCCAGACGATATGCATTATTGTTCCGTGGCGCATACTTAGACCAAATAACAGGCATTCGAAGTGCAAACAGAATCTTGCTTTGGATACCAGTTTTGCCGGCACAGTTCCTCTTTAAACTGCTGGGTTTTCACTTTTACTGGAATGCTGCAATAATCAGTTCTTTTGAATTTCTTAGCCTATAAATCCCCATTTAAAGCTTCAAAACTAGATTTAAATTAAAATATTAACTATAAAATTGTTTTTTAAAAATGTATTTTACAACCAAGATATTGCATCATACATTTTTGTGTCGAGCTGCTGATGTTTTTTTTTTATTCAAAAACTGACAGGGAATGTTATAATCCAGAGCAGTTTATGTATGGATTAACTCTGGTTGTGTTTATCAATGTCAAAGTAATTTGAGAAGAATGCAGCGCTCTGTCTAAATGTTTGGTTGGATGTCATTGTAAATATGCTAACGTGACAAATGTGTCGGATTGTCACCATTGTGGGACTGTTTTTATTTTATGGGTTACTAACAAAGTTGGGAGTTAGTGTAGACATGGTAACATTTGTTTTAGGGTTGTCAGTTTATTTTTTAAGTGTTGCAAACATGGTTGGGAGTTTCACATATTGTGAAAATGCGAAAGTGGATAATTCTTCTAACATGTAGCGTGTACATCAGGGATGTCAAACATACGGCCCGCGGGCCACATTCGGTCTGCCAGATGGTTTATTCTGGCCCAGTCATGGAGAAAAAGAAATTTAAGGAACATGAAAAAAAAAAAAAAGCAAATTTCGAGTCATGGTTGTTTTAAAGTCCTAGTCATGACAATTCTTTTTAGTTAAAAATAAACATTCCCAGTAGCATTTTAATTATGATATGAAGTTTTTAACTAAAATCTAACAACCTGAATGTCTTAAAAAGCCCTTTTTCATGTTGATCTGAAGACTCGGTTTCCAAAATCTCCTCTGAGGGGGCGTGGCTTTCGGTGAAGAGCTGAGCACCCCCCCCTTCTGATTATGATAGCTCTGTGTCTTGCTAGCATAAATCTTCACCGCTGCTACATAAAAATGTCCAGCCGTGTGGTTCTGATCCGGATGTCAGCTCAGATGGGGAAGTGAAGATCTTCATAGACCGAACTTCCTCCAAAATCCTGATTCTTTCTCCTTCCAGTTCACCAAAGACTCTTTTAGCTCAATCTCCAATGTTTATTGATACAATACATTCAATCAATTGGTTTCTCAGAGCAGAAAATAATGAAAGCTAACATCAAAATGCTCTTTCATTGATTTACAATCCTTTACAGCTGCAGTCAAATGAGCCGCCGTTCACATTTCTGTGGTCACATCAAGAAGCTCCGTGGAGTTTCGCTGAGATACCGTAAGTATTGTATGAAACTCACACAAAAAATTCAGTGACGACTGATTTGACCACAGAAATGCGCACGGCGACTCATTTGACTGAAGTCAATAAGAAGATACCATCTTCTCTTCTCGGCACCTGAGCTAGACACGCTAGCTGGAACAGATGAGGGGCTTAGCATAACAGCATAGCTGTTGAAGAAGGATCATTAATTCAAACTGAGATTGAATTCTGATTGACAGTGATTTAAAAAGAGAAAAACCTCGGAAATGCAAAAACAGAAGGATTTGTAATTCAATGTATTCTCTTTCATAAGATAAATGTCACACATACATTTTAAAAACTCAAAAAACATGATTTTCATTGGAGGGGACTTTAAAGAAATGCTTGCAATGCGCAATTGGGCCACTAGGGGAAACATAGGGAGATAAATACTGTCATGACAAGAGATCAAGAAACACACGACATTTCTTTTTCAAGCGCCTACCACGTCTGGATAAGATGCAGTTATGCTCCCTGCCAGCCTCACGGATGTTAATTTGCCATGAAAATGATCAGGTTTGACACCACAAAGTCACCAAAATCTCATCAAAAACCTAATAATAATAATACATCTAATAATAATAACAATAAATGATTAGGCTATTAGGTTGCTTGACACATTCTTCCAACTGAAAAAAACAAGTTGACCAGAGGCTACTTTGCTTTTATATTACTGATTGGACAGGTTGTGGCCCCTAAACCAAAATTAGTTTGACCCCCTCGATGTACAGCCATGTTCCCAAGGTCTCGGGTGAGGAATTACAAGGTTTAGAGCAAAGAAAAGAGATAAAGAAATTATAGAGAGACTGAGAAGACGATGAAAAAAGAAGCCGATAAGGGTTTATAGATATTTAGGAAAACAATGTGAGAAGTCACGTGTATGACGTTGTTTTGATGAGCCAATAAAATGTTGTCGAGCTGCTGTCTCTTTATTTGAAATGAACTGATACCACTAAGAAAAAAGGGTTCAAGAGTCCGCTCGTTCCAGGGTCCTCTTGGGTGTATTAAGAGTTGAATATTTGTTCTGAAATATCAAGGAAACAAACTTTAGTCCACTTAAAGCAAACCAAATGTGTCCAGTCTGAATAACCCTTAAACTTGTGTCAACTTTTACATAAAAAAAGGAAATTTGAGACTTGAGGAAAAATGTTTAAAAGCTTCACTTGACCTGGATTTGTCAAAAGGGACAATTGATTCCGTTCATTTCAGCGACCGATGAGCATGGATGTGAACAGGGAAACACAGCATGCTGTATTGTCCACGTGCTTATTAGTAGCTTGTTAAAACCTTTTTCCCTCCTCACAAGCACCCCCAGCACCGCCGCAGCTACCACCACTCCTTCTTCCCCTGCCTGTCTGTCTTGTGTGAGCAACAATAGTCTATTCTGTGTCGTCCCGTGCGACTGGAGACACACCCAAAGCCAAGGCCACGGTGCGAGGGGAGATTGTTGGCCAACGGCCAGCAGAGAGAGACACTGGCTCAATTCTCATCCTGGAGGAGGGATCACGCATTGTCTCATCTGCTTAGCATTTGATTAATTAGCTTTAAAGAACTGAGGGAATTCTGGACATTTATAGACTACTATTGAAATGCTGCAGCCGTTTGTTTATCCACAAGAACATAAAGATATGTCAATATCCCTGAAGCCAATATGTCAAATGATTCTGTTCTTTTTCAGCACTTGGGTAACAGACTTGGTTTATATATACACATGCATAAAAAAAAAACAAATGAGCTGAAAAGTTCCACCCAGGTTTTGTTGGGGCCTAAATCTGTCTTCCAGATGAGCCACACTTGCTTTAAAATTGTATTTTTAATTTACGTCTAATCTAAAATGTTTAGGACAAACTTGCGTTAGTTGTCACAGAAGTTTACTAAATGTTCATTTCTCACTGATTAATGTTGTAATTGTAAATTTTTTTTCTTTCCAAATCTTCTCTTATTATATGCTAAAATCGTCAGACTATTTTTTTATTTTTTACTGATTGATTTGTTAAAAGGGGAAGACAAATTAAGTTTTTCTTATTTCTATCCAGTTTTCATTTTTTCTTTTTTGTTTCCATCATGTTTGAGTTTACAACTCAAAGTTATATTGTATGTTTTTCCGATCCATGAATTAAAAAAAAAAGATGAACTGATGTTACTGCATTTGACCTATCCCATGATGGAGCAAAGACCCCTTCCAGTCCGGTCCCATATTTCGTTTTTAGTTAAATCCATTCCATTCCTATACTTTCCGGCAAATTCTTACTGAGCTTAACAAGATGCTGCCACTCTTAGAATACCAACATCTGTATTTTTCACGCTAGCATCAACTTGTACAAGCTATCATTTGCACCTAGCATACTCACTGTCACTACAGGGTCTGTACCAGCAACCGTCTACTTTCACTCAAAGCATTTTATGCCACTTACTAGCTCAGAGATGGGCAAACTACGGCCCGCGGGCTAGATCCGGCCCGCCCCCACGTTTAGCCCAGCCCTCTGAACAATATCAGAAAGACGTGATTTTTTTTTCCAATCTGGCCACACAGATCAAGACCCACGTAGAATGTTGTATTTTCTTACATGCATATTATCTTTTGTGTTTCGCTGATTCTTTCAGAGCAATTATGCTGCTGCTTTTTATCGTTTTCTTAAACCGCGCAGCCTATTCTGAGTCTTGATTGGCTGGAGACCTTATCAATCAAATCCTCTCTGCCGCGTCTCCATATGTGCAGCTCTGCTGATCTGCGTGGATTATGGTGTGTTTTATTTGTCCAAACTCCACGCAGAAATAAAACGGCTCCACGCAAACATTCCTCATGGATAATTCCGGCCCCAGCGAGCGCTTTCTGCTCCTGTGCGCACGTGTTTAATCTCTGTTCTGTTTATAGTCCTGCACACAAGAGAGACTGTCTGTTCCGCATTCGCGAGTTTTTCCCTCGGGCAGAGTGAAGCGTGCACGCCAGCAGAGGCTCAGTGAGCGGGCGACACTTTGGTCATGTACACTTGTGGAGCATCTTTCTCCGCGTTAGGGAAAAAGGACTTAACAATTATGGGCGGAGACAGAGGCTGCACTGGAGTCCAGCTGCAGCAGAAGATGAAAGAATTGGACTAGATGAGAGCTCAGAGATGCAGGACACTGCAGGCAGCTGCTCAGTTTTAACCCAAACTGTGAGATGTGTCTCATGGATTCTGACGGAGCAGCAGTGGGTTTAGGTTTTAGGTTCAAGTCGTTTGGGCTGTTGTCCGGCGTGGCAATTAAAAAAAAAAAACTGTTCTGGTTTTCAATAACACCAGAAAATTAGCGCCCCCTACGGCTGCACATGGTGGGGGGGAGAGGGGGGGGTCATTTCAACTGTGTTAATGCAGATATTTAAAATTATACATTTTTTTTAATTCATATTTTTCTGAAATGGTCAAATAAAAATGGTAAACACAAAACGTGCTGAGGTTAGAATTGGTTCAATCGACGCCTTTGGCGGGGAAGTTTGCCAAAACGCCAGAAAGATTGACAGAAAAGGTCAAAAGCATCTGGTACCAAATTTACAAAAAATGAGAAAATTAAAAAAGAAAAAGAGGAGAAACGAGATAAAGAAAAAAATAACCTCTCATAGCAAAGGACAGGAGAGAACAGGCTGTTGATTATAATTATGAAATTTGTTAGTATTACTTTTTTCCTGACTTATTTCTGTGAAGATCAAAGAGAGATATTTGGTTATTTTTTATTTCATAAACAATGTTTTTACTTTGGTAAAAGGATTATGAATGAATGAAACTTTATGGATATTATATCTATCTATATATATGGTTAAATTTTTGAAGCCTTTTGAAAAAGTTTGCCCACCCCTATACTAGCTCTATCTCTTGAGATGCTAAAAACAATAATGTAAAAGTTTATTTTAATGATGAATAAAAAAGAAACGTTTCAAATCAGGACTGAACATTCCCTTTTTGCTCATGTAAATGTTTTCTTCTTTTCTTCTATTTTGTTTAACGGCAGTTTATCCCCAGGGTAGAAGTACACCAAAACTAAATATAAGCACTTAACTCAGTTAAGTGCTGTAAAAGCGGCTGCAGTAGATTCTCCTCAGAGTAAAACACCTCCTCTTTTGGCAACATAACCTGAAAAACGTTAAAAAAAACAATCATACAGAGAACAGAATGGCTGCAAAACTGTGTAGTGTTCATCATATCTTTTTGGTTGAGATTTTCATTGTATGTAATAACAATTAGCATCTATTCAGTGTTGCATTAAAGCGTCATTCTTCTTATTTTATGGAGTTCCAATTCAGCTTTCTGTTTTTGAGGAAAGCATACGTTTGTGTGAAAGAAGAGATATCTATCTAGGGTTTAAATGCTTCAGACAATTAGAACAGAGGTAAAATTGATGGGAAATGCTGCCAGGAGCTTTTTTTCTTTTTTTCTTTTCCATGTATTGCAAGTCTTACAAACTTGGAACAACAAGCATAGAAATTGTGTAAATTGCAGTAGTTATCTACTTCAAAGTGTTTAACTAGAGTAATGTTAGCGACAAGAGAAAGTGATGTAAGATGCATGTATAGGATCGGGTGGTCGTTACAGATGGGATGGCGACACCAGCTGTAAAAAAAAAACTCCAATTTTGCATCAACTCTGTTTCCAATAAACCATAATTATGTGATTAAAAACTCAAACCAAACACGGCGACAGATGTGAACAATACTTTGATTTATTGCAGATACATTCAAAATTCTGTCACGGCAGAATGCCTGCACTAGCTCTCATAATCTTCTATCAAAGGAGACGTCGGCGTTTTATTCAGACCGTGAAGTGGCAAACTATGTGAGATTATCTACAGAGGAAGCAATTTTGGGAAATTAAGGTTGATGATTTTCTTAGAGGAGCTGTGAGTCCAACAATTCTGCATGACACACTGTTGGTCACGTGACTCATTTAATTAGAAAAAAGCTAAATATGTCAATTTCAATACATTTGAAAAATCACCTCCAAGCGCAAAATCTTTTTTTAATAAATGCAAGCTTTTTTTTTTTAAATAGTTGTGTTCCCATTAGGCAAATTTATTATCGCAAATCCCATTTGCATAATTTCACAGTAAACAAAAGCATAGGTAGTTACATTAGCTTTTAGGTTGCTAATACTTAGCATGCTAGCATTAGCTCATAGTCAACTCCAGGCCTCGAGGGCCACATTCCTGCATGTTTTCCAACATCCCCTTTTCTGGCATGTTCTAACAGGCTGGACACACCTGAACCAGGTGATCAGTCATGAGAAGGGCTTGGATATCTGGCCCTCGAGGCCTGCAGTTACCTATCCCTGTTGTAGCCTAACTTGTAGACATGCTACCATTATCTGTTTGCATGCTGGCTTTCGCTTTAACATACTTACTGAGGCCTGTAAAAAAAATCTTAAAACCCTTTTATTAAAAATTGAAAACATTAAAAACTGTCAGCCTTTTTAAATAATTTCCATATCAAATGTATTTTCTTGAGCAAATCATAAGGAGAACTTAAGGTGTAATGCGGAAAATTCAGGTTTCATAAATTGGCAAAATGAAAAAATAAATTTAACTGTTTTATACTAGTTAAAACTAGAAAGAAACATAATGAAATGAAGACTTTAACACAATAAATAATAAAGAAAAACATTTATAATCGGAATAATAACACAGCATGTGAATATGTTGGCTCTTTTTTAAACAGTCAAACTTGTTTTTTTCAAATCCACAATGCGTTTCAAACCTATTAGTCTTCTGAAGGAGCCCTAAAAGTCCCCACCTCCTCACATATCACAAGATTCCACACACACTTTTCAGTTTTCAGGCACAATAAGTGGCCTGATCCCTTCCAAACCACAGGCTAAATGTCATTCTATCAACCCAGTAATCTCTATCATGAAGATCTGCCCTCAAGTGCTGCAGCTGGAGTCCTCCCTCACCTCCTCACACACATTCTGTTGATAAGGCCAAACTCTCATTATTGTCTGATAACACAAATTTGAAACACCAACACACAGTCAGAGAGTCCCTGTCTGCACCCCCCATCCTAATTACATAATTATCCCTTGTCTGATTGTGCTTGTGCAGCTGAGACGAAGGAGGGCCTTTGTGTGGCCGGTGGAATGCGGTACACTTGGCATTTTTCAGCGAAAGGGCAGTTTTCTGGACGCCTGTGCCAAGAAGAGAAGCAGAGGGTGAGATCACGGCTGCTGGTGCCCACTCCTCCGTCTCCTCTTTCTTGCTCTGTCTTCTTCGATTCTATCGGCCTCTGAATCTCCTGACATCTGTACAATCCCGTCTGTCTTCTGAGTCCACGGGTCTTGCCAACCATTCACACCAGCAATTATGTCCTCACACAGCGGCCTTTTGGAGGAGGAATGCACGGGGTTTTTTTCAGCTTCCGATGATAAGAGCCGGCAGGTCGCGGTGTTAGACGCAAACCGAGCCGCTCCCGCGTCTGATAATCCTCCTTTAGGCCAATGCTCAGCTGTGCAAAAGGAAAGCATTTGCTTTTGTTTGGGCTCGAGCGCGAGCAGGTGTTAGGAGAGATTACAGTGCTGCCACCTTGAATCCAAGTCAAAAGCAACAAAGGGGCTGTGGCATGAGCCGCGATCCGCCACACCTCCATAGGTGATCCAGACCTTTTTTTCTGACATATATAACATGGGCCTTTGAGGTCTGTGTGCATCACCGGTGATCCTTTATTCTCACTAATTAAAACAGCAGGCTTAAGCATATTTTGGCACCAACCGTCCTTTGTAGTTCAATTCCTGCTGTAATGCTTTATTGCTTACGCTAAAATCTCTGAAATTCACAAAAGGGAGGTGGAACGTTCTCAGCAGGCTGCAATGATCAAGTTCAACAAGGACCAAATGAATTTGTTGCTCCTTCTCCTTTGTGTCTGCAACAGTAACCAACAACACTTGAAAAATTCCCATAGAATTCCAAAGCTGTCCGTCTGCTCCGGGTGCCCACGCATCAAACCCCCCCCCCCACCCCCCACCCCTGGATATCACCCAGCATGAAGTATGTGAAAGAATGCTCTCTCAGGACAGAGCGGGTCCCCAGGGCCCTGTATTCCCATCTTGAGCGTAACCCCGGTGGTTTTTAATTTTATAAATAAACCGAAACGCTGATTATAACTAACACAAAAAGTACTGGATAATTCCAAGATTTCTTGGATAAAAGAGAGAAAAATGAGCTGAGAGTGGGATGTTCCACCATTTGGCGTATCTCAAACAGCCCTAACAAATTGTGCTGAAAGCAGATGCCCCGTCTGAGCAGGAGGCAGGAGGTGTCTTCCAAAAAAACGTCCTGGCGCAAAACCAGAGATGCTTTTTCCCATCAATGAAAGCACCAGCAGCCCGTTTCACTCAAAAGCACCTCTTCTGGCCAATCTAAGAAGTTATTTTTGTCAATAAAATTGAAAAAAATGCAAATTTCTCACTGAATATGGAAAGTTTTCTCCAGAAATCTTCCTTTAATCATATTGACATTTATTGGTCATTTTCTATTATTGGAACAATTTTTTTTTTTTAAATATCTAAAAAAAAAACATTCACCGGACATGAAAGAACTAAAAAGGAAGTATTCATTTGAAAAATACATAATGACCATTTTTAAACAAGAAACAAAGCTAAATGCTGCCTCCATGTGGTAGAAATGATGTCATCCTTAATGAAAAAGAACAACTTTATTTCAGAATTGGTTCATTTTTCAAAACACGACTTTAACATTTAAAAACTCTGTCAGACGCTAGAGCAGGGGCGGATCCACAGGGGGGCCCAGGTGCCCCAAAGAAAACAAAACATGCAACAAAGTCAAAACATAAATGAATGAAACCATAGAAGTTCATGAAATTCATGTTGGCCACAAGTTTTAAGTATGAACTAAATTAAGAATCAAGAAAGAGTCCCACCCAAAGTCTTTCAACTGATGTAAAAATGAGACATTCTTATAGTATTTCAGAGGTATTTTTCTAAAAAACTGGACAGTAAAAATACTTGATGTTGTCAGTGGTAGTCCTATTTGAAGTAGTAAGTACACATGTAAAGGAATGGTGATGTACTACATTTAAACTTAGGAATTAGTCTCACCCAAAGTCTGTTAATTGACATTACGAATTAGCCAAAAAAGATACCTTGATGTTTAAATATCAAAATTGCCTGAAAATCCTCATTAAACTATTAGTCTGAAAATAGTTAGTCTAATAATAAATGTTACCATGTTACTAAAATATTAGCTAAAAATTGCTATTAAAGATAGAAACATAGCGCATGAATATATTTAAAGGCTTTTGCTAAGCTACTTACATTTTATAGAAAGGAGCAGGAGAATCATTGTTAGGGCTTTGGATCGTTGCTTAGGTGTCAATCTGATTCCATTCACAATTCAAGCTCAACGATTCACTGATTGAACCACGATTCTTACCTTTTAATATCGTGTTTGTTGCTATGTCATTACTGGATAAATGAAAATTGAAATTATTTGTATTAAAACACAACTATTTATTAGAACAGGAAATCAGAATCAACAAAACTGATAAAAATGCAAATACTGCTCACAAAAATTAAAGGAACATTTTTATCAGGTCTGGCATGAATTGAATGAAACCTGTCTGATCATTTTCTTGTTGGTTTAGCAGCTGAGAGCCTTGTTAATCAATTTCAGCTGTATTGGTGTTGATGGAATTAACAACAGGTGCACTTCAGTGGCAACAATTAGAAAACCCTCCAAACAGGACTGGTGTTACATGTGGAGGTCATTTCAAGTACAAGCACAATCTCCAGAACATGGAGGAGATTTCAGGAGACTGCTGGTTATTCTGGGAGAGCTGGACAGGGCCGTAGAAGGTCCTCAACCCCTCAGCAGGACCCATACCTGCTCCTTTGTGCAAGGAGGAACAGGCTGAGCACTGCTCGTGCCCTACAGAATGACCTCCAGAGGGCCACTGGTGTGAATGTCTCTACCCAAACAATCAGGAACAGACTTCATGAAGGTGACCTCAGGGCCCCACGTCCTGTAGTAGACCCTGTGCTCACTGCCCAGAACCGTGGAGCTCCACTGGCATTTGCTCAAGAACATCAGAATTGGCAAGTCCGCCACTGGCGCCCTGTACTTTTCACAGACGAGAGCAGAAATGAAGTTTGGAGAAAATGGACTAGCCTGCCACATCTTCATTTCACTCTGATTTTATGGTGTCTACACAATTGAGACTCTGTAGGCTGAAAACTTTGATTTCCATTAAAAGACTTGGCATCCTTTTGTTCCTAAGACACTGCCCTGTCGTTTTTTGTGTAGATTTCCAACTTCATATTGAGATCTGATGTATCTAATGTGTTTCTTTAAAGTGCTCCTGTATTTTTTGTGAGCAGTGTATTTAAATAGAAATAAATTGTGTCAGTCAGTCATTTTAAATAAATTTTATTTATTTATTTCTTTGTTTTGTCAACTTTCTGGTTTAGTTCAGCAGTATTCACAATCGCACTTCACTGCTATGTAGAGCTGTGTCTGGGCGCGAGGCTGCGTTTCTCTGCTTCAGAATCTGCTGGAGTTACGTTATTTGCGTCAATTCTTGAAGAGTTACCATTAGCAAAAGAATGTAAACACAAAGGCTAAAGGTGATGCTTTTTTTCAGAAGTAATGTCAGTAAACGGAACTTCAGTCTCAGTTTTTGAACAGAAAAAGGTTTAGAAAGTTTTAGTTCATAAACTTAAAATCAAACATTATTCTGCAATTCAGAGCAAAAATACAAAGTCTCGCAATAATATTTTACCACACTCTACTATATTTACAAAAATCAGCGATCTTGGTCGTCCTGAATATTCATACTTGAATATCGGGAGCTGATTGCAAGTATCCGAGCACCCGGATACTCGTCACACACAATAAGCACTTTAAACCAACTTCCCTTGAATGAATCTTTTATTTCTCGTAAAAGTCTGGAATGAGCTCAACTGATTGCTTCAGCAACAGTGAAGTTGACTTTCACTGACTCCAGGTTCTTTTCATCCTTTAATGGGTGTTTTTGCACAATGAGAACGTGACATTCAATATGTCTGAACTCGACAGCAAAAAGTCCGAAGAGGATGAAGATCACCATTGCTAAAGCAAATTCACACACAGTCAATCCGGAGATATAGTCGATTAAGAAGAAGCCAATAACTGTGAAGAGAGGAGTCAAGGAGAAAGACCAAGTCCACTTAACAACTTTGCTGCATTTGTTTCAATTGCTAGGAGTCATAATCTTTATATTTTACTTAATAATACTTTTTGCTTCAAAAAAATGAAACATTTTGTTATGTAAAAGAATACAAACTTAATAAAATCCTGTAAAAATGAGTACACCCTCTCTCTGTTCCATGGTTTGACACCTCAGAACATAGTCATTTTGTGGGTTATTGTCAGACTTAAAAAATTATTCTTGCAAATTAACACAGAGTGGATTTAGTTTCATTTTTAAAAAAGTAATGCAAAAAAAGAATGCATGACAGTCAAAAAAAGGTATTGTTTGTGCTGCGCCATAAAGAAAAGCTTTATAAACAAAGCTGGCCAGGAGTCTGCTGAAAAAATACACCACGTGGGAATATTTACATGAGAAGTGAGAGCTTAAAAGTCCGCTTTGGATCTCGAGGAAAGTTAAAAAAAAAAAAAAATTAGCACACCATTTATCATTTACAAAGTAACTCTAAAGCAGGGGTCCTCAAACTACAGCCCACAGGCTGGATCTGGCCCTCCTCCCCATTTGGCCCGGCCCCCAAACTGTTTTGACTAAATAAGACATGGTTCCAGTTTTTTAGACTAAGTTGGCATTTAGCTAATATTTCAGCTACATGCTAGCTATTTTTGCTAATTTTGGATTTTTTTTTTTTAAGGTTATTTTGGAGTTTAGCTAATATTTCAGCATCATGCTAGCTGTTTTGGCTAAATTACACATTTTTCCAGGTTTTTTTAGGCTAATTTGGCATTTGGATAATACTTCAGCTACCTGTTTGCTGTTTTGGCTAATTAAGGCTTTTTACAGATTTTTAGGCTAATTGGGAGTTTAGCAAATATTTCAGCTCCATGTCAGCTGTTTTAGCTAAATTAGACATTTTCTAGTTTTTAGGCTAATTTGGCATTCAGCTAATATTTCTGCTACATGCCAGGTGTTTTGGCTAATTTACAGTTTTTTTAGTTTTTTCAGCTGATTTAGCTAGCTATGAGCTTCAGCATTTTCACCTATCAACTTTAGTTTTTTTCAGCCATCAGCTTCAGTGTTTTTAGCTATGAATTTAAGCATCTTCTGCTATTAATCTATTGCAGGTAATGCTTTATTTCTAGTTTTTGAAATGTTTTAGAATTATTTCTGTGAAGATTATAGAAATTATTTAAAATTGAACTTTCTGGAAAACCATAAATGTTTACATTTAGGCTGTGATTGTTACACTTTTTATGTTAGCCTACAAACCAACCCCGACCCCCATCAGCGAAGAAAACAGATATGTGGCCCTCACAAAAGAAAAAGTTTGGGAACTGCCGCTCTAAAGTAAACTCTGAATAAATACTCAGTGTTCATAGAGATGGACAAATTTCTTCCAGGTCAAGTGTTTCTGTATGTTCACAAATTTCCCCTTGTTTCTGTGCATTAAGAAGACTGGACCTGACTTTTGAACATAGATAAACTGTGAGGCAGTCAATGTAAAGTGAAATGTTATGTTTGGATGAGGTTGGGATCAATATGAAACGATAGACTCAAACCAGATGAGACACCCACCAATAACAGGGGAAGAGCAATCCAATGATAATACAATGAGTTTTTGGGCCTGAAAGTCCTAAATATTAGGCTAAATGTGCATGATAGAAGGCAGGGTTCTGATATTTTTTGGTTAACTTTTTCTTGTTTTTATGTTTTATTTGAAGATTCACTTCAATAATATTCTTAAAGAAAAACCATAGAGCTTTAAGAGGGTGTACTAACTTTTGCTTTTGACATGTTCTACTCTCAGTCTCTACTGAAGCCCTGAATTTTGTCTTACAGGCTTATGTAGCCGCAAAGGATACGGGCAAAGCCGACGAGTAAGCCAATGGTGCAGATCAAAGCCCGTAAAGGCCACATCCAGACCCGCTCTGGAAAAGACTTGGCCTTATATGTCAGATACACCTGCAACCAGAAGTAGATAATGGCGAGCACGAAGGACACCAAGGCTCCCCCCAGATGGATTGGATTCATCCCTGGTTCCTAAATGTTCACACATCGCAGAAAACAAAACTAAGACAAGCTGATAAAGTGAGACTGAAAGTATCTTCAGTGAATCGTTTGCAAGACACACAAGTCTGATGAAAGAAAGAGAATGATGTCACGTTTGGAAGCTGCTGTGAGCTGTTACATGGAAGCTGCTGCAGACGGAAAGTCCTGCACAGGAGAGAACGCCCGCAATGGCACTGGCGGTGTTGACTCGTCCGTGGTTCCCAAGCTGCTTGACCTGCTGGAACTGGACCATGCCGATCCAAAGAGCTGCAGGAGACAGAACTCTACTTCATTTCAGCTCAAATACAATTCAAATAGGTAAAGTCAAGAATACGTTCCAGTTTTACCTAACACAACGATGAGGTTACAGATCTGGATGAACAGACATTTTTGGGGGGGTACCCAGGCACACTCACTAAAGGAAAACCACGGAGCTTGACTCATGTTTAGATTTATTTTTCAGCAAAAGAAAAACTTTGTGGTTTAACTTTAACCAACCTGATGTACGGGAAACCGTTAGTGAGGTTCACTGAGTTGTTCATCACAGACACTGCAAACCTGAAAGCAGGAAAAGAGAAAATGTTTTCTGCAAACTCCAGGAAAATAGAGTTTCCATTGCTCCTACATTTAAATCAAGGGTGTCAGACATACGGCCCGTGGGCCACATCCGGCCCGCCAGATAGTTAGTCGCGAGGAGAAAAAAAGGAAAAAAAAGCAAGTTTCTTGCCCATTCCTGTGGCGAGTTATGGTTATTTAAAGAAATGGACGCAATGCGCAATTCCACCACTAGGGGAAGTAAAGAAAAAGAAATATCATTATAGCAAGAGATCAAGAAATAAACAGCATTTCTATTAAAGTGATCAGTGTGACACTATATTGACCAAAATGATGTTGTCAAAAAAATCATTTATTATTTTTTTTTTTTTATTTATATATATTTATTTAAATTAAAATAGCTCTAATAGAATAATAATAAGTGATTAGGCTTTGAGGTTGTTTCAGACATTTTCCACTATCTAGTTTAAAAATCCGGTTTAGGTGGTGTTATTTTCGAGCATCTCCTTTCCTAACATTAACAATACAACTGCTTATAAAAATAACGAGAAATTCATTTTTTTCTCTTCAGTTTGGGGTAAAACAAATCTCAAATCTTGATACTAGATATTTAATTTTAAATTAAGAACCAATGAATTCCAAACACTGGTTTTCATGTGTTTGTAAGGACTCAAACAGATCAAATCTATCTTTACGCTGAGTTTCATTCAGAAAGCTGTGAACAAAAAAAAAAAAAACATTCAGCTTTGCGTCTGGAAAAAATAACTTTCTGCATTGTATAATCCACAACAAGCTAGATATTTTCTATCACAATCCTACCAAATCTGATCTCTTTAAGAAGAATTGAAGGGCCGAAGAATTAGTTATCATACTAATAATTATGTCATATTGATTATCATATTGATGTTATTTAATCATCTGTTTCATAATGTAATTTCACTGCATAAATAGTCATTTATTTTAATAAGATTGTTTCTCTTATTCAGGACAGTCTGTTGCAGGACCACACACACACCTATGGGCAACTCTGAGTGGCCAGTGTTGTTGCCCAAAACGGTGGGTGAAAGCGCTAACCACTGCGCCACCGTGCAGCTATATTTCCTGATGTCAGACGTACAAAATGTCTTCCAGAAGGAGAAAACATATCAGAATAAGGAGGGGGGCAATATTACATTTGTGAATTTGACTCAAACCCAAAAATATTAAACGTCGCAGTACCTCAAGTGACCACTGGAGGCTAGTTTCAAAAGGTAGCCGACATATTCTCCCTCATAAATCTCTGAATTAATTTCTTACATTTTTATAAAACACTTTTTGATCAAAAGGGAAAGCATATTTAACAAAGTAAACTTGTTCATTAGAGTTCCAAATTCATTAAAATTCAAATTATGCAGCTTTTTCAATTAAATAAAATTTGCAACAGTTTAGATGTTATTGTTCTAATTTTTATTTTTTTTTTACATTCTGTTCCAGTTTTAATAATCCAAAGTTGATTCAAATGTGTCAAAATCTTTTCTAGTCCGTTTGATTCACAGCAAATGAAAAAAAAATCTGATTAAAAGTTTATAAGAATATGATAGGAACTGTTAAAAAAAATAAAAAAGAAGATCGTGGAGGGAAATACTCACACAGTCCAAATGCCGACAGATCCAAAGACAGCCAGGCAGATTGGGACCAGCGCCAAGGGCCACATCCTGCAGTGCACTTTGACCTTAATGGGGAAGTAAACTAAGAGAAAAAAAAACATTTGTTCCTTGCAAAACAAACTTAATCCAATTTTACAAGAGAATATAATTAAAATAGAGAGAAAGAGAAAAAAAGGTCAGAACTCACTGTATGCTGAGTGTCTGCCAACTGCAAGGAGGATGACTTCCTACAACAACGGCTGGAAAGCGTGGATCTCCTTTTAACTCCCCTCTACTATCACAACCAAAATACAAGATATACAGTCCTACGTTGTTCTGCTGTCTCTGCAGTCCGCCCTCTGTCACTGACCAGGAACATGCCGCTATAGATGTCAATGAAGGTTCAAAAATAGAGATATAGTCTCTTTTTTTTTGTTCTTTTTTTTTCAGAAAAAAATTATTTTAGCTTTCATTCAATAAAAGGAAAAAATGCAATAAAACCTTTAGTTGTAAATTCAAATATGAAGAAAACAAATGAAAAGCGGACAGAAAGAAGGGGAATGTATTTTGTTTAACAAATGTATCAATTAGTAAGAAAGGAAAACACAGAAACATTCGGATGATTTAGGATATAACTGGAGAAGATTAGGAAAGAAAGAACAAAAATTTACAATTCAAAACATTAACCGGTGCTAAATGAACACTAGCTCGGGAATGAGTAGTTTTTATTGATACTGGATAGATTTGTAGTTAGTAATTATATACTATTTCTGATGTAGTTTTTAAAACTTGATATTGAGTTTGACAAATAATCAAAACTAAAACAACGAGAGAAGAAACTGCAAGATGTAATAATTTGTGACTTTTGATGGTTGAAAATGAAAAATATATGATGTTTGGTTGAAAACAGCTAAAAAAAAAACTGTGAGATGAATGAAACTTGACATTTGATTGGCCGATTCAGCACATTTAATAACAAATCAGATGGAAGAAGTTATTCTGACTATTTGTCAGAATAACTATTCTGACAAATAAAATATCTGAGTAATAGTTGTTTATTTTTCTATAGGAGTCTATGAAATTTTGGCTAATTAAAACCACCGATAACTTCTTGTTTGAGAGGATGAACCCGCCCATGTTAACCAATCAGAGTCCTGCGGTTCTCACCAGATTATCAGTTGGTTATCACGTCAGTGAACACACAGTCTGCTTTACAGTTGACAGTCTGTAAGCTCATTCATTCAGGATGACTCTGAGGCAATGTTCAGTAATCATAAAACAAACAGAACTTGAAGTTCTGGAGTCTGTAGGGGGTCACACATGAACCCCAGAACTGTCTCATTCAAGAGTCTGCATGAGCTAGATCACTTACATTCTCTTATCATTATTGACAAATATTAAGAAACCATCAAAATTTTACAAAATCTGCACGGTTTCCTAACTATGACAAGAGCAAATTCTTATTTTTAGTAAACTCATTAATAAAACTTCCTTATCACACCTAAATAACTTGAATTGTAAGTTACTGAGTGATTTCCTCATCACTCTGCACCGCTTCCCATGTCCATTGTTTTACTGTCTGGAAGCTCGTATCTCAATATTATCTGTGTTAAAACTCCACGGAGGCGATAAGACAATAAAGCTCCTCCAGAAACAGCAGCTTCAGAGGAAAAAGTGTTATCAGTAAAGAACGAGCCCAGAAGGAGACGAGGGGAGCTGCTTTGTCATCTTTCTATTCTGACTCACATCCTTTCAAATGTTTAAAGATCATCACTCAAACTGTACATTTCCATTCAGATCATGACGCTTAAATAAAGTATGTTTGGGACATTTTGACCTTCAACGAGCAGAAACATGATAAAAAATGTTCTGTCTTTAAAAGTGAGTCAAACACAGAATCCTGCTTTCTTGTTGATTAATTCACTGAAAACCAAGATACGCTTCAACTACAGCTTTTGTTTCCTCTGAGAGTCCAAAAGTCTGCTCCACCTTAAATGAGGGTTTCTGTTAACTTGCAAGGGAACCCTGGTGTGATTTGTGTACAACACAAATTTAAATAATTATCAGTGTAAATCATAAACTTATGGTGAATCAAATGAAAAGAAATATTAACAATTCACCAAATCCTTTATTCAATTTAAAATAAACTCCAGTCGTCTGGGAGGTAATATCTCAGTAAAGATGAATATTACCTTCTTTTTATCACAAAAACAGAAAGGACAGTGGGACAATTTGCTTCCATTCTTTTTTTTAGCTCAAAAACCAACAAACTCACGTATCCCTCCGCTGAAATTCAGCTTCACATACAACTCTTGTATCCCTCCGCAGAAGTTCTTCTGCACTTCACAATATAAAGCGCTCTCCAAGGATTTAAAGAAAATAATCTTTTCAACAAAGTCTAGTAACCTGGGTTACACAGTTGCTGCAGAATGACAGGAGTTCATTAGAAATTACCCTCTGACTTGTGGGTGGGACCACTGGCGTGGACTATACCCACCCCCTCTTCCCATCACCCATCTATAAAAACACACTTCCACTAGCACTCACTCACGAGGCTAGCTGACATCACCAGTGCCAGCTCAGATCAGGAATACTAAGATGTAAATTTATCTATTTGTCTACAAGTGAATGTATCAGAATGGGGCGGAGCAGGAAGCTTATGCCCCGCCCAGCATATCTTCTACATCACAAATACAATCTTTTCCAAATGGGTTTTTTTTTTAAATTTGTGGTAGTTTTCATTTTCTTCAGTCAGGTCCTATTCACAGCAAACGTACCCCGCCGGGGAAAAATAGACTTGAACTTAAATCAAATTTCAGTCAAGAAGACAGAAAGTATTTTAAGTTCATTAGGACTTTATCTTAACCATTTGCTGCATCAGTGATAATCTCACAAAATGGGTTGGTAGCACCACAACAGATAAAGAGAAGTGTGAATCCAGACCAAACGAAGGAATCAATGTTTGTCTCTCCAGCCTCACAAAACCAAGTCCTTCAGTCTGCTCTAGGATTGAAATTCCAGAAAAACATTGGTCGATGTGTAGAACAGATTCTGCTTTGGGTATTTTTATAATCCGTCCTGACATGTTTTTCTATCTTCCTGCAGTTTAAAAAGGATCTTTACAGAAGATCTGTTATAAATGAGCTCAAATGTATTCTTCTTTTAGGTATTTCTGTGAAACTAAACCAAAAATCTGCCTTACAGTCTCCAATTTGCTGAAAGCATAGAAGAAGAAAATACAAAATAAGAAGAACCAACATAAGTTTATTTATTCAATTGGAAAGCATCATGTTGAGGTGCTGCAATCTTCTGCTTTCATTACAGCTCCAGTTCAATCTTGACGTCCATCTTGGCCTTGAACGGCTCCAGCAGGGGGTGTATTTCCTCAGACAAGAATCTGGTAACCTGCAGGAGAAGAAGAGCCTTCAGTGGTTTCATGAAAGCAGGGAGCTGTAAACAAACGAGCAGAAGTCCTCCTTCACCTGCTGAGGAGCGCGCCCAATGAAGGTCTTGGGATCCAGCAGGGCGTCCAGCTGCCCCAGGATGGGGGCGAAGTACGGGTCTCGCTGGACTCTGGCCAGCAGGTCGTTGTCTCCGCCTTCCTGTTTGACCACCGCCGCCGCCTCCTGGGAGAGAACTCGGATCTTCTCGTGGCAGTCCTGAGGAGGTCCGAGGAGAAGGATGAGCTGCACCCGCCGGCTGGTCCAACGACAGTGAAGGTTAAACCGTACCTGTCTGTTTCCTCCAGCCTGAACCATGGCCATGATGATGTTCTCTGTGGCCATGAAGGGCAGCTCGTGGCGGATGTGCCTCTCGATGACCTTTGGATAGACCACGAGACCCTCTGTGATGTTCTGCAGGGTGCTGAGGATGATGTCTGCAGTCAGGAACGACTCAGGCAGAGAAATCCTCCTGAAAGGTAAGAGAACAGCTCCTTAAGGCCGTGCCACACAGCAGAAATGTACATTTTTCACATTGTCCAAGTATGTTATTTCAGCCATTTGTGTTGCAGGCATAAAATAAAAAAGCTAATATTTCAGTTACATGCTAGCGGCATGCTAGCTGTTTTGGCTAATTCATTTTTTCAGTTTAGGCTACTTAGGAATTTAACTAATATTTTAGCTAGCTGTAAGTTTCAGCATTTTCAGCTAACAGCTTCAGTGCTTTTATCTATTATTTCAGCATTTTCAGCTATTAGCACTAGCATTTTCTGTGGCCAAATTCAGCTGAAAGCATTCACACTAGTATTATCACAGGCAATGCCATACATCTAGTATTTGGTTCGTTTAAAGCTAATGACAGTTAAGATTTGTGCTTTGCATCCAGTTTGCGCATGACCCGATTAGTCGTAATTGAAAAAATAATCTGTGATTAGTCGACTATTAAAATAATCGTTTGTGGCACCACTGATGGCGAGTTGGTAGCCACAAAAATATCTATTTTTTTGTAACAGCTAAGTTTGTTGTTGAAGCATCAGAAACCTGTTGGCGCTGTCGTCCAGCGTTCTCTCCAGCCACTGCACGGAGGCTGTCTGCAGCGGGTCGGCCATCAGCGCCACCAGGTGTCGGGCCAAGCTGCAGCAGCGCTCTGCCCGCATGGGGTTCCTCTTGTAGGGCATGGCGCTGGAGCCTGTCAGAGAAAACAGTCTTCATAAAATTCTAAATCCAAGACTCCAACTGTGACAGAAATGTGCAAACACACCGATCTGCTCTTTTTCAAAAGGCTCCTCAATCTCCTTCAGGTTGGCCAGCAGACGGATATCTGTGCAGATCTATGAGGGAGACCAAAGATGGGTGCACTACCGCCAAACACCACTAGATGGAGACATTTCCTGCTGCTTACCTTGTGCACAGAAGCTCCTAAACTGGCCAGATTGGACAGACAGTCGACATCCACCTTTCGGCTGTAGGTCTGTCCAGTCACCAGGTATGCTCTGAACGAAGAGGAAGAGTTTTCTTTAAAAACACTAAAGTGAATTTAATGCATTAACTGAGAGATGAGATAAAAAAAACTCACTTTTTGAAGCCCGCCATCTCTGTCACCATCCTGTCCAGCTCCTCCACCTGTAAAGAGAAGCAGATTTTACTCCATCAGAAAAAGGAACAAATTTCGTAGTTTTTTCTAGAAAACGCCTCAATCTTTAGTGTAGGGTGGGGGGGGGTATGGAATTTTTTTCCTATCACGATAGTTTTTTCTAATATCCTGCGATAACGATATATATAATCCCAATATAAATAAAATAACTAGATTAGTCAAATGGCGCTCTATGGCTCATAAGAGAAATGTGTAATCATCAGAAGCTTCTTTAGATTTAAATATTTAATTCCTATAACACTTTAAAGAAACATTTTTTTCTTCAGAAAACTAAGAAAAGGCAAACAAATGACAAACTAAACGAAAACTAAAGCAAAAGCTTTTAACTTTTAAAAAAGAACATAAATAAAACAGAACACTAAACTGTTTGATAAGTTTCTGCCTCCAAGTGATCAGGTTTTATTTGAAATCATAACAAAAACAAACTGTTTTGAGTTATTTTTTATTCAGCACAACATCTGACAGGTCAGAGTAATCCAGATTTTCTCATGCTTCTTGATGTAACTTCCTGCCAGAATTGACATGGATTGCTCAAGGCTCGTGCACAAAATAGACCAAACGGCAAAACGCTCTGTTGCATAGCGTGAGGCTTCAGCGGAGGACCGCAGCGCTCCGTGCCTGGTGTGAACCACGCCATAGGTTACAGTTTTTCTCAATCGCTTTGGTGCGTTTCTCAGATCAGAATTGAAATTCTCATAACTATTAGTTCAACCTCCACAACACTTAGTCATTTGTGCACATCATAGTAGCAAGATCTCCTCTTCTGAACAAACTGCAAATGATTTTGGACATGAATCAGTTGCTTTCATACATTCTCTGGCTGTTTTTTGACATTTTCATTTGCTTTTGTCATGTCAGTCAAAATAATTAACTTATGGATGCTAAATAGTCTTTCTCAGTAAAACTAATAGTCTTACTTTCATTGCTTGAGTCATTACACTCAAAATTGTTGAACTAGTTATCAAATGTCAAATATTAGCCATCTGTCAAGCAAATTCTGGACCTTTCTTTATCATTTTTTCCTGAAAATGTCTCCTAAATTGAACAATTGATCTCAGGTGAATTTCAGCTGTCACTCATGAGGAGGTGTGTGCAATTTTACAGTAGTTGTAACCAACGACAAACAACTTGTTCACTGTCAATTTGGATGGATTCCTATGAATCGTCAATGGAAGGGGTGAGGATGTGGGAGGAAAGGGAAGGGAAGAGGGAGAAGAGGCAGATATAGGTGGATTCCTAATGAAATAAGGGCTACAATTGTGGACCATGTTGTCAATCACGGCCTCACCATGGAGGAGGCTGGTCGAAGGGTGCAACCCAATATTGGAAGAACTACTGTCAGTTCAATAATTCAAACATTCCGTGGGGAAAACAGGTATGCAAACAGTGATGTACTGTTACATGTGCTGTATATTGTTCACAGCTCTACCAAAAGAGTGATTTTATGTTTAACATCTACAGTGACTTTACTGCACATTTCAGATGGCTGTATAAGCAGGCCATAGTGCTGTTTTGAGCATTTTCAGGTGTCACCAAATATTGTTGCACTGGAAAACACTGAAATTATAAACTGTCATAGTGAAAACATGACAAAGCCATCTGACTATCTTGTTCATAAAGATGGTGTCAAGACTTTTCATTTTGATGGCACTGACAGTTTCATTGACATGAATACTTGCTTTTGAGGAATGGATTATCAGTTTTGAGCATGCGATGTGCTTTTGCAGGTTATCCACTAGGTTTTGCAGTTTGCACTAATTGTTTAGAGAAATGCACTAACTGTTGTGCGAATGTTAATAGTGTTCTGAGAAACGCACTAAAGCGATTGAGAAAAACTGTAACAAAGGCGCCGAATGGAAGCGGCATCCGTTCCGCGCTGCGTCCTGTGTGAACCAGTTAATCCTCTAACTTTTACTCACCAAAGAGGAGAAAATGGCAACTTGTTAATATTGGACCCTTCAAAATAAAAGTCAATCGCCAAGACTAATTTCCTATTGAGAAAAAATTATAGTGATATTTATCGTTGTCGTTTTATCGCTAAGCCCTACTAGCAAAGTTTTAAAATTATCTATATATGTGTCAAAATTTGACATTTTCAATAATAAAGACACTGAATATTACAAAAATGTTTCTCATGAGCATCTATTTAAAAAAAGTTAAAAGTGCAAAACATAAATGCACGATGGATGGGCCTGCGTACCTTGTCGTGGTCCCCCTGAAAGAGCTGCAGGAAGCTGCCTGAGTGCGGTGGTCCCCTCACACCCCGGAAGCGCAGGTCGTCTCGCGCTCGCTGCAGGTTGCGCATGTCCATGGCCAGGTCCTGCAGCCACAGACACGCCCGCTTCCCCACAGTGGTGAGCTGCGCAGGCCTGTGTGGACCGGCAAGATGGTGGATCATCTCAGGAAAACGCGGCGCTTTCATCCAAAAGTATTTCCTGACTTACTGGTAATGTGTGAAGCCAAGAGTAGGGAGGTCGGCGTGTTTCTCTGCAAAGTTCGCCAGCCTATCGATGACTCTGGCCAGCTGCAGGAAAGCAGATCTTTATAGCAAACACAGCAGAACAAAGTCAAATGTGCAGCTTGGTTTCTGGTTTCCAGGCTGAGCCTCACCTTTGGCAGCAGGATGTCAAATCCGTCACGCAGCATGATGAGGTCCTGAAAAGAGAAAAACCTGTTGTAGAAATGTCACTTTATGGAAGGAGCAGACAAATGGACCGGGTCCTTACAGTGTTGTCCCCAACATAACAGGAAGTGGCCCCCAGATGAATGATGGGAGCCGCGGTGGGGCAGCAGTGCGCGAACGTGTGGACGTGAGCCATCACGTCGTGCCGGAGCTTACGCTCTTCTTCAGCAGCCATGGAGAAGTCGATGTTGTCGGCGTGCGCCTCCATCTCCTGGATTTGAGCGTCAGTGATGGGCAGACCCAGAACCTGGGGGGGCAGCAGAGAGACTCAGGGAGGTTCTAGTGGGACAGTCTGAACGGAACGCGATCCTCAGGACGCTTCTGATCAGATCGGAGTCTTTTTTTAGCTTTGAAAATAAACTCAGATGTTCTTAAAAACTCACCCACAGTACCGATAACTTTAGGATTCCTACAAGTTTCTTCATGTTAAATTTTAAGATTTTTTAAGAAAGTAGAAAGAGGTCACTAGAACGTGTATTTCCGAGCTGGCTGTGAACGTACCATGACAGCTAGCATAGTGTGAGTAGTAAACTATGAGAAATAATAGTCTACTTGCCTTTTTGACAGTAGTGAAGCTGTCATGCTGCACTAAGAAAAATATAGAGTTCAGGATGGACCACAAATGGTTACTTTAAAAATATTTCCTTAAAAGAGTTTGGAAAATTCATGCCTGTGATATAAAGATGTTCATTTAGTCAGCAATGTATGTTTAGGTCGACAGAGTGTTAGAATTGGCCGTCCTATGGTAAATCTCATTATATGTTAGCATCATACTAAGAACGCTGCAACAAAAAAGCTAAAAAATATCATCAGGGATGCATCACACCCAGGACATGAACTGTTTGAACTGCTTCCTTCGGGGAAAAGATACCAGACAATGAAGTGCAGAATCAATTGGTTCAAAAACAATTTCTATCCAAGAGCAAAAGTCTCTTTAAATTCAATTTAAAGGGTTTGTGTGCAATAATATGTATGATGTGTGCAGAATGGGAGACGTGCGCCTGGTTTTTTATTGTTTCATCTTTCAGTATTTTAGTATTTGTATTTGTGCATTTAAATAGGAATCTTTTCAATATAGCACTAGCACTTGTTTTATAATTTTATACTCTTGTACTTCTCTTCTTATATTGTTATTGCTTCTGCATTAAGGAATGGGGATTGCTTTTAAATTTCATCGAACAACGTGCAATGACAAAATAAAGACTATTCTATTCTAAGAAGTAACTTTTTTAAAGAAAAATATTGATGTTTAAAGTTTAAACTACAGCTAAAGTAAAATAGAGACCTTTATGCCTGTCACATCATGTGACAGAGGGTCTGTCATCAGTTAACAGCTGATGACATTAGTCTGTTAGTTTGATAGCAGAAGCAACTGCAACGCTTAGCTTTGGTAAAACAGGATTTTTTTATTTTCTAAAGAACTTTGGATATGCGGCTACATCTTTATTCTGTTAAAACCTAAAAGTGTTTAGATTCAAGGTTTATAATATTTATCTAGATTTTTTTTTACCAAATAAAAATAATGTAACAGGCTTTTATTAACAAAAATTAAGGTAAAGAATGACCAACAATAAAATTGTTATCTTTCTATCTTTTGACCTGACCAGTTTTGCAATAAATGAATTAATATGGCTTTCAATTTTATTGTGAAAGTCTAATATTGAGGGTGTTTGTGCAGCACCAATATTCAAAGTTAAATTCACAAATCTTAGGGAAGATTTACCTTTTTAAATGAGCTTAATTGCATTCAAACCGTATGAAAAAATAAAGTATTTTTTAACTGTTTTTTTCCATCCACAGTCTAATGTTGCATTTCTTACTTTGAAGTCCGCCTGAGCCCCTTCAATAGTCTATTTTTAGAGGAAACTTGATAAGGTTTCCAAAAGGTCGCGAAGATGGTTAAGATTGACGTGAACATGTTGGTAGGAGCAACAATGGCAAAAAGGAAATGTGGGATAAGAAAAATGAATAAAATGTGTTGAAACGAACCAAACCTTTTCAGCTTTAGCGAGGTAGATCCACAGCTTCCTCCAAGTGCTGAACTTCTTCCTGTCGCTAAAGTTGTATGCCATTTCCTTGCTAGCATATCTGGAAACGAGCGGTGAACGGTACTTTGAGAATTCGTCGGTTCCCTCCATGCTTTTTAGAAATGGAGAGGTCTTGTGAGCAGCTCCAGAAACACTCAACGAGAATTCAGTTTGGGTCTGGAGCGTCACGTGGGAAGGTGCAAAAGGTCTTTACGACACTTCAAACTGTGTACGACGCAAGGGCTGTCATGGAGACAAGCTGACGCGAATGAGTCACACTTCCGAGCGTTTTTTTTTTTTTTTTTTTTTTTAATATTTAACAAACAAAACTTAAACTATTTTCCTATCAATTTCCCTTCGATCCACCGGAAATGCTTTATTTTATAAAAATCGATCTTTATCATTAATAGAAACAGACTTCCGGTCAAAAGATCAGTGTCTATTTTTACATGTTTCACCATAAAAGTGTTCTACCAAATGAACCTATTTCGTATTTTAAGAGACTGTGTTTGAATGTACATCTGAAAATTACTTTTAATTTCCCTCTACAACATAAACATTACTGGTGTCAAGCCAGCACGCTCTCGTCGAACGACTGTCAAGTGCGCCCTCGTGCCGCTTTTGATCACAGTTTACGGTAAAAGCAGTCTGGACTTGTTTTCAAAATAAAAACACAGCCTAAAACGTTCCTTTTCAATGTATGTTTGTCATTATATTGTTCCTGATGTGATAGCCTATCTCAGAATTGATATGTATGTATGTATGTATGTATGTGTGGGGGTGCGTGTGTGTTTGTGTAGTTTTTTTTTTTTTTTTTTTTTTTTTTTGCTGAAGTCCATAATTTCAAAGGGTTGCACTAAAAAAATACTATGTAACTAGCACATTTTCTTTTGAACTTAATGTGTATTTTGAAGAGTTTTAAAGTTATTTTACAATAAGTTGTTATCTAAGCCACCTTTAGATGGTGCTTTGGTTAAGCAAAGTCAGAAAGTAAAAAAAAAATAAATGAAACAGAGTACAAGGAAGGAAGACCGTTGAGAAGATCAGGGTCATCAAGAGAGGAAACTAAAGAAATAGAAAAGTTCTAATTCCTGTTTTGGCAGTGTACAGCCAACGAGGTATGTTTATTGTAAGTGTGAACATTTATTTTTGAGATTTGCATTTACTTTGATAAGAATTAAATTGTTTTGTATTCTGTAGTTTTCACGGTGTGTAAGACTTTAATAAAGCCACCTGTTAAAGGGAACCACTTGTGACTGGACCATTGGTCTGGACTCGCTGCACGGGACTCTTCATCTACGCCAGCGGGCAGCACATGGCGACGCAACATTATCCAACACATGATCAGAGAACCAGCGCGCTCGTCTGTAAGTGATCCATGCTGCATTCAAGGAACGTTTGAAACGGAAGTTGCAGGCAGGTTCAACTCAGTCTCATGATAAAACGTGTAGTACCTACGTTTGTCCACAGAGAAAAGCATAGCAGGTTTACAAAAAACGGGTTCAAATCGTGAAATTTGTGGCCAGCAAAAAAAAAAAAAGTTTGAATATCCACTCTTTTTCCAGAGGAAAATCCCTCAGAAGAAAATATTTTGTGGACTAATCTTAATTTTGGTAATATTTCAAACGTGAAATGTGCATGTGTTACTATCATGACATACATTTATTTTGGTCATACAGTTCTTAGTTTGTCTGTTTTGCTTGACTTTTCCTTAAAAGGGGCTCAAAAATCATAATATACCAACGTCTATGGTGCACGGAGCAATCACGAAACCGGACAATCAGAACGATTTGGGACCCGACCCGCATCTGTGCCGGTTCAAGGTTAGGGTTAGGGTAGGCTCTGACAAACCGCCCGCACCCTTGTTTAATTGGGCCCCGAATGACTTCTAGTAAAGGTAGAACGTGTTCACAGTCTTACTACTTCCGGTCCAGGAGACGGTAAAAGCAGGAGACGGTAAAAGGTGATTCCGAAAGAAGATTGTCAAGCATAAATATAATGTCCTTTTAATTTCTGCCTCATAAACAAACATAAATGTCGGTTATTTTAAGTGACAAAAACGAGTGATGCTTTCAGACTAAATGAAAAAAGAAAACCATAATTGTGTATGTTTTACTGTTCTTTTTTATATTATTATTAATCTATTATTAATGGTAGTAGTCGTGTCCTATAATTATTATTATGTAAATAATAATATGAAATGAATGACATAAACAAAATACAATTGATAAATAAATTATTGATCCACAAGATAAACAGACTCCAAGTTAATGATTCTTGAAAGCTGAAGGGGTCAAGAGAGAATCTCACAATTCAGACATTTTTTTTTTTTATCTTTATTAAAATTGTATTACAATGATACAGGTTTTTGTTAGGGCTTTTCTTTATTTCTCTTTAATACTTTAGCCTGCTACAGACTAGACTGTTGTAAGGAGGCGGGGGCGTTTGGATCCAGAAGGTTGTTTAATAGCAAATACAATCAGGCAAGGGCAAGGCAAGACGTGGTCAAAAAACAGGCAGAAGTCAAGGCACAGGAAAAGATCATAGCTTGAACGCTAGAACAGAATGCAATGCACAAACAATGTCTCACGCTGATCAGAGCTCAGAGACTAAATACTGTTTGTACTGATGACATGATTGAGAGCACCTGGGAGAGCCTGGGAAGAGGGAGTAGAGGCTGATGGGAACTTGAGTGAAGAAGAGGCCCAAAAGTGTCAATACTCAGGTGATGGCTGAAAAAATGATGATTGAAAAAAATATAGGACAAAAACACACAATTATTTCAAACTCATTACAGAAACAATGAGATTGCATTGATTAGAAAATAGAAAACAAACAAAAATAAAATATACTTATGTCACATTTGGTTCATTCTTTTTTTGTGATAATTTACTAAAGTCAGTAGAGTTTGATTGCTTGAAAAGGAGTGGGATGAAGCAAATTTATATAATCCCACTCCTACTTGATTACTTCATTTAACTGTTTTGCATAATTATGTAATCCGGTTGTTGTTGTAGCTGTTTTGGCTTATTTTGGCTTTTAAAAAAGTTTTTAGGCTGTTTTGGAGTTAAGCTCATAGCTGTTTTGGCTAATTGAGGGTTTTTTCAGTTTTTTAAGCTATTTGAAGTTTAGCTAATTTTTCTGCATTTTCTAATTTAGCATTTAGCTATTTTAGCTGGCTATTAACTTCAGCATTTTCAGCTATATGGCGGCGCGTGAACAACGCGAGGCTCAGCGTCTCTCCAGAATCTGCTACTTAGCGGTTTTCTACCTACTCCTGACCGGATTACTTGGCCGAAACTGCTCTGCGTTGCTGTCCTACAGCAAACAGGAGCTCCTGGATTTATGGACAAATAACTTCGACAGCCGTATCAACATCCATACCGCCGATCTTCAGCTGACTCCCGAGATCTCCAGAACACAGGAGGCTGCCCACTCCTCCCGGCCGGGCGGAAGTGCACGCAGACGGCGCCGAGAACGTAAACAAAGGCGGGGTAAATGCGGAGGCCGACGAGCTAAGCTAAAGCTAACACCGCACCGGCTCCCACTACCGAGCATTTTCCTCGCCAATGTCCGTTCTTTGGCGAACAAAATGGATGAAATACGGCTTTCCATCACCAACAACAGACGGATAATGGATACAAATGTCATGGTTTTTACAGAAACATGGCTTAACGACAGTCACCCAGACAATGCTATTGAGCTAGCAGGCCGTCACCTACACCGAGCCGACAGGACAGCAGACGACTCCGGCAAGACCAGAGGTGGAGGTTTGTGCATTTATGTTAACAAAACGTGGTGCATGGACTCTACTACTACCGAGAGACACTGTTCATCCAACGTGGAGTTTTTAATGGTCAAATGCAGACCTTATTACCTCCCTAGGGAATTCACCTCCATTATAATCACTGCAGTCTATACCCCCCCGGATGCTAATGCTAAGCTGGCTATGAAAGAACTTCATGCTGCTGTTAGCAAACATCAGAAGAATCATCCTGAAGCTGTTTTTATTATTGCTGGTGACTTAACCATTCCAACTTGAAGTCAGTCCTCCCCAGATTCCACCAACATGTGTCATGTAACACCAGAGGGGACAAGATTTTGGACCATGTCTACTCCAACGTGTCGGGAGCATACAATACAACACCCCTCCCCCACATTGGACAATCGGACCATCTCTCCCTGTTCCTCACACCTCTGTATTCACCACTCATCCACCGTGTGAAACCCACTGTGAGGACTATAAAAGTGTGGCCAGAGGGGACAGATGCTGTGCTTCAGGACCGGTTCAAGAACACAGATTGGGCCAGATTCAACCACACAGACCTGAACCAGTATGCTTCATCTGTGCTGGACCACATCTCCACCACCGTAGACAGCGTGACCAGCCACAAACAGATCACCATGTACCCCAACCAGAAGCCATGGATGACCCGGACGTCCGTCTTCTGCTTAAAGCTCGGAATACCGCCTTTAGGTCAGGAGATGCGCAGGCCTACAGCGCAGCGAGGGCTGAGCTGAAAAGGGGAATCAAGAAGGCCAAGCAGGCATACAAAAGGAAGATAGAGGAACACTTCTCCAACTCCAACCCCCGACGTATGTGGCAAGGACTACAGATCATCACTGACTACAGGACCATCAACCCCTCCCCCACCTCGTCTGACACCTCCTTCCTCAACGAGCTCAACAACTTCTATGCTCGCTTTGAGAGAGGGAATGTGACAACTGCAACCAAAGCAGCTTTGACTCCAGACCACCAACCACTGACTCTTTCGCCGGCAGATGTAGGAGCAGTGTTGAGCGGGATTACAGTTCACAAGGCTGCTGGTCCTGATGGGATCCCCGGACGTGTTCTAAGAGCATGTTCTGGAGAACTAGCAGGAGTACTGACGGACATATTCAACCTGTCCTTGGCCTGTGCTGTGGTACCGACCTGCTTCAAATCCACCACCATTGTCCCACTACCAAAGACCTCCAGCCCAACAAATCTCAATGACTACCGCCCGATAGCCCTCACCCCCATCATCACAAAGTGCTTTGAGCGGCTGGTCTTAACACACCTCAAGTCATGCCTCCCCCCCACCTTGGACCCCCACCAATTTGCATACCGGCAGAACAGGAGCACAGAGGATGCAGTATCTATAGCACTGCACTCTGTCCTCTCTCACCTGGACAACAGAAACACGTACGCCAGAATGCTGTTCCTGGACTTCAGTTCAGCCTTCAACACAGTCATCCCTTCACAACTAATGGCAAAACTCACAGACCTTGGAATTGGCTCCCTCATGTGCAACTGGTTACTGGACTTCCTGACCAGCCGCCCCCCAGCATGTCCGACTGGATAACCGCTGTTCATCCACAATCACCATAAATACCGGCATACCCCAAGGCTGCGTGATGAGCCCCTTCCTCTACTCCCTCCTCACCCACGACTGCAAACCTGTCAACAGCTCCAACACCATCATAAAGTTTGCAGATGACACCACGGTGATCGGCCTCATAAAGGACAATGATGAGGCTGCCTTCAGGGAGGAGGTGGATCGTCTGGCAGATTGGTGTGACATCAACAATCTGCTGCTCAATACAGAGAAGACCAAGGAGCTCATCGTGGACTTCAGGAAGAACGCTGACCCACACGCACCCATCCACATCAAAGGGAAGGTGGTGGAGCGTGTGGACAGCTTTAAGTTTCTTGGAGTCCACATCTCTGAGGACCTCTCCTGGACAACGGCATGCTCCAAGGTGGTAAAGAAAGCTCACCAACGCCTCTTCTTCCTGAGGACTCTGAGGAGGAACCACCTGTCCAGCAACATCCTGGTGAACTTTTACCGCTGCACCATCGAGAGCATCCTAACCAACTGTATTACAGTTTGGTACGGGAGCTGCTCTGCTGCAGACCGGAAGGCACTGCAGAGGGTGGTGAAAATGGCCAGCATGTCACTGGAGCACCACTAGCACACCACTTCCTGCCATAAAGGACATCTACAAGAAGCGATGTCTGAAAAGGGCAGGAAAAATCATAAAGGACTCCAACCACCCAGCACACAGACTCTTCACTCCTCTGCCCTCTGGCAGGCGTTACAGGAGTCTGCGGACTAAAACCACTAGGTTCCGGAACAGTTTCTTCCCAACTGCTACCACACTCCTGAACTCTGCCTCCTGACAACTTAGCCACAACACCACTCTGTATGTTTTTCTAAATCACTCACAATAACACATGGACTGAATCACCACTACCTGCATACTACCTGCACTTTATATGTTGAATAATTCACCTGTACTGTTTACATACTGTAAATACTTGTTTTATACCCTCTCACTGCTATTTATTCCACTTTGCACATTGTAGATACATATTTATACCTGCTAAAGCACTCTGGATGGATGCAAACTGCATTTCGTTGCTGTGTACCTGTGACATGTGCAATGACAATAAAGTTGAATTCTATTCTATTCTATTCTATTCTATTCTATTCTATTCTATTCTATTCTATTCTATTCTATATTCAGTGATTTCTGCTATCACCTTCAGTGTTTTTAACAAACAATTTCAGCATCTTCAGCTAACGGCACTGGCATCTTCAGCGGTCAAATTCAGCTTACAGCATTCACGCTAACATTTTCGCAGGTGATACCATATATATTTAATTCATAATCATATTAAAAAGTTACAGTTTTAAAGTTTTAAAAATGTAGTTTTAGTGTGTTCAATAAATGTTTATCCCGTTTGGCCCGCAAACTAAGGTGTGTTTTGGATTTTGGCCCCCTGTGCGACTGAGTTTGACACCATTCAAAAAAGTTTTAGGATATTCTGAGAATTACTGTCAAGTGTTTCACAAGAGATTGGGTTGGGAAGCAATTTTTGGTGTGAGATAAACAGGTCGTTTTGGGATTTACTATGTAATGGTTTTGATTTGTACATTGTACCTAATGTATGCAAATAATATCCCTAATTTAATGTGAATAGTTACTTTTAACTTCTTGTCAGACCACAGGTCAAGGAGATGGAAGGTTTAAACAAATGATTTATTAATAAAATAATGATATAAATGAATTTGAGCTTGGGTATTGCTAAGAAATTGATAAATGAACAGATTTCTTGTATGACAACTATGTGTCAACTATGACATCAAGGACCACAGTTGTTCAGTCTCAAAAGCTAAAAGATCTTCAAGTGCGTGGTTTCTACTTAAGTAAAAGGATCAATCTACCACCAACTTTCACTCAGGAGTTCATACCAGCTAACAAAGATCTACTGATCCTCAGTGCAAAGTCCACTTCATAAACAGAATCAAAGTAAGAGGTGCTACTTCTTCTGAGATTGTTAAAGCACTGGAGTTAGATTTTCCAGAAAAACAAACTGATGACAGTTTGCAAGAGGACCTCAAGTTTATCTCAAAACTCAGAGAAGGCATCAAAATGAAGGAAAATGGTCACTATGAAATGCCCCTGCCATGTCAAGATGAAAGGCCCAAGCTACCAGACAACAAAGTATGTCCAACATCAGAGCAATGGACGTACGTGTTGTCGAAAAACAATCCTGCGGATCATGCATCGCTTGGCTTAACTGCAGAACAGTAGAAGTCATCCAGTTGGTTTATAGGACCACAGTTTCTTTATCAAAGAAAACTACCTGAAAGAGACATCAAGGTGGGAGAAATCCAGGAAGATGATCCTGTATGTAACACTAAAGTGAAAGAAGAAAGAACAATGCTAGATTGCTTTGAAACATTCTCAGATTGGTCCAGATTGATCAGAGCAGTTGTATTGTTAACAAGAAAAATCAAAAGATATAAGGGTATGAAACAAAATACCGAAGAAGGGACAAGTTTGGAAGAAAGAAAGGAAGCTGAACTAAAGGCATTTTCAAAGGAAACAAAAAATCTGAAAGCAAAGGAAACAGTTGCAAAAGCCAAATACAGTAAGCTGTACAAGCTAAGTCCATTTTTGGATGAAGAAGGAATACTCAGAGTCGGAGGACGTTTGAGCCATGCTGTACTCCATCCACATGTGAAACATCCAGCTATATAACCAAAAGACAGCTGTGTGTCAACTTTGCTGATCAGATATTTTCACACAAAGGTTCAGCTTCAAGAACGAGAAATGACACTCAACGAATTCCAAGCTAATGGATGGTGCATCCTTGGATGCGTCAATGTGTCAAATGTAGGAAGCTGAGGAGGATACAGAAGTACAGAAAATGGGAGATTTGCCTTCTGAAAGGACAGAACCAACTCCACCTTTCATTTATGTCGGAATGGATTGTTTTGGACCATTTCATGCAAAGGATGGACGCAAAGAACTGAAGAAATATGGACTGATACTAACTGACCTGTCTATGTTCACGAGCTATCCATATAGAAGTGGTAGATGACTTAAAGTACAGATGCATTTATTAATGCTCTGCGAGCCTTTATTGCCATTAGAGGACATGTTCGTCAGCTGAGATGCGACAGAGGAACCAATTTTGTTGGTGCACCGAGAGAGTTTGCAAATCTGATGAAAGGTATGGATCAAGAAAAAATCAAGGCATTCGGATGTGAATTCCTCATGAATCCCCCCTCCTCACCAAGTCATATGAGAGACAGATTAGAACAGTAAGGAGCGTTCTTATTGTCATCCTTGATCTGTCAGTAAAAAGACTGGACACTGCATCACTGAGAACGTTTTTGTGTGAGGTTATGGCTGTCATTAACAGCAGGCCACTCTCAACAGAATATCTTAATGACCCAACTGGACCTCAACCATGAACACCTAATCATATTCAAACAATGAAGACCACCATCATTCAGCCTCCATCAGGGAAGTTCCAAAAGGAAGATCTGTATCTTCAAAAGAGATGGCGAAGAGAACATTTGTGTGTGATACACCACCTGGGGAATACATCCAGCTGTAAGCAGGACAGAGTGCAAAGCGCTCCCTCTTTCTCTCCTCCTCCTCCTCCTCCTCCTCCATCCCTCCCTCTTTTCTGTCCATCCATCCTTCCATCTGTCCCCCTGACCGCAGTCTGCATACAGAGCCACACTGACTGCTGCTGCCTGATAGGAGCGAGTGGGAGGAACATCTTTCCTGCTTCTTCTTTGAGAAAAAATAAAAAATGAAGAGACATTCTTCTGGAGCTGCTGCAGCAGCAGGGGTGGGTTTGGCTCCCAGCCCCCTGCATTACACCATCTTTCCCCTCTCCTCCTAAAAGCAGACAGAAGGCAAACAAGAGGGTTTAGATCGCAGCAAAGAAAATGAGTCACATTAGAAGAGAAGGGGTGAGCGTGGACAGGAAGCTGAGGACTGCAGTAGAATGAGGGTCAAAGCCGAGGAGAAGCACTGCAGCTGGAAGCCCTTTGAGGCCGTTCTGCTTTTCTGAAGAAGGGAAGGATAAAAAGGAATCCACCGTGGAGACGAGACGCAGAAGGAGGAGGGCGGCTGAGGAGCAGGAAGCCAGAGGTTCCTCGCATAACATGGCTGCTGTGTCCTCTGCCTCCGACACCGGTGAGCCAGCTCCCGTCCCCTCCTCATCATCACCCTTCATCGTGATCACAGCATGCCCTGTAAGCTGACACCCCTCCGTCTGACAGGAGGCTGTTGCTGCTCTGTGAGCTGCCAGGAGGATCAGTCTGTAAACTTTCCTCTGCTCCTCATGTTCTCCCCCACATGATCCTTCATCTACGTCCACGTCCGCTCCATTAAAGATTTCTTATTCTGTTCACATCACATTCTGTCTGGAAGCTGTTTGTTCCTGACCCGTTTTTTTCAAACGTGAAGGACATCTGACCCTGAGAAGCCTTTAGATGATTTATTTTGATCATGAAGGGAATATTTTCTGTCTGTTTCAGGGGACAGCAGAGGCCGCCACCCCCCTGAGCGCCGGCTGCTCATCCTGGGCGGCCCCCGTTCAGGTAAGACCTCTTCGGCCAACACCATTCTGGGGGACAATGTCTTCGACGGGGGCGCCGAGACCACACACAGCAACGTGGGCCAGACGGAGATCTACGGCCGACGTGTCACCGTGGTGGACACCCCACCGTGGGCCATCCCGTCTGACCCCGAGGACGACGAAGACGCCGACACCACTGACAACGGCGCCGCCGAGTCGGACAGCCCCACGAGGCCTGCACAGAGCCTGGACAGCGAGGGGCCCTGCATGGGGGCCATTCTATGTCCACCTGGACCCCACGCCATCCTGCTGGTGGTGTCGGTCACCCAGCCCTTTACTGAGTCGAGAAGAGGGCTGCGGAGGAGCAGCTGGGGGCTTTAGGTGGAGGAACTTGGAGGTACTCAATCGTCCTCTTCACTTGTGTGGACAAGCTGCCCAAGGGTGTCTTCATTGAAGAGCACATAGCGAACACTGGAGAGGCCCTGCAGTGGCTGGTGGAGCGATGTGGCAGCAGGTACGTTGGTGGTTTCAACAGCTCTCTGTCTAAAGCAGTGTCCAAATCCAGGCCTCGAGGGCCGGCCTACATTTGAAACATGGAGGACTCCAGCCCTGGATTTGGACACTCCTGGTCTAAAGGAATGGCTGCACAATCCTGTTTCCTAAATACTACCATCCTTATTGATACCAACCATGGCGGCTGTCCTGCTTTAGATTAGGTGTGTTCATTCATTTGATAACCAGGAATCACCTGATGCAGCTAAACACCAGCAAGAGGGCAGGGAATGCTGGGAAACAAGCAGGGTAGTACATCTCAAGGACAAGAGTTGGGCAGGCTTGATCTGTATTGATGAAGGTTGTAGTGTTAAAGCACTTTAAAAGAGTAAAAAGGAACAAAAAGAAGACCTATTTTTTATAATTTCAATACAGTTCCTCAAATTAGAATGAGGTACAACAGAAAAAACTCTTGCAAGCCTTTATTAAGCTTCATGGCTCATTTCTAATGTGTCCAAGAGAAGTTTGCTTAAATAGACCCGAACACTTATATGTTTTTGAAGTTATCTGATCTTATTTAAGTGCAGTATAGATCCACTTTTATCTTTAGTTAGACTGGAATTAGTACAAATGTAACCTTTGTTTAAAAAACTGCATCCACTGCTGGATAAAAATGTCCTTTTTAAACACCAAAATACTTCATATCCTTGTTTCCACTGATGGTCCGCTCTGATAAGGAGTAGTATGGTATGCTCCAGTAAATTCTGGCAAGCGTTTTCACTATGTGGTTTGTTTTCATGGTACATGATGCGTGGTGCAGAGCGCCAGCGTGTCATTGCGTCATTGTAGTGCGACAACTAGAAAAGCAACAACAATGGGGGTCATCCAGCAGCTCGTCTTTTCGTTGCTTTACTTTTTATACATCGTGTATAACAGGAATTTAATGTTGTTTGAAAGAATTTTTGCGGGCGGCTAAGATGGTTACTGGTGCCATGTAATGTCGTCATCACTTTCTGTCAATCAACGGGTGGTCTACAGTGGATGCAAGCCCTCAAGAGGAATGGTCGGAACTGGTTGACTGGTCCGTTTAACAATGGAAATGCTCAAAATACTGGATTGAACCGTACCGGACTGCTCAATAGAAACAAGGCTCTTGATGATCTTAAATCTGAAGCTGTGTACACGCTGCGTTCACGACCTCGGCAACGTGCGTTCAAGCAGCCACTTCCAATGAAAAGGCTATGTAACCCCACGCTTCGGGCTTCAACCTTCAAAATTTTGCATTTGTGCATGTATCTACACAAGTTTTTGACCATTTTGCATGTAAAACGTGTGGCTTTAAAATTTAAAGCACTTCAAACTTTGACCAATCAGGGACTCAGATTTGGTAGTGACGTATTCATGGCTACTCGTTTAATCCAAGGAAGTGCCAGCCATATGAAAATTGATCATGTGTGAGATATTAATAATTGTTTCCAACCAGAATTATATGATGCCAAGTCTGTCATGTATCGGAATAGAGTTATGAAAATTCACCAGATTTGTACCACTTTGAAATTTCGCACCAAGCTTCTTCCAACTGTAGGTTTCCCTTGTAGCCGGTAAAAAACATGAAGAAGAGGAAGTTCTCCCTCGTTGTCCAGAATGGACACCAAGTGTTTTTGAAAACACATCAAGTACCTGGTGTGCAAAACCGACATAAAAGGTAGCTTTTTTCCTTGTTAGAATCAACTGATTTATATTAATTATTTGATTGGTCAAAGAATACAGTACATTAAAGAGCCTGTGTTCTTTAAGTGTCACCATCCACATCTCTGGTGTGAAAGGGTTAACAGATGAATGCTGGAACAAATGTGTTATACTGCCCCCTGTGGCCTAATGGCCCTATCGCAGGCAGAGATTTTCTGTCATCAATTTATAAGCGAAAGAAAACACATCAACAACCATTAGATTCTAAATAAGAAATACAAATAACTGGAAGTGAGGAAACAAGAATAAAGAGGAAGACATTAAAGAAAGGAGAAGATGTGGAGGAGGGGAACAAAAGCAATAATTGAGGCGCGTTTGGCCGGAGATAGTCTTCTTATCCTTGTAATTCCAGCGCCCTAATACATTTGTCTGTTATTACATGGACTTTCATCTTTAATGCATTCTCTGTGGGGAGAGTGGACAATAAAGATAAAACACACCATTATATCAGCACAGAAGCAGATTACAACCATAATTCCTTCATCAGGAAATGGAAATTGGAGTATCTGAATACACATCCTGTCCTCAAATGAATCATTTTTGTAGTAATTTTGGAAGTATCTGGTAACATACCCCAGGATGGAGGCGGGATTAAGGCTTTAAATCCTTGTGGTCACTCATAGGTTAGCGGTAGAGTTGTATATGAACAAAAAGATCAAAGATTTTCAGTAAATCTTTAGGTTTAAAGAAACGTCTTAAGGGAAGATAAAACAATTGCTCATTTTTTTGCTAATTTGTAAACCTCGGATCTGAAATCCGGATCTTTTAATAGCCACAGAAGGTCTTAAATTATTGGTTAGTCCAATTTAAACCTTTAAAGTCCCATTTAAACTATTTTTTATTGTAAAATTGTTCTCAGTGGTCTTTTAATTTTGATCAGGCAGTTTTTAGCCAAAATCAAAAATCCTGTCGTTTTTTTAAGACATAGTTTCTGCAGAGCGACAAGAATTTAATCAGAAATTCATCTTGAAATTAGACCAAACTAACTTCTGCAAGTTAGTTTGGTCTTATTTCCCATGAACCCTTTGCTTACTCTCTCTCCTGCTAGCTTATAGCGCCTCACAAGCCCATACTAACATTAGCGTTGCAAAAAAAAAGTCCCTTTGAGCTATCCAGCCGCACATTTTAGAACCAGGTGTCAGCTCAGGTAAAAATACGACTTGAATGTATTTTGTCTGCAAGTGGATGCAACAGAACTGCAGTGGAGAAGGGAGACTTGTGTCAGCCGCTGCGTCACAAACCCAAGCTTTTTCAAACTGTAGGGTTTTATCTGCTCCTGATTCAACACATTTAGAAAAAGGAAATACTCAGAAACACAGTTTTATTGTTACATTATTTTATGTGTCTTCAGTCATGAGAAATCTGCAACAAAAACATGTTAAAAACACCAAAAACGCAGTTTTCCTCGGAGTGGATCTTTAACAAAACTGTCCAGTTTGTGGTCTGTAGTGTTTCAGGTCACAGAATAAACACTTTTCCTCTTAGCCTAGAATTATTTCAAGAATCCTGTTTATCAATAGTATCAACACTGAACTTATCATCTATGATGTCCCTCGTCTGAACAGTGAGATGACATTTAGAGGAATTTGAAACTAGAAAATTAAAATAAGAGTTTACACATTGTTGATACGTCCGATGATTGAAACCTGACAGCTGAAAATCCTAACATGCGCCCCGTACTCTGCAGTTGGAAGAAGCCGATCTGTGTACGACCTTTGGCGTGACCGATTCTTCTGATGTCAATCCCTGAAGGCATAAAAATGAACATTTCCCTGAGATGTTGGTGGTTTTTTGGATTTCAATGCAGAGATATTGACTCTAAAACGGAACATTGAGAAGATAACGACAAACCTTAGTTTAGTAATTTACCAGATTTGAAATTAATCATTATTTTTGAGAACAACAAAAATTGTAACATAAAATATGCATTTATAATTTATTTTAGGAGATGAATTGTTACATTAAAATGAGACCAAATCACTTACTGAACTGCTACAGAAAAGGTGAATTTCTATTGAGATAAAGAGCTTAAATATCATACCTCTTTATCAAATGAATATGATCAAAGTAAAATGGAGTCAGCTGCCTCTGTTTAACATAAAATCCCAATAAAATGCTTTTTCAAAACAGGGATTACCTAACATTTTTGCATAATTATATTTTTGATTGTTCTCCTTTCCAGATTTTAAAAAGCTTTCCTTCATGGTAGATTTAAAAAGCAAGTTAAAAATGGTCGGCCTTCAGCTGTGTTGAAATGTGCTGCAGGTACCACTCGTTCGACAACACACGAAAAGAGACGGAGGACAACACCCAAGTCCCTGAGCTGATGGAGAAGGTGGAGGAAATGATCACTGACAACCAAGGTATGGTGAACCTTTGATTTCTGCAGTTTTAATGAAAACTCCATCAGAGTTAGAGAAAAGCTGAAAGATTCACTACGGCTGTCATGCAGGCTGGTACTTTGAGGTGAACGAGTTGATACTTCTGGAGGAGGAGCAGGCCAGAAGAGCTCTGGAGGAGGAGAGGATGAGGATGGAGGAGCACGCGAGGCAACGGGAGCAGATGATTGGAGGACCTCCCAGAGGTATGAGTAGGGAAGGAGAATGCGATGTGATGATGGATGAACCCAGACATGCATCCCAGGGAATTCCCCCCAAAGCTGATCTTCTGGTTCCAGTTATTATTGTTTTACTTTGGCTGATTCAGTTTCTCTCTGGATTCTGCTGACAGAGCTGCGGTTACTGCTGTTAGGCTGGAAGGGCGTTGGAAAAAGCTCCGTGGGGAACTCCATCCTCGGCCGGCGGTACTTTGAATCAGGGCAGGAGACGGAGCTGTGTTTGAGGAGGCAAGCGCTGGTCTGCGGCCGCCGGGTCACCATCGTGGACACCCCCGGCTGGGACTGGTTCTCCGTCAGGCGAACCCCGAAGCGAATCCGGCAGGAGACGCAGCGCGGGGCGGCTCTCCTGCGGCCCGGGCCCCACACCCTGCTGCTGGTGCTGCCCGTCGTCTCCTCGCTCACCGCCAGGAAGCGCAGAACGCTGCTGGCTCACATAGAGACCCTGTTCGGGGACGACGCCTGCCTCCACACCATGGTGCTGTTCAGCTGTGGGGACTGGCTGGGGCGCACGCCCATCGAGGAGCACATCCTCAGAGGTGGGCGGGATCTGCAAAGACTGCTGGAGTACTGCGGGAACTATTACCACGTGATGGACAGCAAGACGCCCGGCAAAGACAGGAGTGTTTCAGTCCTGCTGGATAAGATAGAAGAGATGATCCGGGAGAACGGGGACAAGGCCTTCCTCCCCATTCAGACGGAGTGGTGTAAGTCACCTTGACTGCTTTAACTTCATACAATCTTTGTGCAAGTTAGATTTCAGCAAGTTAACTCTTTAACACCTGAGCTGTCACCGTTGATGTGATTTCAACCATTTATGCGACCAACATTATTCCTGTGGATTCTGAAGATTCTAAAGTTGATCAAGAAACAATCTAAAGTAATACAACATAAATATTAAATCCTTCTTAAACGTTTAACAAAACACGTGTTTGACACTTTAAACGTAGACATACTGGTATGCGCTATGAAAGAAAAAATTCCCTTTCCCTTTACCATCCCTACAAGCCCTTTACTTTTCCCATCATGCAGTGCTGTATTTGACCCCTGCCACGTTCTAAAGCAACACTAGCTAATGGTTGATGTGAAATCTGCTCCTTGTTGAAGCTCCTTGGGCTTCAGTGTGCTGCTGGGGTCTCTGGGTTGGGGTGCGGGCTAGGGTGGTGTATTTATCTGCCCGGGTTGGGGGGTAGACTCCAACAGGCTTGTTGGCTGTGGCTCAAGCGTCTCCTGTTGGCCTTCCAGGGTGGTTGCTTAGTGGTCGGTGGGGGTCTTCTGGTGGGGTTGGGAGAACAGAGAATGGGGACCAGGGTTCCCACACACATGCACCAAGTGGCACGTATGTGGTTCTCTGGACACATTCAGTACCTGGACCTGGTACCGGACGCAGTACTGGATGCAGTATCAGATGTGATACCTGACCTGGACCGATACCAGACCCAGACCAATACCAGAATATCAGACGTGAACTGATACCGAGTTAGGGTACCCGTGTGCTCCACGTCCTGGTACTGGACTGGTTCCTGTTTGCTGCTCGGAAGTTGGGGACCTATGATTTAATGTGAACAGCTAGCACATCAAAAAACGACAAGTTAGGAAATTCAAAACTTCAATTTTTGACACGGAGAAATCCTTAACCAAATGTCAATATGTGACGAGTCGGAGGAGAGAATGTGTTTTGCTCGTTTGTTGGCCTCGATCCCCCCCCGCTCATTGGTGTCCGCCCTCCTTGCCAGGAGGCCGGTCTTTACCTTTTCCCCCTGTCAGTCTTGGTGAGGCTGGCGGGAGGGCTGCCAGGGGTGCAGTGGGTGACTCACTTTTGGGGATGGTAGCAGGGTGTGTGCCACTTGCTTGGGCAAGTGTACATGGGAAGAGGTGCAGGTCGGAGTGATGTGTGGCGGGAAGTCTTCTATAGATACTGTAAATTTGCATAGATATGCCAAAGACCTGTAACCAGTTGTGTTGATGGTGTGTGTGTACGATGGTGTGTACGAGGTATGACACTCATCTTTTCTCATGACCTTGTATTATCATCTGGCGCCCGTTTGTCTTGTCTAAACCGCTTAATAGAGTTCAGCTTCAATTATAAAAGGGATGCATATTAATGGAGTCAAAGAATAGCAAACAACCCCGACTGTAAAAGCAAAATATATCCATCACAAGATGCACTCAGCTGCTATCTGTCTGTTCATCTGCTGAACAGGACAGCTTTTGGGCGGTGTGTTGGAAGTTGGCCCTAGCTAATTTCCTCCTTTCCCAGCATGCCTTTGTTTACACTCTAGCAACAACCGCCTCAAAGCCCAAGCTAACATTAGCGTAGCAAAATATGCTCAAGAAATATCAAAGCTATCCATCCCCACAGTTTAGAGCCAGACGGCAGTTCAGACAAAGAAAATAAAAATGTTCATGGATTTATTTGTCTGGATTAAGAAACAGTTTTAATCTTAAATCATTTTATACATCCTCTATTATAAAAAACATTTTTACTGGAGAAACTCATTTAAATAATAATTTATCTACAATTTTAGTACAATAGATGCTCCAATCCATGTTTTTCAAACATATTTCATCCTTTATATTGTCTTTGTTTTTCATCATTTTTAATCACAGATTTCTAGCCTTTTTGAACATTTTCCTAATTTCAATGGCTCACTGTGTGCTTTATTCTGCAGTGAGTGAGGAGAGTTCGTACTCCTCAGACAACACGGAGCCAGAGGACGACTGCAGAGGATGCATGCTACAGTGACGCGCTGGCAGCAAAAGGGGCAGAAGCTCACCGACTCACCTGTGTTGTTCTCCAAGCATCACCTCAAGTAACTGTAACCTCATCTAGATACCCTTCACTTTCTCTGAGGAGGGGGAAAAAATGAAGGCTTAGAAAAAGTCAGTTATGTAATTAAAAAGTGACAAACTAGACCAGACACACTGTTCGCTGAGCGCGCCTCAGCCCGGACTGTCAGTGGAGGTTAAACCACATTTCTGCTAAAGAGTCTGCGTTTGAGCATCACTGATAAACTCAGATTCAAAGGGCCGGATCACATCTGCCTGTTAACAGAGGTTAACAAAATGAATGTTCGCTGGTTTTAAAAGAATAAAATAACTAACAATATGTTGCAAATTGCTTCATGTAGCAGAAGCATGCAAATAGCTTTCCTGTCTCCACCTGATCAGGTGGGAAACACCTTTGTTCAACAATTGCAGGTTAAACATCGATGAAAGTTTGGTTCGATTCAGCTCAGGGGGCAGATTTCTACGGACTTCTTTTGGGAATTTTTGCAGAAATCCCTAAGCTGCAAAAAAAAAAAAAAAAAAAAAAACGATTCTGATTGTAATTGAAAAAAAACGTTGCACTTTAAATGTGGTTAGCTTTTCCTGTTTTTTTAAACTAAAAGAAAAAATATAGAGAGGTAAACGTGGATTATACCTTTGCTGAGCGTTCAAGAAAAGCTCTAGAAAGCAGTTAGGAAGAAGGGCTGCTGCTGAAAGTGTGCAGCCTCAGATCCCGGCGGAGCAGCGCGGGCTGCCTCTGCTGCGGTCATGCATCCGAGAGCAAATATCGACCAGATACGTGCCTCAGCATCAAAGCCTGCGAGGGGGAGCACAGCCCTGCAGCAGCAGTCCTGTAACCGGGAAAGGCTACATCAAGCTTTTGCATGCTACAAGAAACACAGAAGAAAAAAAACGAAACGAAACCTCGAGAACCAGTTGAGCTCACATAGCCTTTTACTGTCTGCTACTTTTTTCTACATCCACCAGTTCCTTACAGGAGTACAGGCTGAGAGCGAACTCAGCCGACGTTACGACACCGCATGCAAGCAAACCGAGTGCCTGTAGAGTTGCAGGCGACCTCACTTCTCAATCCTCTGACTTTTGCTTGAAACTTTAAATGAAAAAATGATCCTGGCATTTCATCGCTCCACCGTACCTTAAAAGAATAGACACATAATATGGGAAAGTTAGTGACAAAAACCACTGCCGCACGGTTGAAAACTCATATTTTTCCTACACAGTTGTGTTTCACAAAGGCTTCTAGTGACGTAGACCGCCCAGACCGTTGAGCATGACCTCCATCCCTGCTCCACCTGTGAATATGTTGTTGAATCCACGTATACCTGCAGTGTGAACTTATGTGCAAGTGTAAGCTGTTAGCAAAGCACTGTGTAAGCTCTGTTTTAAAGTAGCCAAAGTGATGTTACCAGCTGTAAAGTGATCACCTCATCAGTTCTTGGCCCTTCCACTGACTACAATTAAAGGTACAAACAAGTCTTTTTTTTTCTTGTTTCGTCTTTATTTATTGACAAGTGTAGGTGGATATTTTGTTTCCATGGTTCGATCCTTTTGGTTCTTATTCTTTAACCTTTTTGGAGAAGGACAAAGACAAACACGCATGGACAATGTAGCCGCTACGGTAAAACGACCATGTCGCTCTGTCGTTGTCCATCCTATCTTTATTGACAACAAGCTAAGACAGAATTTCCTCTTTGACACATAAAATAGAAAGAGTTGCGCCCTCTGGTGGTCAAAGCAAACAATAATCCAGAATCCAAATCTTACATAAACAAAATATAAATGAAATTATTATAAGAAAATACAATTGTATGCCATCATACTGACAAAAAATGGTGCTTACACCAAGAGTTCTCATTAAAGACTCACTACCGTCCTCTTTTGAGCTATTTTAACCCTGTAAAACCCAGTACATCGAAGATTTTCCATTTTTTTTAAATAATTTTTAAGACCTTTATTGAAATCTATAAAAAATGAAAATAATTTTAAAGAGACATAGATAGTATAAATGTTGAATGATTTGGTAAGCTTTTGCTCACAAAAATGTTAGTTTAAGATGCAAAATTGACATGACTGTTCAGGAAAAAACACCTGACTCAAATTTGATTCACTCATTTTTAACATGATTAAACTGTATTAAAAATAACTAATTATTAACCAATTTTCATTCTTTTAACACAGTGAGCAGCTATTTTAAAATTAAATCACAACTGATGAGTTATTCTTGTGATGAAGTCTTGGAAATTAGCTGAACTTTTCCTTTCAAAAGTGTTTTTGAGATTTCATGGAGGCAGCCATTTTGAAATGAGCAGAATAAGTCCTTCTACTGCCCCTGGTGGAATGATGATGAACTGCAGGGTAGAAAATATGGACCAAGTTATAAACGATAGGGATATCAAAAATGCATAGATCAAATAAAATATGTATGGTTATATCGGGTTAATAGTGCTCCCAGGGCTCTTCTAACTATAATTATGGTGTTTTTTATCCAAATTTAAAAAGCGGTGTTGCTTTCTATTCATTAAAAATTCCCTTTTGGACTTTTTGGCGTGAGCCTTGGTGTTTAACCACCCCCCTCCCTATAGAATGCTCTCCCACTAGCTTACAGCCCCTCACACCCACATTATAATATTCAACAAAAATGGCAAGCTATGTTGGAGTTATCCAGCCGTTCAGTTTTGATGCAGATTCCAGCTCAGACGAGGAAAACGAAGACGTTCATGGATCTATTTGTCTACAAGTGGATGTATCAGAATGGAGCGCAGCAGCATACTTTTTACATCACAGATGGGATCTTTTTCAAATTGTGTTTTTCCATCTGCTTCTGATTTATCATTTAAATAAAGAAATACTCTGAAATACAATTTTGAGCTTAATTTTCTTTATGTATGTCATCTATCATCAGAAAAATGCTACGCAAAGATGTTAAAACACCAAAAACACTGTTATCATTGGAATGGGTCTTAGAAAGAGGAGTTGAGATAAGTTTTACCGCCACTAGGGGGCAGATTAGTAACAAAATCCCTGTGAATTATACATTAAGTTCTATTTCTTTTCCAAAGGAAACGCTATGAATTAAAACACCACTGATTATTGCTGTCTGGGTCATTCTAAATAAGTCATTACAGTTTAAATCAGTGCGTTTACACACATAGCACCAGCAAAAAGCCACTCTGTTTTCTCTTGGTTAAACTTCTATGCATATTACCTCTGCACCATTTCCACTTTGGCTCGCCTCCACAGCACTATAGATTACCCATCAGCCACCTGGACCACAGCCCAGGCCAATTACAGCATTTCCACTGAGGGCTAGTTATAAAATGAATGTGTGCATTTTTGTGGATGATGCAATTCAAGGTGTGCCTAGGTCAGCATCCCTGTTCCGTTTCCCCTCCTCTTCCTCCTCTGCTCTCATCTTCTCTTTTCTGCAGGGAGGTGCACATCATTTCTTTAGCATCCACAGGGAGGAAGAGTCTAGCAGCAAACCAGGCTCTGCTGCTCGGGTAATAAAGCCTTGAATTTGTGTGGTCGTCTGAAGGAGAAGGCGGCCTTCTTTGTCTCCTCCTCCTCCAGATTGATCTGGTGGTTATTTGTTCAAGGTCAGATGGCGTCCGACAAATGGATTCATTCAGGCGAGTTTTCTTTGTCGCAGCTTAATGTCTGGATGGTTTCAGATACATTGAATCTTTTTAACTTCCAGTCTTTTTGTAAAAGCAACCTGAATGGTTTCTGTTTAAATGATAAACGACCCATCCTTTCAAACCCAAAGAAACACATCACAAAGTAAAAGCTTTCTTTGATCCATTTATCATTTTTAAAGCATTAAAATAGTTTTTGTTTGCTATATTTTGTTTTTTATTAACATTTTGTGAAGCAAAAGCAATTTATTTCACTAGAACAAAATGTAAGAAAAAAGTAAAAATAAACTCTGGAAGGGACATTGTGGCTCTATTATAAAGCATCAGCTAATGAGGATCACAAAGAAAAAATAAAAATGTCACTCATATCTAAATCAAATACAAACATGACAACTCAAGATTTTGCTTTATTTATTTATTTTATTTTATTCATTTGGACGTAGTAATAATATAATATAGTATAAAATATGTGAAGAGAAAAGCTAAAAAGAAGATATAAATAAAAGTCAGTCTGCAGACTTATCAGTTTCAGTGAGGGTTCCAATTCCAGCTGGGTCCATTCCGTGTGGAGTTTGCATGTTCTTCTTGTTTATGTGTGGGTGCTCACTGGGCACACCGGGGTCCTCCCACAGTCAAAGAATCAATGGAAACTAAATTCTATGGATGAGTGTGTGGTTCTGGAACAGAGTGGAAACCAGTTCAATAACCGGGTTAGCTCCAGCAGCACACAGATGTTTTAGCTGGTTCTGAAGCTGGATGGATGGACACAGGACAGGTGTGCTTCTATGACTGAAGAAAGTCAGAGGACCAGCAGCTGGTACATTTGTCCCCACATAGGGGTTCAGCCAGGGGACACTTGAGGTTGAGGGGGGAACTCATTTATTTCCTTCAGATAAGTTGATTATTCACACCACTGAGTCGACCGACCTTTTACAGTTCTTTAAAGTAATTTTTTTTAAAAGAAACATCAAATTGTATGGAGTAAAAATCAAAATATTATGAAGTAAAAGCTACTTGATTTTAAGCATCCCAACAGTAAACGTTGGCTTAAATGACTTTACTCTGATTCTGAGATTACCGTAACAATAAACTGGATTTTATACCTAATTATTCACTTCATTATAATTGTATTCTCATATTTAAAAGGAGAACAAAAACACCATTCAATGTATGTTTTTTATTGAGATTACACATCAGGATTGTAACATAAAAAAGTTTAAAATGACTCTACGGTCAGGTTATTAGGTCCTCACACAGGAAGTGGCTGATAATATTTTAGGTCAGAAACACTACCTTTTTAATACATGCTGAGAGGTTTTCTATAATACCAGGATTTTAATACACAGCTTGTTTATTAATGCAGACAGAACGCACTAAACTGACACCAAAGAACACAAGGTTGCCGTTTCTAGTTTCAGCCACTAGATGTCAGCACTGATCTCTTTTGAGCTTGGTCTGTCTCACTTCCTCCATCAGCTCTTTGAGGTACTCGATCTCCCGGGTCAGAGACTCCGCCTTCTCCGTCAGCTCCACGTTCTTCCTCTCCAGCACCGCATGCTCTGTCAGCAGCGAGTCTTGCTCGGCCCTCTTCTTCTGCCTGTAGCGCGTAGCAGCAGTTTTATTCTGCTCCATCTTCTTCAGCTTCTTGTCCTTCGGCGACTTCAGCGTCGTCCGCTCTGCTCCACCTGCAGCCCGGGAAGACCTGCCTTCATCAACCACCACGCTGGGAGAAGCGGGTGGGCTCGGTTTGGGATGGGGGTAGGGCCTGCTTCTGTGGGACTTCTCTGTCGGGGAGGTTGGTGGGGAGCACTGAATGACCTCTGGGGCGGCGGTGACGGACACTTCGCTTTTGGGGGCCAACACGAGGATGATCCGAGTTGGGGAGAGAGAGAGTACGATCTTGGGGACCTGGGGAACCACAGACGCTACGACGGGCTTCACCTCACTCTCAGGGACATCCACCTCGCTGCCCAGGTCTAGAGTGAAGTCTGGAGTGGAGGGAGAGGCGACCGCTGGGGGAGAGGGGGCCGGGGAGGCAGGCTCAGATTTGATCTCCAGCTCCTCTTGTGGATCTGGGACACAAAATGGAGAGGAAGGAATCTCCGGACTGTCGATGCGAGATTCCAACTCATCTGCTGCACCATCGGCAGGAGGGTTGGGAGGGAGTTCAGAGGGGGGACATGAGGGCTCGGGGGCTGAGAGGGCTGGAAGGTGGAAGGGGTCGAGCTCCATGGGAACATCCAAGGACGCAAGGAGATCATCTGGAGAGCTCGGGGACTCGTCAGCAGGACTGCAGGAGCCAATCAGAGAGTCCAGGTCGAACTCGCTCAGGTCCACTCTCTCTGCCATCCAGTGCAGATCACCGAGCACATCCTCTGAGGAAACAAAACCAGACAGTTTGACTCAGCACACCAACAAACCCAATTCAGTTCTGACCATTGCCTCCAATGAAAGTTCTGTGTTCTACCTTTTCTGTCATCTGAGAGCTTTTGACCGCCTCTCAGCTGATCCGGGGGGTCCAACCAAGGGAGGGACAGCAGGTTCGACTCATTCCCTCCCTTGTCCTTTTGGAGGAGAGATGAAGGTGAAGGAGGAGGAGAGTAGAAACGAGGGGGGGAGTAAGGAGAAGATGGCGAGGAGGAGGCGAGGGGCGACACAGGTGAAGCGCCCCTCTCCAGCGAAGCTTCTCCTCCTCCTTCCTGGTTTGTGTCGGTGAAAATGGAGTCCATGACGTCAACCATGGGAGAGGAAGAGCCCCAAAGAAGGGCCTCCATGTCTTCCAGGCCAAACTGTGAGCTTGTCATCGTCATGGTCATAGTGGCTGTTGTTGGTCACAACTGGAGCGTGGGATGTTGTCAGGGCAACAAGGAACTCTTTTATGCTGTCAGAAGCAGCAGTGGTGTAGGTTTCCACGAAGGACCTGGAAAAGAAAAGCGTGATTTTTGATTAAAATCCATCCCTCAGTGCTCACA